>SRKS01000006.1:2400000-3000000 GCA_004802645.1 Amesomyces nigricolor | reverse complement strand
GGGGCGCGCAAACCAGTCGGGGCGGGGCATGGTGCTGTGGCCGTGTCCAGCCGCGCTGAAATAATGGGCGGCGGGTTGGCGCAGTTGATGCAACGCAACGTCATGATGACTGCTAGTGGCTGTCGTTTGCATGCGCAAAGAGGTGGAAACGCCCCTCAAGAATCGGCCAGTGCCGACCGACGAGGACGAGGAAGACCGAAGAACGCAGAAAAAAGAGCAGGGAAAAAGAACGCCTAATAATGCTGTTCATGGGGACGAGTGCGGCGAGGCGTCCAAGGACGGCGGGAAGCCCAGGCCCGCAGGCAGAGAGGCAAGCCACCAGAAGACGGCTGCGCCGCCTAGTCCTCCTCGGAGTCCTCGCTCTCATGCTCGCTCTCGTGGTCCAGCTGCGCCGCGGCGGCGGCGTGCTCGAGGCCGTTGCCCTCGATCGACTCCATCGGCTCCTGGCTGCCGGAGGCTTGGCGCGTCGCCTGCGCGCGGAGCTCGTTGAGCTGCTGGATGCGGCGCTCCTGCTCGCTCTTGCTCATGGGCTTGTTCTTCTTGTTCTTGGCTCCCGGCGCCTTGCTGGTGGGGCGGGCGGCGACGGGCGGCGATAGCGCGGGGGCCGGGGCGTACGCGCGCTCCTTCTCGGCCCGCGCGTTGGGGAACGCCTGCGTCACGATGTCGTAGAGCTTGATGAGGGTGGGCTCCGAGACGACGTCAATATCAAGCTCCAGCTCGCCCGCGTCGTTCTCGCTCTGCGACGTGTCCTTCTTAATGAGGTCGATGGCGCGCTCGAGAAGCATCCCGTTAAGATCCCCTAGGCGTTCGGTAATAATCTCCTTCTCCAGGGCCCCAATCTTCCGCTTCGGAGGCGCTTTCTTGTGGGCGTTCTTCTTGGAGGCGGCCAAAGCGGCACCGGCAGACGGGACAGAAGCCTTCTTGCTAGGCAGGCCACCCGCGCCGCCGGCTTTCTTGGGCTTGGACGGCTTGGGTTTGGAAACCTTCTTGGGCAGGTTGGAGAGCTTCTGGCGCTCTGTCATCAGCTGCCGCTGGAGCATGGCGACTACAGACTGGGAAATCTCCACCTCGGACATGTCCGCCGTGCCCGAGTTGATAAGGTCATTGACCTTCTTCTGCTCCTGGTCCAAACGTTTCTGGACGTTAGCCATCTTGTGCTCGATCTGCTTACGGTCCTCATCCTCGGGTTCGGGCTCCGACTCGGCCTCGTCCGAGTCCGAGTCGTGGCCGCCCGCGGCGCCGTGCGATGCCGCCGGAACGACGGGCGCGTGCTTCGCGATCCACTCGTCCTTCTTGGACATCTCGGCGCGGTACAGGTCCTGCAACCGTAGCGCCTGGGAGTAGATGATATGTTCCTCGCCATTGAACAGCTTGCAGTTCTTGATGATCAGGTCAAAGTCCTTCTCGAACTCCTTGATCGTTTGGTATTCCCCCGAGCCAAGCTTGTTCGCCATGGTCCCGAGGTCCATCGGGCGTTTAATCACTTTGTGATAGGTAGGGATGTTAAGCGCAACGGGGTCGACGGGATGCATGAAGGCGGCGTTGATATCGTAGTTCTTCGTCTTCCTCAGCTCCGTGAGCACTTCGTCGCAGAAGCGGAGCTCCAGGGGGAGCTTCTTCTTGCGCTTTGTGTCGTAGACAAGATCCTTGGAGTGCACCGGCTTTACGGGTCGCTTGTTGCGGCTCTCGGGCTTGTTCGAGTCGCGCCGGATGAGCGGCACGCCATTGCTGCCGGGGGGGAGGGCAAACGCGGGTGACTCGGGGACCTTGTGGGACGGGCTGGCAGCGGGGGCCTTGGGCCGCGCTACCGGTGCCGTGTTGAGAGGGGGCGCGTGCGCGCGCGGTTCAACGTGCCGGGTTGTGGGGGCTTTTACGGTCTCCTTCTTCTCCGGCTTTGGAGGCGGGGCCGCGTTGCACAGCGCAAGGCGGCTGAGGATGGACTCGCGCGCCGTCTTGGCCGCGTTGGTGACGTCGTGGAATTCGCCGTTGAACGCAATCGAGTTCGACACCATCAAATCCATGTCGCCCTTGAAGTCCCCGATGGTGGCGTAGCTCGACCCGTCGCCGCGAAGCCGCTTCTCCATTGTGCTGATATCCATTGGGACAGAAACCTTGGCACAGTAATCGGCCCACAAGCCGGGCCAGAGCTGTGAGACGGGCAGCCGGAAGAGGGCGCCCGCCTTGGTCTTCTTGACGCCCGCCAGAACCTGGCGCATCTGCTTGTTCTGCCAGTCGGTGATCGGATTGTTGTCGAGTGATTCGTGGTTGAGCTTCTTCGGCTCTCCGCTCGGCAGATAGAGGGATGCCGGCCCACCTTCGGTCTTCTGGTCGACGTCCATGCGATCCTCCGGTGCTGTCCGCTTTGCCTGCGCTTGCGCTCCACCGTGCTCGACCTTGGTGCGCTTCGCGACGGGCTCATCTTCACTATCGATGTCCCGCTCCCGAGAGACCTTTGCGGAGGGCGGGGCAAGCTCAGACATGCTCGTATCGGCGGTCGCGGAAACAGGCGGGGTAGCAGCGGTGCCGTCGATCGGGCTTGTGCGGGATTCGTCAATCGCCGGAAGGGGGGTGACACGAGTATCATTGCTAGTCGCTGTCTTTTGCGTGCTCTCTTCGGGAATCGTCGACAAACGATCCGCCCCTTTCTCCGTGTCTTCCATCAGCACGTCGTTATTCGCCTCCGGCGCAGCGGCTGCATCGACCACCGGTTTATTCTGCGCTTCGTCGCTCGTCTCGGCTGGTGCCTCGGGCTCGGGCTTTGGATGCGACTTGGGTGAAAGCGGTTCCGACGTGTCCTTCTCAGCGCGTTCGATAGGCGCGTCAGGCATGTCGGCGTCGGCGGGCGCAGCTGGATCCTCCATGTTGACCTTATCGAGGCCGCTCGCGATGTCGTGGTCGGGTTCGTCCTTGGACTCGGCGGGCGCGTCGTCGGCGGGTTTATCGGCCAGTTTCGGTTCGGTAGATAGAGAGCGGTTCGCGGAAAACGCGACTTGATTCTGATCAAGTTTGGCGTTGGGGGTTGTGGTGTCGCCGTTTTGGTTTGGCGCGCCTTCCGGGTTTTTTGGATCGGGTTGGGTGGGAGGTGGGGAACTATGGCTGCTCAAGAAAGAGAATAAATGGTGAGTTTGCTATGCAGCGGGAGGAAAGAAACTGGCGACCTACCCGTTCGCCTCCAAACTCCCGTTAGAACCTTCCTTTCCGGCGGGCAGCGCGGTCTGGAGGGGCTTCTCGTTGAGAAGCGCGCCTTCTGAGTGTTGCGTGGTCATGACTGCCATTCGGGAGCTGCGCAGTTCAGGTTCTACGCGACATCAAATCGGCTGGAATCGGTCGAGTTCTATTAGCGACGCATGTCACAGTCGCAAAAATAAAATAGAAGCGCAAGACCACAGTCGCGTCGCCAAAATTGCAAAGCGCAAGTTCTGGTCGCGAAAACTGGCGGAGAGTGATGCGCGGCGCGCTTGCGACCGGGAAGTGGCGACAACGACCCCGGAGATAGTTACGTGGATTGGAGGCGAATGCGATTTGTAGCGGGGCGGTGGGAAGCGGGAAGTGGGAAGCGGAACAGTGGAGGGAGTGGAATGCAGGGACGCGCACACGCGTTGGATCGCGAAACTTTCGAGACTCCGATGATGCAAAAGGAGGAAGAAAAAGGGCAACCACTCACAAGATGCGCCAGAAAGAGAATGGGGGGGAGGCTGAAAATTATAGACTTCGAGCTCCAGCCTCGCGAGAAGCTCGGTCGGGAAAGGAAAAACTCGGTTGCGAAGGTATCGTGGTTGGGCGCGGGTGGTGGTGGTGGCTGGAGGCAGGGGTGGGGAGCGGTGCGACGAATGATGGACCCGAAAGCGGAGGGTTCAAGATGTCGAAAAAAGAAAAGGCTCAAGTTAACTGCTGCTGCTGGGTTGGGTCGCGGTTGTCGACGGTGTGTTTTGTGTGTTCTGGTTGGCTGGGCGGCGCGGAAAGGTGGAGGTGCCGTCGTTGTTTCGTCACGCGGAGAGCTCCTTCGAAAATTCTGGGTTGAAAACGCATGTCCCTCCCGGTCGGCAGCTGGTGGCTATTTATCACAGCTCCCTTGCTCCAGATCGCAACCGGTGGCTCCGCCGCTTCACTGGCTCGCTGGTCTTATCGACCTGGCTTTGAGCCCTCTGGTTGGCCACAGACGGGACGAGTGGGCCGTGCGTTCGCATGACACGGGCCACAAGAGCGTCGTCTGTACCACTCACGCCTTCAATTTTTCGCGGCCAACTGAACCCGGCAACGGGCGCATCGTTGATTCAATTGACAACTCCAGATGTTCAGCAGTCTCTATTGTCATGTTTTGGTCGCCAGCAGGTAATGAAATGCGCGCGACACGAGGGAAGGGCGGCACTCATAAAATGCGACGCGTCGCTAAGCTACCTCCTAGAGTCCCAGGCAGGTAAGGTACCTATGGAGACGGCGACTTGCTTTGCATCCGGTACACAAAGCGAAAGGCTCCCACACAGTTGCATCTCTGCCTGGAGGCCGACGGCGCGTCCGGCGCATCAATGGGACAGAAAACATCGGGGTCGGAGCTTGATGAGAAGAATTGAAGCTTATCAAGCGGTTTTACTTACAATTTCAACCGTGGAACTGTGCCTTGATGTTAGAAGTGACATCAAACAGCGGTCGAGTTGAAACAACTGCAACAACAGACTCGCAAACGGCGCTAAGGGCACAGGGGCACGCGAGAATGACGCGAACAGTCAAAGATCTGGTAACGCGGGAATGGTCCCTGCGCGCTGCAAGCTGCCAAAACGGTACACCATGCTTGGGTTCAAAGGTGAAAAACACAGGCCAAATGCTTCCTTCTCTGATGAGAGCTTCCTCAACATCGGCTCAGGCTCACGACTGCCTGGTGTCTGCATCTCTCCTGCCAATGGCTGCCCAGGATGCAGCTGTCGGAGGGGGAAGCGACGCATAATGCAAAGCCATGTGACCAATCAGTTGTGAGGAACAGACTCCACGCATGTGCTGCCTGCTGCTCTTGCCAAACGCGTTCAGAGGATGACTCATTCATGTCTACCTGAGTCACATGACCTTATTAGCAAGCCACAAGTCAATGTATCCACTAAAGACTAAACCCCACCTCAGCCACTGCCCCGCATGGCTGAAGTTCAGTGGGCCCCGTGCCAAGCCAGTCCCAGATCTGAAAAAAAGTTTGGCTGCGTCCCGAAATTTTTGCTGCACCCTGAGATAACCTCAGCAACCACCTATTCTGGTCCATTTGTCCAACCCACGACGACTCCCGACTTGAGATTGCCAGTTATTAGTGCAGGCTCTTGGCTGCTCGCAATTGGCAGCTCAGCGCAACAATAATCGCGTTTCCTGCCTCCGATACCTTCACCGATCTCGTTGCCCGGCACGACCCCCGCCCAAACAAATTCACCATGTCGACCAAGAGGAAAGCTGCGACGACGATCGCGAGGCCAGTGGTAAAGCAGAGCGCCAAGGCCCCTACGAAATCCAGAATCGATGAGACCAGAACCGCCGTGTCGACCGGCCTGTCATTAAAGCCAGTTTCGAAGACATCCGCCGAGGATGTTGACATCTCGGACGCTGAGTACAATGCATCCGACAACGAGGAGGCACTCAGCGACGTTGAGATCGAAAACGAGAACACAATTTCAGACGAGACCTCCAGGCCAAAGCGCAGCCAGGACGAGGATGCGGTGATGCAAGAGGCAGGGGACAACTCAGATGGCGAGCCCACATCGCCAACATTCGGCGACCTCGTCCGCGGGAACTCGACCGTCGACGTCTCCGCCTCCCTCGCTGCCCAGTCGGCCGCCGCCCAGACCTCCCGGATCGACGCCCAGCAACGGCAAATCACCCCGGTCAGCGCGACCTCGCTCGGAACAGTCCTCAACCAGGCCCTTCGCACCGACGACGCCGACCTCCTCGAGTCCTGCCTCCAGACCACCGACAACAAGGTAATAGAGAACACCATCAACCGCATGGACTCGGCCCTCGCCAGCGTCCTCCTCTCCAAGCTCTCCGCCCGCATGCACCGCCGCCCCGGCCGCGCCTTTGGCCTGATGCGGTGGATGCAGTGGACCCTCGTGGCGCACGGCGGCGCGCTCGTCACACAGCCCGACCTTGTCGCCCGGTTAGGCGAGCTCAGCCGCGTGCTGGAGGAGCGCTCGCGCGGCCTCTCATCGCTGCTGGCGCTCAAGGGGAAGCTCGACATGCTGGATTCGCAGATGAGGTTCCGGAAGTCGATTAAGTCGGCCGGCGCCGGCCGGAGTCGCGGTGATAACGAGGACGAGTCCAGCGAGGAGGAGGCCGACGATGCGGACGAGCCGGGGGTTGTCTACGTTGAGGGCCAGGAGACCTTGGGCAAGGCGCTCACCAACGGGACGGCCGGGCAGGGTGCTGCGGATGAGGATGATGATATCCCTGGTGGCGCGATTGTCATCTCGGACTCTGAGGAGGAGTCGGACGAGGAGTTTGACGAGGAGATGGATGACGAGCTGGCCGAGGTTGAGTCGCTCGACGAGGACGAGGTGGATCACGATGATGTGGAGGAGGACGAGGAGGAGGAGAGTGAGGGTGACGAGTCACGGCCGCCCGCGAAGGTGCGGAGAACATCGGCGAGGATCGCAAAAAAGAAGTAGGGTCACTTTGTTTGATAGATGGGATATTTCGGTGTTCAGGGCATGTATGAATGGGAAATAGACGGCTGTCGCCGTAGCATGGTAATGCATTTGTCTGGCCATAGGCCTGCGTTCGGGACGAATCTATCATGCTTGACAGCAGATCTTGTCAACTTGAACTTGATATGCTGCACAGAGCAAACCCTTCCCTCACTGAACTCCTACATTCTTGAGAGGGGCAGGATAAGTCAAGAACAACCATCCTCAGCTGCCCCTGAGTTTCTTGACATGGCTCGGAAGTGGTGAAGGTGCTTATGAGGACAGGAAAGGCCTCTTTCTCCTCTTGGGGACACTCAAATCAAAATCTTTTGTTGCATCTTTTCAAGCCCGACATTACATACCCAGTATTGCTTC
The DNA here is from genome assembly GCA_004802645.1 of Amesomyces nigricolor. Classification (NCBI taxonomy): domain Eukaryota; kingdom Fungi; phylum Ascomycota; class Sordariomycetes; order Sordariales; family Chaetomiaceae; genus Amesomyces; species Amesomyces nigricolor. The sequence continues at coordinate 2,992,972 of SRKS01000006.1, read as the reverse complement.
AATGCACAAAGGTTCCTGGGGATAGGTGCTAGTCAACGCCATCACTCAGTTTACTAGTGCCCATTGTTCCATGTCGGTGGTAAGAACCCTGGACTCATTGCCATGACCAATAGAGGCTGTTATGGCAGACTCTAACGACGAGTGCCTCATCAGCGGCAAGAACTTCATTTATTAGGGCGCTTCTTGTCAGTGTTAACAAGCATGTCTGATCTTCCGCTTGAATCATGGGCAGTACATTGCTAATTACGTCCCCCCTTTCCTCATCGCTTTCATCCCTACCGTGACACAGATCTCAGTATCTGAGCAACGTCTCCCAACCTCCTGTCCCCCAGCCACCACTCAAGAACAAAACTTAAAACTCGATCACGACGCATCACCAGCCACACTAATCTCTCAAGTCTTCAGACACACCTAGGACAAAACAGACGAGTTTTGGGAGGAAGTACTGAGGTCCAATTGCAAATAATGGTCCGTACTTTTTTGAAGGGAGAGATGGAGTAAGACAGTGAGACTCAAAACGCAGTGGAGACTCAGAGACAGTCTGTTAGATATGGATGAGACCGCGGAGTTTACATCCGGCATATTGACGTTGGCACTACAGGCTGTGAGCTGTGAAATCCAAGTCGTTTACCGTTACTTGGCCATCTAATTACAACTACCTGGGAGAACCGAGTGGAAGGGTTTGATTCCGAGTGTCTTGATTTAGAGTGTCTTGATTCGTGAGTAGCCAGCGTAAGACATTTCAGGTTCTATTTCTTTGTCACTGCTGTTGATGGAACCCAAAACTTTCGTGCGCTCCAGTTTACAATGCCCCCCCCCGAATGTGATAGGTATTTGAGCGCCGTTTATTCAGTGCTCAGAACAATGAAGATGAATCCTTGGTTTTAAAGCATAGATGGCAATGTATGACAAGTGAGATGGTATAATGGCAGAATATTCTGCTTTCCCTGTCTCAGTCTCTGCGTCCACAAACAAGCTTGGGCTCCGGCTCAACTTGAACACAATGAAGCAGCATAATCATAGCTCACTCCATGGTGTAGCTACCCGAGGCTACAAAGCACACATGTTTGATGAGAACTCAAGCTGGCTCCATCACAGGGGTGAGGCTCCGACAGCATCTTCTACTCTTGGGTCATATTTACCCCTGAGGAGCCACAGGACAAGACGGGTATTCAAATTCCAAACACTCACCACTCTTCAGGCAGCTGCCGGGCTCCAATTCTTCACAATGGAGCACATCAAAGCAGAGGCAGCGTACATCATGAACCTGGACGCAAAACCCAAGCCTTCAGAACACCCATGGCCACCTCGACTAATCCTCCAAAACCCCGACCACGACCCAAAGAAACCCACGACCTTCGCCAACATGTACGCCGGCCAATACCGCGGCAACATCATCAAGACCTGGCGCCTTGACAACGCAACCCAGCACCGACTTAAAGACACACCAACAACCCGCTACACCGACTCCGGCCACGCCGCCACCGCCTCTCTATGCGCAATCGTCGTCCCCAGCGAGGCCCACCAGCGACACATCCTTCTCATGGAGCAGGACACCTTCCTCCGGCTGTTCGACTCCATGAAACTCGACAGGTACGGACTCTGTCTCTACCTGACCAATGTGCCAGGGCTGCACTCGCTCGGCCGCCGGAACAAAGACAGTCCAGTGCTCGGCTTCTTCCTCAACGCAATCGAGTACGTTTTCATCTGGTCCTACGACCCCAAGATGCGCGCCACCAATGCTATTGTTATCGGCGAGGTGGATCAGGCGTGCAAGACGAACCAGCTGCTTGGGGCGATCAAGAGGACGGAGAATGCTGTTGTCTTTAATCCGCTGTATCTGGCGTTTCTGGCGTGCTCAGAGGGGTTTTTGATGAATTGCGAGTTTGACTACGCAAGCGTTAAATCACCGGGCAGGGGGTTGCGCGGAAAGACAATAGAGATGGGTCACAATTCTACAAACAGAGAACTCAGGGATTTCTCAGAGGCCAGCCTGTCCCACGGCAAGAGTCTTACCAACGGAGTGAGACGGTTGAGGGTGGTGCAGACGCTGCAGGACATCATCAACCAGCTGGATGGGAGCTGGGAGGGGACCATCTGGGGGGAGACAGCGGGAAGGGTTGCGGCGATGGCTGACGACGACCGCAGAAGCAGCAGTGTGGGGAGGACCGACGCGTTGCAGCAGTCCAATGTTGAGATCCAGGCCGCCATCCCGTGGCTGCGGTCCCAGCTCGCCTGCCGAGTCGCCCACTTTGAGGCACACATCGGCTGGGCGAAGACGAGTTTGCGGGTTGTAGGTTTCAGTCTCACCTTCTCAGTGACCCCCATCTGGGTCAGGACTGACACTCCCAGGTCAACGACCGCATGGGCAGCACCGAAGCACGCCTCGCTAGGCAGGACATCCGAACGTTCGCCTTCGCGATCATGGTCTTCCTCTTTGCAACAAAAGTTGCGACACTGTTCGACATGCAGACGGCGATGGAGGCCACGAAGCGCAACTTTAAGCTGTACTGGAAGGTTACGGTGGCCGTGACGGCGCTGGTGTTGCTGTGCTGGGACGTGGCGGCAGGGTGGGTGCTCCGGTGGTTGTTGGGGGGGTTTTTGAGGCCCGTGGTGGGACTACGGCAGAGGTGAGTGGACTTAAAGTTTTGGAGTTTTCCTTTGTCTCCCCCTTATCGTTGTTTCCCACTGCGTAGTGCGTGACCGCCCTCAGGCTCCGGAACAGGACAAGACACCGATGCTGACAGATGCTTTGTGATGCGTAGGTGGGCCAATTGGAGGAAGAAGAGACGGCAGCGGGCGGCAACAGGCGCGCCGAAGCAGGAGGGCAGTCAGAAAATTCTCACAAAGAAATCGAAGGTCGCGGGAGCCGGGATGTGACAGTGGGGTTGTGAGGGAGTTGGAGGAGTCGGAGGATGGATCATGGATCATGGTTGGTGTTGTTGGCAGGAGGCAGAGATCAGCAAATTCGAGGTTTTCGGTCTTTTTTTCTCGATCCGTGCTACTTGTGGGACGAGCGGACAAGCCACACGATCATCATGGTACGATGTCGCAGCGATGGTGCAAGAGACTGCAGCAGACTGCAGCAGACTGCAGGAGAACGCCGGCAGGTACGCACTTGCTGTGCGTTGCTGTACTGTGTGTTGGTGGCGGGGTGGAGCAGGCTTCGGTGGGCCCGACTGCGAGTGCCTGCCGGATGCGGGTCTCGCTGCTGTTCTGGGGAAGCCGCGTAGGTGATGATTGGATCGGGTTGGTGGGTGGAGAAGCCGAGATCTTGCAATTGCATGCTGAGACGTGATTCGCTGGGCGCTCTCGGATTTGTATCCGTCCATTGACGCGAGCAGTTGCTTCCTTGTGCTTCTCTTGGGAAGAATACTCTCCCTGCCAGTGGCTCTGCCACTCCCTGGGCTGCCGCAGGATGCCGGCTCCCGAGACGCCATCCGATATCCATCGTCTTCAAAAGTCAAACCGTTGGCCTTGGCCGTGGGAAGTAAGGACCTGAACATGGATTTTCAACGGTCCCGAGATATTTGGGGAGATGCCACCGCTGATCGCCAAAAATAAACTGAAAAAAAATAATATTTCTAAAAGCTAAACCATAAAATCATGCTGCCAAACAGCGACTTACGCCCGCTGCTCCCTCGCCCTCACAACCCTCACCTCCCAACAGCACCAGCCAATGCTCGCTTGCAACCAACAGATGGCCAGCTGGTTCCTCGCCGGGCTCACACCAGAATCGCCTGTGAGCCCTGTCGTCGCCGGAAGGTGAAGGTCAGTGTCTTCTTCCCGGGCCCTACTTCGCTCCAACAACCACTGATTTGGTGCTCAGTGTGATGGAAAACGCCCAATTTGCAAGGGGTGCCTCCGGGGTGGCAGCAGCTGTCACTATCTCAGCGAGAACCCCGACGAGTCCCGTTCCTCCGCCATCAAACGCAAGCACGACGAGGTCCAAGACCGCTTGAGCGCCCACGAGGAGCTCTTCACCTTGCTCCAGACCCGCGGCCCGTCAGAGGTGGCCGAAATAATACGTCGCGTCCGCGCCGGCATCGACGTTGAGTCCATCCTGCGTTATGTCAAGGATGGTGATCTCCTCCTACAGCTGCATCTCACCCCCGAGGCGAGATTGCGCTACACCTTCCCCGACTTCGCGAGCTGGCCCACCGTCTTCCGTGATCCCGACGACCCCTATCTCAAGACACAGCTCCTCGACTTCCAGTATGAAGGGCTCTCACGGCCCGATGGAGCTTCACACCCGCTTGTGGCGGCTAGAGATGCCGCCATGCTCCATGTGTACGAGACTCCATTCCATGCCGCTCACATGGTCGACCCCCGCCTCCAGTCTGTCAAGGCTGCCAGGTGGACCTCGGTGACAACCGACGATGCCCTGGTCTTGAAGCTGCTTGCGATCTACTTTCAGTATGAATTCCCCTGGACCTGCCCGTTCCCCAAGGATCTGTTCCTCGAGGACCTCTCCAGGGGCGGCACCACCTTCTGTTCACAGCTGCTGGTCAACTCCATTCTCAGTAATGCCGCCGTAAGTCAATCTGCTGCGAGGCCCTTCGCTTGTCACTTACCCGTCCGTCTGATTTCTAGCATGGCTTGTTGAGCGACCCCCGCCGGGTCGAGTCCTGGGCCATTGGCTCGCTGCCCTACGCCTTCCTGAACGAGGCAAGGAGGCTTTGGGATCTTGAAGTCACTGGCAAACCCAAGTTGACCACGATCCAAGCTGCTCAGATCTTGTGCATGCGTTATGGGTCGGATGGCGCCGACAAGGTCGGCGTCCCGCTCACAGCCAAAGCCGTGGAGCTCGGCCAACAACTGGAGCTGTTTACCCGTGTTGAAAAGGGGGACACCAGATTGAGCATCGGCAGGGCTTTCACAGCCTGGGCGCTGTTTAATTGGCAAGGGTGAGTCGTTGCCTCGACCCAATTCCTCTTGTTTAATCGACTCTGAGTCTCTGACAACTGTTCAGTCTGCTTTGCTATCACCAGATGAAGACACCTTTTCTTCGAGAGCCACCCGCTACGCCGTTGCCTGATTACGCTTCCGTTCCAAAGCTTACTGGGGAGATATACCTCAAGTATCCTCTGCAGCCCAACCTGACACCCATGCACTTCGGCCTTACGTTCAGAGCCCAGAGCTCACTCATCTTGATAATAAACGAAATCCATCAACCAGCCCGCGGTGGAGTAGAGGCTGGCCAGGCGCCGGCGTCCTTGCGCAAAGCTGTTGACTTTTACAAGAGACTCGAAGCGTGGCGCGAGTCCCTCCCCGAGGAGCTGCAGGCAAGCCGGATCGTCCTACCCCATCACATGCACCTGCAGTAAGTTATTCCAACTCTTTCACATCTCACACCCAGCTCACCATTTCCCAGCATGGAGTACTGCATGATCCTAATCAACCTCTTCGAGCCCTGGCTAAGCGGACGTCTCGAAATCCCCCCCTCGGACACCCACCTCGCCACCATCAACGGCCACACCATCCAAGCCATCGGCAACCGCGCCCGGGCCCGCCTCGAGACCCTCATCCGCCTCTACTACATGCGCCACAGCTTCGGCTTCCTCGATTCCATCCTCATCGTCTACCTGCTCATTCTCGGCTCCATCGCCATCCGCACCATCGCCACCACCAACCCCACCCCCACCAGCAGCACCACCTCCAGCACCACCTCCAGCAGGGGCAGCCCATCCCAGCCCTCTCAACCCCAGCCTCCGTCATCTGAATCAACAACAACACGCGACGCCTCCACCTTCCTTCTCTGCGCCAAAGGCCTGCACGACCAAGGCCGCAATATCTACGCCGCGGCACTCATGTTCGACATGCTCGCGAGCCTTGTCAACCCCACACAGAATGAGGCGTTGATGGCGGATCTGGCGAAGATTAGGGCTGAGTTTAGGGGCATCACCTCAGAGGTCAGTCATGCGCAGGTGCAGATGCAGTTTCCGGTGCCGAAGTGGGTACATCCGGAGAATGAGGCGATGGGGAGGGTTTTGGAGGGTTTGGAGGGGTTGGATATTGGCGGTGGTAAGGAGGGGAGTGCGGGGGGGTGTGAGGATGGGGAGGTGGGGGGAAGTAGTCATGGTGGGAGGGGGAGTGAGAGGGGAAGTGTTGAGAGGGGTGACGGGGGGGGGGGGAGAGGAAGAGGAGGAAGTGAGATAGGGTGGTTGAAGGGTTGTATTTTGAGATGGATGTGATGATTTGACTGTGGACGTTGGTTGTAGGTGTTCGAGACGATCCAAGAGTAATAGCATGTAGTGGAATGTGTGGTTCTTGTGGTAAGATCCAACGTTTGTTTTCCTCATGTATCGGCAAGCCAGAATTCACTGTTTCTAGTCATTCATTTTCATCCCACCAGCAGTGCCCCAAACCCAACTTCACCCTCTCTATCATGGAACCCGCCTTCCTCCTCTCCCTCCTCCTTTCTCTCCCTCCCACTCACAGTAATTCGCGCTCACAGCTGGGTTGGTTGATGAGAGTAACCGCCCAGCTGTGTATATAGTTGCCTGTTGCCAACCTTGCTCAGCCCTGCTCACGCAGCACACCTTACCCAGCAAGCCTCCGCCTCCCGACTGCCGGAGATGACGATGGCCGCCGGTGGGACGTTGCACAACGTGGCTCTCAGACGCCGAGCGGCGGCTGTCAATGCAAGGTTTCGGGTGCTCTGGCTGGCATCGGGAGCATGGCCGATCGATTGGGCGCTGATCGACGCCACCACACGCAGCGGCGTCCTGTCAACAGCCACGAAAAGGCTGAGTCGCGGCATATTCCGAGTGGATGGATGGGTGAAGAGTCATGGGGCTGAAGAGTCTTAGACTGTCTGGCCGTGGCTGGTTGGGCGTCTTCCGAGCAAGTCGGAAGGAGGGCGGAGGAGGTCAGAGATGGCCGCGGCCACATCTGCTTTCCATCTCCACATCATTTCTTGCGACTCCATGGCATGAGGATATTCTCTATGGCCTGATCTAGGGTTTCATTCATCGAACCGGCAGACAGCCTCCGCGATGCTACGCTACACGGTAATCTGGGCCTTCTGGCTCGCCCAGCTGCCTCTCACCCTAGCGGCGGTCGCCTTCACGAACACCGAGTACTACCTCCACGCCGGCAGCCCGTTCACAGTGACCTGGACCGGCAACAGAGGGCCCGTCACCCTCACGCTGACAAACGGACCCGACGAGAACCTCCAAACCGTTCTAGTAATCGTTTCCAACTACGAAGGGCAGTCCTACATCTGGACCCCTCCCGCCGAGCTCCCTGCCGACTCGTACATCCTCCAACTCGAAGACGCCGGAAGCGCAGACTACTCCGCGCGATTCAAGTATCCAGCCCCAGCGACAGACGGCCCCAAACCTAGCACCACTTCAGGGGTAAGACCACCCAGCCAACCCCCTTCTTCCCCATCCATCACCAAGTACCAACCTAGATACTAACTCCCCTCCCCCCACCCATAGACTCCCCCCATACCCTCCCCAACAACCTCTACCCTCCCCTTCCCCACCTACACCACCCCCCCCTCAACCTCCCCCTCCCACAGCGGCCTCTCCATCCCCGCAATAGCCGTCATCTCCGCCCTGGGCGGCCTCCTCCTCATCTTCTTGTTCATCGCACTCGGGTACTACCTCGCCTACCGACGGAACAAGCACCAGCGCAGACTGGAGGACGACGAGCAATATGATGGACGCGGGGTTTTGTCGGAGTGGCCGATGAGCCCGTTGAGTGATGCCACGACGCCGAGGCAGGATGGGGTGGTGGGGGTGTATACGGGTGGGCAGGAGGGGAAGATGGGGAGTCCCGTTGGGGTGAGGTCGGAGTTGCCTGTGAGGGGCTGGGATGGGATGGTTGAATTGAGTGCGGAGGGGAGGTATTTGAGTTGAGGGGAAAGGGGATTGGGGGGGGGGGGGCAAGATAGGGGAAAGGGGTAAGGGGTTGGTTGGGGTTCAAGGGAGGAAGGGTGGGGAAGGAGATTGAATTGGCATATCCTTTTATGGCTGGTCCATAATGTTTCATGAGGGGATAGAGGCGAATTGCGTGGATGAGGACTTTCAAATATGTGAGGCCTGAACAACCTGTTGGCTATCGAGGAGGTGTAAGCAAAGAAAGGAACATACGATACATGATACCCACCCAACCACCAAAGACCTATATTACTTCCTGGCTCTTCAATTTTCAAATTCCGTCCAAGATTTGAATAATATGTCAATAGAATATTCAAGAACGTGTGAAAGGAAACCCATAAACTTGGTATGTACCCAATACTTTCTTAACAACTGAAGCCTTAATCACAGACTAACAAACCGGAGGCTCTCGCAGATCCATGACCACGTATGGCCAATTCCCTTGCTTTTGCTCATCACACGATGTCGGCAATCATTCTCTGGGCGTTTTCAAACAGAGCTGGCTGCAGGCCACTGACCATCCCGAGCCGCTCCCAGGCACCCTCAACCCGCGGCGAGCCACCGAGAAAGAGAACAAGACTTCTCAGCTTCATCTTCCCCACCAACAGAACAATGCAGTTGCTCGTCCACGACGTCTCAGGGGGCTTCTCGCCGTAGGCAACCCGGACAGCCGTAGAAACCTGTCGTCCGCTGCCGCCCAGGCTCTCGTTGAAGGGCTTCAAGTGGACGTCAGGGTGCATCGGGAACCCCTCGCCGCTTCTCGACACACCCAGGATTTCGTACCGATATCTGGGCTCGCGCTTCGGCCGTGCTGTTTGCTCATCTCCAGCCACAGGCTGGTCATGCTCAATCTTGCAGTTGAGTCTGGCGAGAAACGCCTGGCCCGCGACTCTGATTAGCCCCGAGGCAGCGTTTACACTCCGCACCTCCAAGTCGTAGATCATCGGATCCGTCACCTCCAGCCCGCCCATCCCTTTGACCGCGACGTACGAGATGGGTCCATCCACACTGGCCCAACTCCAGGTCGGCGCATAGTGCCCGGGGTTTGGAGTGCACGCCATCCCTTCCCCGTCGTCCTTCGTCTTGGACTGCCACCCCAAACTCTCAACCAGCGCGTTTGCCCACATCCCCCACAGCGGCGACCAACCCTTCCTCTCAGCAATCCGCTTCATGACCGCTCCCATGGCTGGCAATCTGTCCGACTGGCGCGTGATATCCCTCCCCATGTACTCCTCGACCAGCCCCGTCCACGACAGATGACTGATATCCTCCAACTGCGCCGACCACGACGGCCCCTTCACCCCCGGCCCAAACCCCTCCCATACCGAGTATTGCCTACACTCAAACTTCAGCGCCGACTGCGTAAAAAACACCGTCCTCGCCGACAACAACCTCTCCTGCCAAATCCACGCCCTCGTCGACACCCTCCCATAATCCCCCCCGCCCGCCTCCTTCCCCAACTTATGCGTCCTCCTCCTCACCCCCAACCTCAACGACCCAATCCCATTGACATTCACATTAATCGAATACGGCGTCCACTTGGCATCCCTCTCGACCAATATCCCCTCCATCTCCGACCCCGCCGCCGCTGCAGCCAGCGTCAGCGTCGCGGCACCATATATCTCGCTCATCTTCCCCGCCTGCACCCGAAAATCCTCCGCATCCCCCTGGATAATACACAACCTATCAATCCACACATACTCCATCCCCAGCCCCCTCGCGCAATCCACAACATCCCGAAATAGCGGCGGCAAATCCTGATACCGAATCCCGGACTTACGAGACTCAAAGGTCCTCCTATCAGTGACATACGTCTCGGGCCCCGTCGGACCCCAGCAGTAGCTTAGCGCGACGTACTTGGCGCGGATGTCGCGCGGCTCGACGAGCTGGATACGGGAGGCGAGCGGGGCTTCGACCCAGAGGACGCGGTCCGGGAGGAGGGGCAGGGGACCGTCTTTGGAGCAGGTGTGGGTGGTTAGGCAGGTGGTCAGGTGGTCTTTGATGAATTTGAAGCAAGAGGGGGAGCCGGGGTGCGAGGAGACGTCTGTGCCGGAGCCGATGTGTTGGACGAGGGGGGCGAGGACGATGTCTGGGTCTTGTTAGGGGGTGATTACAGTTTTTTTTCTTTGGGATTGGGGGACGTACCTCCGACGGTGGTCTGAGCAGCATCAAAGATGGGCTGGAAGACCTCAACGTCTACGGCTGGCTTGTTGGGGTCGGAGATGGTGATTATGAAGTTCATGACCTGGCCCTCGGGCAGCTCGATCCCAAGCCCGCGCATCTCCTCCCGTCCCATGGGGACCATGGACGTCGTCCCAAAATTCAGCCGCACTACCACAGGCAGCCCCGGCGCCAGGTAGATGTAGAGGAAGGACTTCTCTGTTTCCCACCCAGGGTTAACCGCACCGAGTGAGGTCCGGACCGCGAAGCAGTACAGACATCCGGCGTCCGCCGCTTCAAGCAGGGTCTTAGAGTCGTCAACCGTAATCTTGGATACGGGGAGGTCTGCGGGAATCTGGTACTCGGCCTTCGCCCATGACGGGTTGCTCTCGTTGCGGTCGGTGTCTGGCGGAGCGCGGTACGGGTCTAGGTTGCTGCACACGGAGCAGATGGTCTTTTGTTCAATGTGAACAAGGCCTCGAGCCTCCTCAAGTGGCATGCTGGATGCGGGCTGGGCCATGATGGCTGCGAGCCGATCCAGGGGAGGCGGGACGCTTGTGGTGATGCGCAATGTACCAGGGGTTGGTGGGGACAAGGTTGATATTGGCATGTTTGAACCGCGAGGTGCTTGGGTTCTTGGTCCTGGCCCTGCTGGCCCTGCTGCTGGGGGCCGAGGGGTTGCAAAAGCTGGCGATGGGCCTGAGGCTGGAGGTGGCATTGGCGGCGCTGGAGTCGGTGCGGATGATGGCACAGCTGTAGATGCTCTGGATCCAGTTGATGCTGCGGCTGTTGTGGCCGTTGATAATGTCTGGGGTCCACGTGCTGGTCCTCCTGGATATGTTGCGCCTGGTGAGGGTGCTGGTGGGAACTGCGATGCCGGTCTCTGGCCATAGGGCTGATCTGCATACCCGTAGCCGGCGGAGGGAGCCCCAGGCGGGCCTTGTGTTAAAGATACCCCCTCCTCCTTGTCCTTCCCCCGAACTTTGCGGAAAAGCTTCTTCATCTTCCGTGCTGCTGTGGTCCCAATGATCTCTGTCGTGGACTCGTGAGATTGCTGACAAGGAGTTCAGTTGAAGAACAATTATCCCAACCCCGCGCAAGGCTTGTCAGGATGAAACCCAAGACCCCAGAACTCAGGCAGAGCCTCAATCTCAAGACTGAGACCTTCTTCGACCAATCACGACGCGTCCCTCGGAAACATTCGTCCGCTCTTATGCCTCGCCAATGTGCCCAACCAATGATGGGCTCCTCGAAGAAGCTAGACTGTTTCTGAACACCGATAGGCAGAATTCGGAGACACCTTGGCACATCGTAAGGATGCAAGGAATGGGTGATGGGCAGTTGACGATATTTGCTGGTTGTGCTGTCCTCTTCCTGTCCTCTTTGAGGAAGTAATGGTGGAGCAGGACGAGGTCTACAACGCCGCCAATGACGATAAATGGTACGGCGGCAATTGGGAAGGAGTAATTCTCCCTGCTGCTAGATTCCGAGCTGGATTCGTTGCGAAAGTTCTTGGGGAAAGGCGAACTTGTGGATGTTCAGAGCCTCGGAGGATCGCTCTTCCTGAAGGGCGTCCTTAGTTTTCGCAAAAACAAATTGTTACGGTATAGAAATCAAAACCTACCATTTGCTCGTCCCTGACAGTCTTAGTGCCCAATATTGCTGCTCGCAAATTGATGCAGAGCCCCGAGCCGGCCAGCAGGTGTGCCCGTATTGCTCTGCTGCCCAACATGTTTTATAAGGCAGCACCTCTGGCCCGAGGTTGTTGACTTTTTTTACTCAATTACTTAGAGAAAGTTTGAGAAGTTACCATAGGAGGCAGCTTGCGGAGCTCTGGGGGTGGAAGGGCCTTGGACGATAACTTGGAGAAAAATTGTCCCTTCTCCAGTTTTTGGCTCTTTGATGGGCAATTGGAAAGTGCCCAGTAACACTGCCTCACGGCCGATATCGAAGAATACACTTCTCGGCCCGCAAGATGCCGTAACCCAAGCGTCGCAACTGTTGCACCACTGCGCGGGGAATGGATAACTAATTCAGCACCAAATATCACCACCAGGATAGAACTTAGAGGGTTATTCAAATGTTGCTGATGTTGTTGATTGAAGGATGTTCTTGACTGGGCTGGGCTACGCAGATGGAAGAGCAGGGTAGATATACGCCAGCTCAGCGGTGGCTTAATGCCTCCTGCGGTTCCGGTTCGACAGCAACTCCTGAGAGCACGCCACATCGTGGGGCCGTCATTTCATGGTGGCGAGCCAAGTGTCCGGCAACTGGAGCCGGGCGAGCAAGGTCCAACAAGTCAACCGAAAAGTCGAATATTGCATGGCTAGCTGCTCCTTGGTACTTCTTTGAGGGACCACATGTATGATGTGAAGAGTCACTTGATGTTGTGCAACGTCGCCCGGTTCTTCAACAGAGCGCATGCGTGAGTGCTGGGGAGTTCAAAGAGGGGTGATCCCAAATAGATATTAGTCAAAATTCAAGCTGAAAAGGCTGATGAGAGTAGGTTCCTCAAAATCAAGTCATGTTAGATTACCATCATCAGAGAGTTGAACAAGCTGAGAACGCCCACCGCTCATGTCATGTCCCCGTCAGTTTTTGAGTATTTTCTCCCAATGCTTGCCTCCGCTTGAGTCTAGGCGAAATAATATGCCGCTCCTCTGGTCATCCCTTCCTCCTTTCTGGTCCCCACCACGGCCTGGGGGGACGCCGCTGGATATGTGCTCTCGACCAGTTCAACAGCTTTTGCAACCATTTCCCGGTCCGCCTCAGATGTCAACTTGCCCACCACATCTTTGCAGCTGTAGAACTCCACAGCATATCTCTCTTTCTCTCCCACTCCCCGTTCCCTCATCGGCGCTTCCTCCTCAATAGCAGCCACATACCACCAAACGAGCTTGATCTTCCCCTCACCAAGTCGCCGAACCTGAAGGGCGAACGGCTCAGACACCCCAGCGTACAAGCGCGCCTCGTCCACCGACTTCTCCCTGTCTCCCGCCGGCGTCGCACGGGTGCGCATGTTCAGGGGAAGGAGGCGACATGAGAAGCCCGTCTCCTCAGACACCTCGCGCAGGGCTGCGGCCTGCCGAGATTCGCCGCAGCTGCGCCGTCCCTTGGCCAGGACATATTCGTTGCTCTTGGAGTTTTTGAGCACGCAGATCTCGCGGGTGGAGAGCCAGAAGAGGACCGCGCCGACGCTCTCGACAAAGGACTCCGAGGTGAATTGCTCTGATTGGGATTGGGATTCGGCCATGGTGAGGTTGGGTTGTTGATTGTCTGAGAAGGGCGGTCAGAGTCTGAGATAAGAACAACGTCTCACGAGCTGGGGTAACTGACCTAGTTTCTGATTTTCTGTTGAATTGAAAGCGGGTAATTTGCTGCCGCTGCCAGATTTCTGCAGCCGAGGACGCTTGGGGCTCTTTAAATCGGTGTTGACTCAGTGATGAAGGTGTCGAATGTTGTCGAATGTTGTGGGGTGATTGGGGAGAAATTGATGCAGCACAAACAAGAAACAAGCAAACATTGTGGAACGAATGAAAAAGCGGAGACAAGGGTCATCATGTGAGTAAAAAAGCGCTATGCCACTGCCCGTTTAGACCACCCTTTCCCAACTTGTCAAGTTGTTTGTGACCTCGTAAATCATTCAATCAGCATTTCAACCCAAATCTTTCAACACAACTTATCAAAACCCTCTTGATCCAGGTCAGTCAACTAAACTTAATACACCTCCACTCCATATCCAACGTAATACTCAACTTGCTCTCATGCGACAATTCAAAGTCCTCTGTCGCATTCAAAGACTCCCGATCAAGGTAAAACCACTCATCCAAGTCTTCTTCAATTGGCGCAGGCGGGAGGTCCTCGTCGGGAGGCAAATGCACCTTGTCGGGGTCCAACTTCCCCGAACTCCCTTTGAGCGTCGTGTTGTCTCTAAATGTCGTTAGCCCTCGGATTTCCCCGTAACATAAACTGACCTTCTTCAGTTCTGAGTTGGCAGGTTAACTCACAGCGAGATATCCCCCCTCTCCTCCCCCTCAATCAGCCTCTTCCACTCCCCCTCACACTCTTTGATAATCTTCTCCGCATACCTGCCCTTTGTCAGTACACTTACTCCCCGCCACTTCCATTCATAACAGTTGAGACAAACAAAAAAAGGAAAAAAGGAAAAAAGGGCAAAAGGAAGAAAAAAAAAAGAAAAGATAATTAACAACTCACCCCCTCCCCCTCCACCCCCCCCAAAAAGCAAACCCATTCCCCCTCCCCCCATCCGGCACTTTATAAACCCTCAACCAATCCCGCGTCGCATCCAACAGCCCCGGAAAATGTCTCTCCACATCCTCGATCCCATCCACCTTCTCCGCCAACGGATCCTCAACATCAATAACCAGCACCTTCCAATCCGTCTCACCCTCATCTAGCAACCCCAAAATGCCCAGTGGCTTGACGTGTTTCACGTCGCCTGTCTTGGCGATGGTGCGGCCTATCTCGCAGACATCGAGCGGGTCGTTGTCGCCCCGGGCGTGAGTGTCGGGGTGGGTGTGGTGGGGATTCTCCCAGGTCTAGAAGAGGGGAGTCAAGTTGTTGGTGAGGATTTTAAAGGGATGGGGGGAAATGAGGTGGGAGTTTGGAGGGTGGGCTCGGAGCGAGGAATTGAAAGGGGGTGACTGACTTGAGGAAGAGCGCCATAGTTCCATATGTAGCCTTTGTAGGGGAAGGTGTTTTTGACGAAGCGGGGTTTGTGGTGGAGAGTGTCTTGTTTGATGGGGTTGAGGCTGTGGTCTCGAGAGATCTGGGGTGTGTGAGTGATTTGAAGTGAATATGTGTTTGGTTCTTAGCTCACTTCAAACTTTGCATTGGACCATCTCGGAACCTCAACCACCATGTTCAAGATGCCCTTTTCTTTGTCATGGTAGAGGGGGATGTCGTGGAACGGAGAGACGGGGATGCCATCTTTGGTGCGTTCGAAGTAGACTCGGAAGTCTTTGGTGAAGGGTCGGCCAGATTTCCTCACCGTGTATTCACCTTTTTGAGGTTCTTTACCAGAGAACTCCATCGCCATATTGATCGCTAGCTTGCGGTTCAAAGATGAGACGGAGAAGACAACATGTCTTGGTTCAGCGCAAGTCGTTGGCTGGGAAGTTGATGAGACGTACGGGTGACGTCACTGTCCTTACTTCTTGCTCAATACTCGATGTAACGCTCAGCCGGCCTTGATCATGTCTCACTCCTACCAACGTTTGATTTTGAGTTTGAATTTGAGTTCATTAACTTAATAGACTTTTCGTCAAGACTCCTTCTTTCCTTTTGGTGTGCTTGGATAACAGACAAGTTTCGATAATGAATTGATGCCAGTGATGAGTGAACCAACTGCCAACTGGCAACACTAGCACAGCAGGTTTTTACATGCAAGAGACTTGGAACGGCTTATCGATCTTGTACAACCTGATAAATACAGACCAAGAAGCAAAGTGATGGTAAGAGATGAAGTTAGACAGACTGCTGCCGCGGAGTTGGATGTTCGTTCCTTGCTCGGTGGGGTGAAGGATCAGGTCAGGGTGGAGGGTCAACCCCCACACTCCCCCCACGAACCATGCTAGGAATCTGGAACCACGTCTGGGATAAAGATTGCGGGGAAGTGGAGAAATGGCAGTTGGTGGTGAAAATTGAGGTGTTGTCGACTTGCGACATGCCATTTCGGGCAAGGGATGGCATGGTTCAGCTCGCCAATGGTGAGGGGTCTCGTGAGGGGAAGTCTGGTGGTTCTCCCACCATCTCTTCGACAGCCACGCCACGTGTGATAAGCCCGATCTCGTTGATCTGCGTCTCTAGTCAGGGACAGAGCGCGTGGAAAGCTCCCAGATGGCTGGGCGATGCCACTTGAAGCTGCAACGAAATACCATCATCAGTCCAGATTTCAAACTGTCGTTATCATGGTCTGGGATGATGAGCTCCGATACGGCCCCCACACAAGTGCCTGGGAAGCACGCGATGAGAGAGACAGACGGCAGGCTAACAGTTTGCGTGACCGACACCGGTGGGCTAGCGCCAACCGTTCCCGGCTGCCAACATCTCGCGAAAGATGCCCAGCCGGCAACGGTCCCAGACGAGCAGGTGCAGTCTTGCAACCTTGTTGCGCCTGCAGAGACTCGGGAGGGGCGTTTCCAGCCAAGGAAGGCGCAATTGAGTTATCTTAGCGCCGGCACGTCCTACCGAAAAGGGGAATCCAGCCTACTGATTCGCTGTTTCGCCATTTTAGCTTTTCGTTCAGGTTCCGCTTCTTCCAGTCTTCTTCCACTTCTCCCGTGGTTTTTGGAGAACAGCCAAGACATCGCGTCTCAGGACCTGCCTTTGACGACCTAGCGGCGGCACGAGACAGGCCTGGAAGAGCACAGAACAGGGCCCATGCAGCAACCCGCCGACCCCGACTCTTGCTGGACAAGGCAGTTGATGGGTCGACCACTGCGGACAGCTTCCACAACCGGACGAAGACCTCACCCCGTCGACGCGATCGCCGTGCTGCAATGGCCCTCCCAGAAGGCGGGGGGGTGCATCTGGTACTGTCTGTTTGCCCTTTTGCAGACGTGATCGACACCTCGACGGGCGGAGGACAACATCAAAATGGCAAGGCCGCAGACGGGCCAAGAGGGGCAAGGGAGGGGAGATATGCGCGAGATACGATGGATGTCTGCGTGACTGAGGGTGGTGACAGCGCGGAGTCGGCCGCCGCCCGAGACATGGCGGCAGCAGACAGCGGAAAGCACATAATGGCCCCCATCCCGCCCTTCTTCCTCATCTTGTCTTCCTCTCCATCCGACATCTCTTTCACAGTTCGGCCAAGATGAGGTTCTTCGCAACAACACTCCTCGCCCTCACTCTCCCCACCCTGTCCCTCGCCAATGGCGGCGGCGGCGGCGGCGGTCACGGTGGCGGTAACGGCGGCGGCAACGGTGGTGGCCACGGCGGAGGCAACGGTGGTGGCCACGGCAACAACCGCCAGCTCGTTTCCTCCGAAAAGCTCCAATCCCTAATTAACTCCCGGGACCTCCTCTCCGGCGCGCAAAAACTCCAAGACATCGCCACCGCCAACGGCGGCAACCGCGCCTTCGGCGGCGCCGGCCACAACGCCACGGTCGACTACATCTACAAGACCCTCAAGTCCCTCGACTACTACACCG
This sequence comes from Amesomyces nigricolor, assembly GCA_004802645.1. Lineage (NCBI taxonomy): Eukaryota > Fungi > Ascomycota > Sordariomycetes > Sordariales > Chaetomiaceae > Amesomyces > Amesomyces nigricolor. The sequence continues at coordinate 2,975,748 of SRKS01000006.1, read as the reverse complement.
TCACCAAGCAGTCCTTCAAGGAGATCTACTCCTCCGGCACCGGCACCCTCTCCGTCGACGGCGCCGCCATCCCCGCCGGCATCATGACCTACACCCCCGGCGGCGAGGCCACTGCGCCCCTCGTCCTCGTCTCCAACCTCGGCTGCGACGCCGCCGACTACCCCGCCACTGTCTCGGGCAACATCGCCCTCATCTCCCGCGGCACGTGTCCGTTCAGCCAGAAGGCGCTGAATGCCAAGGCGGCGGGGGCTAAGGCGGCGGTTATCTTTAACAATGTGCCCGGCGAGCTCTCGGGCACGCTGGGGGAGCCGTTCTTGGACTATGCCCCTGTCGTGGGCATCAGCCAGGAGGATGGCAAGGTGCTGACGGATAAGCTTGCCGCGGGCCCGGTGACGGCTGCGTTCAAGGTTGTGGCGACGGTGGAGGAGCGCACGACGTTTAATGTGATTGCGGAGACGAAGGAGGGTGATCATGATAATGTGCTGCTGGTGGGTGGGCATACGGATTCGGTTGCTGATGGGCCGGGTATTAAGTGAGTTTTGAATCACTACTAATTACACTCCAAAGACATGAGATGCTAATGATAACGTCTAGCGACGACGGCTCCGGCGTCATCGGCCTGCTCAACGTGGCGAAGGGTCTGACCAAGTTCCGCGTCAAGAACGCCGTGCGCTTCGGCTTCTGGAGCGCTGAGGAGTTTGGCCTGCTCGGCTCGTACGCCTACATGAACTCGATCAATGGGTCTGACGCCGAGGTTGCCAAGATCCGCGCCTACCTCAACTTTGACATGGTATGTTCTACACTCTTTCCCTCCGCTAACATGCAGTACTGACACCCCCCAGATCGCCAGCCCCAACTTCATCTACGCCATCTACGACGGCGACGGCAGCGCCTTCAACCTCACCGGCCCGTCCGGCTCCGACACCATCGAGCACGACTTTGAAGCCTTCTTCAAGAAAGCCGGCAAGGCCTCCGTCCCCACCGCCTTCGACGGCCGCTCCGACTACGCCGCCTTCATCGAGAACGGCATCCCATCCGGCGGCATCTTCACCGGCGCCGAGGTGCTCAAGACCGAGGAGGAGGCCAAGCTGTTCGGCGGCCAGGTCGGCGTCCCCTACGACGTGAACTATCACAAGAAGGGCGATACCGTGGATAATTTGTCCATGGAGGCTTTTTTGGTGTGCACGAAGTGTATTGCGGATAGTGTGGCTAAGTATGCGCTGAGCTGGAAGGGGGTTCCGAAGCCGGTCGTGGCGAAGAGGGCGTGGGATGGGGACAGGGCCAAGATGATGAGGCGGCAGACGGTCGGGTCGAAGGGGCATGCGCATTCCCATGCTGAGGGGCCGTGTGGCGGGGGTTATAGTATTTGAGGGGAGAGGGGGTTGATGATGATGTGTATATGAATGATGGGGAGGAGGGTGGTGTGTGAAACAAATGATCTAATAGCAATGATACTTAATGTGGTATATTCTTCCAGATGGTGATCTCCAGGGCATAATTAAGTCGCGCCCTAATAAGTGTTGTAGTGGAGTTGAGAAAAGGGAGTGAGGTACTCGAGTTAGATGATGTGCCGCGATCACTGTCCTCAGGCTCGTCCTGGCTTAAGGCTGGGATTTAGGTCTCAATTTCTACGTGCCCACTCGGCCTCAGGGTGCAGAACTTTTGTGCCCGGTTTCAAAGACATCTGCGCATGCTGCCAGAATCTACAAGGGACATTGACAGCAATAGACGACACAAGTATGCAACAAGGGCAGCTCGATGCTATCTGGTGATATTACAATTCTTTGTAGTTACTATCCCCATGACAGGCTCGCTAACTACCCGGCAAGGCTCTAAAGTTGCTAGGCCCAACAGACTTTGTTTTGTTGAAGGGCAATGACGATTTCCTGCAGGGTAGTAGGTTAGAAGACCGAGTTGAAAGATGCCATGGCTCGGAAACGGGCTACTACTTGCCTCGCTCCTCCCCACGACAGTACACAACAGGAAGAGTTCACTTAAACGGTTGCTACCCCAAAATCGCCCTAATAATCCGTCGGAGAAATGGTGATAGCCTGAACTAAACGCTACCCCTTCCTTCCCTTCTCATACCACCCATCAACACGCATAGAAAATGAGCATTCCTTAGGTTTGCTACACATATATCCCCCGCCAGCCACAGCGTGCGAAACCAAAACTACCTGGCAGTCAGTCACATAGAGAGCAGCTTCCCTCCCCACACTGCAGCAGGCAAGACGGAGTACATGATACATTACCCACTCATACCACACAGTAAATAACACGCACTTGGGCACAGAGCCAGAACACACTCCGCCCCGCGCGGGACGACACCACACAGCCTACTGCGGCGAGGGTTGGTGCCATTTTTGGATTTCAGCACACTCAGGTGGTGGGTGTGGATGGGGGCATGTATTCCCCTGCGCAAGGGCAGTGCCGTGCCAAGCAGCAGGACCGGAGTGGTGGTTAGGTTGAGGGGTTTAACACTGTGACTCTTTGGGGAATGAGTGCGAAGGTGGCTTGAGTTGCCAAGTCCAGAGAGAAAAGGGGCTTTGTTGGCTGGATGGGGCCAGCTCTTCAATGGTTCTGCAGTGTGTTGAGGTGGTGTTCGTATTTAGGATAGGACGGTGATAATTTTGAGAGAACATGGAAAATAGCAGGGTGTCTTGCAGTGGTGAGATGAGATAGTATGCAATCAATTCAGTGTATGTACGGTAATATCCCTCAAGCTATCCAAATCCAAGTGTTAAAAGCATGTACAAATCTCTCACAAATTCTCAAAGCGCCCAACGCCATGCTAACCATTAGCTCCATATCAGCTACTCCCCCCCATTCTCAGTCCTGCACCCCTCCATCTCAGAAAAGCTCACAAACCGGCTCCTTAGCCTTGCACTTGAACACCTCCTTAAACGCCCTCGAGTTCTGCACACCACCCAGGATACGCACGCTATGCGGCGAGTGGTTATCCGTCTCCAGCTGGTCGAGAGCAGCGGCAGGCGTCTGGTTCTCGCACCACGTGTTGCCCCAGAAGAGGAAGAACAGCTGCTCGTGAGAGAAGGCCTCGAGGCCGGGCAGGCCCTGGTCCCAGGCGTTGGGCATGGCCTTGCGGCTCTCAAGCCAGGCCTCGTAGGCGAGGCGCAGGCCGCCCGCGTCCGACAGGTTCTCGCCCAGCGTCTTCTCGCCGTCCACGTTGGCCTTGCCATTGGGGACAGCAACCTCGAACTTGCTGAACTGGTTGACGAAGCACTGCGCCCGATTCTCAAAGTTTGTGACGGTCGAATTGTCCCACCAGACCTTCGTCTCGCCGTCCTCGTTGAAGTTGCGCCCGTTGCTGTCAAAGCCGTGCGTGATCTCGTGGCCAATGATGGAGCCCAGGCCGCCGTAGAGAGCGTAGTCGGGGAGGTGGTAGTGGAAGAGGGGGAGCTGCGTGATGCCGGCGGGGATCGAGATGATGTTGAGGAGACCAAAATAGAAGGCGTTCACCTGACTGATTGGCCCGAGGAAGGTCGAGCGATTGGGCGGCTTGCCGGCGGCGGCGTCGGCGTAAGCCTTGAACCTGTTGTTCCGCAGCCCAGAGAGGATGTTGTCGAAGTGGGAAGTGCTGGTGATGTTGACGCCGTCATAGTAGGCCGCGATGGATTCAGCCGAGCGCAGGTCGGGGTCGGCCCTGGGGTAGCCGATGTTCTGCTGGATATTGTCGGCCTTCTTGGCGGCGCGCGCCTTGGACTCGGTGCTCATCCAGTCCAGCTGGCTGAGGCGCTTCTTGAACTGGGTGCGGAGGCCCGTTGTCATCCTGTCGGCGGCCTGCAAGGTCTGGTCCGGATAGGTTGCCGCCACGAAGTAGCTCTCGAGAATGTGCATCAGGGTGGTCCTCGTCGAGTCAAGGCAGCGCGACCAGCGGTCGCCCGTCTGCTCATGCAGCTTGGGCGCGTCGATGTACGTCACAAAGTTGCCCATGGCCTTCCGCATCATCCATGCCTGGACGGCCGCCTTGGGTTGCTGCGAGAGGAATTCGGAAAGTTGGGGCCACAATCCGGGAGTATAGGCGATAATCCCATCTGGGGTCTTGCCTGCGGGCGTCAGGGCGGCAATCAGCTTTCCGAAACCGAGAACAGGGGCAGTTTTATCGAGCTGAGCGAGCGTCATGTTGACCGGGTATGCCTGGAAACATATGTCAGTCCAAAGAACACTTTGTTCGGGTACGGTTAACCAACCTGTTGCCCTGCCTCTTCCCCTGCCTTGATCAACACGCTCACAAGACCGATTTCAAAAAACGCCACCGAATTCGCGAGTGCCACAGCCCCGTCCTCGTCCAGACCAGGATAGGTCTCCTCGAACCAGGTGGCAATGCGGGCAGCATGCTTCTCCAAGGCGGCTTCGTCACCGTAAATCGACGCGTTTGTCGAGAGCAACTTGGGGCTGTTGAAGCAGACGCGGGCAACTTTCTGCGTTCGGGGTTAGAATCCAAACACTCCCATGGCGGCGACAGACGTACCGAGTTAATAAAGTCTGGCATAACAGGCATGTCACCGCAGTCGGAGTGGAAGAGGTCGACGCCGTATTCCTCAAGCATGATGGAGGCCTTGATCAGGCCGCCGTAGTCCTTCCCGACTGGGGTCTCGAGATCGGTGGGCGAGACGGGCCAAGTCTTGTTGACCGAAACCCAGAGGTCGGTCAGCGGCTGGGAGCCAGCGGCAACGTTGGCGTCCTCGTCCATGCACGTCTGGTAGGCGGTCCGCATCATGTCGAAGTTGTACTCGTCGTAGGCGGCGCGGGCGGTAAGGTAGGTGGATTCGATATCGGCCGCTTCGGCGTAGCTCTTGCTCTCAAGAATTCTCCTCATGATCCTCTTGTTGCGGTTTTTAACGTCGCCCGTGGTGCCACCATCATCACCCTCGTGCTCCCTGTTGCCATAGCAGACCACTAGCGCGGGTTAGCCAAAAAGAGCCGGCCGATGATGGACCAGGCAAGCTGCTCACTCTTGTCGAACTCGACACAGGGGTCCAACTTCTGCCAGTCCGGGTTAAGGTTCCTGAGGACCAGGGACGACGCGTGGATGCATGCCGGCGTCGTACAGACCGGCTGGCTCTGCCACTGACCCATGGTTGCGGTTGCTGAGATGAGAAACTGAAAAAAAGGGAGAAAAGGAAAACCGAGTAAAGAAATGGTTTGCGATGTAAATCCGGTGAGAGAAACACTCCAAATGGCGGCGCACCGCCATCTCTTAAACTCTCTCGACCTCCGGCCCACCCCTGAAGATCGAAAAAAGTAAACTGGATGCTCCTAGCTCCCGATCTGGCCGCCAAGGCTAAGCTTAGGCTGGGCAAGAGGAAGAGCCAGGGTCGGGGAGGGGGCAGTCGGCCGCTCAGCCTCCGCAGGCCGGACGCCCATTGGTGTTGAGCAAGGTCTCATGGCTGCTCAGCCCAACCCAAGCAGTTGGTCCCCAATTGTCAACGGACGAGGACCCGCTCCCGTCAGCGCTATCCTGGAGGATGGGGCTTCCCGAAGGCAACCACATTTCCAGGGTCCATCTTGGCGTGTGAGCCAGCGAATGGCTATGAGAAGTTCGCGGCAAAGAGATTGCCATTGCTGGGCTGGGGAACAACCTTCGAGATTGCCAAGGCCGTCGGGTGTTCTGTGTGCTAATTTGGGACTTAAGCTCGTGGCCGTGCTGGTAAACAGTGAGCTTGGTGTGGCTTGGGTTGATGGACACCAAGTCTCAGAGGGGCATCTGAGAGCCGACCACCTTCAATGGTTCCGGGCCGAGTCACAGTCGGACTCGGGCGGCTTCGTCCCCGGAGAGGTCAAGTCGGGGCGGAAGTTTTGTGTGGTGCCTTTCTCAGGGGTGCCCAAGAGAGGCCGGCTCCGCGGTGCCGATCCCGTCTCCCGTCACCTCCAGCAGCCGCGGAACCACGCGCGGCGTCCGGGAACACTGCCATTCCAGCCTGCCGTCCTTGCTCTGGCGCTGGGATTTGTCTTCCTGCCTGTCTGCTGTCGCCTCCTCGTGGTTGGCGCTCAACTTGCCGTCACTGAATTCTGAGGCGGAATCGAGATTATGGGATCACGTCTGACTGCAGACTAATCCTAAGGCAGTACCATCTTTGGCAGCGCTGCGGCTTCACGGCTCGGCGTGCTGCGTCCCTGCTGATGGCGACAGGAGCATGGGCACCTCGGGTGGTTGGTGCCAATTGTTGCGGTGAAGTCCCATTGACACTTGTTTTCTTTTTTTGGCCCCATGGCAGTTGCCGACGGGAAAGACGAGAACGCTGTTGTCATCTGCTTGAGTGGTTCGAGGTGAACAGCGGAAAAGTCGAAAGGCTGTGGTAGAGGAAGGATTCGGCCCCCAAATCTCACCAGAGAACAGGCCAAGTGTGGGTCTCGGCCCCACTCACGAATTGCAGTCAGTCAACAATCCCCAAAACGGAAACAACTTTCGAGGGCCGATTTTGGCCTGAACCGACTCAAGCGAGGGAGAAGGAAGGAGCCGGGTTTTCTTACCACCTCACGCCATTGCGCTCACGGATATTTTCTGTCTGCAAAAATGATTCCAGAACTGGTAGTTGTGAAGACAATAAAGAGCACCCTGTGAACAACAACGAAGACCAGAAGCTGTGACCAGTCTCGGACTATGCAGTGAGGGTCATCCAAATAACCCTAACCCTTACACCGTTCCCCCCCGACTCTTGACGGGGACTCGGGGAGTGCGAAGACGCAAATGATCTGGACCAAATTGTTTGACATTTGAATAATAAGCAGACAAGTTAGACAGGAAGAACGACGAAGTAGAACAGTTTGGAAATTGCAATTGTGTGTCTTTGGAGGAATTTGGTTGGGAAAGAAGCCTGCACCCGTACTGTGAAGTGTCCCAATCTATGTAGTGAGTCGATACGGGACATTCTGGCTGTGGTGAGAAAGTCATGTCTTCGTGCACACCACTCGGTTAGTAGCATGTTGCTCGGAACTTCCATTGTCGTGGTCTGATAGGGTCAACTATTCCTTCCATGCTGATCTCAATGAGTAGGAATGTGTTCAGGGGGTACTTGGCCCCCAACTGGAAGATTAATACAACGGTAAAAGTTGGTACCAAATGGTCTCGGCCCGTGGTCAGAGGTTGTCTGATATATATAACATTGAGTTTTCTCCCAGCTTTGGAGTCTGGAGAAGCAGTCGCTCCCTGCCTGCCACATACCAATTCAAGTCATTCCGTGGCTGCTTCAACATGAGGGTGTCACTATGGCAGTGTCTTGCACTGAGTTCGCTTCTCGGCCACACAAGAGCCATTCCTGCTCCTCAAGGTTTCTGTAGGAAATACCAGGTATCGCGATACATTGGAAACACAGAGAAAATACCCTCTTCTTTTAGAGGGACGTGCAAAATTGGTGGTTCAGGTGGATCATATTTTATCTTCTTCAAGAGGGGAAGAATGAGGGGGTGCGGACGTTGCAGCTGAAGCAGCCGTCCCCGAGGCCATAGGCCACGTGACTACTTCCCCGGTAATAAGCCACTCCTATCCTCCGCCGCGTCGTCCTGCCCGGACTGGACTCTGGCGTAGATATTCCAACACTGATTTCACTACCGATACGGGGAATATAGTTTCCGTTTGCTGTGGAGTGCCGTTTACTGCTGCTATTGTGTCATGAAATCGCTCACGGACATTTCAAACAGTCTTCCAAATGGTGGGAAAGGTTAACTCCTTCACTGTACTCAAAATTTTCTGCAAGAATTTCTAGTGTGCAACATCCTAGAGATTAATAGCTGGAGGAGTCAAATTGGTCTTCGTTGCTATTATCTGCACATCAAAGAGTCAGTTGAAGGAGGGATGTGGATGAGTGACGTCAAGTACCGGGGAGTCGGATACAGTGGGTCAGGTGGGTTACAGGGGTGGAGTCGACTGTCTCCTTCCCGGCAGGCAACACCAGACATGCCGCGTCGCAACTTCCCGGCATCGTGACCATCACCGTCTCTCTCCTGAACACGACCGCACTGCAATGCCACCACGGCGGTAAACATCACGCACAAACCCGCAATACCACAGACTCTCGTGACGGAGCTCCTCAACCCCGTTCCTCCGTCACCACCATGAACCGCCCACCCTCCACCTCCGGCCTCCCCGGCACCTCTCCCCCCTCCCGTCTCCTCTCCCGCATCCGCACCCGCCTCGCCTCCATCTTCCACGGCGCCAATCCCTCCGTTTTCATAGCCTTCTGGCTCTTCGGTCCGTTTCTTCCCTCACCCCCCTTTCCACCGTCAAACTCTCCACTAACCCCACCTCCCCAGGCCTAATCAACAACATCCTCTACGTCCTCCTCCTCACCGCCGCCCAAGACCTCGTCGGCCCCTCCCTCCCCAAAGGCATCGTCCTCCTCGCCGACGTGCTCCCCTCCTTCCTCACAAAACTCGTCGCGCCCTACTTCATCCACCGCATCCCCTACCCCACTCGCATCCTCACCTTCGTCGCGCTATCTGTGTCGGGGATGCTACTCGTAGCATTTGCCCCGCCAGAAGGGTCCGTGGGGGTCAAGATGGTGGGCGTGGTGCTGGCGAGTTTGAGTAGTGGTGGTGGGGAGCTGAGTTTTCTAGGGTTGACACATTATTATGGGCGGTGGAGTCTCGCGGCGTGGGGGAGTGGGACGGGAGGGGCCGGGTTGCTGGGGGCGGGGCTGTATGTTGTTTTGACGGGTTGGGTTGGGCTGGGGGTGAGGGGGAGTTTGTTGGTGGGCGCGGCGTTGCCGGGGGTTATGGTGGTGGCGTTTTTTGGGGTGTTGCCCAGGGGGGTTTTGGAGGGGGGGAAGGGGTATGAGAGGTTGGGGGAGGGTGATGAGGAGGGGAGGGAGGGAGAGGAGGAGGGGTTTGAGGATGTGCCCGCGGGAGTGGCAGCGAGTGGGTTGCTTGCGCCGGGGTCGGGGGTGGCGGCGACGGCGTATACGCATCACCATCCGCATGGGAAGACGTCGTTTTGGGGGAATGTGCGGCGGGCAAGGGCGCTGTTCTTCCCGTACATGCTCCCGCTGCTTTTGGTGTACGTTGCCGAGTACACTATCAACCAAGGCGTGGCGCCGACGCTGCTGTTTCCGCTCGCCGAGTCGCCCTTCTCCGAGTTCAGGGCGTTTTACCCCTTCTACGGCTTCCTCTACCAGCTCGGCGTGTTCATCTCGCGGTCGTCGACGCCCTTCATCCGCATCCACCATCTATACCTGCCCTCTCTGCTGCAGGTCGCCAACCTGGTCCTGCTGACGCTGCACGCGCTGCTCACCTTCATCCCATCAGTGTACCTGGTGTTTCTGGTCATCTTCTGGGAGGGCCTGCTCGGTGGCGCCGTTTACGTCAACACCTTTGCCGAGATTATGGAGAACGTGCCGGCCGAGGACCGCGAGTTCAGTCTGGGCGCCACGTCGGTGAGCGATAGCGGTGGCATCTGCATCGCGGGTTTCCTGGGCATGGCCATGGAGGTGTGGTTGTGTCGGTGGCAGGTCGCCCATGGGAGGGATTACTGCCGCCGGATCGAGGTGGGTTGATGCCAAGGGTATCCCCTGTGCATCAATTTCTTGCGCCAGCGACAGCTTCACGCTTCCTCGGCATTGCACTTGAAATCGGCACGGCTGCAAGATGCTGGTCGACCAGCTCCGGCTGCCCCCGCATCTGCAATGATCAACCTGCTGCCCGTCCAGGTTGATGCAGGTATTACTCCGGGCAGAGAGCAGGGCCCATTCGGTCGTCCATGGAATCCCTGGCTATCCGAGATATGTTCACATCGAGATATGTTCACATTTCCGACCCGGACGAAGAGGGTGATAAATCTGGGATTAAAGAGTGATTGCTCGCCAACCAGGCCGCCATGCTCGCCAGACACCTGGGCCAGATCCTAGTTGCCAGAGTCTTCCGAGCTAGGATCCGTTCATTGCTCTGCAACACTGCATCCGAACAGAGACAACTGCAACGTCTGGGCTCCCGCGGCAGAGCAAGGCGGGTTACTGGGTGCCTGCCCTGACTGCTGCCTAATTGCATGTTGGGTGTTACCTCATATGCTCGCTTCCCCTCACTTCTGCCTTCTCCCTTCTCACCCAACCTCCGCTCCCTAACATTAGCCTCTGATTCCGTTGGGTACACCGCATCTCAGCTCATCAACTTCCCCATTCGAGATGGCTTTCATGTGCTCATGCGAGTCCACGCCGCAAGGGACATGGATGTACCGATATTCCGGCAAGCTCTCACTCCCTCCTGAGGATATCACTGAAGAGCTCGTTGCAGAGAGAACGCAGGCTCGAGACATTGCGGCAAAACGTTTGCAGGAGCTCTACGACCAAGGAGTCCCTTTTTTCAGCAAGGATACGATCCGTGGTATCGTCGACCAGTTCAAGCGTTGTCGTGCCGACCCTCGGCCAGCTGGTGGTCAAGATCCTCACATCATCTCCGTGCCAGCGCTTGATGGAACCGTGGTCAAGAACGAATTGGAAACCGGGCAGGTGAAGCCAAAGGATGAAAAGACGGAGTTCGTTGTGTAAGTGCCCACCTCCACGGTTACGAAACGCTCTCTAGTTCATCCCGTTTCCCCCAGAGGCGAGCCGTACCTCGAGTACAAGGCGTTTCATCAGCTCATCTGGCATCACGACATCTTTTTCTTCTCCCCGGAGCTGGCGTACTGCCCAACACGCCTGGCATACCCCCTGGAGAAGCGTCGCATCTCAACTGGTGAGCTCGTACAATCTCAGAGTTTCGCTTCCGTGGAGGATGCCCAGCAGCCCTTTGATGCTGGGGTCAAAGCCTGGGAGGAGAGTGAGGAGTGCAAAGCGCTCCGGGGCTTTTTGGAGAGCACGCCGTTACCAAAAGTCACCAACATTGTTGCCTTTGCATGTTCAACCATCTCCGGCGAGAAAGACAGGCGGCTTGGGGCCATTTATCAGCATGCGCTGGTCCTCACCCTTCGAGAGTTCTTCAATGGCCGCCGGGGTGAAGGCCAGCCTGAGGTCAGTTGCTTCGCCCAGGACCCGATCTACAGCAATACGGATGTGGAAATCCTCCAGAGAGCGGGCATCACCGTGCTCGGCGACCCGGAAGGTTTTCTGGAGGTTGACGACGAGAGCGTGGTCATCTCGTTCTATCCCAACGTGCCCATCAGGCAGAGCATTGCCGACATCGCCAAGCCGGCGGTCCTAATATGGAATCGGGTCTCGTCTGAGGCAGAGGCCGCGGAGAAATACGGGGATCGAGATCTGGGAAACTTGTGAGAAGCTGAAATATGGACCATCCTGCGACCCCCTGACTGACCAGTGATTCTAGCACCGATCCTGAGTCATCTAGACTGCGAGACATGGTCAACAATCACTACCATACTCCGTTTAAGCTGGGTCCTGAGGAGGGGTTTGGGGATGACGGTGGTGTGTACATCCGGCGGGTCTAAGTTGAATATCGTGGGAGTAGGTAGCAGGTAAGCGTCTAGTAATCAAGGGTTTCATATCCCGTTTCCAAAATCCAATCCCAAGCACGTACAACCAACCTCCTCCCCTTCTACAGCCCTCTCACTCACTGCAAGTGACCAAACACCTCCTGCACCTACGCCGGCGGCAGCGTAGCTCCCTCCCCACCCCCCGCTCTCTCCCACCCCTCCCCCTCTTGCACCATCTCCCCCCCCTCAACCTCTATCCTCGCCTTCGTCCAACTAAACCAAAATTCCAACCTCCCCTTCATCTCATACCGGAACCACTTCCCCGTCCCACTCTCCACTTCATCCTCACCTTCAGGGGGCACCTGCCTTCCCCCCGCCGTCCTAAACCACATCTTCACCCCCACCGGATACTGCCCCGCGTTGGTGTACGCGAACCAGAGACTCTCGGGGTTTTCAAAGGTTTGGCTGTGGTCGACGCCGATGCGGCATTCGCCGAGGGCGCGCTGCGCGCCGTTGTGATAGGTGAGGAGCACGCCGCGGGTTTGGCCGGGGCCGGTGCCCATGGTTATGTCGTCGTTGTTGTTGGTGGTGGTGGTGGCGGTGGGGGGGTCGGGGTGGTAGTACACCCGCGCGCGGCGAACGTTGTCGAGCGGGGCGTCGGAGTGCTGCCAGAGTTGGTACTTCTCGGGCGGGGGGTAGTGGTGTGGGGCGGCGAGGACGGTGGTGAGCTTTTGGGTTGGGGGGTTGGGGGTCGGGGTGGGGGAGTATGGGGCGATGACGGAGATGCCGCGGGAGTGGCAGGAGGGGCCGCTGCTGTAGATGAGGGTTGTTGGGGGGACGGCCGGGTCGGTGAGGAGGAAGGCGTAGTTGTTGGTTTCGGTTTCGTTGTCGGTTGGGTCGTGCCAGTTGTGTTTGTAGCGGCTGGCGGTGAAGTCACCGGAGTAAAGGGTTTGGAACTGGGGGTGTGTTAGGAGAAGGATTTGGGTGGGGGAATGGGTGGTAGGAGAAGAATGTACCATCAGGTTGATCCGATTTGATGGAGCTTTCCTGGTATTTCTGTCTACGAGCGGGCCACAGCCGAGGACAGCGTCCTTCGGGGGCAGTGGGATGTAGAGCCAGTGCATATACCGTTTATCTCGGTCATGGACGTCCGAGAGCATGATGAGGGTCTCCAGAGCGCAAGGCCTTGTCTTGGAGTGCGCATGAATCCCCAGCACCCACCTTCCGCTCTGGAAAAGGGTAATGCCAGTGGCACTTTTAAGATCAATGGTGTGGTATCGTGTACCCGAATGCTTCCTGACCGGCTGGACAAGACACCCCGAGAGATCAGGGGGGGTGGGTGTATCCCACACTTTAAGCCCAGGTTCCGGGATATCGTTGAGCATGGCCAGCTGGAGGCGGCCGTTCTACAAAAAGTCAGCATCATGAGAAGGCACTGAGTTGTGATGTCAGACACACCTTAACATGTACAACAGCAATGCCAAACTTCCTCTCCTCCTCAATCACAAACGCCTTGTTGTCATACCGCTCCCTGGTAAAGACCGGCCTTTTTTCCAGCCTCTCAAACTTACTGACTCCGTCAATATCGACAGTCAGCCGAATAAGTGACGGCGAGCGTTCCACCTCTTCCTCGGTGGCCAACACAGGCGCTTGTCCCCGCTCCCACGACACAAGCCAGCTCAACGGCAGCGTCCTCAATGGTCGCGCCGACTCAATCGACAATCTGCTTGCCATCTCAACAGCAGCCACACACTTCCAGAACTCTCCATCCCGCGGCACCAGTTCCATGATTTCTACTACCACAAGCTCAGGCAACGACCCCAGCCAGCCCAGCCCACACCTGCCCGCATACTCAAGAAAAGTTCCCAGGCACGTCCAAGACGATCTCGTCGCAGGCCAAAACCCTAGCTCGGGCACCCTAGCCCCCGTCCACGGAACACGCCCCCAGATACAAGCCTGCCACAGCCGGTCCAGCATCTCCCCGGGTCTCTGCTCCGGGCCGTAGTTCCGCATGAACACCTGCAGACACCCCTCATGGAATGCACACCCGTGCCTTCGTGCATGCAAGCCATGGAAGGCGTGGCACATATGCTCCTCGACACGGCATAGCCGCCACTTCTCGTCGACGAGGACCTTGTGCTGGCGCTGCTGCTCCCAGGTGTCGGTGCCGAAGGGGTCGAGGAAGCCTTTGTGGAGGAATGTAGTGGATTTGTCGCCGGCTACTGGAGGGGTTGTGAGTATTCGGGGATAATACGTTGTGGGTTGAGGGTAGCTGAGGGCTTACGGGCAACGATCTTTTCTGTTGGATCGAGCTTGTTGTGGCAGATGTCACATTTGGGAGTGACTCCGTTGAGGAGGATGTGGCGTTCGTGGGATTCGGGGCGCATTGTGTTTCTGTTAGGTATTTGAGGAAGTGCCTTGAGATTGGAGACACATCCAGCAAAGTTGGTTGGGCCGTTGTTCCAGGAACAACTGCAGGTGTTGGGCTCTCCCCGCCTTAAAATGCAGAATCGGGGGCTAATTAGGCAGCAGCCAGGCCTCCAGCACTTCGTTCAAATTTATGGCCCCCGTCGTGTGCCCGAGTTCGTCCCCGAGACAACCTTGTTGATGGTTTGGTTGTTTACCCAACGAAATTGTTCAGACGCCAGATCTTTCTGACCCGGTATTGGTTTTTGGGGCGTGTCAACTTTTAAGAGGTTACAACTTGAATTTGGCAGAGACCTCGCTAACGTTAGTGAGAGCTGCCTTTGTTGGGCCACCATCTCAGACTCAACCTTCAACTGTCAACCAACGCCAAGTTGCCAACGCAATTTAGGTTTTGAGCCGAACACCACAATGCAATATTGCGAGACACACAAACGCCACGTCTTGCTAAACGGTTCATACCCCAGGTGTGACATCTGCTGGGAAGCTGTGGATTCACACACACCGGTTGTTGCATGTAATCGAGTGTTCTCACTTTTGTCGAAACACAATACCCCTCACTATTCCCATTCCAACACCATCTTTGAACCTTGATTACAGCCCATTTGACATCACTCCCACAGTGGTCGGCAACAAAAGTGGCACCGCACTCAAAGGCAGGCTTTATCTCCCCCTTCGACACCACCACCCGCGCGGGACGATGGAGCAACGACGTCTTGATCGACAAGTGGCGCCTATGCAGGAAGGAAGAATACACATGCCTCGAGTTTGATGGCCCAAACTCGCGCCCGGGTTGTGCTTTTCATCACTACTGTCTGCAGATTTTTATGCGGCACTACACTGCCCCTGACGACGGCCTTGACCGCCTCTGGCAAGCCTGTGTCTGGGGTCGAGTGCCGTGGACGGGTGCCAGGGTGCCACCGCTAGGGCTGCCGCCGTGGTCACTTTGGCATTCCCACAATGTGTTTCTTGTCGTTGTGGAGAATAGGGCACGGCTGGGTGGCTGCGTTGCCGCAGGCGGTGATGGCAAGGGTGAGGGATTTCCTCCCATAAAATAATGACATCTGCTCTCTTATCCCGCCTGTTCGGCCTGGTCATGAGGTTGTCTGCCTCGCCGCCAGAGCCCCTAAGAACAGTGTCACTGAGCCAAGTCGTGTCATGGGAGCGCAGGATGCTTTCGAAGCTTGGGTTAGAAGGAGAGTCGTTGCCCTTGGTGATTCGCTTGACTATCGACCTTGATGAGATTCAGAAACTTGAACGGCTCTCTGAGCGGCCACTGTTCAACAAGACGCGATACGATGACAGGGCTGTTGTGGTTCAGCATGAAAAAGAATTTGGCATGGCAGTGGCCCATTTCAAGGTGAGTTCCGCCGCGGTCTGTCTGCTTCCCTTGACATGTCAGCCCAGACCTGGCTATGCGATGATGCTGTGCCAAAGAACGGCATGCTGCAGTTGGCAATTCTTGACGACATCGAAGAGCCAGGATTTGAAGTCTGGGACACCCCCATGCCACCCGACCTCTCCCAGTGCCTCGTCCGGCCGGAGCGGATCTCCTCTGGGCTGCGCTTCCGCACCATCAACCTAGATGTGATCACTGGCCTCACTTTCTTCTGCCGGAACGAAACGGTCGTGGCAATCCACGGACACACACAACGCAGGCCCTGCCCTGAGGTCACGCGCCAGACCATTGGAGATATGCGTCGGACTTACAATCGAGTCCGTTTGGTCTTTGTCCCGTTGGCGCTTGGGGATACCATCATCAGCTGCGGGGCCCCTGGTAAGCAGCGACATCTTGACGACTGGAAAATCTCGCCTCCCGCCGTGTTAATTTCATGGTGAGCCTACCCAAACCTGCTACCCCTGTTTCACGGCAGCCAACACCACTCCCCTAGTTCCGCACCCGCCTCTCCGGCGATCTCACCATCACCCGCTACACCCCAACCGTCAATCACGAGCTCCCACAACTCCGGGAAGACCCCAGCTCGTTCCTCCTCACCTCACCCTCTCACCACGGCCTCCCAACAACCCTCGTCTACCTAACCGGCCACCCCCACGAATCCAACGACAGCCGGTCCCCAGGCCATGGCACGCCCCTCATCACCCCCCTCATCACGTTCCTCATAACCAGCACCACCAGCAGCACCCCCAGCCCACCCAAACCCCCCTTCCAACACGCCACCCTCTCCACCCCGTCCTACCCACCCCCGCCCTTCATCCTCCTCCCAGCCTGCCCTTCCGCCCGCCCCCTCCCCGCCGCCACCACCGCACTGCCTACGCCCAAGCCCACAGCGCAACCCAAGACCCCTGGAGCCACTCGCACGCGCCGCTCGCCCCACATCCCCACAACCCCATCCGCCGCGCCGCCGTCTTCCACAGGTACTTCACGCGCACCTCCTCCGCCTCCCTCCGCATCCTACCCAACGGCCGCCGCCAGCCCTTCATCCCAGCACCCCAGATCACGCGCGGCGTGCTGCTCGAGTACGAGGACGGCGGGCAGCGCGCGCTGGGGGTGTGCCGGGTCGGGAAGAGCAACCATCGCTGGACGGTGTTTGAGCAGCCGCGTGGCGTGGCAGTGGAGAAGGTGTTTTGGGACGTGGACGCGCGGTGGTGGGTGCAGACGCAGGTCTGGCTTACGGGGTGTGAGAGCGTGAGTGGGCACGGGGTGTCTGCGAGGGGGAGGGAGCTGCCGAAGGGGAGGTGGGTGTGTTACGAGATGGAGGGCGTGTTGGAGATGTGGTTTACGGAGAGGGAGGGGTCGGCTTGGGTTGGGGGGGGTGATGGGTCTGGCGGTTGGTGGTGAGGATGATGCGGATTCGAGTAGTAGTAGTGAGAGTACCATTTGGAGGAGTGACAGTGGGATTGGCAATTAGAGCCCTGCCAGTGTTACGAGTAGCGATAGCGGGAGTGATGGAGAGGATGGTGAACAGAGTATACTGGGCGTGCTGAGCAGTAGTTCCTAACTTTCTGGGTCTCAAGAAATGCGCCGGAAGACACTGTTCAAAGAAGGGGGCGACTGGGAGTGATGTGCAAGGCAGACAAGCACTTACACATACCGTAGTTAAAGCCAATTACTTGACAAGAGGCACAGGGAAGGGATTTGGGTAGTGTTGGGCCTGGACGCCTGGATTCAGACGCTCAGATACCTCCCATCACAGGTTCACCACATCATCCAACACCCCCTTCCCACCCCTTCACCCCCCCATCTCAACATCAGGATCTACCTCCGTCCCCAAATCCCTCTCCTCCAAAAACCTCCTCCCCACCAACCCCTCAGGCAAATAATCCTGCCTGACCCTCCCCTCCCTATAATTCGGCGGGTACTTATACTCCTTCCCATACCCCATCTCCCGCATCAACCGCGTCGGGGCATTCCTCAAATGCACTGGCACCGGCAACCCGGCCACCCCGGGCTCCTGCAGCGCCGAAAGCGCGTTATTCAACCCCCTATACGCCCTGGTGCTCTTCGGCGCCAGGCACAGCGCCACCGCACAATGCGCGAGGGGGATGCGCGCCTCGGGCATGCCGATCTGCTGCGTGGCGGTGTATGTGGCTGTTGCTAGCGGAAGGAGGGAGTTGTCGGCCAGGCCGACGTCTTCGGAGGCGATGACGACCATGCGGCGGGCGATGAAGAGGGGGTCTTCGCCTGATTGGAGCATGCGCGCGAGGTAGTAGAGGGCGGCGTCGGAGTCGGAGCCGCGGACGGATTTGTGGAAGGCTGAGATGGTGTCGTAGTGCTGGTCGCCCGCGCGGTCGTAGACAAGGGTTTTAGTGAGGGCGGCTTTGAGGGATTCTTTGGTTGGGGGGTCGGGGTTGTCGGGGGAGGGGGGGCGGTTGGTGAGGGAGAGGGTGAGTTCGAGAAGGTTGAGGGCTGTGCGGGCGTCGCCGTCGGCGAAGGCGGAGAGGTAGCGGAGGAGGTCTTGGTCGATGAGCGGGGAGAGCTCGAGGCCTTCGTGGGTGACTTCTTGTTCGAGGGCGCGCAGGAGGATGCGCTGGAGGTCCTCTTCGGTGAGGGACTGCAGGGTGAAGGTGCGGCAGCGGCTGAGGAGGGCTGCTTGCACTCGGAAACTGGGGTTCTCTGTCGTCGCCCCTATTAATGTGATGGTCCCCGCCTCGACCGGCTTCAAGAAGACGTCCTGTTGCGCCTTGTTGAAGCGGTGGATCTCGTCGCAGAAGATGATGGTCCTCCGCCCTGTCAGCCCCAGCTCATTCGCCGCCTCCCCAAACAATTTTTTGCACTCGCCCACGCCAGTGCTCGTCGCATTCAGCTCAATAAACCGGCTCCCTACACGGCGTGCGATGCACCGCGCAATCGTCGTTTTGCCAGTGCCCGACCCGCCCCAGAGGATCATGCTCGGCACGCGGTCCGAGTCGATCAGCGAGCGCAGCACCCCGCTCGGCCCAACCAGATCCTGGCCAAAGACGTCGTCGAGGCTGTCGGGCCTCATGCGCTCGGCGAGCGGTGCTGTCCGGGTGTTCTTGGAGCGCTTCCTAGTAGGTCCCGAGTTGGTCGCATCGTCGTTTTGTACTGGGTCTGCCACCGGTGTCGCTGGTTCGGCCTGATCGCCATTTGTCCCAGTTCTTGTGTCTGCCGGTGCGCTGTTCAACCCCGGCCCCTCATCGTAGCTCCTCTTGACGCCAGCCTTGGTTCCTCCGTTGCCATTTGGTTGGGCGACGGCTATCCTCGCGGTCGTGAGCCCTTGTCGTTTCGCAGCGGGGGCCTGGAAGAAGGTCGATGCTGACCTCTTCTTTTGTGTCGAGCTTGGGGGTTGGTTCTGGGTGCTCTGGGTAGCATTCAGCGGCGAGGATGAGGACGGCTCGTCGAGGATATGCGACTGGCAGCCCGAGTCAATGTGGCTGTTGATTTGGGCGCCGTGGACAGCCCGGTTGCAGATTGGGCAGACCACCATGGCGATTATTGCTAGATAAGTAAAGGAAAAAGAAAACAAAAGACTATTTACCAGTGGTGTCCAAAACCGCGGTAAATTGCAATATTTGTTTCAGGCAAAACTGCAGGTCAATATGTCGAGAGACTTGAGAGTCGAAGTCGTGTGGTTGGGGAAGCGTTTGTTAATTGACTGGGAGACGCGACTAGGCCCCACCTACGGTCTGCTGGCTCAGACCCGCCACTGTGGTTCACACGGCCTGGCTCGGCAGAAGCGTGTTGTGGGGCAGAAAGCTGGCATCTCTTGGGATTTCCAGGTTTCGGAGAACGGCAAATGCAAGACATGAAACTGTTTCTCAAGACGATGCCTAAAACCTTGCGAATACAACGTGGTTGAGTTGCGTTTAACACCTGGTCAATTCGGAAGAAACGCTTGTCCCGATTGATATGTTTTTTTCTGCCCGAAAATGCTGGTCTCCAACCTCCAAACGCCGTCCAATGTGCTTGATGAGCAACCATGGAAAATATTTCCAAGCAACACTCCCCGCGAACACGAGTTTCAATAGCTGTTGTCCTTCTCCGTCCCCCAACTCATATTCGGCCCCCCTCATACCATAAACGACTCGCCGCAACCGCACTGCTCCTCTGTATCATTGTCAGCACTGTCACATCCTTGTCTTCTATGTTGGAAGGGATGCTCACTAATATTCGGATTCCGAAAAACAAACCTCTGACTCAACTTATCCTCCACCCAATCCATCTCGCTCCCAATAATGCTAAACAGCGCCTTGCTGTCAATCAACACCTTGACCCCATCCTGCTCCACCGCCTCGTCGAACGCCCCCGCCTTGTCGACGTACTCGAGGTGGTAGGCCAGACCCGAACACCCCCGGTTGCGCACCCCGACCTTGATCAGCTTCGGGTCTGGCTGGTCCAGCAGCGCCCGCAGGTGCTCGACGGCCGTTGGCGTGAGCTTCATGGCTGCCTTGCGCGCCCGGAGCTTGGGGCGCGCACGCGGCGCGGGCTTCACGGGTGCTTGTGATGTTGGCATGGGGGTCGGTTGTTGTGCGCTGGCGGGGGAGGGGGACTGAGGGGAGGCGGGTGTCGCGGCGAAGTCGGGCTTTGACTGTTGTGCTACTTGTTCTGGGATTGACGCTGGCGCCTGGGTTGGTGTGTCTGCCGATTTTGGTGGCCTCGTCTCGTGTACCCTGGGGAAGCTTGGCGACTGAATCGGGTGTGTGATGGATGTGTCGGGGGCAGCGGCATTGCGCGGTGTCGGCGGGGGGTGCGACGGGAGGCTGTAGGCTTGGAAGGCGGCGACGAGCGCCCTTGGTGTCGTCGAGAACTGGCGCTGGCGCAGGAGGTTGCGGCGGCAAGCCAGACAGACGGAGGCGGCTCGCCTCGAGAGCAAGCTAGGCGCGTTCATTGTGGCGTGTGAGTAAGAGGATTGTTCGTGACAAAGACTGGTCAACGTCGGAAGATCGAGAGTCGCTTGCGTTGTTGGTCTGGGGGATGTTCGGCTCAAGCAAAGCTGGGGCGCGGCAAGACAACAACTTGGATGCAATTTGATTTCAAAGGCGAAAGCAGCGCACCGCAGCAATCCCCATGACACGACGCCAAGCCTCGGACCCTCCCGGTTTCCGCCGGGCCAATCACCAGCTCGGCATTAGGCAGCGGCGCTCGGGAAGCGCTCGAGCCAACTGGAAGGACGCTTCTCGGCTCCAGCACTTCCTCGGCGACTCGTCTGATGTCACTGGTCCATCGAAAGTTTTACTCGGTTGAAACAAAACAATGGGCTTCCGCCTCTCGGACAGAAAGACTCAATTCATGGAAACATTTACGGCTCAAACAAGGCAATCTCAACACGGTGTTCATAAACTCAGGTTTGATTTTTCGGCGCAGAATGGTATCATCACGAGCTGATTTTGCAAACCGCACAAATGGCTCATCGCAGCCAAGTCCCAGTCCACGAGTTGGCACTCACTC
Organism: Amesomyces nigricolor; assembly: GCA_004802645.1. Taxonomy (NCBI): domain Eukaryota; kingdom Fungi; phylum Ascomycota; class Sordariomycetes; order Sordariales; family Chaetomiaceae; genus Amesomyces; species Amesomyces nigricolor. Next base: position 2,955,079 of record SRKS01000006.1, on the reverse strand, counting down.
AGCAACCATGGCCCTCACATCCGCCACGGCTGCCCGCGCCATCTTCTTCAACACGGTCCTCTCATCCGCCTCGCGGTACTTCTCCCACGTATCCAACCCCTCTTTCGCCTGAATACTCAGCGTCTCATAACCCTGCTTGATCACCTCCGCCACCTGCAGACTCGTCAACTGCGGCCCGCCCGCCTTCCCTCCCACCCCCTTCCCACCACCCCCAGCAGCACCCCCATTCCCCCCCTTCTCCCCCCCCAACATCTCCTTATAATGCCCACTCACACTCACCAACGTCTCAATCGAATTACTCGCCCTCGCTCCCAGCCCATACACCTCCCTGAACCTCCCCAACACCTCCCCGCTTTCCACCACCTTATAAAACAAATCATCATACGCCGCCGGCGTCGGCAGAAAACTCTCCCCCGCCGATAAGCCCAGCGCAATCAAATTAACCACATGATCCAGCAGCGTATCCATCCTCGGCAACCCCTTCAAGTCGCTCGCATACGACGTCAAAAACCTCACCAGCGCTAGCAGCGCCCGGAACAGCTCTGCCCAGTGATACTGCAGCCGCGTGCGCGACCGCGACATGTAGCTGATGATTCTTAACAAAATGCCCACGCACAGCGCGTACAAAGGCACGTCGAGGCGTCGACGCAGGTTGTGGGTTAGCGCGTCAACCATGACATCCATGACCGCCGTGGCGAGCACGCGGTCGCCACGGACGAGGGGCAGGTAGGGTGAGCGCTGCCGGCAGAGGCGGACCGGGGTCTTGCTGTCGTCGGAGCAGATGCGTTTGCAGAGGATGGGGTCTTCGATGAGGAGGCGGAAGATCATGAGGTTGAGGTGGGCGTAGTGGGTGGCGCGCTGGGTGAGGTAGGCGTGCTGGAGGAGGTAGGAGGTGAGGGAGAGGAAGGCGGCGAAGGGTTGTTCTGAGGGGGGGGAGGAGGGGGAGAGGGAGGTGGTGTCCGGGGCGGGGCAGGTGACGAATTCGAGGGAGAAGAGCTTGTTGGCGTGTGTAAAGTCGTAGGTGGCGAGGAGGACTGCGGCTTGTTGGCCGGGTCTGAATTGGGGGGTTAGTCTGCGGGTAACTCTTGGTTTGACTACTTGGACTTACAGATCGGCAAACATCTTCTTGGCCGTCTCCTCGTCGTGCACGGGCTTTGGAGACGGCCTCCGCCCTGGGGCGATAGCGCCCAGCCCGATCTTGCTGAGAGTTCCCGCCAGACTCCAGGCCTCCGGCAGATCTTCCTGCACATCGAGGTACTGCGCCCGTAGCTGCTGACATGTCTGCCCGATGCTCCGGACGATGCCCCGAATAACCCGCTCGTTGACAAAGTCGTTGAGCCGCATCTGGTACGGGTTCTGGAACTCGAACTTGTTGTAGTTTGCCAGTAGCCCAAGCAGCATAAACGACGATGGTATCCTCGGCGTAGGCGATGATATCTGCGATTGGATGCACTGTCGTCACTGTCAGCCTGAGCCACACCTATTCTCCCCATCCAGAACCCTCACGTTTATTATCGCCGGAAACAGATCCCTCTGAATAAAATACGTAAGCAGACTCGTCTGATACGCCCCAGCCGTAACCGCAAGCGCCACCTCGACCGCTCGCTGCTGCAGGTCCGCCGTGTATGTGCACGCCGCCCTATTCCCTGGCTCCTCCTGCCCGACATGGCCGATGCCGTGCGGGCAGCACTCGTGCGCATTGCCGCGCCCGTTCCGGATGAGCGACTCGAGCACCCCAACGAATTCGGTGAAAACGGTGTCGACGTGGTCCAGGCCGGCCAGGAGTTCGATGATGTCGGAGCTGGGGTTGGTGTACTTTTTCGCGAGGACTGCTACCATGAAGGTGCTTAGGGTCTATCGCCATGTGTCAGGTCCTGCCGGTGTATCTGTCCAGGGTTGTTGCAGGTGTTCTCACATCCAGCGCATGTAGGTCGGCCGCGCCATAGGGATTCTTGAGCGCGGCCACCGTCCGCGCGAACAGCTGCCGGGTCTGGTGGTGCAGGTGTAGCAGGTCATTGGGCCCTGTTTCATCGAGGATCTGCCGCAGCGCGGGTCGGTCCGGCCGGAGAAGGAAGAACTCCTTCCAGAAGCCTTCGGATTTGGTGTCTGCCTCGTCTGCGTCGTCCTACATCCGGGGGGCCGTGACTATCAGCTGCTGTTCGGGAGGCTTTGCTCGAACGCGAGGGTTGTAGATGCTATGGCAGCACGCGGAAAGGGAGACGAACCTGTAAACAAGCCGCGCCATGTCAGCAACTCTGTTCCCTCCACGGACAAAAAACTGTATGCGCCGAAGCTCCTCGGCAAGGCGCAAGCTGGCCGCATTGGGAAGGACGGGGAGTGGGAGCAAGGAAGAGCTCAAACCTTGAACAGCGCTTCGTACAGGCGAACTATCTTTGGTTGGAACACCTCCGGCCGAGGCTGGTGTGTAAGGGGAGACGGCTCCATTGGGAAACGCAGTGTTCTCGTGGCCGAGGGGCATGCACGTGGTGTTCGGTGTCGATGTCAGATCAAGGAGACGCCAAGGGAGAGCTTATCGATAATGGAGTCCAGGAGAAGTATCACAGTGCAGGACAGTGTGTCTCTTACCGTGTACCCCTTTGTTCACCGGCCATCGACGTCGGGCAACCCACAAGGCTGGCAGTGGCAAATCCTTCAGCGCGATCTTCACAAGGACAGGGCGAGCTCCTGCTCAGAGTGGAATACAGCGCGGGTCACGAGGCCAAAACTCAGCCTCCTCCTGAAAACGGCAGACCACATCACATGCCACTCACCAGCTGTCGCCCAGTACCCCCCTTTCCAGGGCAACAACAAGGAGCTTCCCCTTGCTGTCACCACCCATGGACCTGATCGCCGTGTAATGTCTCATTGACCAAGGATATGTCTCGTCTTACGGCCCAATATCCGCCCTGTCCCTGTCGTATACACAGTACGCCCAACACCCAGCAGCCAAACCCATGCCATGCCAGCTCCCTCCCCATCACAGCTCTCAACCAGAGCAGCAACTCCCTTGCACCAGTAACATCACAATTAAGGAAGTCCAACCATCTGCCCTGGAAAGGCAGACAGATCGTCCAATCCCCCAACTTCACCCTGTAATACAACCCAACGCAACGGCCCCGGAAACAATGACCTCTGTTTCTAGACAACCAAGTCCAGCCCTGCAAACTCCCATGAAGCACTCCGTTTTGCTCTAAACCGGCCACCACCCAGACGGCTCTTTTTTATCTCCCCCAGACCCTTGCTGCCCCGAGCAAGAAACACTGCTGCGGTATGGTAGCACGAAATGCTGCTCATACCAAACCCACTCGCCATAAACTGAAAGAAAAAAAACAAGAAGGGGATCATAAAGTCGTCGTCCAGGAATGCCCATGCGTGCCTCGCCGGAGATGCAGATAGAAAGAAAGAAGCGGCGATAGAGGAGAAAGTAGGAAATACCCAGTCCCCAAAGCTCGCTCAAAACCCAGGAGAAAATGGAGAGGGGCAAAAGGAGGGCAAAGACCAAAGTCGTCAACCCGCCCCTCGCAAAAACAGCATGATGCATCATGCCAGACCAGGCCATGCGATGCAGAAAATAAGCCCTGCAACTGGCTCGGGACGAAAGGAAAAGCAAAAAAAAAAAAACCCGACAAAACGTTCCATAAAACCCCTCCTCGCCAAAAACAACCAACCACTCAAAGCCCCCAACTCCCCCTCCTCTCCTGCACCCCCCATGGCTGCGGGCTAATAGCATTCAAATCCGGATGCTGCCTCGCCCACTCAAAGATATACCTCTTCAGCGCCTTCCACCGCGGACACCGATCCTCCTCTTTCACCCCATCCCTGGCCTCACTATCAAGCATGATATGCCCCGTCGCCCTTGGCCACTTCTTCTTCTTCCTTTTCCCCCCCACCCCAACACCATGACTATCCCCACTACTCCCACTCCCCACATACCCCTCATCCTCCCTCACCTCCTCCTCCTCCTCCTCACGATCCCCATCCCACGTCCCCGCCATAATCGCCTCATCATCCCTCTCCAGCTCCTTAACCGGGATGCGACTGATCTTGCTCAGCTCCTCGTCATACTGCCTCGCAGTCGCCGGATACCCAAGCGACAGGTAGTTGTACACCTGCGTGACGAAATGGTCGTCAAACTCGGCCGCGATCTTCTCCTCGAGATCGGCGGCGGCTTTTTCCTTGCGGAGCTTCTCGTCGAGGTTTTGGAGGTTTTGTAGCATGTGCAGACCCTTGGGTTCATGGGATTTCGTGCGGTGTTCGGGGAGGGCAGCGTTGTTGCAGCCGTGGCAGTTGGTGGTGTTTTGAAGAGGAGGCGGGACGGACCAGGTCCCCGCGCGGGTGACGCCCTCCACGGGGGAGGGGTCCTCGCTGAAGGCCACGGGGGCGGTCATGCCGCCAAAGTCGTGGGCAAAGGGGTTGTGGTGCGGGGAGTCGGCGGGGTGGGGGGTTTGGATCATGGCCGGGCGGTCCAGGGGCAGGACGTGCTCCGACGTGTCGTGCGTGTAGCAGTAGCCGCGCCAGAGGCCGTGCTGCTCGGTCGGGTCGCGGTTGTGGTCGTCAACGGTAGTGCCTGTTGCGACGTCCCAGAGGTGATCAGGCTCAAGCTTAGTGGCCTTGGGAGAGGGGCAGCGGCGGAAGGTGAGGTCCGCACCGAGCATGGGCGGGGAGGACTTTAGGCGGAGACGGTGCTGCGCGCGTGCGCGCTCGAGGGATGGGTCGCGCTCCCGGTCGATGCCGCCGCCGATGGGCGGGAGGTACGGGGTGTGGTGACCGAAGGAGGTTTCCTCGGGAATTAGAGAGGCGGGCACGTACGGCATGTCGCCGGCTTTACCAGCGGGCGCGGACGGGATGTAGGGCATGTGGCTTTCGCCAATGGGGCGGAAAGGGGGAGACTCGGGACGGACGTAGGGCATGTGGCTCTCGCCGATGGTGGGGAGGGGGGACTCGGGGCGGAGGAGCGGCATGTGCGACTCGCCAATGGGGACGATCGACCCGGACGAGTGATGGCGGGAGGTCCAGAGGGGGGAGCTGGTGATGGAGTTGCGCTGGGTGCTGGTTAGGCCCATGGCGTCACTGGGCGGGGAGCCGATGCTCATGTTGTCCAGATCGAACGTGTCCATCCTGCTCTGGTCCCGACTCCGGACGCGATTCAACATCTGGGAGTGCTCCTGCATCTCCTTGAAGGCCCAGCTTATGTCCTCCTCGGACGAATTCCGGCGAGTGTGCCCGTTGTTCTTCCACGGCCCCCTCGTCAATGGCCTCCCCCTAGGGGTATCATCATCGGAGCCTTCATGAACATAGAAATGTTCGGCGCCGCCTATCCTCTCGCCGCTGTTGGGGAAGGCGCTCATGGCCAACTCTTGGAGCTTCCTCTGGGCATCCCGGCGCTGTGCCTCCCGGGCGGCGAGATCGAAAACGCCGCCGGCAATCTCGTCATCGCATGACTCCCGACGACCATGGCCCTTGTGGTTTGCCGTTTCTATTGTGGCTGTGGTGGTACCTGGGGTCGTCGGGGTCCCTTGGTTGTCTTGGCCGAAGCGCTTCCGCGGCTTTGGCGCATAGATGTGGTTCGTGTACGGGGTGATGTCGGTCTTGTCGGTCGGCCTGGTTGCAGGGCCTTCGTCGCCTGCCCTTCTAGACCGGCGGACCGAGGATTCGACAAGCTGGGGAGCGAACTTGCGCTTCTCGCGGGGCGGCGGTGAGGGTGTGCGCGGGGACGGGCTCGGTGTAAGTTCGCCCGCCGGAACGGTTCTGCGGTAGCTCTCGAATGTGGTCTCGATGGGGATGGGGGCAAACCGCGCGCGCGGCCGCTCCTTGGTAGCTGCCATTGCGGGTCTTGACGTGCGGTGCGGTCCAGACCGGTTACACCATGTGCGGATCGGATCGAGGGCGGGGGCAGTTTGCTGTTGTCGATGTAATCGGTGGAGGAGGATGGAAGGAATGGCGGGGTCAATGGTCGATGTTCCGGAATTGTGTATACTGTGTTGTGTGTCGTGTAGTTCTACTTTCAGTCAACAGTCGCCTTTCTGACAGTCGCCAATGCCAATGCGGGTTGTCTGGATCTACGACCACGTCTTGGATGTGCTCAAACAAATTCGAACGGAAAGAGAGGCGTCGGTCTGCTGTCCGGTGCCAGCAGCGCACTGCAAAGTGGTTTTGTATTCTTCTCCTTCTCCCGAAGCGGCAGGGACCAGGGAGTGGGGGCAAGGGATCGGTCACAAGCGCTGAAGGCGGGCCCGGCAAGAACCCCAGCAGCCAACGCCAGGGCGTGTTGACCGCTGCAACCCGGCATGGTTGGCGGGGTGTCAAGGGTACCAGCACCGTGCGAGGTCTTGTTCCTGGACGCAGCCGACTGCCGCGTGACCCACCCGCCTCGTGTTTCTTGGGCCCCGAATCATGGCAGTTAAATAACCGGGCACTTCCATTTTGCGCGCAATTGGGCGCAACAGGACAGGAGACGCCCTCTTCTGATTTCTGCATCACTTTGTGTGCGCACCTGATTAGCGGGGCGCAAGCGACTGGGCAATGGCCGACACAAAGACTTCCTGGGGTCCAAGGGGCACCGTGTGATTTAATGAGCGCACGGACACACTACCCCTGGATCGGGTTGGGCGGATCGTTCAGGGCATGTGGGGTGCTGCATGCCGCTGCCATCAACAGCACCTGCACCCGACACCACAGACAGCGACGCAAACCGGTCAAGGCAGGAACTGTTGTGCTGACATCATCGCACTCACAACCTCCGCACAATCGGGAACAAATCGAAGCAAGAATAATTCTTCTTCAATCCCTGACTGCTTTGACAGCGATTGCAGATCAGAGCCATGCCGGCGTCATTGTCTGCACATTCACAAGACCCTTTTTCATTTCTCCCTGAAGAGTCATCCATGGTTGCTGAACATTGGGCCAGATGAGCTCCTTTCAGCAGCCCCAGATCGTCGACTTCCCGAAATGTGTTGGGCCCGCCGGGCGCCAGTAAGCCACGCTGCCACACTGCCCCGGACATTTTCTGTGATCAAGTGACTTCTTTACGAAATTGAAACAGGCAATCTCGAGCCCCAGGTCTTGGGTCAGTGGGACAGTGTCATTGTTGGGCCTCCATTCATGTCCAGGATCTCATTCCCGTGCTCTGGTGCAGAGGATGCTCTGGGCATGCCTGGCCTCGCATCGTGAGTTCAGCAAATTCTCCATCCATATCTCGCCACTTTGATGAGGTGACATACCGGCAGACGCTCTCTCTTCCGGCACACCAGCGGCAGTGCAACTCGGCGGTGGCTCCGGGCACCGGCCGCTATAATTAGCCCTACCCACTGCCAAAATCTCGCTTCCAACGGGCCGGACCTTGGACACCTGCTTCGACAGCACCAGACACTTCCGAGGCCACTTTTCTCTTCCCACTGCCCTGGGTTGATCTCGAGATCCAACATCACGCAACAGCTGCCCTTCAGCTCGCTTCTCTCCTCCCGGTCCTCCAGGATACCCGGACAGTCTCGAACCCCCGACCACCCATTCCACAAATTCAAGCTTCTGAGGGATTGGACAACCTCACCCTATCGCCGCCCTCCCCTCCCGCGCGGGGGGCCGGCGACCTGCTGCCGGGGGATGCGACCCCACACCCCCGTGCTCACCGCTACCCACCTTGACTGACACCATTGACACCATTGGCATTCTGATATGCCTTGACACGAAGGTTCTCAACGTGGCAGAAAATTGGAGGAGCGCGCAAGAGGCACTGCATTCGCCCCTGGAATCTCGCAATCGCCGAGCGCGGGCGGCTGACCCGAGCTGCTGGGACGGAGCTCGCCTCCTCACTTCCAATAGGCAATTCTTTCACCAATTTATGTAAGGAAGACGAAAGATTCTTTACCGACAGCGCAATGCGATGTAACACCCACACACCCAACACGAGACACCCCCCTCTCTCCTGATAAATCTGCGCTTCCCCCCTCCCCCAATCTGACCCCCGCCCGCGCCAGCCCTCCCCGTCTCTCCCACCCCTCTTCCAGCAGCCACCAACGGCCAATCGCCGAGAACCACAACCTCGCCCTTCCAGACCGCCTTTCGCCGCCCCTCTCAACGCCGCCATCGGCAATTGCCCGATAAGTGTGTGGGTGCACGTTCCGCCGCCGCCGCCTGCTGCTGCAGCCGGGCGGCGGCCGCGGCCATTGGACGGCACACGCAGCATGCTAATGCAGCAGAGTTTTTGTGTGTTGTGTCTTGTTGCTGCAGGAGGCAAAGGGGAAATGGGGTAGATAGACAGTTTCTGGAATGCTGGATTGGGATGGTGGCGGTCTGGATCTCTTTTGGGAGGGGGGGGATGTGTATTTTCTTTCTGGGCGAAGCCACCGGCCCGCGAAAAGATGTGAGCACAGCACGGCAGAGACGGCAAGCGAGCAGAGAGTGCCCACTTTACCCCGGATTCTAGGCCGCTGTGGGGTTGGCATCGAAGGATCGAGCTGGTCAGGGGAGGGGGGGCTCACCGTTGACGCCGGTCTGCTGTAGCGGGAGTCGAGATGCCTTGGCGTTGAGGTGGTGGGCCGGGGAATTCATAACCCCCGATGGAGGTGGTTTGAGATGGATGGATGGTGAGGAACTGAATGTCGGGTTTGACTCCGACAGAGGTGCCAGGGTTGCGAGGCTTTTCCGGTTCGCAAGTTCGTCTGCGGATGCCGACATGGAGGTTTCTCATGGTTCCCGTGCCACAAGTCATGGCGGACCTCCGGTATCCGCCGACTGGGCGCCGCATGTCTCCCAAAACACCCGCCTGCTGGTTTCCGTGAGACAGATCTGATAAGTGAGCAGCCAGTGGGAGCTCGTAAGTGTTGCATCCGGCGAGCGATGGAGGCTCCCGGCGGGTTGCGAACTCATGACCTGGGTTACGCTGCACCACACTCGGAGAGCTGGTGATAGCAAATAGCGTCAGAAAGGTGACGGATTGGATCCTCGAAAGTGAAACAACCTGTTGAACTAGAGGGTAATAAACAACCCTGCTAGTCACAGATCTCCTAGTCGGCTGAGTATTGTGAGGGAACAAACGAGGGAGACGGAGGACATGTAGAACTGGCATGTCACGTCAGGAACCATGTGTCATGCGATGTGCCCATATCGACCAAGGAAATTTAGACGGTATTGTCCCGGTCCTCGTGGTGACTGTGCTACAGTGCTAGTTTCGGCCGGTTGCTTGAGCAGATGGTCGTACAAACATATCCAGATCCGATAGTGGCCACGTTTCGAGATGGTGCGAGGTGACTGATGTGATGTCAGTAGCAACAATCTCAGGGAGGACTCGGAGAAGTTAGAGTTACAGTCGAATGGGTGTGCTCGTTTAACCTCACTTTGAATCGCTTTTTTTGGGACAATACTACGCAGTAGCTCGGGAAACCATGATTCGGGTTCCTGAATCTATTAGAAACTGTCACTCGCCCTGGGTTGCCTGAGTGTCTGAGTTGCTAGTAACCCAGAAACCATGAATCATTGACCCACTTCCACTTGGAACGGAAGTGAACTTGGATTTGAAATGAGCACCTGGGCATCAGTGATCAAGGTGGATGCATAGGTCATCAGAGGACCTGAAATGGCATTGCACTTGTCTTCACTCCCAAGATGCTATACTCAAAAGACTGTATCAGGTAGTTTCCTCTGGCTGCTTGCTGAACTAGAAGCTCACCCCCAGCCATATTTTGGGTTGTGCTTTTTCCATGGAAAGAGAGTGATCAGGGAAGAACGTACGACTTATGGCGAAGAAACTTTGAGAGAACACAGTCGATAAGGACAGCGATCATCGAGAGTGAATAATAGGCAAGATTAATTACCGCAAAACATATCAACGGATACTTTAAAGTCCCAAGCCAAAATTGAAGCCGAAATCTTTAAGTTGCTTAGGGGTCCTGAGCTCGTAGACGACGTACCCCTTCTAGATATCAAGACTCATCCTCTAATGGATATTTCGTCACTTTTCTAACATGCCGTTTAGCACATGAGAATCCCAAGAACTACCCCATAATTTACGAGAAGGAAGGTGAGAAATCTTGAAAGCATATGCGCCAGACTCCCTGTCTGGATGCTGCGGAAGCACATGTGGTAGACGAACGACAGTCATGGTGCTTACCGTTTATGTGAGCCACATGCCGTGACTCGGCCCGATCCCATGGAAAGGACACAACGCAGAATTGCGCTGTGCTGTTGAAATACCTGGCTGAGGATGGAGCTAGTGGGATCCCTGACATAGGTGGAATCGATCTCTCGTCAGCGTTGTGGTGTTTGGCATTTTCCGTTTCAACTTTCAAGGCCGCTGCCAGGTCATTGGGAATAACGAAACAGGATAGCCACAGTCTTTGGAAGCAGGAGATTGATAGTCATCGTATCATTCTTACCTGTCTTCCGACCAGCTAGATGGCCTGGCAGAGGGTGCTGCTGTGCTAGTGAGTTAATATCCCCGGATATTCACAGCGTCGTACCCGGAGATGCAGGTACCCGTCAAAGATACCTCACATGCGGGTCAGTTGTATAGGTAACCCCGTCTGAACAATATACCTAAATTGCCTCACTGCCAATGGCGCGCCGCGAGGCCTATCTTTGTGGTCCGAAGTAACCAGGCGGCTTCACGTTGTCCAGGGGCGATACTATAATCTGGTGGCGTGATAGTGTCAGTTGGTGTCTATGAGGGAACATGGCGTTTATTGAAGTCACTTTACACCGTGGTATCTGTGGTATCAGCCGTGCAAGGGAAGGTTGTTGCAAAGGGCAATGTCATCTCGAAAGACGGGCGCTATCTCGCATAACTAGAGTGATCCCCAACGCCAGCGATAACGAGGGTCACGCCAACTCAAAGTCTCTCTTGGCAGTGATGCCCTTGGAGGTCGTCGTCGACACGACAGTGTTGCCGATGTCGCCGTCAGGTGAGGAGCTCAGCCAAGAACGGTCTTGCCCGAGTTGCGGGCAGCGAAAGGAAAGCTGCCAGTGTTGAATATGGGAACATTGACCTGGTTGAGTCTGGGTCGATCATGGAGGATACTGCCCTGCCAGGCTGAAGATTGCCGAACTGACAAGGAATGACCTTATCATGGAAGGTGTTGATTGCTGGTGTGATAGCACATGGTCAAGCTCAGATAAGTACTTTACCTATCTTTGACGGCCAGATACTTGAGATAGGGCGGGCATTCCTGCACTTCCGCCGTGGCCGTCCATACAAGTAACATCCTATGAAGCAAGAAATGTGAAGCAAGAACCGCCAAAGTCAACTTGGATGTTCCAAATGGCCCCCACTGTGCCTCTCGGGACGCCATGCCGGCCGGCTGCGTGACAGCACGCTTCGATGACGAAAGAGGATTCTCTGGGCACCATGGAACGGATGGTGAAAGCGACAGACATGCTGCTGGCCATCACCAACAATGACAACAAAATGAGCGAAATATGGCAGTCACGGCTGGGTGGTGATGGCATCGATGGCCAGTGAGCCGCAATACCCGATAAGCGTTCAATGGATGGCCGGAGGGGGCCCTCAAAACGGCAGCGATTGACACAGGCATTCCAGTTGGTTGGTTCCAGAAGCCAGAGGCCGGAGGCAGGGCCGGGAGGGATCGAGATGGACGACGGGCGATGTAACCAGTGTGCGTCCGGCGATATGGTTCCGGGTCGCCTCGGTGATGGCTTGAGGAGCGAGAAGCGAGGAACCAACTTTTCCTTGCATCGACGAGGTGTTGGCGATGGAAGCTCCAAGCTGGAGCCAAGGCAGTTGCAGAAGTGGGAGCTTGAAGGGCCAAGCTGCCCAGATCGAGTCCCTGGAAAACAAACCATGGACAGGGGTGTCCTGGAACAGGGAACCTCGAAAAGCTAAATATGGGAATTGTGTGTGCCAAAGGTGGACCAACCTAAAGTTTGCAGCAATCTGACAGGAAAAAAGATGAATAAAAGAGAAAAGGGGAAAGGTATGGTAACGTGGCCTCGAAGAAGGGGGAGGTGGGTTGCAATGACTGCTCAGACGACCAGGGCAGGTGGTGTCTCAGGGTGTGGTGATTCGGTGGTGAGATTCGTGGTGGTGTCTTGAGTTGTGTGGTTCAGTGCTTCCTTGAGAAGGAAAGAGGGGCAGCATGCAGCGACAACGTGAGACTCGACTCGCTGCAGACGGGACGAATAGCTGGCCGGCCGAAGCCGGGATACCGCTGCCAAACATGAGATTAAAAGTAAATTAAGTCAGGTACCGCACAGAGCCGACATTTTTTTCCATAGACCCATGTGCCGATTTTCGAAGATGTCCGGGTCTTTTTGTTCAGGCGATTCCACATTTCCAACACTTCCACTTTTGCACTTGATGACGGCGCGTCTTTCCTTCCTCGTCCACTCTCTCAGCAAAAAGGGGTCTAGCGCGATACCAGGGCCTTGATTTTCGCCCATTCGAGCTCCACAATCATTGAAACTCCAAGGAGAGAAGCGGGTCCTCTCTGTCTCTGTCCCTGTTGAAGGTTGAACTGGCAACCAGCGACTGAACCACTTGACATTGGACGAACCGACGCTCGACAAAACCAACACCGCCGCTCTCTGTCCATGCCGCCCCGAAACCGCCCAACCCTGACACCATATCGCACGCCGCTCCCTCCACCATGGCGGTGAGGTACGATCCCGTCGCCCACGCCGACGACAACAACACCCCCGAAATATCGAACTCGACCCCTTTCCGCCCAGACACTGTGTCGCCCCTATCGCCAACCTCCCAGACCACCACCACAACGTCCCACGGCTCCGCCCTGCTCTCGCCGTCACCGGTCCCCTACGTGAGCCTTGCCGAACAGACCTTCACGCCCCTGTCCATGGATACCAGCGATTTCGGTCCATCGGATACATTGGGGAATGGCAAGACATCGCCGGGCGTGCTTGAGGCCAACCGGCTGCTCAGCAAGGCCCGGAGCATGGAGCACCTGAGGCGCGACGGCAACCTCAGCCGGGCCAGCAGCAACAGCACGGCCCCCGCAGGCAAAGGTGTACCGCTCGTCAGCGCAATGGTGGAATCGTTCGAGGCGCTCCACGCTTCTAAGGCAGCAAGCCACGGATACGAGCTGCTGCGCTCCAAAAGCCACGACCAGCGCCCCGCCGGTCTCGTGTCGCCGCCATTTACGCTGTCGCCTTGTCCATCACAGTCGCGCTCGCCGTCTCCATTCCCAGCCTTGAAGACGCAGGGCCTAGACCTCGACACAGACGCGGGTCTTGGCGCTGCAGGTCAGAAGACGCCCATTGCGGCCCAAGACGAAAACAACACTGCGCCGCAGACCGCCGTTGCAACACAGCAACCTGGTCCACAACCATCACATTCGAATGTCGCCCACGCACAAAGTCCTCCGAATTTTCCTCCTCCGCCCGCGTCCATCCCCAATGCTCCCCGTCCTTCCACCGCTGTCGCTGACACAGCCCTGATCCGACCGACTCCCTCGAGCCGGCCACAAACACGAGACCGTGCCATTTCGAGCCCACGTCGAAAACCAATTGTTCGGACATCATCGACCGCAAGTCTATCGCTGAACCATCCCACTCCGGATCCCAATAAACTCTCACAGGCTGGGGGGTTCCTCGGCAACATCGCCGCCCTCGAAGCCACCGCCGAGCGGCTGTCCATGACAAGCAGCATTGAGAACGCCATTCGCGAGGAACACAACGAGCTCAAACGCACCGAGAGCCGACGGTCCTCGATTCTGCGGGCAAGGGCAGCCTCGACTTCTGACAGTGCGTCAATACACCAGTTATCCGTTACCAGCAGACAGAACTCCATCCTGGACATCAACACCTCCGCCCGAACAGGGGGTTACTCGCCAGCGGGTTATGTTCTGAATCCTCACCACTCTTTAACATCAACCTCAGGTCGTCTACGCTCAAGCAGCAAGGCAAGCTCTCTTGGCATGCCACCGGATATTCCAGAGACCGACGACATGGCCACCCCCACAGGAAACGCAGACTACGTGCCCGAGTTCCGCTTCATGCCCCGCCATGGCCCGGGTAAGGCTTCGACGAGGAGTGTAGCCAGCAAGATGTCGCTGGCCCAGATTGCCGAGCTGGAGCCTACATCTCTGACTCAGGCTGACCTAGACGCAGCCGACCGCGACGCCGCGGCTGCGCAACACCCGGACGATGAAGATATGATCAGGGCCCACCAGTTCATCGAGGCGGAATTCGCCGATGCCATCAATGTCTCACAGCACATAAGCTATGGATTTCCCGAGCCGCAATCTCCGAGGCTGCAGCTCCACCAGCCGGACCAGTACCAGCCTTATGGAGGCCACCACGAACAAGAGAGGCCGACCACATCTGGGTCTGGGACCACGTTTGAGCAAGCCGAGCATGCCTTTGGCGACTTTGATGGTGTGCATTGCGATCCAGAGGCTGACCAGTTTACGCCACCCCCGGAGCCGGAGCCCCCCCGGGTGACGCGACGACCTCCTCCGCTGGCACGCCCGACTTCTTATTTTGATCACTCCACAGGGCAGCAGATGTTGTATTATCCTGCCCGCGTCCCTGCGATGCTCAATCTTCCCCAGAAGCTGTCCAAGAAACCCAAGGCTCCCGCCAGGGACATGCGGAGGTCTCAGGTCATGAGCGCCATGCCGAAGGCAACCCGCGAATCCCGCGTCTGGCTGCCAGATCCTATCGATGGCCTGCGAGGGAGCCAGGACACCCCCTTTATGGGAGACTTCCTTGGGGAAAGCAGCGGGCAAGGTGCGACCGCCGATCCCGTTACGCCACTACCTGGAATGGACAGCGAGGCCCAACCACAGCCGTCGCATGCCAGACAGCCGTCAGAAGCAAGTACCGTTCACCCGCCACCCGAGCAGCGCGAAATGCGCCGTCCGCAACGGCTGAGGGACGCCGAGAACCGCAAGTCGCGCCCAATGACTCTCGAGGGTCTTCCCCCGCAATTGCGCGCCAGTGCTTTCTTTGACCTGCCCTCAGAGTCCCCCAGGATCCAAATCAAGGACGGCTCCGCGATGAATACACTCGATAGTCTCCTCGATGCGTCGGCTGTGGCGCCCGTCAGCGCCTTTACTGACCATGTCTTTGCTGGCAAGTTGGGTGCTGAGGTCTACGGCACGGAGAAGAAGAGGAAGGTGAAGAAGAGCGTGAGCGGGCCCATTGTTGTGCCTGAAGAGACGGCAGCCAAGCGCAAGACGCTCGTCAAGAGAAACTCAAGCGGCAATCTGCTCGAGCCCACCGCCGATGACAAGCCCAAGCGGAAGACACTTGTCAAGCGGAACTCGAGCGCCAACCTGCTCGAACCCCACACCGAGAAGAAGCGGGCAAGCCGCTTCTCTTTCTTTGGCCCCAAACGCCCAGTAGATGACGAGTCCGACGACGATGCCCGGAGTGCCCGGCGCAGCGTGGAAAGCGACAGGCGATCCCGCCATAGCGCCTCGCCGGACCAGTTGGCCCCCGAGACAGACGAAGAAACCGAAGAAGAGGAGGAGGTGCAGCCGGTCTACGCCGGCGCCCCAACAACCCTCCTCGCCGAACTGCAGTTGCGCAAGCAGCAGAACAAGCTACGCACTCAACCGATGCAGCGTGTCTACCCGGACGGCATGCGCAGCACCCTCCTCGAACTCGACGCCGTGGCCGAGGTGGAGCGGAAAGCACGCCATGGCAAGCGCGTCACCCTCGCATGGGAGGACCCCGCGGCGAAACCCCAGGACAGCGACGAAGATGAGGACGTGCCGCTCGGCATGCTGGTCGTCGCCAAGGCCGCCGGCGCCGCAGCCAACAACCGCGCGTCTACCATGGACATCAGCACCCTCATGAGCGAGGTGCATCGCCCGCTGGGGTTGATGGAGCGCCGCGAGCTGGAGGAGAACGAGCCGCTGAGCCGCCGCCGCGACAGGCTGCAGGGCCGGGCGGTGGACGCACCGCAGACTTCGCTCACCGTCCTGCAGAAGCGCATGACCATGGTTCCGGGTGTTGGGCAGGGCATGCGGTCGCAGTCACGTCTCGCGTTACCCCTCCACCAAGGCGGCGGTTCCCGCGCCGGCTCCATGCTCGGCTCACGCCCAGCCTCCGCCGCCGGCGACACCCCCAACGGCGACGACAGCGACGCCGAAGTCCCCGGCGAAACCCTCGCGGCGCGCAAAGCCCGCCTGGCATCCGAAAACCCCCTCCCGCGCGCCCGCCCCGTCAGCGGCGCCTTCTCGGCCGAGCTCCTCCGCGAATTCGGCCCCGACGACGAGCCCGACGCAACCCACACCCGCAACCCCAGCGCCGACGACAAACCAACCCCCGACACCCACGTCCCAGAAGAGGAAGAAACCCTTGGCCAGCGCCGCCGCCGCCTCCAGCGCGAACGCGAGGCCCGCGAACGTGAAATGGCTTTTAGCACCCTCAACCGCGCCGCCACGCCCCTCCCACCCCTCACTCCCACCGATCCCAATATGATGACCATCCGCCCCGTCACAGCTAACACCACCACCCCCCAACACCCCCAACAACAAATGCAATACATCCCCCCCCAACGAACCCTCGCCGACGTCCTCACCGCACCCCACGCCCACCCTTCCACCCTCCCGATCCAGAACATGACCATGCACCCGCAGGAGCAAGCGCGCTTAGCGCGTGAGGCGGAGGCGATGAGGGCTCAGAGGGAGATGGATGCGAAGATGAGTGTGCTCAGGGCGGGCATGCCGCAGGTTCTGCCGACGATGAGTGTTGGCGCGAGGAGTGGGGGGTTTGGCGGGGGGAGGTTTAATAATGGGGTGGGAGGGCAGCATGCTTTGCCTGCTGCTGGGTTGGCGTATGGTGGGATGGGGATGCAGCACCAGCAGAGGGCGAATACCATGCTGGGTGTGCCTGGGCTGGGACAGGGGGCGTATGGCGGGTCGACGCCGAATTTGGGGATGTATAATCAGCAGATGCAGCAGATGCAGATGGGGAATGGGGGGGTGGGGGCGTATGGGATGCAAATGGGGGGGCAGGGGGATATGACTATGGTGGAGAGGTGGAGGCAGGGGGTTATGCCTTGATTTTGCTGACCTGACTACCGCTCGGTTTTGCGTTCCTTCACAGTCCGGCCTCTTGGGAGGCTCTTGCTGTTGGCATCAAGGGGTTGGGTCTTTTTCTTTGAAGGCAGTGAAGGTTTGAGAGGGGGGGAATACGAATATATATGAGGGTGAGTGTAAGAATCTGGAATGGGGTGACTATGTCTGAATATGTATGGAGTTTGGCAGCATCGAAGGGCATTTGATGGCACAGGTTGGATCACGTTCTCATTTTCGATCTGGATATTTACTGAGGAATCCGTTGCATTGCATAGCGCTGCGAGGCTTTCTTTGCTTGAATAGATTTTGTAATCCGTCAACTGAGCTTTTGTCCTGTGGAACGTACTGTTTGGTGGTGACAGATTATAACCTCTCTCTATCTTCAACTTCAACAGTCCCCAGGAAGTTTAGATGAACTCAAGAATTTGCTAACGAGTGTATTGAGGTGGGTTGCAGTGAGCTATATAAGAGTGGTAACGAGTGTAAGTGTCCTCTCTTCGCAGAGTCCCCTCTCCCGAGTCCCCCCAAGTCATGTACTACCCACTGCGTTGTTCCGTTCTCGAATCTAATATTGTTGCAAATGATGGAAACCTAGCAAGTGTACCCCAACTTGTATCCTCCAAAATAAGAATTAAAGCCAAGAACAGATAGACCTCCGAAGACGTGTTCAAATCTAAGGAGCCCCTGAAACCGTCATCCAACCTAGGGAATCCAAGCACACCCGAGGCTCCGACAATGTCAACCCAGCAGGAAGAAAAAGATCCGAGACCAAAAGAAAGCCAACCGCACTCCAGTCAGTTTCACTTCTCTAACCCATCATCAACATAGACCTACTTACCAACACCAAAAAGAATGAACACCACCCCCCTGGCACTCCCCCTCCACTCCCCCCAACTTCCCCTTCCCTTTCCCCTTCACCACTTCTCCTACCCCTCTCAATCCTTAACAACCAAATATATCCCAATCCTCTTCAAATACTGAAACTTCAACGGCGCCCTACAACGCAAACACCTTACCGGAAGCTCAACCGGAGGTTTGAGCGACCACAGCTCCGTCCGACACTTGCACCAGGGAGGCCTGAGGCTGCACGGCGGGCCATGCCGCCCGTCCAGCTTGCGCAGCTCGTGGTCGCAGCTGTAGTAGTAGAGGTTTCAGACGCACATTTTGCGCTGGTTTGGGTGGTTGATGAGGTGGTGGGTGCTTTGGAAGGAAGGGGGGGTGAGGATGACTGGCTGGGTGGATGGATAGCGGGAGGGAGGGAGAGAGGGGGTCCCGAGGGACCGGGGGCCGGGGGCCGGAGGCCGGAGGCCCGTGGGAGTAGAGGATCAGTTGTTGGAGGGTTGAAAATGGATGCGTAAATGGGAACAGGGAATGAGTACGAGATGAAGTGTGTTATGGGTTAGAGCGTGAGAAGAGAATGGAGGATGAGAGGATAAAAAGGACTTTGGTCAACGCGATGGTGGCTTGGGATACTTATACCCATCATCAGATATTGTGACAGTTGAGAAGCGGCTTTGAGTTTGTTGACCCGAGAAGCAGTTCGGCGGCAAACCTAGCCGCGCGCTGAAGGGAGAACGGGCTGCCCGTCATCGTGTCACGGCCACCACAGTCCACTGACCGCCCGGGGGACTGATACCCATGAGTTGAGGATGCTTGTTTCTGCAAGAAGCTACACACGCCAATATATTCAGGTCAGCAAAAGACCAGTTATGGGTAGAGACTCAAATGGCGTCCAATTGTTGGTGCTCTTCAACCCCTGAGGCCTGAGCTGACACTCGGCCGCTCCTTTCGGCCAAGACGACATCTTTCGGGCCTTTGGCCAACATCAAGTTGGGGTAAGCTCAACACAGCCTGTCCAGTGAAACGGTTCTTGAGATTTCTAGAAAGCTAAGAATGCCGTGCAGACATCCGTGCGAAGGTTTCTTGTCACAAGATACATGTTGGAACTTGGCCCTTCTTTCGTGCCTCTCATATCCACCCAGAGACAGGCTAGCATTAGGCATACTCTTGCAATCAATCCCAATGCTCGTTCTCAGGCCGATACCTCCAGGTATCAGCCCGTATAAACTCACGGACCGGCGGTGACTCCAGCGTTGTCAGCAGCTCTGTGCCATCGATGAAGCCGGCCTCTTCCAGGTTGATGACCTTCCCCGCGTCTTCGCGCCCGGGAACGTCGTCACAAGAAAAGATGGTCAGGTGCCTGAGAAATTCGTCGTAGTGCAAATCTTGAAAGGAATAAAATGCACCCGAGATGAATCTCAAACCCAGGTGGCGGCGCAGAAAGTGCTCGAAGAACTTGAGTGCCAGATGGGGTACTGGGCCTGCTCTGGTCCAGTTCGGTTGTCCCGAAAACCCGCGAAGCCATCGGAAATAGAGCGCCACAGACTTTCCCCAGCAGTGGACAGCGCCATCGAGGTTGTACCACTTCCTTTCTCCCTCGGAAACGTAGGGTAAGCGTGTCCTGAGCGCCGGGTAGTCTTCGGCGGTCCAATACTCGAGGACGGACGTCTCCTCGACGTTAAATGTGCCTAGAACCACAGCACGAGCTGTCAGGCTCTTACGCCCTTTGTCCATACTGTCCTGGCCAGGCCAACCATCAGAGGATGTAGTTCGGGCCAGCGACTCATGGATATGGTTGTGTACCCAGAGCATCTGCATCACCTCCCATGCAACCAGGTGGGCATCCGAATGGCTGCCGCCTTCAACTTCGCCGACCGGGCAGTCGACAATGCTTTGACAGTACAGGGCTCGACCGTAACCCTCTTCGAAGCGCTTGGCCATGGCGTCCCTGGCTTCCTTGTCTTCCATGATGTCTGCAAAAAGCCAGTCCCCAAAAGGGGCGAACACGGCCTCTTCAGCCTCTGGTGTTGCTTCCATGTTACACACAGCAAACTGGTGCAGGAATTGAACTTGCTCTCCAGAGAGAGTCTTTGGACGCTTGCTAGCATTCAGTCCCATACCGGGTTCGGCCGCGGCCTTAAAGATGGGCTCATTGTAGGCGCCGGCCAGGGCGGCACCGGCAATGAAAACCCTGTAGATAGCCTTGTGAACGCGCGCGTAGAACTCGGGCATACGGTCCTCCTCTTCTGGCAGCTGCTCTGACCAGTGGGCGTCGAAGTCGTAGGGCATGCCGGGAGGACGGGATTGTGTCATTTGTAAGAAGGTGTAGGTGAGGCCCTCCGCTAGAAGACTGAGAGTGACAGCAGCCTCCATCTCTGGAATTGTTGGCGCTTGGCAGTTGCTGCTAAAGTTTCCTGGCGCCAGGCCGATGGGTGGGAGCTCATTACGGCGCTCGGCTTCCGCAACCAGCTCAGTCATGCGTGTCTGGAAAGATCATGTTAGCAGGTATTACTTGTTACGGGAAAGAGCAGAGACTCACTGAAATCAAAGCCAGCTCAAGATGCGGAATCTTGCTTCGCAGGGCATCCCACAGATTGACAAGAGCGCGGTCTCGCCCAACATGATGCAGACGACGGCATGTCAGCGTTAGCGCCAGGGCATCTCTTGCGCTCTCGCACGCGTCGACAATGAGAAGGATGAGCTCCGCCGGCCCGGTCACGGCGAGAAAGTTGGAAGCCATCGAGATAACCGCGCGGAGCACGAAGGAAGACAAGAGGGATGGATGCTAGCGAAAAGAGAGAGATGAGAATCTGACAGCCTTCGTGAGGAATTATAGGTCGTGACTTCTCTTGGCCTTGAGCCTTGATGCAGCTGATTGGTCTCACTATATCTCACTCTTCTTTCCCCTCACTCAACCCCTGACTCCTGACTCCCGAGAGCTAAGGCACGAGGCTGGGGATGAGAACCACCCTCATTGCATATTTTCAGACAGAGATCTTTCCGGTTTCCTTCAGCAGTAGCCACACTATTATTACAGATTCCGAAAGCCACAACTCATTGCCTCACTTGAAGTTGAGGTCAAAGGGGGAGCAAGCAACAAGAGCTCGAGCGCCATTACTTTGAGAGGGACTACGTATGTACTTGCTCCAAGTAATTATGTCACACAAAGGAATTGAAGTTACATGGAGAACCGCCTTCGTTTCTAGTCAAAAATTTCCTTGATCAAGCCTCAATCTCATCCCTCTCCAGCTCCTCCGCGCTTTCCCTTGCCTTAACCACCACCCCATCGGCAACCTCCTCATACCACACCCCATCATCCCCCTTGACAAACCGCCTATCCTTCATTCCACTAGCCTCATCCCCCTCCCGTTTGTTAAACAGCCTCTGGCACTGCACATACGCACTAGCCATCTTCTCGCCGTTCGCGGTCAGCTTGTCCTTGAGCCACGGGCCATTCGACCGGCCGACCTGGTCGCCGCTGCAGGTGTTGCTGGTCTTGAAGAAGATGGAGCACTGCTCCATGTTGAGCTCGTTGTAACCGCCGCCGACCGAGAAGATGAAGGAACGCGTGGTGTTGGGGATGTTGATGCACCACGTGCCGAAGCCGCTTTTGGTGACGTCCTGGACTTTGTTTATGCAGCTCTGGGAGCTGTAGGTTGAAAGCCGCCATTTCTTGGCCATGAAGCCGGTCTCTTGGTATTTGCACTTGGCCTCGGCAATGGGGGCCGCGGCGAGCGAGAGGAGGGTGAGTAGGGCGACGGGCTTCATGGTGAGGGCTGGCGGGGCTTGTTGGGGGGAAGTTGTAAGCTTAGAGCGCGATGCGATGCAAGATGGAAGTTTAACTGCAAGTGGCGCTGTGTGGCGGCAGGCTAATGTCAGGGACAGCAGCTCTTCTTTTATACCTTTTGAATCCGATCTATTTCCATCTCTTCAAACCCCTGAATGTCATGGTCGGGCCAATCTACCCTCCGCCGTAATTTAGCATTATGACGCCTACGATCAACTCTTAGCGTGAGATCTAATCTTAGCCCCCGAGTCAATTACTTTCTATTTTGAAAGACCCCTTATTCGCCCCCCGAGTTGCTTTCAAACTCGATAGGGGCTGACACCAGCCACCAACCCGAAGCAGGTTGAGCCGCGGTGTCTCCATCTTCCTCGATCACCTGCATCCCGATCGACCCAGCCACGAGCCTCGTCCTCTCGGGCTCCTTCCCATACTGGTACAGCGTCACTGGGACTTTTACAACGCCCGGAGGGATCTTATCCCGATCAATGACGGGAAACTCAACGCCGTCCAGCGTCAACCTCCAACACCCGTCCGCCCCGCGCAGACGACGCGCGCGGAGAGGAAGATCTTCATCATCATGGTCATATACCCTCTTACCATCAGCCCCCCACCAAAAAAAACGCGGTCAACCATCCAGAAAGAGTGTCCGAGCCGCCAGACATGTTTGACTCCTTCACGTGAACTGCGCGGTTCCAAAAGCGCTTGACATCCACCTCATCTGGACGGTCAAAGCTGGCGACCATGTACTCGAGCACTTTGGTCAGCCGCGCCGTCCACGCGGTCGTCTCCTCGTGGCCGATCGTCCCAAACCAGGCCACGCGTCGGAGAATGTCGGCCCAGTCGCTCCTCTCGCCCAGCAACGTCACGGAAGGGAAGCTGCACCCGAGATAAACACCGAAGCGAAAATACTCCTTCATGGTCCCGAGGAACGCCATGGCGGCCGTGGCGCAGTCGTGCGCCGTGGTAGTTGTGAAGCTGGGCAGCAGGGTGGTGGCGACGTTGGGGTCTTTTAGTTGGGTCTTCACCATGGCGGCCAGCTGCTCCGCGACGTAGCCGAGGTCGACGGTCTCCAGCGTCGCGGGGCGGGCATCGAAAACGAACTCCGGCTTGTCTGTACGGGTGACAAAAAAGGGGCGGAGGGCGTCAGCGTTGCTGTTGACGAAGAAGCTGAACTGGGTCAGGATGGCGAGCCACACGTCGTCGGGCCGGAGCCGAAGGTGCAGGTCTTGCTGCCAGTCGCGGATGACAGTGTGGGCGAAGCCGTTCTTGTTGGGGACGATTGAGCAGGAGAGGCGCTTTGAGGTGGGGTCGTGGGGAAAGCTGAATGATGAGCGGAGGATGGGGAAGGTCTCCCTGGGGGAGACATGGCGGAGCAGATGCGACGGCGACGACGCAACCCTGTCCCGGTTCTGGCCACTCTGGGGGTCTGGCTTAATAACGACGGGCATATTGGGGTCATTGGTGTTTTGGGAGAGAGATTCCAGGAGGAGCTGAGTTATCAGCGGCTTGGATCGCACCACGCTTCCCCTGCGTCATCAGGCACCCGCCAGGAAGTTGAAGGAACAAGGAGACCACCCCACACAATGGGACGGCTTTTGACCCAACCTCTGAGCCCGTGGACTGCTGTGCCACCGCACATGGCCCGCTAACGCCGCCTGGTTGGTTATCCTGAGGGGAAGAACTGAGAACTTTGGTTATCAAGAGATCTAAGAAAGTCTCAGGCAAAAATTAGAGACACAGAACACTAAGATGCTGGGACAACTAAGAATAGGTTGAAACCGTTCTTCTCAGCCTGTAATCTTATTCTCCTGCTGCTGTTTCTCCGGCCGCCCAGGCTCTCTGACAGAACTCTCTGCGGGATCTTGATAATATGTCCTCACCCTTTGGATGTGAAGATCATCAGCCTACCAGGGCTTTTATATTGATTCCCCAGGCATATCAAGCTTTTCTGAACCACTTCCCTCATATCAAACCTTGGATGTGAGTCAACTCATCCCGTATCTTTGAGAATAGAGGGCGGGTTTGTGCCTGTCGGAGTAAGTCACATTCCCAAGCTGGCTCAGTAGCTAGTTGTCCTTTGTCCTGATCCCCCCTGAGCCAGACAAGATGACGCAAGAAGGCTCTCGCCTGCTGGACTTCTGACTCCCAGAAAATTCTCGCCCCTTCGAGCGTTCTCTCAGCAGTGACGTCGTGTGAGTGAGCCCCTGAACCGGCTGGATACAGTTTTCCATGCCTTAACACCACCCCCGGCGGTCTCTGCTGACCTCCTACCTTCCACTCAGGGGCTCCAGCTGTGCAAGCCTGTATTAGTTGACGAAGCGGTTGAGGCGTCCATCGAAACTCTGGAAACGCCATCGCCTTTCCCGATCTTGCCGACTCATATTCAGGATCCCCGCCTCGAAGCACCTCGTGGTCGATCCCGCACCTCAGAATTGGCTGCCCCTCGAAAATACACCAGAGGAGCTTCCCGAGCATAAATACTTGAGCTTGCTCGAGTAGGTACTTCCACTTGCCGCCTTCTTGCCTCTGTTTCAGCAGGGCTAGCCAGGGAGAGCTGAAACCCCCTATCGCGTTATGGTAGTTCCTTCGGCCGCTTTTTTCTGAAGACCAGTCTGGGTCGTCGTAGTAGTTCTCGACCTGGTCGGTGATTTCGTCCTTCAGGTCACCCTCTAGCATCCCGTCATCGTCCGTGAGGATCTCGAGGTATTCGAGATATGCCACCTCAGGCGGACTCCACGTGAACCACCCACCTCTTTGCTCTAGATCGATAAGTACGGCGTCTGTCACGCCGTGATTCTCGGTTTGCCGCAAGATGATGTTGTCTGGCTTCATATCTGGATAGAAGCCGGCCTGCCCTTGCGCATTGACATGGACCAACGCCTCGGTAATCTGCCTTGCCCACCGGAACCGTTGCCCCATCGAGATCATGCTGTGATAGTCATCCCTGAGAAGCGTTTCCCTAAGCGTTCCTCGCGGAAACCACTCCAGCAGAAACCCGCACACCCCTCTCCGGTTCCCAAACCGCCCCCTCTTCGTAACAATCCCCAACGGCCGGGAGATGACGTTCGGATGCGGCCGCATCGACAATAGCATCTTCAGCTCGTTATACATATGCCCCTGCTCCTGCAGCACGCTCTTGAAAACCACCTCCCTCCCCTCCTCCCACCCATCAACCCCTATCACGCTGATAACCTCATGAACCTGCCTCCTCGATCTCAACCTCTCCCACTCCACAACCTCCACCTTCTCCCACGCCCCCTCCTTCACCTCCCCCTTCCACATCCCCTTCAACCCTTCAACCGTCACCATCCCCTGCTCCACCCCATACTCCGGCACAAAACACACGTCCTCCCTCCCCACCCCGTCTTCCAACCCCACAGCAATAACCGAACCAAACGGCATCCCCCACCACATCTCTTCCAGTCTGCCCTTTCCCCCACCCTCCGCCCCCTCACCCCCCGGCCCCCATCCATCTCCCTCCCCCACCGTTCCAAAACCCTAACCACATACCTCCCCACATCCAAATCCCCCACCTTCGTCTTGTCAGTATTACCACCCCGTCGATACATCCCCTCCGCGGGCTTGACCACCTCCCGCAGGGCAGCTGGCCATGCTTCGACCGGCGGCAAGACGACGTCAATGCGCAGCGGGGGCTTGTTCAGTGCGAAGGAGGGTATGGCGAAGAAGCGCCGGCCGGTAGAGTCGATTGCGTCGAGGTGCCATGTTGTTGGTGGTTGTGTCGTTGTCTTCTGGTTGTGGGATGGGACTGGGAGAGGGGCGAGGCTGTCAAGGCGGGACTGGGGGTTTAGGGGGGAAGTTTGCCAAGGGGTTAACTGGAGGCAATTGGTGTCGTCGTTGGTGGTCTCTGCTGTTGTGGTTGGTATGGTAGTTGAAGTTGGCGGTGGGAGGAAGGCCGCCAGGGGGCTGAAGACGGAGGTGAATATCTCGCTTGTGAGGTCCATGGTTGGAAAGATGTGGCGTGCGTCTCGGGTTTGGTGGTGGTTCCTCACTGAGGCTCGAGTTCAAGTGACTGGGGAATACTTCGGCCGGGGAGTTTGTTGTAGATACGGTGGCCGATCCAGATGAACCGAAAGCTTTTATGAGGCTTGAGTACGGCGAAGTTTAGATGAGACGGAATAATTTTGACAAAGGTTTAGTAAATCCTCCATCGTTTCCAGGCATCTCTTAAATTGTAGGATCCTGGACTCTTTCAGGCTAATTTTGTCTGATACCAAACCCGATAAACTCTCCTCGTTTCTGTAGAAAGCAGGTCCTCCGGGAGTTCATCTCGACTCCAAAAACCCCGCCCAACCAGAGCATTCCCACCCTCCCCGCCGCTGACCGAGAACGTGGCCCACCGATCTGCAATGCAGCCTCTCCTGTAACCTCGGACCCGGAAGAAGCTGATTGCAGAAAGCCACCCCCACAAGCCCCTCATTTCCGACAGATGCGAGATGTCAGCCCAACAGGGCCCGCCGAGCTGCAGTAAGCTGCAGTAGAGCTGCAATAGGGGACCGGGCTTGGGTCTAGGCATGCATTGTCATGCAGGGCATCGAATTCGCTGATCTTCAGTGGGGATTCTCGGGACCTGAGCTCTTGGCTTGCCCTGGACGGAAAATTCAGGGGTCTTTTGGTTGCTGTCTCGGATTGTTTCTGTCTGGAAAATGAACCGCGACGAGGCCATAAGAATCAACTTTCACAGCATCACAAGTAGCAAACAAGTAGCACAAGTTAATATACTGGTGCTCCCAACGCGAAAGGTCTCGGGTTGCAAATCAGGAAGCGAGGGGTTAGAAAAGAAACCATGCCATTGTATTATCATCTTGCGGCTTCAGGGTATGTCCAGCCCGAAAAAGAAAAGAAGACCTCCCAAATGCATCAACGCCCCATTTTCCCTCCCAAAGCCAGCTTTCTGTCAGACCTCGTACCAGTCGGCCGATTTGTCTCCCAGAAGCAGTGCGATCAACGCATCAGAGTCCCGCTCCATATCCCCTCTTCCCAACCCCAATTCCCCCCATCCCACCCCCTCACGACGTCAACCTCTCACTCAACCGAAACACCACCCTCGGCGCATCCACCACATTCCACCTCTCCTCCCCATTTTCATTCCCATCAAAAATCCTCCCATTCCCCTCCTTCACCGCCCCCTCCGGCAACGCCCATCTCAGCTCCTCATTCCTCAACCACATCCTCACCAAATACCTCTGCCTCCCACCCCCCCTTTTCCCCCCCAACCCACCACTAACAGTAGGACTCTCATCCACAAACCCCTCCCTGGAATGCACCACCCCATGATTATTCACAAACAACATATCCCCCTCCCTCCCCCTTTCCAACACCACCCCCACCCGCCCGGCAACCTCCTCCAACACATCCAACGCCCTCCTCATCTCCCCCGTCAAAACCCCCAGCCCCCTCGCTCTCTTCACGCCCTGCAACCCCAGCAGCGGTTCGCGCGCAAAGTTCAAGATGACGCGCCCATCGTGGTGGTAGAGGAGGGGGCGGACGGAGGGCGGCAGGAAGGAGCCGCGTGAGTCAAAGGGCCAGATGGGTTGGGCGAGGAGTTCGATGAGGTGCGGGTGGGAGGCGCGCAGGGTGTTGTAGATCGTCCAGGAGGAGGCGAGGAGGGTGCGGCCGCCGTGGGGGGCGAGGTGCCGCGTTTGGAGGGCGAGGATGTCGGCGAAGGTGTCGGTGTGGTAGGTCTGGAGGGGGTTAGTAAGGGTGTTGGGGGTGGGGGGAGGGGGGCTTACGGATGGGCGAGAGGAGTAGCGGATGGGACGGTCTTGTTGGGGGGTTTTGGAGAGTTTGGCGTCGCGGATGTGCACTGCGGCATGTCAACATTCGTATCCCCTGGTGGGAAACAAACAAAACAACGAAACTTACTCAGCATGCTGCCCTCCTCGTCTTGCCGGCCGCGTGTGGCACCAATGTAGCTGGAAATGCCCAAGAAGACAAGCACATTGTCCTCGGGTGAGAACTCATCCGGGTTCAACCCGCGAACCACGGAAAAGCCCCTCCCAGAGTGGATGTCGACGGCCATTTGCCGCAGCTTCGGCCCAAGCGTTGGCAAGGGGAAGGTACTGGGCGTGACTTCGCTGCCGTAAAGTCCGAGATCTGTTGGCATTGTTAGTGCCGTAATCCAGTACTTTCATTTTCCTGGAGATTTGACAAACCATTGAAGTGCTCGAGACCAGCCCGAACCTCGGCAATCTCGTCTTCGTTCAGCGTGAGGGTGTAGTCGTCCGGCGAAGAAAAGGAGCTCGGCCACCAAGCGAGTTCCCCATCCATCTGGGCCGGCCATTGGTGTGAGATTGGAAAGTATTGAGAGGTGCAGTTTGCCTTGACTGCCAGATTCCCCCACTTCTGGCCCGGCTGCTCCAGGAGAATTGTTTCCACGCCCATTGCTTGCAGTCGCAGGAAGGAGATGCGAGTTTGATGTTGGAGGAAAGGGAAAGACTGCCGGTTGATGAAGAATCCAAGTCTCAAGGTACATGGGTGCCGTGGGAGCTAATATATCCCCCTACTCTTCTGCCCTTCCAGAACCAAAAGAAAGAGACGAAAAGTAACACAAACGCGGAACACAATGCCGAAGGACCCTTCCTCAACAAGGGCCCAAACCCAAGGGTCTTCCAACATGCGTTGGCGTGCAGCAGACCCCTCCTGCAAGATCGCCAATAGACGATTCCCAAAGCGGGACGGCCCCCCATCCCGATGGAAGTGTGCTGCAGGGTGATAACAGGGCAGGAGCCCATTGGTGGGCGGCGTATTTCGTGTGCTAATCCGGGCCCAGCATCTGGGGCCGAGACCGTCGTCGTCCCAAGTGAGGGGGTGGGAGCCAGTCCCCGGGTCGGGTGCCACGCAGCATGCGCGAGCAGATTTCGGGCAGAGAGAGAAGTGAAAATCAGGCCATTGTGCGAGAAGGGGCTTCAGCCGCCGGCGGGGCATGCTCGAGTGTCTCACGCGGCGTCCAGTCGTGGTCGAAGAGCTGGGAGGTGTACCACCATTGTGCGTGGTAGGCGTCGGTGGTGTTGATGCTTTGGAACTTCGGAGCTGAGGGGGTCAGCCGGCTATCGCTGGAATTTGCGTTGCTTGAGCGAGGGGCTTACCTTTCTTGACCACCACATCGCGGCACTGCGCCATGAACTCGGTTTGCTCGGCGTCCAGGCGCGCCATCCTGCGGACTCTCGGAGAGTTCCAGTCAAAAGCCTGGGTAAACAGTTGTTGCCCTTTGTAGCAGTAATGGAAGTGTGCCAGGATGGTTTTGGCCCCTGAGTTTGTGGCCCGGACAAGCGGCATGTCCAGGTATTGCACCTGCGCCTCCCTCCTTGCCGCAAACTGCCTCTGGAACAGCATCTGCATCTCGTAGTTCTGCAGAAGGATGAAGCACGTCAGGAACGTGGCAAACCAGTCCTTGGGGCTGTGCGTGTTGAGGGTGCTCTGGAGTTCCCGAAGAACATCCTTCCTCAATGGCCCGAGAATGCGGTGGATGATGATGGACGCAATCTGGTAGTCGATGTACGGCGGGAGTGAGTCGAGGTCCTTGTAGAACGGGTCTGCCGGATTCATGGCCAGGATGTCGTTATCAGCCCAGCCAGACTGCGACCAACATCTCCACTTGGACTCGATGAAGCGACAGGCGACCCAGAGTCTCAGCGTCTTCCTCAACATCTCGTTCTGTGGCGTCGTTAGCATGGAAGTGGGTGTCAGGCTTGGGAGACTCACGGGAAGAGGGAAGACGGATGCTTGATAGGCGGCTTGGAACATGTTCCAGACCAGGGCATCAGTGTCGTCGAGATACGCAGCCATGTATCGCGTCATGCCCCTGTCGATGTACTCCATCATGGCTTCCACGACAGCCTCGGGGTCGGCGACAGCCCACGGCACGGCGTACATGGGCCGCCCTTTGAGGTCAACGTCGGTTGTGCCGGCAGGAGGAAGAAACTCTTTCAACTCGACCTTGAGGTGCAGGGTGCCAATCTGTCCCAGACACAGAAGTTTTGACGGTGCATCAGTCCACTGCCGGTCGAGATGGAAGTCGCCGTACTGCGGCCCGATCATGGGGTGGACCCTGTAGAAGGGCATGTAATTGAGGCCGGTGCGGAAGAGGGTGCTGTCTGTGACCATGTAGCGGAGGCATGGCAACCGGCTCATGCGGACGGTCCGCTGCTGGCAGGTCAAGCAAGGGCCGCGCGGGTTTGTCGGGTCAGGGATGCACTAGGACTATCAGTAACTGGATATGTATGGCGTTAACAGATAACCTTACCCTATTCCTCTGCATCCTGCATCTGACACACGCGTGCAGCTGGCGTGTTAGATGCGTAGCAATCCTCTTGCTTCCATCATACGCGCTCCGCTTCTTCTTGACGCGCGACGAGGCGCTACTATCCAAGCTTGACTGAGTCCCAGACTTTGCGTACTTGGGAGCTATCCTATTGAAAGGGCTGCCTTTTGGGCTGACAGAAGGGCCCGAAGATGACATAGCCACCGAGATTGCTGGGGAGTCAGGGGGTGCCGAGACGAGGGCCCAGTCACTGGAAGCATGGTCGTTAACCGATCCACGGCCCTCCTCTTGAAATAGTTCTTCGCTGACGGAGTCGATGTCCATCTCTGTGACAGCAACATAGGAACTCTCTGTCCCTGTCTCAGGAACCCTTGCTTCCTGGTTGAAGTTGAAGTCCATGTTCTCCACCCCGGACTGGTTGAACCCCCATATCGCCGCGTCGCAGTCATACCATGTCGTCTGGGGGTTCAGCAGCTCGACTTGTGTCTCCGGACTCTGTGTGATAGGCGGCGGAAGTGAGAACTCGGTGGGCTCGCTTCCTCCACTGATAGACTGGAAGTCGCTGAAACCCAGTGCTCCCGAGTCTGGGTAACCTTGAAACGGAGTCGACTGTTCGTGCTGATTCCCGGCTTGTGGTGACAACTGGCTAAGTGGACTGTTGGTAGGAGGAGGGTTCTGGGCGCGGGCTCGACTCTGCTGGAGTAGTTCATCGACGGAGATATTCAAGAGACCGGCAACGCGCTGGATGTCCTCCAGGTCTTTTCCGGAGAAGTCCATGGCGGTGGTCGAGGGGTCGAGCAAGTTCAAGAAGTTCAAGTCGTCGAGCCGGAGCAGGTTCCCAGAAAAGAAGCTAGTCGTGGGTGGTGCCTGGATAGTCTTGATCCTTGGGTCGAGATGCGGCTCTAAAATAGAATCTTGTCGATCATGCCCCCAGTGGGAATCCCAGGAAGAAAAGGTGGAGGGTTGGTGCAACAGGGTGGGCCAGAAGTCGTGGCTGATCGGTTGCGGGCGCTGAAACCGATCAGTGGACAAGCCAACGATGGGGCCGCTGGAGGCCGACGCAGCTGCGCCAAACCGGATGCCACCTGGGGCCACTGCATGGTGAAGATGGCTGCTGTCGCCCCAGCACGCACAGCCAATCAAAGGACACATGCTTGTGGCCAGCGGGGTGCTGCCAGTGGTGTCCCAGTTGCCCATCATGTTTCCGGTGTGGGACAGATCTGTCACTGTCAGGAACCAGTCGTCGATGGGTCTTGTATTCGATATCTCCGGAGAGCTGGGTAGAATGTCCGGGATCTTAGAAATGCAGGTTGTTATTCGCGGTTACAGCGGGACACTATTCATAGGACGTCAGCCCCCATCATAGTGGCCAGCAGCCTGAGTGCCTCCCCGTCCTCCGCATAACAGAGCAAGGAGCATTAAAGATTCAAAAGCGACTGACCTCAAACCTCAATGCGAGAGAGACCAACGGTTTTTGAGACCAACCTTTGGCCGCGCACTGACGACATCCGTCACATGGGCAGACTTCGTTGGGGGCAGTGTCTGCCTGAGAAAGACATCAAGGGGATTCAGCCTTGTGGTTCCAATGACGTTCTACCGCCTTTCTCAAAAGTCAACCGATCTAGGGAAGAAGATCAGCAAGGGAGATTATATGGTTTACAGAAATCTTAATTCATTCGCGGTTAGATGAATTTCAACTCCCATGAAGTTAAGGAGAAGTCTCTAGGGAATTCCAACTTGAATTTGTCGAGATGTAGTGTTCCTCCTCGGTGGTATTTCCGAAACACCAAACCCGGTTTCCAATGCGCTTTATTAACGCTTCGCCTGACCTTCCTCCTCTTCCGGGCCTTCTCCTTTGTGATTTGCGCAAAGAACTCGCTCCTCTTGGCCTCCATCTCCTTCTTTCCCCCCTTCTTTACCTTATGTTGCGGCTGCGGGGCTGACCGCCCACGCAGCCATCTGCCGACCAGACTGCCCCACGTTGCCCACACCTTTTGGCTCTGCAAGCGGCTTAATTCCTCGCTCGCCAGCATCCAACAAAACAACAAGATCACCAGTTTTCTCTCTGTTCTCCTGCCTCTTCCTTGCGCGCGCAACACCTTAGCCTTCCTACTCTCATTAAGGCTGGCATCCCCATCTTCCCTCATCTTCCTCCTCTCCTTCGCCTCCACCTCCTGCCAGCGCTTACTCTCCGTCTCCTGCATGACCACCTCCAACAACTCATTCTGCTCCTCAGCCGTATCAAACTCCAGCCCCTTCAACTTCGTAATCACCTTAAACGCATACCTTGATTCACCAAAAACGCCTACCTCTTTGTACTAAACCCCATCTCATCCGTATTCTTCGTCACCAACGAATAAAAAAACGCCGTAAACACCTCCTCCCCCCTCCTCTTCGCCCTCAATATCCTCCTCAACCTCTGCGCCTCCTGCCTCCTTGCCCCAAACTGCGCCGAAATCTGTATCAACACCGTCGCCCCCGGCAAATCCAAAGACGTATCCCCAATATTACTGAAAAACAACGTCCCACCCTCCCCAGCACTCCTCCTAAACCACACCAACACCTCCTCCCTCTCCCTCCCTCCCGTCCCCCCACATAAAAACGGCCTCCCCAACCTCCTCGCAAACACCTCCAGCGGCGCAAAAAAACTATCCGAAAAAACCAACACCTTATTTCCCCCTCCTCTCATGCTCCCTCATCAACCACTGACAAACCCGAAACTTCCCCGGGTTCAGCACCGCGTACAACCCCCGCTCCATCTTCCGCGCCGTATTATACTCCACCAGCCACGCCGGTGTCGGGAACGAGAACCACATCTCGGCGCACTTCACGCGCGCGATGTAGCCCTGGTCTGCGAGGTGCGTCCAATTGGCTTCGTAGAGTTTCGGGCCGATGAGGTAGTTCAGGTCAGCGATCTTGTCGTCTTCGCGGAGGAGGGTCGCGGTGAGGCCGAGTTTGCAGTGGGCTTTGATGGTGAAGATGGCGGTGCGGAAGGTTTGGGCGGGGGTGACGTGGACTTCGTTGAGGAGGAGGAGGTCCCATTCAAGGGAGTGGAGTGGGGTGAGGAGGGTGAGGGGGGTGGTGGAGGGGGGTTTTTAAGGGTGGCGGGTGGTGGTGACCATGGAGTAGGTTGTTATTACAACGAGGGTTTTGCCTGCGCGCAGGGGAGGATGATGATGCCGCTTCTGGCGCGGCCGTTACCGAACATCTTGCCGAGGCTACGTTCTTGATGTGGTCGGATTTGTGTTCCGGGCTTCAGATCGATGTCGATGCTGGGGTTGGCTTGGTCGTTGCGGAAATCGCACTCCTCGAGGGCTGGGTATTGGAGAGCTAAACACTTCTGCGCAACTATGCTGACCCTTGCGTCCTGGATTTGGATTGCATGCGTGAAGGTTCAATCGTCATGATTGTCGTTGTCGTTCAGCAGATCGACCATCTAGGATGGGGTTAAATGTGGTGCTTTACGGGAGTGGCCACTCCCTTCATTCAGTCCTTGTACTTCGCGGAGACTAGTAGCTTCCTTCGTTCCGGCGATGACAAGGCCGGCCGTTTTTGCGCCCCTTGACGTTTCCTCTGCTGTGCCCAGCACGCGGGAGCTTCAAATTTCTGGGTGTCTTAGAAGGTACAAGAGGATGCCGCGGTCGGTGGTTTCGAGGGAGTATTTTGTATTCTTCAGGACCAGCTTTACTTTGCCACAGATTTTGCCGCACTGCTTGATAAAACCGACAATGTTGAGAGATACCTCACTTTTGGAGAGCGGGTCAAACTGGGTCACGATATCCTCAGGAGGGAAACCAGCCGACACGGCGGCATATAAGCTGTGGACGGTGAGGCGGTACTCGTTGAGCAGCGTGAGCAACACGAACTGACGAAGGTTATAAATTCCCAACAGGCAGACACGGGCCAAAGCACAGCCACAACCAGCCATCTGACACACTCCCGTCACCAACACCAACTTGGAACCAACCATCCTTGGCCACTTCTGCCCAACGTCGTCAGACTAACAAAAGCCAACAGGAATACCACTCATCTCATATGTATAGTACCCACTGTTTTTGAACTTCACCTCGGGGTCTCGGTCGAACGCGTCTAGGGTTTGAAAAAATGGTCGACGATGTGAACACCCTCTCGGCATTGGACGGCGAGCACACCACAACATTTCGACAGGCACTGGCAAAAGTCCTGTCTACCAAAGTTGCCGAGCTCACTTATGCAAAAATCGTTGACGGATTGCCTACCGAAGCCTCGTTCCTCGACTTCCATCTTCATTACAACAAGCAAGAACATCCAGCCTTTGCACTGAAGCACACCGCGCGGTGCCCTGGAGTCCTGGAAAGAGTACGAGAATTTAGGGGGTCCTTTGACCCGCTCTCTCTTACTTTCCGAGCCTTGTAAGTCATACTTGCCTTGATCGGCGCGCAGAAGTCTTGTTGTGCAGGCTGCCCCATTTGGTGGTCTGCCTCACTTCCAGACAGCCATCTTCCTGCCTGCGGCCACCAGTTCCTCTCTCCTCCATAGCAACCACATCACCAATTTCCCCATAAGCCTCACAAGTCTTGTTTTTGTCGTTAATTTGGGGTAGGTTCTTACCGCCTTCCAGCGGGCATATCCGGAGACTCGACAATTTGAGTTTCGGCTGATTGAGCTCCTAGCGGTGGCATGTTAATTATCAAATTGCAGTGTATCTGTACAACCTCAACGACGGGGTTCACAAACACAACGTCTATGAGGAGTGGCGGGTGCCGCAGCAAACAGTCAGAACAATGCCAGATACCCCCAGACTACCCCTGCAACCCTCTTTTATCATCGCAGCTATTTTGTTTTTTACCAGTATCCCAATGGTGTAGCCGACATGGTTCAGTACTGGGCCGAGGCTAAAATATTTGGAGGTGTGATGCTTTTCGAACGTGGCAAGATTGGGACCGAGGTAAGCTGGACGAAAAAGCCCTAGTATGAACGACCGACGGCAAGACACTGACCTTCCCTAGTGCCTAGACCTCTTCTTACACCCAGCCGCCTCGGGCCCCGTACTTTCTTCCCACCCTCACCAAAGCAGTACAACGACTTGATCGACTTCTCAACAATAACCCACCAGTCGACGACCCCAGCACTGACATTCCAATACCCATTCACCCTACGGTTGATAAACGATGGCGGTACAGCCCCTGGGACTCGATCATCCGATTTAACATCTTCCGTGACTAGTACGAGCGCAGGCAGCCAGGTCCTGATGAATCAATGCCGAGCCGATATGGCGCGTCGGGGCTCGACTGACCCAAGATTGGCGACCAACACACCGTCCTCAGGGTCCAGCGCGAGGCACGTGAGGAAGGTAGGCTGGTGGACCAGGTGGCTTTGGACGAAGCGTTGGATATGTTGAAGCAGATTACCCGTCCTCGCCAATTTGGAGCATTTGGGGCTGGGCGTCACCCCTGAGTGACCTAAGCCGGTTTGAAGTTTGTATCACTTACAAGTTTTGAGTACCTATCTTCAAATTCAGGTTTCCGTCCAAGTTGCTGTGCGCATACTTGAGACCGACTGGTTTGACTTCATATTGTTCTATTTGCGTCAAGTGACTAAATCAACATGTCTCTCCGCCATTGAGCCAGATATGGCTTGCTTCCTTTTGACTTTAGCCGCATTTGCGCGGATGAGCGCACTCTGCATTGGTTGGCTTATTCACAACCCTCCTATCACAAGCATCGTG
Source organism: Amesomyces nigricolor (assembly GCA_004802645.1). NCBI lineage: Eukaryota > Fungi > Ascomycota > Sordariomycetes > Sordariales > Chaetomiaceae > Amesomyces > Amesomyces nigricolor. The sequence goes on along the minus strand of SRKS01000006.1, from coordinate 2,919,467 downwards.
GCATTGCCCTGCAGCACCGAGACGCACACTTCATCCAATTGCACATGCAGCAACTCGAGGCATGACGTCCTCGACCAATCCCGAGGAAACCCGCGGCTCTGCCACGAGCACATTGGGGAGTTTCCATCTTCCGCCGATCCAATGACCGAGAACATCGCCGTCGCAATTGCGTCGAATCGCAACTGAAACATCGCCATGGGTCTCGGGCAGACGGACACGTTCCAGGCCCAACGTGACCAGCATGGCGGTCAATACAACGGCTCGAGAGGCCTCAAAAGGCCCTCTCCCCTGGGCGGCGAGGCGAACATCCCATCCGCTGGACGTCTGCCCCCCATCTCCAGCCTTGATTATTTACTGGCGATTCACCGGCAAGTGACCGTCAGCCGGCACCATGTTTCGGACGATACCAGAGGCAGATACGGCAGTTCGTGACTTCCTGCGCCAACGGACGCCTTGCCAGAAGAATACCGTGGATTGGCAGCCGCAGCAGGCAACGACTGCTGCCAGCAGACCCAGCACCAGGTCTCCCAGCCCGGTGACGTCCTCGGAAAGCTCCAATCACTACGCCGCCTCAACCAGCAGCTGGGCAACGTCGGCTGAGCCAACTGCGGAGTGTGACTATGAGGACCATGAGCGGTGGAGGAGGGGGAGGTGGGATGAGGAGTGAGTCAACCGTTATGTAAGGCTTAAGGCCTGTCTCTGACACTGGGGGTTTAGCTCTAGAACACCTCCCCGCCGCTCATCAACGCCTGCTGGCCGCTTTGGTCGCCATCTCAACGATCCCAGAACCGCATCTCCTGGCCGGCCCAGCTCCTTACGCAACGCCATGTCTGTTCAAGTTCACGATGAGGATGATCGGAGAACTGCTTGCTTGGATGAGCAGGAGTCTGACACAGATGAGAGTGAGAGTGGATGTGAGACTGCCGGTCCGAGTGACGACGAAGACGACAATGACTGGAGTGGCGAGAACGGAAACCTAGAAGAGTTGGTGGTTTCGGCAGTGGGCACTGACTATTCCCTTGCGGCGTTTTTGATTCCACTCCTGCACAAGGACTTCAATTTGGCCCTGAAGAGTAAAGTTGAAAGCTGGAGATGCACAACGACAACACGAGGCGGGCCGGGTGGATCATCCGAACCGCAGAGTTCACTGACGGAAAGCTCCCCAGGGCAAGATAGGGGATTGTCTCGAAAGCGTCGGCGCACCAATTCGGATGATGGAAATGGCGGGGTGGACGGTGGTTGGGAAGAAGACGAAGACGAGGACCGGGAGGACGAAGACAAACCTAGGAGCAAAAGATCACCCCCTGAGCCGGCGGCAGATCGAGATCTGATGCTTGCTTGCCCCTTCCACAAACGGGACCCCCTGAAGTACGGAGCCCACGGAAACACTGGCCCTGGGAGGAAGTCCAAGTATCGGGCATGTGGCGGACCAGGTTTCCGGACCATCCAGCGGCTAAAGTGAGCATCTTTTTCTCCCGCCCCCAACCGACACTGACAGTATACCGCAGGGAGCACTTCAGACGAGTTCATTCGCCTGTGCAATGCGAGCGTTGCAAGGAGGTTTTCAGTGTCGGAAACGGCCGCGACCGCGCGCAGTGCATGGATGAGTTGGCCAAGCACCAGAAGCAAGAGGAGCCCTGTGAGCTGCGGGACGCTTCCCTCAAGGAGGGTGTGGACCAGGTGCAGTGGACGAAGCTTGAGCAAAACAAGGGAAAGAGAAACCAGGAACTTCACAAGGTCGAGGTCTGGTTTGTGATCTGGGGGGTTTTGTTCCCTGATGTTCCCCGTCCCGACAACCCATGTGAGTGCCCCTTAGATGTATCAACCACTAGAACGGGCTGACACAGACAGGGCAGGGCACGAAGTTCTGCCCCAGTTTGGAGGAACGCCCAAAGACGGTGAGGAATACTTCGCCGACCTGGTCCTGAGCATCTTCAACCACAAAGTCCATCAGGGCGACATCCCGCTACCCGACCCAGCCATCTTCGACTGGGACATGCACCGCGAGCGACTCCGAACGACCGTCAAAACCGCCTTCCGCACCTACGTCAGCATGCGCGAGAGCCTCTCCCCCGAAACCTCCTCCAGCGAAAGCCTCCACCGCCGCTCCCTCCTCAGCGGCTCTTCCGCGCACCGCTCCTCCCTCGGCACCACCGCCTCCCACCCCGCCTCCGCCCCAACAGCAGCCACATCCGTCACCAGCCCGCAACAGCAACGCCGCCCCCAACAACAACCCCATCCCCAGCCTCAACCAAACCCTTACGCCCTCGACACCTCCCCCTACCCGCTCAACATCCCCATCCCAACGCCCGGCACCACCTCCCCACAATTCTTCCCTGTCAACCACCCCCCTACCCTCCGTCCAGGCCAATCCCTCCACAACAACATGGCCAGCAACATAGGAACCAACATGCCCCCCAACCTCACCCCCTTTCCAACCCTCACCCCAGCCGACGACCCCACCGGCACCACCGCCAGCTTCTACTACCCGCCATACCCCCACTCCCACCACAGTCACCACCACCTCTTCGCAACCCCTGCCCATCCCCACCCTTCGCAGGGGTCGTGTCATCAGTGGATGGGGGGTGTACATCAGTTCCAGCCGGCTGCGGCACCTACTGGATTGGCGGGGACTCATCAGGGGTGGTTTTTTGGGGAGGCGGCGGCGCAGCAGGGCGGGGGGTGTTTTGAGTATGGGACGGGGGTGGGTGGGGGAGGGGCGGAGGGGGGGTGTTGATGGGGGGTTTTGTTTGGTGGTGGGTGGGGGGAGAGGGGGCTACAGAGGGTTGATGGGGTGGTGAAAAGGGGTGGAAAGATCCATGGATAGGAGAGGGAGGCCGAAGGTTTGGGGGTTTCTGAAGTGTGTGGATTTAAGAAATTGTTTGGGAGGTTGTTTGGTTCTCAGCTGAGGATGCTTGGGAATCACTTCCCGATCTTACGTTTTTTTCTGGTATCGCTTTTGTAGTTTGATGACCTTTGTCGAATGTGCCAACTGCGAAATTGATTGAGTTGAACTTCTTGTAACTACTGGATCTCTGGTTTCATCCAAACAGTAGCGTTTCTCAACCATGGCCGATGTGTTTTACCACACTCCTCCTTACCTCTTGAACAAATCCCTCCAAAACTCCCTCAACCCATACCTCTTCTCCCTCCCCTCCACCACCCTATCCTCCCCACCCCCCTTAGCAAACAAATCCCTCCCCACCCCCCCCAACCCCCCCCGAGCCCACTTAACCCCCTCCCCGTCCCCGCAAACGGATGATCCCCCACAAGATCCCTCCCCGACCCCATCGCCCGCGCCCGAATCTCCCCCGCCACCAGCGGCGCAACATCGGCATAGCAGTTGAGCAGCTCACGCTCGAGGGAGAAGTAGGGCTTCTTGGCCAACTCGGGGGCCATGAGGTTGTAGGAGCGGGTGAGTGAGTTGAGGTTGGTGATGGCGAGGGTCATGTAAGAGGATTCGGTTTGGAGCCAGGTTGGGTCGCGGAAGGGGTGGAGGGGGAGGTCGGGTTTAATGGTAGGGGGTGGGGTGGTGGTGGAGGCGTTGGTGGTGGTGGTGGTGGCTGTTGGAGGAGGTGGGGTGGTGGTGGATGGGATGGGAGTGCTTTGTTGCATGATTATGTCTGGCGTGATGTTGGTCGGGACGGAGATTTGTTCTGTGTTGCGGCGGCGCGGGTTATGGATTTCCTCAGCGCGGGCGTGGGCTGCGGCGCGCGCCATCTGCTGCTCGAGGGTGCCGCCGCGGGAGGCGATCATGCGGGCGGCGTGGCGCTTCCAATCGTTGCGCAGGCGGGCGCGGAAGTTATTGGCGGCTTTGACGAGCTCTTGCTGTTTCTCAATCCAAGGAGGGACGATTTCCTGGCGCTTGATCATCTTGTTCATGATGTACTCGGTCTGGGACTGTGTCAGGGTAGGTACTACGCAACCATAATATGAAGGGACTCACAGTATCAATAAACGGATTATCCGCCCTCGTATCCCTCTCCACCCCTTTCCCCCGCGGAATATTCTTAAACTGCCCCCTCGCAATCGCATCCTCAATCCTCTCATTCGCCAACGCCGCTAGCCCCGACACGGTATTCGGCATGGCCCTCGCCCCAGGCTGAAACCGCTCCTTAAACTCCCTCCTCATCGCCTCCCTTTCCTTCTCACTTAACCCCCCATCCTGCTCCTTCATCCCCATCCCCGCATACGCATGCGCCTTCTCCCGTGCACTCGACACCCTCTGCCCTGCTGTCCCCACCTCCCTCCTGCTAATCCTCATATCCACCGGCTCCGGCACAACCGGCTTCCCCCGGAGCCCCGGAGCAAGCGGCTTGCGCGTGTCGTCCAGCATGCGCAGCACCGCGTCCTCGGTTGATTCCTGGCCTGTCCATGGCTGGGCAGAGGCCATAGCCCGCGTGCCGAGCCCGGCGGAGTCGGGCAGTTGAGAGTGGATGCCCGCCTGGGAGAAGGCGGAGGAGTGCTCTTGGTGGAACTTGGCTCCCGCTACTCTGTCAAGCAGCTGGGCCTTTAGCTCGTCGCTGAAGCCGGCCTCTTCGATGGCTTTGCGCCCCGCGCGGCCGCCGGTTAGGAGGGCTTCTTCGGTTGCTTCCTGGAGGCGGCGGGCCATGGGGCCTAGCTCGGAGCCAGCCTCTGGGTTGCCGTCTGGTGGACGGCTGGATTGGGACTGGCCATCTTTACTGGTATTGGAGCGAGGCGAGGTGACATCCGCAGAGACAGACCGAGGAAAGGAGTGAGAGAGTGGACGAGGTTGAAGGAGGGCTACGCGAGAAAGAGTAGCCCTGCGCAGCGCGCGGGCGCAGCTGGCACAAATGAACGGAGCGGAAGCCATGGGCAACAATTGCCAGCGCAATCGATGGGAGAGTTGCTGCTTTTGAAGGAGGCAAATGTTGGCGGAATGTCTCCGGACAGCAGGGAAACCGGAGATAAGCGTACCGTTATCTAGATAGTGCCGCACGGTTTCATACTGTGCATCACCAGGGCCTTGGGTTATTCAGCTGCGTATCCCTGCAGAACAAAACTCAAAATCAACGTCCTTCACGACTTCACTCTTTTCTTGCAGAACTGGAGGGAAAATTGATCCTTGAGTCTGAACGTGGCCTAGGAGTCTGTCGGGAAGCAAACACCACGAAGTCACCCTGGTTCCTTTCGATCAACTCAAGCTTCAATGCTGCAAAGAAGAGTGAAAGAAGAGTGAAAGCCAACATTCTTCGTCAATCCGGGACTGCTGGGCCATACTTCGTATCCATCACTTGTTCTGATCAACTACGTCTACAACATTAGAGCCACCCAAGATGGGGCCGACTGGGGTTCAATGTCCAACATGATGCCCTGCATCTGTAGACTGGACCAGGTTAAAAGGTTCCCCGTTTAGGTAAGCAATATCTATTGCTACCTACCCCGCTCTTAATGGTCGGTACCTGAGCTTTTTCTTGCTCCCCTGTGGTCTCTCCTACCTTGCAGACAGCCATCTTCCTAGTTTGCCCACCACCTAGCACACCTCTTGATCAACATTTGGAGATTTGGTCTCATCTGAGGCAGGGAAACGACGACAAATACAACCCCAAACCCCAGTTTGCTCTCCACAGCCACCGTCTCTAGTTCCCTAAGCAGCAAGAACCATGTCGTGTGCGGGTGACTGCTTCGACATTATCACAGCGCTCTCCAATGTCGGACCTGAGCAAGACTACGCACATGCAGGTTATGCATCACACGATGCTTCCGGCAACCCAGCTGCCGCCGTCACCCACCAGTACTCGGGCTATACGGACATGACGCCGTGGCAGTCGCGGCTCATCGAGATCTTGCCTAATCCTGACACCAGCTCAATGCTCGAAGCCAATCTGCTCGTCGTCGACCTTATCGCCGGCGAAGGCGCCGTCGTTACGAGCACCCAGCACAACCTGGCTTACGACGCCCTGTCCTACTCATGGGGCAGGGGTCCCCGGGACAAGGTGCTGAAGCTGGATGGCGCCGACTTTGCCATTTCAACTACCCTACATGCGGCACTGCGGGCGCTTCGGAGTCCAGCGGAAGCCAGATACCTCTGGGTGGACCAGATCTGCATCAACCAGGATGATGCGGCTGAGAAATCCGTGCAGGTTGCTGGGATGCTGAAAATATATTTCAAGGCCGCCACGGTCCACGTGTGGCTGGGAGAGGCGTCTGAACACAGCGACCTTGCCATTGCGGCCCTGAACGAGCACTATTCCTCCTTGGAGGCGGAGCTGGACGCGACGGCGGATGTAGAACATGCGAGCTCCTGCGTGGCGCATCTCCAGCGCCTCCACACAGCCGTCTGCGACTTGCTGGGCCGAGAGTGGTTCTGCCGTACCTGGATTCGCCAGGAGTCGTATGCGGCACGCAATATACTGATGTACTGCGGCGACAAGCAGCTACACTGGAACTTTCTCTGGGTTGCCGAGCGGCTGCTGACCAAGATCGAGCAGCTCCCTGGTGTGGGACTTTCTCACGATGGACGCATCCGATTCCTGCTCGACGAGCTTGACAAGAACACCCCAGAGTTGACGCCCGGGCAACCGAAGCTGCCGAGGAAGTTGCTCGACATTCTGATGTCGTCGCGGCATTACCAGGTCTGGGATCGGAAAGACATAGTGTACGCGAGTCTCGGTAAGGGGATCCTTCTCTAAATCTTCATCATACATGCTGGCCGAGACGGACCTGACAAGTGCATGTCTGTAGGGATGTGCAACATACCCGCCACAGCGGCTCACTCTAAGGCCGTTGCGCTTACAGGCCTGGGGATCACGGTCGATTATACCAAGACGGTGTCGTCAGTCTTTCAAGACATCCTCGCATTCATGTTGCAAACCGGTGCAATCGGCGAAGCATTCCATTTCCGCGCGCCATGCGCCCAGAGTCTCGACGGTCTACCCTCCTGGGCCCTGGACTGGCAACATGACACCTGCTCAGAAGAAGAAGCAGCCGCCATCAACCTCGCCCTTTCACGGCACTCAGCCCCCCGCTTCGGCCACATCTACACCTGGTGTCCCCTCTCCCCAGACACCCGAAAAACATATGTTCAACCTACCCTCCAAACCCTCGACTCAACCTTCCACAGCGCCGAAACCTTACCCCCCTTCCTCGCCCCCTCAGAACACCGGAAATGGGACCCCCCTCACCCCCTCGGCGACGGCACCCTCTCCCTCCCCGCGCGCGTGATCGACTATGTCGCGGAGCTGACCGACCACACCTGCGACCTCGCGTGGCTGGTTGGCGACCACAGCGATGCGATGCAGCTCTGGGCCCGCGCGACGCTGGGCAGCGCGCGGGAGCGATTGGATGACTGTCCGCGGACAAGAGAGTTTGACCCTGCGACGGACCGCAGGCGGCTTGCGATAATGCGCACGCCTGCTAATACACATGTTGCGCTGGTGCCGGCTGATACGGAGGTGGGGGACTTTGTTGTTGCGGTGGCGCCGGATGTTTTGCCGCTTGTGCTCAGTCCCCTTGTGAAGGATGCGCCGGGGAAGGAAGAGGTGTATTCGGATGAGTCAGCTGGTGGAAGTACGTCCCGGTTTGCGTCTGTTCTCAAGGGGAAGGGGAGATTTGGGGCTCTTGCTGAGAACATGGAGGTGTCGAGACGGCGACTGGAGAGAGTGGTGGAGGTGTTTAATCCGCACTTCAGGATCAAGGGGGTGGCGTTTGCGATGCAGGGCTACGACTTTTATAAGCGGGCGCAGTCGAACTTTGACTTTCATGAGCTAATGGTTGAGAGGAACTGGCTAAGGCCGATACAGAGGTTCATAATACACTAAATCTCGATATACTCGGGCTCCATGAGCACATGGATGGCTGTTTGCCGGGTGGCAAGAGATCCTTTAGGAGGTTATTATGAGTCCCGGCAACACTGTTTTCTCTTCATCTTGAGGGAATCTTGGGAGTCCGGCGGGAAGCCTACACCGCCAAGCCCCCTCAAAAGATTCCAAACAGCCATGAACTTGACAAATGTTTCTTGTTGTACTTGTACAGGTCAGGTATGACCTAGCCAACCCGACCGATAATACAAATGCTAGATACCACCACCACCCACGATCCGTGTATGCCCATATTTATGTCCTGATATATCCCCAAAATGCCCATGCCCGTTTCAAAACGCCACCCATATCCCACAAAATCACCACTGCAATGCAAACAATCCCCCTTCCCCCCCCCCCCCCCCCCCCCCCTTCTTTTCCAGTCATCATGATCAAGCACAAACCCAAACCCCCCCACCACACTCACTCGCCCTTCTACCCACACTAACCCCACCCCCCTGATACCCACCCGCCTCCATCATCCCCCCTGATACCCTCCTCCCCACCCATTCTGACCCACCACCCTCCCCTCCCCCGGCCCCAACACCAAAGCCGGAATCTCCAAGTACTCCCCCTCCCCCTCACACTGCACCCTAAACCGCCCCACCTCTCTAAACCCTAACTTCCTATACAGCCCCTCCCCCATCGGGCTCGCAAACACAGTCGTGTGCACACCCAAGCGACGCGCCTGCTCCACGCCCCATTGGGTCAGGGCTGTGCCAGCGCCGAGGCGTTGGTGCGTGGGGTTGGTGAGGAGGATTTTGAGGAAGACATGTCCCCCTCCGTGGTGGTTGCGGAAGCGGGAGTCGAAGAGGGTGGATTTGTGGTGGGTGAGGATGGTGCGGAAGGCGGATTGCCGGGTGAGGTGGCCGATTTTGGGGGGAGGTGGTAGGTAGGGGTTGTTGGGGAGGGGGGTTCTATGGGGGGGTTAGTTTGGGTTGGTTGTTGGTGGGTGTTGGGAGGAGGGTTAAAAGGGGTGGCGGGGATGGGATGAAAGGAATGGCGGCACGTACCAACTGCGCTGGCGCGCCGGGAGGTCTGGGTTGACGGCATGTCCCACGCGCTAAAGGCAACCACCTGTGTCGCGCCGCTGTATTGGTTGACGGGCATCTCGCACACCACGACAGTGCTGCTCTCAAGATACTCGGCGCATTTCTGCCTGCAGAGCGCCGCAAACTCGTCCGGATATAGGTGCCGGTCCGGGAAGCGGTAGGGGTAGACAGGGTCCATCGGCGAGGCCCCGATGAGGACCGTGGTCATGGCCTCGAGATCGGCGTCGGTTGCCAGCCGGATGTCCATTTTGACGACAGGAAAGGGACGAAGATCTGGGGCTAAAAAGCTCAGGGACTATGCTGCAGACGGAGATATGCGGCGGAGATCGGATGTGGGATGGTGGGAACGCTGCTGCAGGTCTAAGGTACGAGGGGAGCAACCGGCAGATATCAGTGTTCTGGATTTGGGGAAAGGGGCGACAGTTTTTGTTCCATGACCGGATCGTGCCGTGACCCTCATCTCCCAACCAGAAACGTGCCTTGGAAGTTTGTCTTGGCTCTCGTGCGCCAATGACGTCGATGACGTCGTGCGGCCAGTCCGCTGCTTGTGTGGCGTGGGATCCCGGGCCGCGGGACACAAGATGATTGGCTGACAGCGGTCATGTTGCCCTCAGCTGTGCAGATCCCAGAAAGCTTGGCATCTCAGGGTCCGCTGCCCCGTGGGGCACGGCGTCATCCCTGGGATGGACCCCGCGCGGATGAGTCGCGTCTGCCCAGAACTGAATCGCGAAGTCACGTTATTGGGCATTGGGCTTGGGGATTGGTGTTTCTGGGGTCTAGATTTAAAGTCTGCCAGCAACCGATCTGTCAAGCTTAATTGTCCGACAGTTCCAGATTACGAAGCTGTTCAGATGACGCCTGCTTGGATCTTTGCTCATGTCGGCCGTGCTTGGCGATCGGGTTGAGCTGTCAGATTGGCAGCAATTAATTGCTTTGAACTGGTAACTGTGTGACTTCGAATAGCCATCTGATTTGGAAGGAATTAGCTTTGATAGTTCTACGGAGTATATCTAGAAGCACGGTGATAGAGGGGCCGTCTCACAGTCCCAGCTGCGTGCAGTGTCCACTGTGGCAGAGCAACAGGCGAAGGCTTCCCTGGTGGAGGCCATGCGAACTCTGGTGGAAACCGGGATCAGACAAGCTATGTGAGTGAGAAGCGAGAAAGCCTCACCATTGCACCGCAAGAGCGAGATGTACGGTCCGCGAGCCGGTGTGGGACCTGTGTGCTGGATGCACGCCACGATATCGGGCGGAGTCTGGTCAAGATGAGGCTGGAGGTTATGCTCTTCCTTGGCCGCCATGGCATGGGAACTTCCGGCCGGAAGCGGTGGGCCTAGTAACCCTGCGGGAATGCGAGAATTGGGATCTCGGTATATCGATGTTGGACGATGGTGATCTGGTGATCCGAGACGCATCTCACCTAAACACCCTGGGATTATTTATCATCTTGCAAGCCCTCGCCGCCGCCATCTCTGCCATATCTTCTCGACCTCCTTGTTGCCGAAGAATGGCCTGATGGGAGTGCCAGCAACCCTGGAAGGAACCGAGAAGTTGAGAGTTCTGTCCCAGAGGAGGTGGTAAAAAGACGATCCTCTCGGTGAAGAGGGGGCATGACCGGCCCTACCAGATCGGTTCTATGGCTGGTTCTTGATTGGCAGACGGAAAACCGATCAAGACCTGAAGGAGTTAAACCAAGGCTTAGGAGTGGGCTCGTCGAGGGGAGGTAGGTCGCCAGCAGACGGCCCTCGGGGTGGGTTTTTTTGCCACCGCTTATACAACCCTAACCCTGGTTTTGGTGAGCTGGGAGGGCTGATTGTAGGAATGTCAGCATGGTGTACCAAGTTGAATTGCGCTCAGGGTTGGAATCGTCTCCTGTAGCTTACTGCCATGCAAGCAGATCAACCAAATACGGTGCCTTTGGGTTCCCGAGACCGAGGTAACGGTCGACTGGTTCCTCACTGCTGCCCGTGCGCTGGGTGTATTGAGTCCATGTCACATAGCGAGGAAATCGCTGGCGGGGTGAAAGAGGAGAATCGAAACTTTTAAGTAACTTCCATATTTCTATGAGCTGGTTTGTTTGGTACCCCTAAGGAACTAAGAGAGAGAAAGGAGAGTTGGAATGAAGGGATGAAGTTCAAGTTCGTTGTTTGGATCAGAAAATGGCAGGCCGTGCGCAATCGGATATTTCCCCACTTCAGCACAGGCAGCCTGGGGTTGGCGGGGCAGTGCACGGGCCCGGATCAATTTGACGTGGGCGGTTGGCCGATTGCATTTCCCAATCTCCAATCTCCATTCCTCGACCCGATCTTTTGTTTTCGGATGAACACCGCGAACCGCCAGAACCGCCACCAACAACTTACCTGTGGTATCTTGGGAGCTTTTTGGCAGTCAGTTTCGCCGACTTTCTTCAATAAGCTTGTAAAGCGATCGCCTTTCTAGCACCTAAACACCGATACGAAGGGCTGCTGCCCCGCCAAGCGACCGCGTCAGCTGCTTCCTCCGGCTTGATCCAATGCCCCCCTGACCTCGCTCCTTTCTGGGGCCCTCGACCGCTTAAACACCACCCCAGCAGAGGACGACGTCCTAGATCACTCTCAAAATGCTGTCGCATCTCCGCTTCCACCGACGCGCCCCGTCAAATCCCACCTCGCCGCTGCCCGACCAGACCGGGACCTGGGACCCTGCTGCGCAACGCGAGCACCCGCAGCAGCCGCGAGATGTCTCACCACTCCCTGGCCCGCGTCCGCGATCGCCCACTTCCTCGCAGCAGCCTCCGACACTACCACCGATTGCCCGAGTGGCGTCCACCGCCTCCGAAACCTCTACCCCGCGCGGTAAGGCCTCGCCTGCCTCGCAAGATGTTCGCCCGCCGCCAGCCCGCCCGAAACACGACGAGGTTAAAAAGCCCGGGTTTATTGGCGGCGTAGCCCTGCAGAACTACCGGAAAGCAGCCCAGGAATCACAGACATCCGACCATGTGGTGGCCATGGCCAACCAGGCCCCCGAAACCCAGCGGTCTCGACCGAAGCACCCGCCGCCCCCGATCAACACTAACCTTTCTGGTCGGCCGGCGATATCCGGAATTAAACACGGCAAATCCTCGTGGTTCTCTCTGCCGTCAGACCCAGGACCTGGAGCGGCCGTCGGGAAGCGTCCAGTAGGAACACGCCTGGCAAGCGAGCCAACACCACCCATAGCTAGCGACCAACCGAAGACGAAAAAGAGTCTGCCGTTTCTGAAGAACCCCATGTCATCCCTGTTGACACGGATGAGAACCACACACGCCCCGCCAGAGCCTGCTCCTTCCAACGCTGCTTATGATCCCCGCATCAAGGGCACGAGGGTGCATGATTTTAGTGCACCACGGCCAAAAAGGACTCCATCAGGGAATGCCGCTTCGCCTAGTACTGCTGCTCCTCCCGCTCTTGATTCTAGCGGCTCCCTGGATCCCGGCACACCAGTTGTCTCGAACCCTTTGGAGGCTCCGCAGGCCTCATCAGCGGGACCGTCTCCCCATTCTGGTTACAGGGCTACGTTTGGTACTTCAAATGGCGTGCACAGCTCCAACTCACCAGACGAGGCGGCCCTGGCTTCCCAAAACCTATCTCAGGCCCGATCTATACCCAGCCTCCGCACCTCATCCTCAGCTACCTCCAGGGATACGCAGACGACACCAGTACCGCCCACTGCCGCAGCATCAGTGAGGAGTGTTGCCTCTCGTCAGCTGTCACGCTCCGAACTGTCGAGAGGAGATTCCGTTGCCTCCGCACTGCCCAGGCATATGAAGAGCACGTCTTCGAGATTCAGTTTCGACATGGTCGGCGCCGCAAACCAGGAGAAGCTCTTGGAAGAGCGCCATCGGCAGCAACAGGAGAGGAAGACCTCGGGCCCAACGAATGGCGACACCAGGTTTGACGATTTTGACGAAGAATTTGACTACGACGCAATGATGGATGACGACGACCTGGAAGAGAGGATACCAGGAGTGAACGCAGATTTTGACGACGAAGAAGACCTCGACGCTGCCATGGATCCGGATAACGACCAGGAGAACTTTGCTGGTTTCTCGTTTCAGCGGTCGAACCCCATATCGTCCGTTGACAGCCCAAATACGCCCACGATGTTGGCAACACCACGGGACCCACACGGCAATGCTATTGGTTTTGCCATGACAATGGACAGCACTCCGGAACTTGCGGCGGCGGAATCTCCGGTGTTCTCGGATCCCCTTGCTTCAAGGTCGCCAGCAGACGCATCTGGACTTGGCATCCAGGGGCTCGAAGAGAATGAGCCGGTTGCAAGCACAAGTTTGCAGGGTCCTGTTGACACCTCACGATCAGACGAGATCTACTTTGATGATGGCCTGGCCGACGAGCTAGACTTTGAGCCGGACGGCACTTACTTCGACGAGTCGATTTTTGATATTGTCGACACGGACCAGTATGGTCGGCCTATTCCGGGCGCGTTTGCGCAGGCCCAAGAGGCCATGAAAGCTACTCAGCGGCAGCAACAACAGCAGTCCAAGCGCGACTCTGACATGACATCGAGTATCTCGGAGCAATCAGGGGCAGTTCACTCCACAGCGCATACTTCGCTAAGTGTAGCCCTCCAAAAATCGGCTGGTATCCCGGGGAATGAAGCGGAATCCCCGAACCAGCTGCCAGCGGAGCCCCTGCCAATGATGGACATCCCGGGTCAAGAATTCGCATACCAGGCGGCCTTGGCCGAAGCCGCACAAAGAGCGGCGGCATCAGGCAAATTCCGCAGGAGCTCTTCACCAGAAGAACCAGCCTTCACCGAAACACCAGTCGACGATCCACTCGATGGCTACGAGGACGACATCACGTTCACCAACAACTTTGACGACTACGAAGACGACGGCGGCTTCACCATCGACCTCGACGACGCCGACTTCGACGACGAAGCTATCATCGCCGAAGCCAACGCCAGCGCCCTGGCCAACGACTCCGACGGCTTCTACGGCCAAGAATTCGGCTTCTACTGCGCCCCCATCCCCCAGCCCCCCTACAGCCACCACTTCTCCCACCACTCCTCCACCTCCTCGACCTCCTCCACCGGCGCCAACGGCGTCCTCACAACCGAAAACATCTTCCAGTACGCCAACGGCGGCTACTTCGGCCCCGCAGGCGGCGTCCTCCGCAGCAAATCCGGCCGCGTCGTCTCGCGAGAACCAAACCTAACCCCCATCACCGAACGCTCTGAGTACTCCAACCGCAACTCGGTCATGAGCTTCTCCCTACCCCCCGCAATCGGCAGCAACGAGGCGCGCAACTCAACCTCCCTTAACTCCCCAGGACTCGCGCAACTCGCTTTACTACACGACGACACGGATAACATGAGTTTGTCGGCGCTGATGAAACTCCGCTCGAAGGCATGGGGCGGGAGTCAGGCGAGTTTGGTTAGCTCGAGGGAGGGCAGTCCGCGGTCCGAGAGGGCTGTGCCGCCTTTTGATGGGGCTGCGTCGCCGTATGGCGTTGTGCCGCCGCATTTGGCGGGGCATATGAGGATGAACTCGGGGTTGTCGATGTGGTCTTCTGAGGCGGGGGGGAGTGGAAGGGGGAGTGGGGCGACTAGTCCGGTGGTCGGGATGCAGGGGGGTGGGATGGCGGGGGTGATGCCGCCTAGGCCGGGGAGTGCGGGGGCGGTTGTTGCGGGTGGTGGTGGTGTGGGGATGGGGATGGATGCGACGCCGCTGCCGCAGAGGCCGCAGAGTTTGTTCCTGCCGCAGATTCCGCTGGCGGTGCCGTCGCCCGGGATGATGGCTGGGGGAGCGTGCTCGCCGGTGTTGGAGGGCGAGGAGGATGAACATCATCATCATCATCACGAGGGTCGCGAATTGGCGCCGGCGTTGCCGCTCACGAAGAGTCCGGTGGAGATGCAGGATGGGGAAGGGTTGGTGATGGGGCAGCAGGAACGGTTGCCGCGGCGGCTGGGAGCCCATCGTCGTGTGGGGTCGGCGGATAGCGTGTCGTATATGAAGGATGAGGAGGGGGGTGGGAGTCGTTGGTTGGTGGAGAGGAGGCGGACGTCAGAGAAAGGGGAGGTTGAAGTTTTGGGTAGGGAGGTTGTCGAGGGGGGCATGATATGAATTGGATGAAAGAGGGTGAGTTCAGGATACAAACCGGGTGTTGGGAATAGGGGATACGAATGAAAGGTTGGGTAGATAATATGGGTGAACGGCGCTTGGGAGGGGGAAATCACGGTCTTGTCCGCAAATGAGTTGTGGCGCATCTATACTATTTATCTCGCCGGATGGCGACTATTCTTGGACACGGCACGGGTTGGGTCTAGAGGGAATGGTCACGGTAGACAGGGCATACCACGGGGATATTGCGGGCGACATTATGGAGTTACTTTGGATTCATGTATCTAAATACTCGTACTGACGGGCTGATACCTAATGCAGACACGCGTTGATACTCAGGCCGTGGGCCTCTACTATCAGTGCTGCCTCCGTCTCGAAAGTGTCATTCATCACACGATCCTCACGACGGCGTCCTCCCCTTTGTCGAGCAGCTCGTGCATCCATCCCCACAGCACCGGTCGTGGTGGACCGCCAAAGATCTCGAGCAGCCCGATCCGCTGGTACAAATTCCCATCCTCCTCTGGACCCCTATCTGCAGCAGCTGCGCCGTCGGTCGCCGGGATTCGCCTTAGGAGCAAGCACAACAACTCCTTTCTTGGCAGCTTGCGGCCGATCAACAGAATATACACCCTCGGCTGCACGCCCTCTTCCGTTACCAAGCTCCTACAGTCATCATCCGCCCACAGATTCTTCAGGTATCCCCCATCAAGAACATCCAAATCGATGGCGTTCCACGGCTGCAAGTCCTTCGGCTCGTTGAAGCGCAAAAACGCAGGAATTAACCTCCCCTTCAACACCATGTAACTCCCGCCCTCCACCAACTCCCCCATCAAGTCCGGCCCGGCCGGCTCACACGCCACCTCCACCACCTCACACTCCGGCTGCACCCCCTGCTCCGACACAATAAACTCCACGGGCGCCCTCACCGCCGCCCAACTCCACGACGGCGCCCTCCACTTCTCCGGCCTCTTCCTCCACCTCTTCGCCCAACTTTCCCCATCCGCACCCCCATCCCCACCCCCAGTATCCCCAACCCCCCGCACCCCAACATCATACTCCTCAGCCACCTTATCCAAATGCCACAACAAATCCCCCACCACCAACCCCTCCTCCCACAACCCCGCCACATACCTCGTCCCCCGCACCCTCTGCATCTGCTGCGCCATCCCCGCGACCGCAGGAAAAACATCCTTTTCAAAGCTCAACCTGAGTCTCGTATAATCCTCCACCAGCCTCCTCCAACAAACCTGTATCTCCCCCTCCGACATCGCCCCCGACTGCCACGTCGCGAGGGAGTAGTATCGTTTGGGGTTGGAGGAGCGGGTTAGCATCTGCGTGTACCAGGATGGTGCGCCGGTGTCGATTGATGAGGGGGGGGGGTGGGGGATGGCGTGCATTGGCAGGTTGAGAGGGAGAGGCATTCGAAGGAGAGTTCTTCGGGGCCGAAGTGGAGGATGCGGGGGGAGAGGAAGCGTTCTTGGAGGATCCAGCCGCGAGAGAAGACGGGGAGGGAGGTGGAGGGGGGGTGGTAGGGGGAGAGGAGGCGGTGGGGGTGGGTTAGGGTGTGACGGAGGTGGATTTGTTGGGTGGGTGGTGGGGTGGGCTTGGGGGGGCGGGGTGAGGAGGAGGGTGAGGACTCGTAGTCTGAGTTGGAGTCGGAGTGTTGGTCGAGGCTGCCTGGGATGAGGGAGACGGTGTAGACTTTGTGGCGGGGAGGGAGGTTGGTGAAGAGCCCGCCGTAGGCGCCGTGGGATTTGGCCGCTGAGATGACTAGCACGGAGTGCTCGTAGATGCCGGCCATGCGCGCGGCCTCGCGCCGCCAGTCGCGCTGGTCGTCCTGCACGATGCACAGGCTGTCGATCCACAGATAGCGCACGCTCAGCTGACGGGTGAAGGCGATGGCGTCGCGAAACGTCTGGGGGAGCCGGTCCCAGATGATCTCGGAGCGGTGGGCGGCCAGACTGCTGGAGACGGTGCGTAGGAAGGGCCGGTGGCCCCAGCAGTGACTGAGGCAGATGTAGGGCGCTTTCTCGCCTTCGGCCGGTTCGTACAGTCGCACGCCGCTCTCGCCCGCAGCCTGGACGTCCAGCACGCGGCTGGGGAGGGTAGATTGTGGGCGGCTGTTGCAGGTGGTGTGAAATTGCTGGCAGTGCTGGATCTGCTGAACTGCCCAGGAGAGACTCTCTTCGGAGGAGGAGGTTGGGGGGACCTCCTTTCCGACGGGAAGGTCTGGCATGTTCTCTGTCATCCAAGGGGTGTCTGGGTGCGGTGTTAGCAACACGTTTGTCTTTTTGGGATTTGAACTTACGCTCTGACGCATAAAAGCACAGTTTGACCGGAG
This sequence comes from Amesomyces nigricolor, assembly GCA_004802645.1. NCBI lineage: Eukaryota > Fungi > Ascomycota > Sordariomycetes > Sordariales > Chaetomiaceae > Amesomyces > Amesomyces nigricolor. The sequence continues at coordinate 2,902,148 of SRKS01000006.1, read as the reverse complement.
TGTTCAACAGCATCACCTCCAGACTGCGCCTTGACGCGGTCAGGTTGAAGTCTATCCGTAGCTCCTCCACATTTTCCCTTTCCAGCCCGTTTGACTCGTCCTCAATGAACTTGAGAATGCCGTCCGATAGAATTGTACAGACCTCGCAGCCTGTGTACTTGGACATGGACAGCATGGTGCTGAGGCGGGCGTGGGCTGAGGCATATGCGCCAGTATATTTGGGTCGCGGATGGTCACATCCCCGGCAGCGGTTAGAACTGCCGAAGCCCTGAAAAGAGGTTGGCCACATGATAGTTTGCTCTTGAGAAGAAATGGTTCGTAGGCATCGGCGTTGGAAGTGCTCTCTTCCAGGCGGAAGTGTCGAATGACAGGGGAAAAGCTCTGCAGTTGAGGGATCAAAGGGGCCTTGACTTGGGTGTCACCCGGGCTAACATTAGCCCGTGGAACCCCTGAAGCCCGTCAGGGGCTAGTCTGTGGACTCTGGGACACTTCAGAGCTTGTAGTTCATTTGACACATTTTGGGAGCAGAACATCTCCAGTGTCGGTACTTCTGGGTTTAATTCTGTTTTCCCAAGGGCTCGTGTGCCAGATAAATGTGAGGATTGAGGGGTTGTAACATCAGCTTTTCAGAGGTATTCACACATGGCTACATTACCCACTCTTCTTGTGCAATGATCTTGACAGTGGCATGGGTGATAGTCGAAGTCATGAGGAGCTACGGGTTGCGGCTTGAGAAAGGACCAATTTGTTGTTGCTGCGTTAGTTCCCTTCTGGGCCTCCAATGCTGATTCGTCCCAACTTGGTCGCACAACAGCTCGTTGCTTGATCGATAAAGCTCGGCCTTGGGACTGGATGGTCGGTGGAGGGCCTGCTGCAGCCTGCTCAGGCTTTCTTACATTTTTGTTGCCACTCCGCTTCTCCTCCAATTCAACTCGTCTTTCAACACAAACCATCCACCCGAAGAGTTTCTCACTCGTGATTTGACACCAGAGTAACACCACACACCAACCCCAACGACCATGGCTTCGCCTGAGCCATCCACGGCTAGATCAAAGGCCCGATATTTGATCGGCAAAATTGCCGAAGATCATGGATATCTCGGTGAGGAGGTGTTGGGAAAGATGGAACTTGCTATTCGCCGACAAGTCGAGTACGCGCTTCTCAAAAGGACGAGCTGATCGGGGCATCTGTCATCACGTACGCGAAGCGACACGAGTACCCGATTGTTGAGACGCAGGGAGCAAGAAGACTGACACCTCAATAGATTGGCAAAGAACCTCTACACCACAGACGTTCTCTTCATCTTTGAGCTCCTCCAGAATGCGGACGACAACCGCTTTGTGCAGGCAACGCAAGCCGGCCAAGTTCCATACATCATCTTCAAGTATCACCCAGATCGAATCGTCGTCGACTGTAACGAAGATGGTTTTAACGAAGCAGACCTGCGGGCCATGTGCAGTTTCGGGAAGAGCTCAAAGCAAGGAGCGCAGGGCTACATCGGCGAAAAAGGTATCGGCTTCAAATCGGTCTTCAAGGTCGCTTCGAAGGCGCACATTCAGTCCGGCCATTACTCTTTCCGCTTCTGCCACCGCCCCGGGGATTCGGGCATGGGAATGATCTCACCTGAGTGGGAGAAGCCGACCAAGGAGCTCACTGGGCCACTGACGAGGATGACGTTCTTTCTCCGCGACGATGGTGACCGTGTTGAACAATGTTCCCGGGTCGATAACATTTTCAAACAGTTCGTTGACCTCAAGCCAGCTATGTTGCTCTGCTTAAAAAACCTGCGGCGCATCGAGATTCACTATTTCAATGCTTCAGGCAACAAGTTTCTGTCTATCACCCTAACCATGTCGGCTGGCGACTCGCCAAACCGAGCCGTGCTGAAGAGAGAGGCCTCAATGCATGGGCAGCGAAAGGCAAGCCTGTCAGACAGCAGTCGACTCTCAAGAGCTTTTTGCCTTTCTTCCTGTGCGACGGGTCGGCTTCAACGTATGTCCTAACTCCCAGAGCAATATTGGACAACTCGCTGACCACGGCCCACGCAGTTCCTCATCCACAGCAACTTCGTGACAAATGCCAACCGAGAAGACATTGTCACCTCTTCACTTCGCAACAACGCGCTTCTCGATGGCATTGCGGCCACGTTCATCTTGACGGTTGAGCAAATGGTTCAACATCCCATGTTGAGATACACCTGGATGAGGTATCTACCTGACGGAGACAGAGGAGATTGAGCCCTTTTGGTGGAATCTCGTCAAGAGGATCAAAACCAAGCTTGGCACTGCTAAAGTCCTCGGCACTCATTCCTCACAGGAACTGCGGTCCATGACCGCTCTCCGGCGCATTGCGTCGATTAACCCCGACCTTCTTGACAAAGACGGAAACCCACTCTTTGAAGACCTAAACGGACAAGACGGGATTTACTTATCGCTCGACTATCAGACAAGAGACTTCCAGTTATTGGAGCCATACGGGCTCCAAGTCATCGACATCGGAGAGATCCTCTCCAGAGCAAAGAGGGACCTCGCCAGTGAGAAATCCAAGATGAGGCATCCAGAGACCGACGATGACTGGCATTCACGCGCCGCCAGAGTTCTTCTTCTTCCATTCCAACAACGCTGGCTGGCGCACATCATGACTGTAAGTCTCTTGCATTTCTACCACTAACAGGCGGCTCCTGGGTTACTCATACTCCCAGCAAACCGTGCTACTTCCCAACGACCGAATCTGGAATCCCAATCCCCAATGGTCTCGGCCTGAACCCTTTGAATCCCAGCGCGGTCAGGAACGCGGACCGAAAAGAACTCTTCATGGCTTGTGGGTTGACTTTCCCGCCAACTGATATCGTTCGCTCTCGGATCCTGGAACGATGCAGCAACCAGCAGGGAAACTTGGATGATTCTGTCTCTGGTCTGCGGTTTCTCTACTTAACACACACCAATGAAGATTCTCCCGTCATCTATTCCAATATGAGGTTAACCGTCGCTGGCTCTTTCGCCTTTCTCTTTGACCCCGGGACCACCGATATCCATTTCCGCGAAGGGCAAGCCAGTAAGTTTTTGAAGCTTGGGGTTCCCATATGTTCTTAAATCCTCAATACATGGAGGATGCTCCGTCCAGAACGGAAGAGGGTGCGGAAAACGCCCTGACCTGGAAGATGTGGCTGAACACGTTCATCGGAGTGAGGGAGCGCTTGAGACTTGTCCATCGAGACGATTCGCGCTTCTCGGACGAGCTGGTCTACATCCGGGACTGTTGGAATATCTACGCCAGAGTCCAGTCCGGGCAGGACGACGCGGCGGAGGATAGGAGTAGCTTATTACCGGGGAAGTAGTCACGTGGTCTATGGCCTCGGGGACGGCTGCTTCAGCTGCAACGTCCGCACACCCTCATTCTTCCCCTCTTGAAGAAGATAAAATATGATCCACCTGAGCCACCAATTTTGCACGTCCCTCTAAGAGAAGAGGGTATTTGCTCTGTGTTTCCAATATATCGCGATACCTGGTGTTTCCTACAGTAAACTACAAATGGTCTAAATAAATTATCAATGAATCTGTGAAGTAACACGAGACATTCAAAAGTCCCAGCAAGAGCAAAGCCAAAGAGAACCCAAACCAAGAGCAAAGCAAAGAAGTTATTATTGTTCCTACACCGCTTTGCCCTAGGGCATGCCGGTCCTTCTACTGCTAGTTACAGAGGAAACCGTACCTTTTAAAGGCCGGATGAAAACCCCCGCCACGGCTTAAGGCCACTGTCAGATCCCCCATACTACAAAAGAAAAAAGAGGTTACAGGCTAGCCTCTGGGCTCTCAGCCTCTTCTGTTTCTAGTTCTAGCCTTCGGGCTAGACTATACTCCAAGAGCCGGCCAGAGTCCATTAGCCAGCTTAAAACCTCCTTTGCTAAGCGAGCGTTTCGAGCCCCTACTCCCCGTAATACTGAGTATAGGTCCCGCTGTGACCGGATCTCAGAAGCCTCCCAGGTACGTTCCAGCGGTGGTTCGGGGCACCAAACCACCAAGTGTTCTACCGTTTCCCTGCCTCTCCTTCCCTCCTCGCACCCGCAGTAGGGCGTATTAACCCCTTCGACCTGCATCCTGAAGAGGAAGTCCCGGAGGCCAATAGCCCCAGTGCGGGCCTGCACCAACAGTGAGCTCCGGGCCTTCGTCAGGCCTTCATGTCTCCGTAGGACCTTGTCCGTAAAAAGGAAGTCTGGGGGTTCCAGGTCGGCCACCCTCTCCTTTGGCTTCCCAGTTTCCCAGCCTTCCTCCCAACGCTTTCGCCACGCGTACTGTACTACGGCATCCGAGCTCGCTGTCTGGGCCTTAGTTGACTGGACTTGGGCTTCCCAGAGCCTAATAACCTTAGAGGAAATCTCTATAGTTGTAGGCTGAAGTCGTCCTTCCTTCCGTAGTGCCCGAAACCTTCTGTGAATCTTGTTGCAGGCCTTCTGAATCAGGTGGTTGGCGGTGAGTTTTGGGGAGTCGGGTCCAGCGCCAGCCTGGAGAACAGGCTGTTGGAGCCTATATTCGAAGTCTGCAAGCCGTTTGTTGAGGTAGAGATCTAGTGGTGGCACCCAAGTCTCTGTCTCCAAACACCGAATAGGGGTAGCTTTATAAGCCCCGGCCACTATACGAAGGCTCCTGTTCTGGGCCTTCGATAGGGTCTTTGCAGGGCCTCTCGGCCTCCCCCCGGGTGTTGTAGGAGTATGGAAGCTGGAAGCTCCATAGGCCACTGCACTCCGAATGCACTTGGTATAGACTTCCCGGGCCTTAGCTAGGCTCGGGCCCCAAGTCTTGGCTGCAATCCTCGACAGGGCGAAGTCTTGGGTACGAAGCTTCCCAGTCACTGCGCTGCAGTGAGCTCGCCAGTTGAGTTTCCAGTCCAGCCAGACTCCTAGAAATCTAGCCGACTCAACCGGGCTAATAGAACTAAAGCCCCCCTCCGGGATAGCTAAGTCTATAGCAGTCTTCCACTGTTTCTTTCCTCTATTGAAGTGGATGAGTTCGCACTTCTGGGCCGCAAATGCCATCCCCCGGGTCTTGGCCCACCGAAGACAAGTCTCCCACGCCTTCTGCAGCTGGGTTTTGTTGTCCCCCGAGGATCTCCCAAAGGCCAGAAGGTTGGTGTCGTCAGCGAAGCCTACTATACTTATCAGGGGGTGTGCCTCCCTCAGAGCCTGGTATAGAGATGCAATATAGAGGATAAACAGTACTGGTGATAGTGGTGACCCCTGGGGGACTCCTGCTAGCACTGGAATATCCCCTGTTGTTTTCCCATCGAAGTGTAGGGTAGCTACCCTACACCCGAGCCAGGCCTGCACCCAAATTACTAGCCATCTAGGAAACCCAAGGTCCCGCAGAGTAGCTAGCAGCCGGGTATGGTTGACAGTGTCGAACGCCCCCGAGATATCTAGCTGTAGGAGGGAGGCTGTAGCTTGCTGTCTCCAAGCCTCCTGCACCTGGGCAGTCACTAGCCGTACGGCCAATTCAGTAGACCTATGTTCCCTATTGCCCATCTGTTCGGCTGGCAGTAGGCCGTAGGTTTCCGCTGCGGCAGTAACTCGCCGCGCAACTACAGCCTCTATCACCTTCCCAATGGTAGGGAGGAGGGCGATAGGCCTGTAGCCACCAGGGGTTTTGTAGGTCTCTGGTGGTTTTCCCGGCTTCTGAAGGACTACCGTCTTCGCTCTCTTGAACTGGGCTGGGAACCATCCTAGCTGTAAACACCAGTTGGTAAGTACTGCTAAGACCTTCCGCAGCGGTTTCCCACAGGCCTTCAAAAACCCTATAGGTGTAACGGGCTGAGCCCCGGAGAGGCCTCGATGACTCTCAGCCAACCCCTGAAAATCTCCCGGCCAACGACTGTATCAACAACCCCCATCAACGACCCCATCACACTTACCCCTTTTACACTTAGTGTCTCCCTCCGGTCAGAGGAAGGCCTCCGTAACGCGTTGGCCTGTTTCTTCGTTTTCCTTTTCTTTCTTCAAGCTTAGTTGTACTCGTAGAGTCGTCATTAGATAGTTGCAATATACTCCTAAGACCGTTACATTACAACTAAGCTTCCTTCTTCTGTTGTCAATTGCAGAGAAGGTCTGCGTCGTCATCGAGGCGGCGAGACACCCACGACCGCGGTACAGATATAACCGCAATACGACGCAAGCCCTCCATCACGCGAGGCATACGACGCAAGCCCTCCATCACGCGAGGCACACGACGCAAGCCCTCCATCACGCGAGGCACCCGACGCAAGCCCTCCATCACGCGAGGCACCCGACGCAAGCCCTCCATTCGAGCGAGGCATAACGGGAACTCATCAGAAGGAGCGTCATAATGTCAGCCAACGACACTACAATGCAGGATGGCCAAAGCAGCGACCCAATGGCCCAGATGATGCAGTTCCTCGAGCGGCGATTTGCCAGTCTCGAGAAGCGTCAGGCAGAAGAACGGGAAGCGAACGACGCCTAGATCCGACTCCTACAAGAAGGACTCGCGGTAGTGCGATCTAACGTACCTATACCTCGGACCCCAATATCGCTAGCCCCCCCTGCTGTCGCCGTTATACCACCACCTGCACCTGCGGTCACTGCTTCATCACTATCCCTACCTATCCAGACGAAGAGAAAGACGACCCTTCCGGACCCCCCCCGTTTTGATGGGACTCGGAGGAAGTTTCGGACATGGAAGCAGGAGATGGAGAGCAAGTTGGAAACCGACGGCCTAGCAATCGGCACCAAGAGAGATCAATTCTCCTATATCTTCGCCCGCCTCTCAGAGAGCCCACAAGTAATGTCCGCGGCCTACTTCGACCACTGCAAGCAGAGCGAGACAACTGAGCCTGCAGAGTTTCTCTAGTACCTATCCTCTTATTACTCGGACCCAAACCTCACCCAGAAAGCTCTCGACAAGTTGGGCTCGATGGCCCAGGGAGACAAGGAACCCTTTGCGTCCTTCCTGCCCAAGTTTGAGAAGGAATTAGCCGATGCGGACGGAGCTGGGTAGACATCTGCCGTCAAGATCAGCTATCTCAAGAAAACCTTCAACGGAGAGATGCGGAGGGAGCTCAAGGGCCAACTCAATATGCCCAACGAGTATAACGAGTATGTGCGGTCCCTCCACGATCTAGGCGCCAACCTCGACGAGTTTCGCGCGTTCTCTCAGCGGCGTGGCCCCCAGCAATCTACCCGCAAAGAAACCTATGAGAGGGCACGGAGCCCTTCCTCCAGCCAGAGACCTGCGAAGCAGCAGAGTGAGATCCGTACTACTACCCCCCCCCAGGACGTTATAGATTGGGAACCTACCAAGATCAGTAGAGCAGTCCAGCGATAGAACAAGGAACTGGCAGGGAAGCGGGCAAAGTGGGCCGACGACAAGGAGATAGCCTCACGCCGCAGGGAGAAACGGTATTTACGATGTGGCAGAGACGGCTGTTGGATCTCGGAATGCCCTCTCCTTCCTGCAAGGCGTCCCGAATCCCAGCCCCGAACATACGCAAAGAAATCACGCCCCAAGCTCCCCAAGATCGAGGAACTAGTCGATACGGACGACGACTCGTCTGTCCAGACGATAACCGATAACGAAGAGTTAAAAGAGTAGCTCCTGGCCGAAGTCATAACTAGGAGCACTCGGAGGCGAAGCAGGAATGGAATAAGGTCGAGGGCCAGATAGATAGAAAACCTTTCTATGTTAACTTTGGCATCAATGGAATTTGTTATACCAAGGCCCTCGTTGACAGTGGTTGCCTATGTTTTGCTACTATCAGCCTCTCACTCGCCAGACGCTTACGCCTCCTATGCATCCCAATCACCCCTCGCGATCTTGCCTAAGTCAACGTGACAGTCAAGGGCGCTATTCGAGAGGTGGCCTACGCCGATACCGACATTGACGGCCATAAACTGAACCGCGTCTTCTTCTACGTCATCCCTGACCAGGAGGACGATATTATCCTTGGTCGGCCATGGATGGACGCTAAAGAGGTGACGATTTCCCCATCACGAGGGGAACTGACGATTAGGACATCGGGCCTAATCGTCAAGGAAAGGAGTCAGGGAGGGAGCCCAACGCTACCAATCTCCCAACAGATGTCTAGCGTTTTTGGAGCCCTAGTACGAAGGACTCGGAAGTCTCAGGCATCCCAAGTCTACAATCCGGCAAAGCCAGCACAGATTTTCGCTGCAAGCCTTAGGGATATCGAAAAAGCACTTACCCCAAAGAGACATACCGACCTACGGTAGAAGCTACCTGAGCATTACTACGAATTCCTCCCCCTCTTCGACCGGAGCGCCGCAGACCAGCTACTACCCCCTCGACCAGGGGTAGACCACGAGATTACACTAGAAAGAAATGAGGATGGACGGGAGAAGCCCTTACCCTAGGGGCCACTCTATAGGATGTCACGCGAAGAACTGATCGTTTTACGAAAGACCCTCACCGAACTTCTCGACAAGAACTTCATCAGGGCAAGCAGTTCGTTAGCCTCAGCCCCCGTCCTATTTGTTAAGAAGCCAGGAGGAGGACTACGTTTTTGCGTCGATTACCGAGGGCTGAATGCCATTACCCGCAAAGACCGGTACCCACTCCCCTTGATCAACGAGACGCTTCGGTCTCTGTCGAAGTCGAGATGGTTCACGAAGCTGGACGTGATTGCCGCATTCCACAAGATCCGAATCAAGGAAGGAGACGAGTGGAAGACCGCGTTTCGTACGAGATACGGGCTATACGAGTGGTTGGTCACCCCGTTTGGGTTGACTGGTGCCCCGGCTACCTTCCAACGGTACATCAACAATACGCTACGCGAGTACCTCGACGAGTTCTGTTCGGCTTATATCGACGATGTTTTGATCTACTCCAACGGCTCGCTCTCTGACCACAGGAAGAAGGTTCGGAAGGTCATACAGAAGCTTCAAGAGGCTGGTCTCCAAGTCGACATCGACAAGTGCGACTTTGAGGCAAAGACCGTCAAGTACCTAGGGTTTATCGTCGAAGCTGGAAAGGGGATCCGCGTCGACCCCGAGAAGATCAGAGCAGTCGAGCAGTGGGAACGTCCCAAGTCCGTCAAGGGAGTCAGAGGGTTCGTTGGGTTTGCCAACTACTATAGAGAGTTCGTCCCAAACTTCTCGACGGTAGCGATGCCCCTGACGGCCCTGACTAAGAAAGGAGCTCCCTTCCTCTGGTCACCCCAGTGCGAAGAAGCCTTCGAGAGACTCAAGACTCTTCTTATTAGCGCCCCGATCTTAGCCTAATGGGATCCAGACCGGAAGACAGTGGTCGAGACAGACTCTTCGGGGTACACGGTCGGAGGAGCACTCTCCTAGTACGATGACGAAGGAATCCTACGGCCTGTAGCATTCTTCTCAAAAAAGAACAACGTAGTAGAGTGCAACTACCCAATCCACGACAAAGAACTATTGGCAGTTATCCGCTGTCTCGAGCAGTGGGATTCCGAGCTCCGGAGTATACCGCTATTTGAGGTTTGGACAGACCACAAGAACCTCGAATACTTCTACAAAAAGCGGCAGTTGAGCGAACGGCAGGTTCGCTGGGCAGAGATCCTCGCCCGTTACAACTTCCAGCTGACGTACCGGCCGGGCAAGGAAGCTGTAGTACCCGACGCACTCTCGAGGAGAGACCAGGATATGCCGGCGGATAGATTCGATGAACGTCTCGCTGGACGCTACTTCCAGCTCCTGAGGATACGGAGGGGCTGTATCTCCGTCCACCGAGCACAGATCAGTGCCCTAACAAGGGTAGTAGAAGTGGAGGAAGCAGAACCTTGGACTGGCAAGCTCGAGACCAAGGTTGGCGTTGGGTTCGTAAAGGCTGGCGATCAAGATGGAGACGACGACGACCAAGCCGACAAGTCAGATCCCCCCGAGAACCCATTCATCGATAAGCCCTTTAGCGATCTGTGGGAGCAGGGACTCGCGGCCAACAACCGTTACTGGTTAATCCGCCAGTTGGTCAAAGACGGTGAGAGGCAGTTGCCTCCACAGTGGGGGCTCCCTATCTCGATCACAGAGTGTTCGATCGACGAGGGAAAACGGCTTTGTTAGAGGGGGCGAATCTGGCTTCCTCTCTTCGAACCACTCCGGACTCAAGTCATCCAAGAGACATACGACTCGGCTATATCTGGGCACCCTGGTAGGGATCTTACGAAATCACTGATCGCTCGGAAGTTTATATGGCCCGGCCTTAGCCAGGACGTCCGAAGGTTCCTCCGGAACTGCGACGTATGTGGAAGGACAGCCGTCTGGAGAGAGAAACGGCGTGGCCTACTGAAGCCTCTTCCAATCCCCGAGCGGATCTGGAGCGAGATTTCTATAGACTTCGTCACTGGGCTGCCCCAGTCTGGTCCTGACCAGGCGGATACTATTATAGTTATCACCGACCGATTGTCAAAGAGTGTTGTCTTCGAAGCAATGGCGTCAACAACTGCCGAAGACATGGCCGAGCGGCTGCTCAGCTGCTTCATCCGGCACTATGGCCTTCCATCGGCAATCGTCTCCGATAGAGGACCCCAGTTCGTCGGCCATATATGGAAGAGGGTCTGCGAGTTGTTGAAGATCACTCGCAGGTTGTCTACAGCCTACCACCCCGAGACCGATGGCGCAACGGAACGAGCCAACCAGGTTTTAGAACACTACTTACGCTGCTATACAACATACTGGCAGAATGATTGGGCAGGCCTGCTGGCCGCGGCGATGCTGGCTGTCAATAACCGTAACGCAACGTCAACGGGAATCAGCCCCTTTTTCCTTACGCACGGCTATAACGTGGACCTCCTTGACCTGACTGATAGGGGGAGAGAACTACATACGACTAGGAACTCCCCGGTAGCCCGTGGAGAGGCCTTTGTCGCCAAGCTGAAGGAAGCGGTACAGGTAGCACAAGCTGCGATGGCCACCGCCCAGGAACGTCAAGAGGAATACGCCAACCGAGACCGGCAGGTCGCTGAACAGTTCCGCGTGGGAGACAAGGTCTGGCTACGACTGACCAATATCAAAACCAACCGGCCTTCGAGGAAGCTCGACTGGAGAAACGCCAAATATACCGTCATGGAACTGATCGGTTCGCACGCCTGTCGTCTGGACACACCACCAGGCATCCACAACGTATTCCATGTCATGCTGCTGAAGAGGACTGGCGATGATCCACTACCGTCCCAAGCCCAAGACAACACCCAGCCCCCAGCCATAATACCAGCAGACGACGAGGACGGCGAGGAAGAATGGCATGTCGAGGAGATCCTGGAGGCAAAGAAGACGGCAGGAGAAATAGAGGTATTTGTTAAATGGACGGGCCACATACAGCCTACCTGGGAACCGCTGAGTGCCTTCTTGGAGACAGAGGCCCTGGACCGGTACGAAGCCGCCCACGGGAAGATCACGGAAGACGAGGCAACGCCGGGAGAGGAGGGGGGTATTGTAACGGGCTGAGCCCCGGAGAGGCCTCGATGACTCTCAGCCAACCCCTGAAAATCTCCCGGCCAACGACTGTATCAACAACCCCCATCAACGACCCCATCACACTTACCCCTTTTACACTTAGTGTCTCCCTCCGGTCAGAGGAAGGCCTCCGCAACGCGTTGGCCTGTTTCTTCGTTTTCCTTTTCTTTCTTCAAGCTTAGTTGTACTCGTAGAGTCGTCATTAGATAGTTGCAATATACTCCTAAGACCGTTACACTTGGGGTAGTAGCCTCTGCAATATTGTAGAGGAGCTGGGATAGGTGTTCGAAAGCCCGGGAAAGACCTTCTATATCCTGAATCCCAGCCTGCAACCCTTGTGGCCCCAGGTCATCAAGACCCATCTCCACTGGGATTAGCACTGCCATAGCTGCTACCTGTCCCCTTTCCATCTTCTTCCAGTTCCATCCCTCTGGCTGCACCCTCTGCGGTGGCGATCCACCAAGCTGAACTTCCAGGGCCTGTGGGTAGTGATCCGACTGTCCCCTGCTCTCTATCCCTCTATAAGTCGTATTAAGTCCTACTGTAGCCCAGAGCAGGTCTATAGTTGACGGCCGTCCCCTCTGGGTACCCTGTGGTGCCCGCATGACAGCACCCTTTGGGGTGCAAAGACCTAAATCCCAGAGGTCTGCTAGTGCCGTCAAGTCTTCCGCTCTCCTCTCATGCCTGTTGAATCTATCCCACAGAGGGTGGTGAAGGTTGAAGTCCCCTGCAACCACTGTAGGATATAGGGGGCGTGGCCTGTCGAGGAGACTGGCTGGCACTATCTTATTGTCTGGGGGGTTGTAGATCGACCATAGCTCGAATCCCCTGTCTCCTAGGCTTGGGAACCACACTCTGCACCATTCCCTTGTAGCTTCGTACTCCCAGAGGCTGGTTTCGAATCTCCGTGTGACAAATATAGCTGCCCGGCCACCTAGAGCGTATACTAGGTGGTATTTCGATGACCGGGGGCAGTATGTTGACTTCGTCTGTTTGTTGATCCAGGGCTCTTGGATAGCTAGAAAGTCGAATTCGGCTTCCTCTAGCAGTACCTCCAGCGCCTGTTTGGCCACCTGTGTATTCCATAGAAGGACCTTAATTTTCATCAGGGTCTTCCATCTGGGAATCCACTAGTTCAGGCTCTCCTTGGGCCGACTGGGGGGGTTCGGGGGAGGGGACCGGGTGTAGGGTAGCTCCGTCGGGTTGGGACTGCTGAGTAGCTGGGGTGTTCTGGGATAGCTGTGGTGAAAACGAGGGTAGTCCTGTAAAGGAGAAGGCTGACGATGCCGGGGCTAGGTTAATTCGGGCTTGGGACGGGTCCCTCCCGGCCCGGGAGATATCGGTAGGTCGGCCACGGGGCATTGGGGCCAGTTGGCTACGGGGGGTTAAGGAGGGCCGGGGCCGCTTCCTAGTTCCAACGACCTGAAATCCATCCTCCTCCGGCTATTGTTGAGCCTGAGGAAGCCCATAGCTAAGCCCTAGCTTCGGTAGTTTTGCTGCGGCTTCGAAGGTTCTAGGCCGGTGTTGATAGGCGTCTCGGGCCTGGTTCCGGGCCTCCTGTTTCTTCGGGCACTCCTTGGCCCAGGCCGAGTGTGGGCCACCGCAAGCCGGGCAGCGGCAGGGGATTTGGCCTGTAGTAGTAGGGCAGAGAGCCTCACCGGCTCTCCCTCCCTCGCCGTGGGCCTTCGAGCCTCACTTTCCACAGAGGGCCGCCTTCTGGCAGTACCGCTGGATATGGCCAAACTTCCAGCACTTAAAGCACTGTCGGGGCTCTAAAACATCCCAGTACGGCTCGCAGTCTAGGGCACGCGCCTCCCAGACTATACCGTAGTCACAAGCCTTCTTTGCTTCCTCTTGGCTCCGAAGGGTGACCAAAACAGTAGCCCAAGAGAGGGCTGGGTTGTTGGGGGTCCTGAATTTGACGTGGTCGACTGTCTGGAGGCCGAGACTAGTACCGAAGTCGTCCTCTGTGGTGCCCTGTAAATCTTCCCTCCGCAAGCCCTTTACAAGCACTGCAAAGGTTCTACAGGCTTCTTTAGCCTGTTCCCCAAAAGCCTGCTGAATCCATAGGGTGTTGCTAGAGTGCCAGTCTTTGGTAGCCGAGTCTTGGAAGGTAACGACAGTATCTCCACTAGGGAGTTTCCGGGCTGCGATAGCGCCTTTGCGAGCCGAAGTATTGTTGACTGCCTGTACAATCTCTACTGGAGACCGTGCTGCAAGGCTAGCAGGGAGGGTGTTCCCCCGGACTAGTACTTCCTTGTCGATTCTCTGGGGGATGATTTTGACTGCCGGGGGACCTGTGGTCCCTATAGGAGTACTGGAAGCCACTGTAGCCCAGGAACGGCCTGTGGCGGTCGGCTTCGCCTCGGCGAGGGCTGCTCTAACCTCCTCTGCAACGACCTTGCGGAGGGTGTTGACAGAGAGGTCGTCGCCGTCGGGGGAAGTCTTGGTTTTCACAGCATTGTCGAACAGGCTTAAAACCTTCGTCGCTAGGGCACGTGCAGCGCCCTTCCTTTCAGTGGCCACAAGGGCGAGGATACTGTCGAGCAAGGCCCGGGCCTCTATGCGTACATTGTTGGTTGTAGTGCTGCAGGTGGGGGGTAGGTTGCTCGGGGGACGTGGCACCCGGTGTTGGGAGCTGCGTAGCCCCTGAGTGTTTGTTGACATCAGGGGTAAAAGTGGGGCGGATTCTTGCAGGGTGTAGAGGGGCCCGTGCACGCTGAGAAATCTGCTGCGGGTGCAGTGTCGCAGCTGGACGCCCTGTATTCGCACTCCTTCCACCCGGCCGCAACGCACCGCGCGGGCGTGCAGCTAGTATGGTTAGATAGAGAATTTTGAGGGCAATCCAACGGTGGTAGTTTTGACGATTTTGGAGCTATATCCCGCATTCATTCAAAACTAAATAAGCGACGACCATAAAGCAAAGAAGTTAACACAAGAGCAAAGCCAAACTTATAAAGCAAAGAAGAAGCCAAAACAAGAGCAAAGCAAAGCAGTCAATCATGAGCAAAGCACACTCGCTTATATTGCACACTCGCTTATAATGTACGTTAATTAAGCGAAAACCAGAAAAACAACCGCTCCCCCCTCCCCATAACCGGCTAGGGCAACGCCCGGTGCAGCTCGGCCTTCCACTCCTTCACCCTCCCGTCGACCTCGTGGAGCTGAGCCTCCTCCTCAGCTGTCACCGGGCGCCCCAGCCGCCTCATCTCCTTGACCCAGCGCAGGGTCTCCTCGATCTGCTGCTGAATCGCAGCCGGACCCGTGGCCACCGCCTGGCCCCCCACCGCGGTCCACCCACCCTGCGCTGGGCCCGCCCCCTCCACTCCCACCGCCCCGCAAGGCCACCACCCCCCCTGCTCCTCCCGCGCCCGCGCCTCCTCCACGCCCTTCCTGGCCCTCTCTTGGACCTCCCGCACCCTCTCCTCGTCTGCCGCCTTCTGCGCGGCCTCCCTCCGCGCCCGCGCCTCCTCCGCGGCCCTCTTGGCCCTCTCCTGGACCTCCCGGGCCCTCTCCGCCCCCTTCGCCTCCCGCGCCTCGCGCTCCTTCTCCGCCGCCGCCGCCCTCTTCGCGGCCTGTCGGGCCCTCCACTCGGCAACACGGGAGTTCTCCTCCTTGTGCCAGGCCTCTTCGGCGGCCCGCGCCGCCTTCACCCTGGCCTGGGACTCGGCCAAAACTGTGGATGTTGTTAGCGGGTGCTTGAGAAAGACGCAAGATTGTGTAAGACAGCAGCAGCCGATAATCGTGACAGAGTGGGAAAGGGGGAAGGCAGTGTGACATGACAAGCAGGGTGGCCATGTAGGGGAAGCAGAGACTAAAGGAAACTTAGTAGGAACAGCAGCAAAGTATTGCGGCATAAAAATGGAAAAGGGAAACGTAAAGACATGACAAGCAGGGTGACAACAGAAAAGGGAAAGAGAACAAGGCAAAACAGCAGCAAGGCATTGCATGAAGTGGCAAAAGGGATAAAGCATTGACTCGACAAGCAGTGTGCCCGAGCGCCGGGCTATGGCCGATCCTTGAGCTATGACAAATTTGAAAACAGGACGTAAAGCATCAGAGCACATACAATAGTGAGGTGCTGACAAACTCGAAGCATAGACGAGCAAAGCCGAAAAGGGGTAAAAACCATAGGTAGTAACACAGACAATGACGAAAAGGAAACGAAGGCGAACTGCCTGATGAGACATCGCAACAGGAGATAATCACAAACACAAGAGCAAACGACGAACCCACACAACTCGCAGCACAAACAGCAAACCGCAAAGACAAACCAAAAAACACTTACACTCCTCCGCCCTCTTCAAACACAGCCCCAATTCCTCCACATACCCCTCCGCCTCCCCAACCGCCCTCCCCAACCTCTCCTCGTCCGCATCACACTCCGCTTCCCGCAACCGGGCCTTGGCCTCCTCCACGTCCTCCCGCCCGCGCGCCTGGCGTTTCCCGAACTCGCGTACGCGAGCCTCGGCCCACTCCACGTTTCCCCGGGCGCTGTCCACCTGCTCCGCCAGCGCGCACGGTGTGCACGGCCACACCGCCAAGTTGCGGCAGCGCTCGTGGGAGACGACGGCGACCGGGGACTCGGGGCGCGAGGCGGGGCGGGAGTCGGGCGGCGTGGGGCCGCCGGTGGTGGCGCGGGGTGGGGCCGAGGGGGTGGGGCCGGTGCCGTGGGGGCCCGGGACGGCCTCCGGGGGGGTGGGGAGGTCGCCGCCTTGGGCGGGCGGGCTGGCGGTGGTGGTGGGCCCGCGCGGGCCCGAGGTGGGGGCAAGGACGGAAGCCATGTTGATTTTTGTTCTGTCATGGCTGCGTAAGTCTTGTGATGTGTAGGTGAGAAGTCAAGTTTCTTACTTGAAAACTTGAAGACTTGCTTCTAGACGTGGTGCCGAAGCAAGGATGCTGTTATCAGCTGTTGAAGTTAGCAACTACTCAAGTTCAAGTGCGAAAAGGGTTGACGTACAACTGTGTGTGATGGGGCGAGTGGAAGTGTATGTTTTTATCACCTGTTTAAAGTCAGCAACCACTTCAGTCCAAATGTAGGTAGAAGGTTAATCGAACCACTCTGAGTGGTGGTATGGGTGTAAGTGTAGGCGTGAGGGTGGGTGTGGTTATGTGTGTAAGCGTGGGTTTGTATGTAAGTGTAGGAGTAATTGTAAATGTAGATGTGTGGGTAAGTGTAAGTGTGGATGTAAATGTATGTGTGGATGTGGGTGCAAGTGCAAGTCTCGGAAAAGTGTCTGTCTGATGATCGGAACTTTGAAACTTGGAGAGAAGAGAGACCCAAAGGGCAGCAGAATGGGCAAGATTATATAGGCTCTGACTTCGACCACGTGCACAACACTGCCGTCATCCACGACACTTGGGAAGACATGGAAAAGCGTCAACACTTTCGTCTTCATAACTTCCAACCGAGTAACTTTCGGCCATTTATGGAGCTGACGTCCAAGCGCAACTCCTCTTTACGTCTCAACAACACCAAAGCAAGGACTGCGTCGGGCATTTGCGGGCCCAGGGTCTAAGAGCAACTCCAAGTTACGTCTCAGCAGTATCAAAGCAAGGACCGCGTCGGGCATCTGCGGGGCGGATGTCGTGGAAAGCGGCAATGGCATGACCGTGGAGACCAAACAGTGGCTGAGAGCTTGTTGTACCATTCCCCATGCCAAACTCTTGCTCATACAGACAAAGAAAGGACATTTGACTTGTCATTGCTATGATAGCACAACCACAGCCACCCCTCAGCGGGCGCCCCAACAATAGAGTGACAAAGCTCGAGGTACATGTCGAATTCGGTTGGGCCGCCTGAGCACTGCCTTGGTCTTCCATGGAAAGAGCGGGAACCAGTTTAGTGACAGCTTTGTGACGGGGATAGCGAGCGTGGGAATGAGGACTGGGCAAGGTGTGTAGGCGTTGGGAATCCCCTTAATGTTGGTGGGAGGGAGGGCACAGGTTGGAAAAAGGGGGTGGGAAGAGGGGGTGGGAAGAGCTGAAACTGGAGGAAACTTGGCACTCTTGATAGATGCTCATGAAGAAGGAAAGCTTGTTCAAATTGAGTTTGTGACTAAGACTCTGGAGACTGGTCGGTTGAGCTAAGACTGCGCCCATGTTGACTTCAAAAAAGTATAGATGAGAGGGAAGTGTGATGCTGTCTGAGTGTCTACCAGTGTACCATTTTTTGAAGAATAAAAAATGTCCGTAAATTGGTATTGCCGACATGTTAGTTTTGGTCCTCTCAGGCCGAGCCAATCTCCCGAGCCCTAACAGATGCTGCGTGTTATGACAAGTCCGGTTCCTGTCCCTTCGGCCAGTTCGGCGACGAAGACGTAATCATCATTATCTTCTGGTACAACGCGTCAATTTCCGCTTGGTCCACGGTTTTCCACTGGAAATGTCGTTTCTGAACAAGCATCGTTACCAACCACTCGTTCATCGTATACCAATTTGCTGGGTAAGACTGTCATTCCACGGTTCTTGGAAACTAAGTCGTAAACAGCCTTCTCGCAGAGACTGGCGTCTTGTTTCTCCATTGCTGGAAGCCAGTAATCGTCAAAGTTGCGCATCTTCTTGGCCTGGCCGAAGTTCTTCGGAATGACAGGCTGTTGGTGATGTAGGGTATCGTGTTCAGCCTTCATGCTTGAGAGGCAGATCGAGAGAGGCAACGGGGGCGGCAGAGGCTCAACCAAATGGCCAGTGTAGTAAGATTGGCTTGGCAATTTGCCGCTGTTATGAATGCGGCTTCGACTCTCTTTCCATCAACGACTTCTCTTTGCGTTTGGCACGCAAATAAGGCAGTCCTCGCGCGGTGCCAGCCTATTTTCCAGACAGCTGAGGAATGGGGAGAGTTCTATAGTTTTTTGTTTTCAAATCTTGGCTCGCCGACTAAAGAGACGTACGAGGAGCGCCTTAAGGAGTTCGAGAAGAAGTACGCCCCAACGAACCTCGAGCAGGTCGGTTATATTAAGGCGACGTAGCTTCTGCTATACAAGGAGAAGCTTGTTGCTGCGTGGGTCGACCAGCAGGCTCATTTTGGGAATACGGCTACTTCCCGTGTTGAAGGGATTCACGCGCTCCTTAAGTCGTACCTCCGGAGGTCGACTTTCGACCTCTTCGACGCGTGGAAGGCAATTCGGCTCGCATTGAACAACCAGCTCTCCGAGTTACGGTCGAACCAAGCAAAGCAGCAGATTCGTATACCTCTTGAGCTTGACAAGGCTCTATATAGAGGCATACAAGGCTGGGTTTCGCACGAAGAGCTACGGAAGGTCGAGGAGCAAAGGCAGTTGCAGTGGAAAAACCCCCCTCCGTCGCCTACTTGTACAGGCACCTTCAGTCGCGTCTATAGGCTCCCATATGTACACGTACTAACTGTACGCCAAGGCGAGCCGCTTCTTCTTGAAGACTTTCACTCACATTGGCGCTTAATACGTGACGGGGCTCCACTTCACCTTCTAGAGCCCCGGCGTATAGAGCCAAGAGTGACGAAAAGCAGTCTCCCAGCGTCAAGTACGAAGCGTGAGCCTAGTGAATTCGAGGTTGTTGATGTAACAGGCTGAGCCCTGTCGACGGCCTCGGAGACTCTCGGCCAAGACGGACGGATCCGCTAACGCCGACGATCAAGACGCAACCCCCACAGCCGAGGCATCCCGTCTCCCCCTGGTCATAAGAGGGGCATCCCATGGTTCTTTTTTCCTTCCTTTTTCCTTCGTCAAGTTTAGTGTACTCGTAAAGTCGTCACCAGCTAGTTGCAATATACTCGTTGAGACCGTTACAGTTGAGGCAACACAGGCGACGCGGGCTAAGCGACCAAGTCAATGTACAGCTTGCGGTGAAATTGGCCACATAAGGACCTCTCGGGCGTGCCCAAAGCGTTATTTAGATGTTGTACAAATTGATTAAATTCGTGCTTTTGGTGTTTGATATTGGTGTTCAAGAGTCGTTTTGGTGGTACGGGGCAACGCTGCGTTAGATGCATTTTTTAGATTATGTAAGCCATTTTGGGTTTACGTAAGCAGACAGCCCTGTGCGCCTAGTGGGCGCCGGACCGGCGAACCTAGTGGGAGCCACGTGCACCCGACTCAGCCCTTGGTTGGCGCCGCAAAGCCAGAGCGTCCCGACTGCTCTTTTTTTCTAGCAAGGTGTTGCGCGCGCAAGGAAGAGGCAGGAGAACAGAGAGAAAACTGGTGATCTTGTTGTTTTTGTTGGATGCTGGCGAGCGAGGAATTAAGCCGCTTGCAGAGCCAAAAGGTGTGGGCAACGTGGGGCGGTCTGGTCGGCAGATGGCTGCGTGGGCGGTCAGCCCCGCAGCCGCAACACAAGGTGACCATCTCTATTGTGCTTTCCCATATTAACGTTACCTCATTCAACGAATTTTGGCTACGATGTTTAGACATCTTGCCCAACCCGTCCGTCGGCTTCCTACCTACAGCGTAGGCGTCAGAATGGTATCCACCATATTGGGCGTATCCGGCCGCCAGTATGTCCGAGGCGAAGTACTTCACAAAAATGAGGACGGCAACCCTACGATCTTTAAAGCCACGTATGTTTCAAGCTCTATACCCTCATTCCAAAGCTTACTTATTGTTCTAACAGTGTCTCAGGCGCGAAAATGAGTCCGTCGTTTTTAAGCAAGAATCGAAGTCGATCTTCGATCTTTCCCGACGCCTCGCGGACGAGTTTGCAGGCTCCCGTCGGCTTCGGATGCCCATTGATTTCAACCCGGAGGACCGCATTGTTGTCTATCCCTACTTCACAAACACCTTACTTGACTTGATACGGGCCGATCCCGACTTTCCTCCTGCAGAATTGAAGAAGATCCTGCGGTACATAGGCGAGGCAATTCAGGAGTTCCATGCCAAAGGCTGGCTCCATCTCGGTACGCTCTCCACAACTCGGAACATGGTATGCATGACCTCTAACCATTCGAGCTTTTGGCAGATGTGATACCCGACAACATTTTCATCAATTGGACCTGTGACGAAGATGGGAACAAAACAGTCACCGATACGGCCCTAGGCGATTTTGGCATTGCTTACAAGCAGGTAGGAGCAACGCCACTTCGAACAGGGGTTGCACTAGGGAATTTCATGTGGCGAAGCCCAGAAGGACAGACTGGAAGTGGTATGTCAAAAGCGTCCGACATTTTCTCGTATGGACTGGTGGTAAGTGGGCTATATTCGATTCCAAGATCCATGCTGAACTTTGTTTGCAGTGTCTATATGCTCTTGGGGGCGGGGACTTCTTGCTCTTAGAGGATGAGAAGGTGCTCGCAGAGCTAGCGGAGCTTCGCATTACGCCGCACGAAGACATTCTGACTCGACACTTTACTTACTTTGGACCTGTGAATGAAGGTCTCCTCAAGTTGGTCGATAGTCGCGAGCACAGTACTCTGAAGAAAACCTCAGCAATAGCTGAGCTTGCGGTGGAAAACCAACCTGAACTACCATTCGAGGTGTGGGGCAAGGAGCTTGGTGAAGCTGCATTACACATGATATCTGTAATGACAAAGCCAGATCCGGCGGCTAGACTAACTATCGACCAAGTCTTGAGGTGTTCATGGTGGCAAGAGCCCTAAGATCGAAAGCTGAAGAGAAGAGGGAAAAGAAGAAAATACAGGCGCATACTTGCATGGAAAGGTGGTGAATCGTCCAGAGGCTAGTCCCAATGCGGAAGTGCATCTGTAACCCCAACCCTGGATGCACTTTCCAGTCACACCGAGCAGTGAAGGCGTCTGCCTCGGGACGCACTGTATCATCTTTGTATATTGTGTATCCTCACTATAGCCATTTTTGAGGCAGGGTTTGGCTCTAGGTACCGAAGCTTGCAACTAGCAACTTGCCAAAGTCAACACATCTCATCAGTACACATCCACCACTATCGCGCTATGGACGACCCTGATGTCTTCGCTGTCTTGACGCCCCAAGATACCAAAACTGGCGTACAACGCGAGATGGTTTTGGCCCGCTGTCGGGGTCGTGGCCGAGCAGGCCGTCATTGGCAGCCGAGAATCCACGCCGGCCGTCACTGCGCAGGAAGATGAGGACGAAGGAGGCGGCGGCGCTATTGACCGGCTCGTGCTGACGTTCTTGAGGCTCATGCAACTCGAGGGTCTCGGAGAAGGGACCCAAGCGGGCACGAACACGGCCCCGTCTCACATCCTCCTGGGCCACCGAGGCACCCGCGGCATCAACAGTCATCAGTACAGCTTCGTTGTTGACAAGCCCAACAATCACAAAACCGTGAAAACAGTCTATGACAGGGGCGACGGCCGCCACACACAGTTGTCTTACTATCCGTGGGGAGAGCATCTTCAACCTCCTCAAGGCTAAGGCTGCTAATGTAACGGTCCCAGGGAGTGTATTGCAACTATCTGATGACGACTCTACGAGTACAACTAAGCTTGAAGAAAGAAGAGGAAAACAGAGAAACAGGCCAACGCGTTGCGGAGGCCTTCCTCTGACTAGAGGGAGACACTAAGTATGAAAGGGGGTAAGTGTGATGGGGTCGTTGATGGAGTTGTTGATGGGTGTCGTTGATGGAGTCGTTGGCCGGGGGATGTTCAGGGGTTGGCCGAGGGTCACTGAGGACTCTACAGGGCTCAGCCCGTTACAGTCATTGCGACTAGCTCATCCGTAAAGAAGGGCATCGTTGGTATAGGCGGCAGCAGACGAGATACCCTCTTCGACAGGACAGGTGAAGCAGGGACACGCTATGCGGTGACTCTCGGGATAAGGCAGGAACAGAACCCGTATATAGTTCCGACGACTTCGACCTCGGCCGCATCAAGCCTCTTTTAGCTGCAGCCCTCGCGGACCATCTCGACGACACCCTCATCTGGGGCCGAGTCTCCGAGGCCGTCACCGAATCTACCCCGCCTCCCCGACCGATAGCCTCTTCCCTCCAGCAGACCCCATGGCTGCGCAACACCGGCAGCTTTGCCAATTCATCTGAATACCGCAAATACGTGGATAACGCCCCCAGGGAGGAGCTTGGCACTATGTACGTCGACCTCCGGGACTTCCACAAGACGTACTTTGACTCTGTGCCAAACCTAGCGTCCGCTTCAAAGATGTTCTTTGACGACTGTTTGGAAGGTAGCAGCCCGCTCTTCGATAGCGGTTGGAGGGGATGGCCTAAAGGAGCGAAGCAGGATAATGTGCTGAGCTGGTTCGCGGATTTTAGCAATAAGCTTGCAGCGTTTGCAGAGCGCCACGAGTCAACCCCGACACATCGACGAAGGCCCCTGGCGAAGCCTGACGAGCCGATTACCGGCTCTGTCGCGGAACGGAAGATGGATATCAGCTTTGTGGACAACCCTCGCGCCGGGAAAGACTCGAGGTGCCACTGAAGCCAGATCCTTGTGCCTGGCGAGCTGAAGAGCAACCCATCCGCCGACATCCCTTCGAAAGCATGGCTAGATCTTGGCAGGTACGCTAGGGAAGTGCTCGCTGCTCAGGTTACCCGCCGCTTTGTCTTGGGCTTCACCTTGTGCGGATCTTTTATGAGGATATAGGCCTCTGACCGCCTCGGGGGCATTGCCTCGGAGCAGTTCGATATTAACAAGGACAGGCTGCAGTTCGTTTCTACGATTCTTGGGTTCCTCTGGATGCGTGAGGAAGAGCTCGGATTTGACCCGACCATCATGATAGCAAAGGGCTAGCGGTTTATCGAGATCAAGCGGGATAGTACGACAGAGCGGCTTGTCCTTGATAGGGTAATGAAGTGCGTACGCTGCGTTGCTGGCAGGGCCACGACCTGCTGGAAAGCATACTACGAAGGCGACCTAGATACCCTATTTGTCGTTAAGGATTTATGGCAATACCCGGAGCGGGATGACGAGGGGTACTGCTCTGTGAAGCGACTAGTAAGGGTGTAGTCCGGGTGGCCCGGTATTATCACCACGAAACTGTTCGGGTGCGGGATGCGGATGACGATGTCCGAAACAATGTCCGGAAGGTATTGGATGTTACTAAGGCCACCAACTACCGGCAGTACCGATCGCAATATGCTCCAAGCGCAAGTACAGCAGGTCGAAGTAGTAGCGTCGGTGGCATGAAGCGGCCATCTCACGAAAGCGATGCTCCCTTGCCGCCCAACAAGCGCTCGCTCAGAATCTCCGATTAAAAGGAGCACCAACATACTGCCCAATCGAGTGCATCGGCGTATCATCCTTCGCGACTACGGGACCCCTATCTATAAGGCGGGCTCTCGAGAAACTCTACTCGGCGCGTTAGCTGACTGCATTGAAGGGCATGAGTCGTTGCGGCGTCAGGCCGGCCTCCTTCATAGGGATATCTCTCTCAATAACCTCAGGATCGACAAGGACAATCGTAGATTTTTGATTGACTTGGATCTCGCCATCAACGAGCAGCGTGTCGGTACCTCAGGAGCAAAAGGGAAGACTGGTACACGGGCTTTCATGGCCATTGGGGCACTCCAGGGCGAGCAACACTCATTTATGCACGAACTTGAGTCATTCTTTTGGGTGCTGTTCTGGATATGCATCCACTTTGATGGACCAACTAAGGACAGAGTCGTTTCACGGTTCGACAAGTGGAACTATGTCGATACGGACGAGCACGCGGAGGATCTGGCTGGGCTCAAGCTCATCGTTGTAGCGATGGAGGAGATGTTCACGAAGACGACTACCAACTACTTCACGCAGTACTTCCAGCCCCTTGCGTCATTGATGAACAGCCTGCGGAAGGTGGTCTTCCCTGGGGACAAGCCATGGAAATGTGAAGACGAGAGGCTCTACTCTCGAATGGGGGAAATTCTGCGGAAGGGACAGGAGGACTTGAAGTGATAGGCGTTTGGTAGGTAGGGTAGCGACTAGTAAATGACTTACTAGAGTGAGGTAGAAGCGTGATAGGCTGGGCCCTATTGGTAGCGAAGGGAAAGACTTGGAGCAAGGGCGTTCATAGCCGTTAGGGGCTTCTTGGCGGGCAACACTAGTTCATGCAAAAACTCGAGTCATCTTGAAATGTACCTGTGATGCTCGTTAAACGGTATTGAGATGAAAGACATTGGCAACTGTGTGTAAAATTAGAACAAGCCATTTAGCATCGATTTCGTGAATATGCTGTCCAAGCTCCCCTCGTCCAGCTCATTGTAAGAAATGACCGCCCTAAGGGAACCTGCACCTTGTTAGCAAACGCGGAGCTAAATCGCCTCGGTGGTGATCCTACCTTGCAGACGCATTTGTGACGCCTCCTTCATGTCACCCAAGAGCCTTAATAGCCCCCAGATCAGCAGGTTCGTGATAAAGATATTTACAGCCAGGAAAGTGCCGGTCCTTTCCGAGCAAGTCCTTTCTTGGGGGTAATAAACAAATGTACCCGGTTGGCCCGGAAACCAAAAGGAGGCCGAATCTGCCAGCAAGATGATAATATCTGCCTTCTTAGATAAGCTTTCAAGCAACATCCGAGCGTAGGGTCCGTTGTCCTCCCCTTTCGCACCTCCCGCTGCTCGGAAATACAACTTTCTGCGGCCTAGGGTAGCATCGGCTGGCAATACTGCATGAAGTTTTCCCGTTTGTAGTGTTGTAACACACAGGTTTGACTGACTGCTGCAGGTGCCCACCGAGCTTGTGGCCTGGGTTGACGGGTTCCAGGTTCGACCCAACAGCCCTACCAAGCAATCTCCCGTCCTGGGCGCATCTGTTTCCGTCGTGGTGCAGATCGGACTGAACAAGAGTAGGGCCACGATAACGTTACGGCTTGCCTGAACTGCAATTCTCATCGTCACCAATCAGGGATATATGAGTGCAATGGTGGCCCGGCACGGACCCCCTTTGACGCAGCCCTATTTGTACTAGCTCCTCTATGGCCAGGCCATCGGCTCTGCCATCTGCCTGCATGATGAGCACCTCTCACATTTGGGGACCAGGCTCACCCCAATACCACAATGGCAGCCGCCTCTGTGAAACATGATAATGCACCAGTTGCTGCAAGACGTGTTCAAAGCTGAACGGAAAACTCTCCAATCTCAACCTCGATGTCAAGTGCAGGACTGGGACCCACAATTGCTGACCAATCGTTGGGCGCCACAGCCATTGTGCAACCTCAGCGGGCAGCAGACCACGTCGACCCTCAAATAAGAGCAGGTTCAGTCCCAGAAGGTCAGGTTGGCAACACCCACATAGCAACAACCTGGAAATTAGGCATCATTGACACCCAACACAATCAATCAATACTAGGCACGCGAATAGTTGGGTCCTTTCCCTCATCACGGCTAGTTTGTTTAATATGACACTGCCCACGGCATCCCTCTTCTCTTTCCTCCAAGATGCTCTCCTTCGAGCGACGTCGAAACTCATCTGGGGGCCCTCGACAGATCCCAACAAGCTTGCCCCCCCGATGGCTCAATACCCTCCTGCCCAAGAATGGCCCGACTGGTGCCGGGTGTCTTGTCATGGACCGCACCTCGTCAAGGTGGCCTTTCTTGATTCCCTTCCCCGGTTTATGCGTAAGCACGGCTCTTCGATCCTCGATCAGGTTGACAATATCCGCCTGCGACGACTCTCGCATTACAAGTGCTGCACCGACTGGAACCACGAGTTTGTCCGGGCCGACCTTGTCGACGTTGGGAGCAACAAGCCGCTGGTTATGGTATGGGAGCGCGACCTCCCCCTGACCGGTGCTAAGGCCGAGAAGCAACGTAGACTTAGGATCAAGTCTGGCCTCCCCTGCCAGTCGATTGACAGGGTGACGTATATTACAGAGGACGACTTTTTGGACTTTGTCAAGTTGAAGGGGGCCTATCCTTTAAGGTATATAGTTCTATCTTACAGCTATCTACCCCCTGATCATCTATATTAACCCTATATTGCTACTGTTAGGACCGCGGATTTTCCTACCCCTGGCCCGAACATTCTGCAGCTAGCATCCGTACTCGAGATACACAGTCTAAGTTTCCCGACGTACCATGTCTATTCGACTATGTGTTATTGGTATGCCGACTCTACCTTTGAAGTTCTTGCTGAGATTGGCAAGGCGAACGTATATATAGAAGGCAAATCAGTACAGAAAAAGGGTGTTTGGAGTTGGCTCAATGTCGACTACGTCGCATATAGCGGCGTCACCCGGAGGTCATTGGAGGATGATACCTACCAGCAACAGCTGGTAGAGATGCAAGGGGAGCTCGTCGCAAAGTACGACGGTACGCAGAAGAAAGCGTGGAGCCAAGAGGAACTCGCGCGGCTCCCGGTGGAGGAACGCCAGGCCATCGAACAGAACGGCTGGAACGTGGCGCAGTTCCTCCGCATAATCCAGGACATGCCTATACACCAGAAGCTGTTTGACGATAGTACCGCCCGGGCGAGAGAGGTTCGAAAGCTTCTAGAAAAGGTATATTTGAACCCAAACCATACTGCAGCTTAACTGCCGATTACCTCCTGCAGCCTATA
The DNA here is from genome assembly GCA_004802645.1 of Amesomyces nigricolor. Classification (NCBI taxonomy): domain Eukaryota; kingdom Fungi; phylum Ascomycota; class Sordariomycetes; order Sordariales; family Chaetomiaceae; genus Amesomyces; species Amesomyces nigricolor. The sequence continues at coordinate 2,875,302 of SRKS01000006.1, read as the reverse complement.
CTATACTAACCTCGGCTTCTATGTAGATTCAATTCGGCCAGGAGGAACAAGAAGCTACGACGAAACGCGAGGCGGAAGCCAAACAATGCGCGGAGATAGAACGAGTTCTGGCAGAGCAAGAGGACAAGTGGAGGCGCGCAATGTCCGAAGTTGGAGAGCGTCTAGAGCGGGCTCAGCAAGGTCGGGAGCGGGCCGAGCAAGAGCGGGAGCAGGAGCGGGCCCGGGCTGATCTGGCAGAAAGGCGGGCTGAGCAAGAGTGGGAGCGGGCTGAGCAAGAGCGGGAGCGGGCTGAGCAAGAGCGGGAGCGGGCCGATAACCTCGCGATGGAAATCGCCAAACTCAAACATGGCGGTTGAGGTCTCATCTCGTGTTGGCCCGTTCTATCGCGCTATAGGACTCAAGGTTAGGGTTTGCTTTGCTCAGCTGAGCTGATAGCGGTCTCTTTTAAACATTCGCTTGCTCTATAGAGCATCTCTTTCTTCCTTCTTCAATCCAATACTTCAATCTTCGTTGCTCACTAGAATACTGCAAGAACAATAAGAACACCTCTCTTACACTCTCTCTCCAACTCCCTACTACAGTTCCCTGTAGTATGACACTTTCGCTTCTACTAGGAAACCTGAGATCTCGTCTGCCGCGTTTGCCATTGCTCTACTACCCACCAAATCGTCGAGAAGTATATCCCGGTCGCTCCTTGACGGTGGCGAGGGTTTTTTTGGCGCAGGGGACTGTTGGCTGGGATAGCATAGAGTCAACTAGGAGGAACATAAAGTAACGAGCAGGGCAACCTAAACAAGCTGATTATCCCTATAAAGCACGCAAGTAGTTACTCCAGTGGCACCGAACTTCTTCCTTGAGACTAAGGCTCCTAGGGGCAGAGCCGACATTGCGCTACGACAGGCATTGCACGACGGCGCGATTGGCGCCCGCGCGATGCACGCCCTACAGAACTACAGCGCGGAGGAGCCTAACTTCGACGGCAACGCGTATACCTATTTCCGAATCTGGCAACAGCAGGGATGAATGAATCACTGTCTTGGCCGAAGCCAGAAATGGTTCCCCAGATTGATTCTCCTGCCTGAGTAACTCAGAGCAGCTGAGTGGCCTGGCCCGTGTCTTATGAAGAGCATCTTCCGGTAAGTGCCTGCTGAAATGCTTGCAAAACCAGCGCTAATTCTATAGGTCACCTGCTTTTCTTGCCAACTGGTGGAGGTAGCATGGCAGCTCGCTGCCCGGACATGTGGCGTTGGTCGGTTAGACCGATACGGGGATTGCGGATCGGGCCGGGCCGTACGGCGGAATGGGCCCGAGAATGCATGAACGCAAGGGCGGGGCGCGGAGAGCTGGGAGGCGGAGCCCGACCGGATAGGACTCCTAGAGCCGGGCAACTTGTAACAGCACCTTCTATTCACTATTTCTACCTGCTTATATAAATAATGCGAATGTAGGAGCAACGAGACTCCAGGAATCTATCGTATGGGAGGTTATAAGAAGTGCGTTGCATGTTGGGTTGCTATGACAGACTTGGGGCTATGACAATTGCGATCACGAGTAGTGACGAGCCGGGATTGTAGATCCGTTGGAAGTCCGGCGAGGAGATGGCGCCGAGGCCATTTTCATTCGTTCCGAGAATCCTCTCTGGAGAACATGGTGAGAGAACCTTGCTTATAACGTTCCCTCCTGCCACTTCGGTTATATGCTACTGTGCCTGTGCCCGTTTTGATACCGCACCACCTGCGCGGCTTGCGCGGCTCTCCGGTCGTGGGCATGTCTCGCAACACCACAGGGGAAGGAAGAGACCGCGCCGGGGGGGGGGGGGGGTTGGAGCGGGTTATGCAGCGTATCACCCGTATAACTGCAAGTCAGTTTGGTCGTGCGCCAGTAATTCATCGATTTCTCTCTAACTTGTCTTCCATCCCCCTGTTCTCTTAACGCAATGCACCCTCTCGTTCCACCGCTTCGTCCTCTCTCTCAAGTTCTAGTTAGTTGTGCCGCGTCTGCCCTACGTGCCCGCTCCCGCAACACATCGCTCCAGTCTGTTTCACCATTGACGATCATTTTGGCAAACTCGCTGCAAACGTCGGTGGATAGCATCCGCCGGCTGCAGAACCAACTTCCACCCCACCTTATTGTTGCATATGGCAAGCGGTGAGGCCCAAGTCAACCCTCCATCTGCTTTTATCAAGAGCGGGTATTGTCGCCTGGAAGGCTTCCACTCTTACGTATTGATGGCCCAGGAGAAACCCTTCGAAACAAAACATGCCTGCTTGCTCGTACCATTTTTCCTACTTCTTGCCCTGTCACAATAGTGGAACCTCAAGTTCGGAGGACGTATCCAAGGCGAGTGCCGAAGTGGAAGTTTACGTTCCACCAAAGGCGTCGTAGAAAGCTAGCGGGTATTGTGATGCGAGACATCCTCCATCCATCAATTAGGTGTCTCCCAAACGCCGACTCTGATCCCCCGATTGAACCTATCGAAATTCGCGAGGGACAAAACCGGAAGGGTAGAAAGCGAACCAAACCTATTGAAACCTTGTGTCTGGCCTTGTAGTATTCCCCCAACTCCAACTGCCCTAAGAGCGATGCTTAGAAAAACGTCGGCTTCTTCAGCACCCAATGCTCTAGATAATCTTCACCATCAATCGGGCTGGAGCCGGAGGAAGAGGAGGTGCGGTGGTTGGCGGCGCGGAATTCGACGTCCGGGGGCGGAACGCTGCCGGCGGGGATGGCTGCGGCGCGGGCGCCGTTATGCCGGCGTTGGCGGGGCTTGTCGGCGAGTTTGGGGACGATCTAGGCTCTCACCACGTCTTCCCTGTCCACTGGATTCTCTATGCCGTGGCCAGCTCCTCGGACTGGGCTTTGTGCGCGCGGATCCAGAGGTCTTGACGACCAGGAGATCGATTTCGGATTTTAAAGAGATTCTTCTACATTCGAACCCCGAGAATTATCGACATAGTTTCGGGAGTTTCAAGATACCAACGTAGAGTCTTAGAACACTAACCTAGACGATGAAGACCCTTTTCTCCTGGAAATTCGAGAGCAGTCCAAGCCTGGAGACCGAACCACATCGAGTTTTTTATCCTTGCCCTTCAAGTTACTAGTACTAGAGGACACTTGGTATGGGTGAGTGAGGAGGTCTGGGAACGGCAGGGTGGGCGTGATACGGTCCTTGCTTGCGATCTAGAGTACCACAAAGGGGATGTTTTCTCAGCTCATTGTATCATACAACATCGGGAAAGGCGGAAACGGCGGCAGTATCCAGTTGAATAGGTGGGCTATCGGAAACACTTATGGGTTGATGAACGCGATGTTTCTTGCTCTCTACTTGAGGACTACTAAAGAAGAGCCAAGGCTCGGAGAAGACAAAGGAAGTCCTAAACTTGGACTACAATATTCTTAAACAGAGTATAAATACAACAAGACCACTAGAAAAACAAAGCCTCTTAACCCCTCATGCCCTCCTAGCTCGCCATCCCAGCCCATTACTTGCGACTATATTCGTCGGGCTCGACTCCGTATTTCAGTGGCAGCGATCCCTGCTCTAATGCCTTCCACTCCCCGCCAGCCTTCCACTCCCCACCGGCGATCCGCTCACCGCTGGCCTCTCGCTCGCCACCAATTTTCCGCTTCTCACTCCCCGCCGGCCTCAAGAAGTTCAAGTAGTCTTGGAAGACTCAGTGTAGACAGCGTCTTATATGGCAGTTCTTCAAACCGCCGCTATGGAAACTCTACGAGCCCAAAGATTTGTGACTCAAAAGCCCTACCAATCTCGCACAAGCGTTGTACATGTTTCACCTCCTGAAGCATGGAATGAAACAATGCGATGTCGCCTTTGCTCAGCTCCTGAACCTGTGTTCTCGACGCCCCCTGATAAACCTTGAAAACAGGCGGCACAAAACAGAAAATTCCTTTGTAGGTATACAAAGGTTGTTGGAACAGCAGGGTGGCTGGTCGGGAGTGATGGGTCACCAGAAGATAGAGCAAAATAGACTGCAAAGAGGGCTCTCGCGATGGCTTTAACCGATGATCTCTTCATTGATTGATGATGTTCTGTCCTGTCCCCAGAAGAGGGGATTTAGTCTGGAGGCTGTGCCCAATAGGGCCTAATTTCCACCCGCGATTGCGGCCCGGAGACCCGGTGGTTCTGACAAAGATTCTTCGCCACAGAGCCGATCCCATTTCTCACAGCCATCGAGCTCTCTTAGTATAGACTTCCGGTTCTTTCGACTTTTCTGAAAACCCTCCCAAGTCTTTCCCGTACCTTAAAGCTGATCTGTCTCTGGTGCCGAAACTCCAGAGAGTCGAGAGGAACTCGCACAGCACCTAGGGACATCTTGATTGTTCTCGGTATACGTAATGCCGAGATATATTCTGTTGTGCGGGCTGCCCCACTTCCAGACAGCCATCTTCCCCGCCTGCGGCTACCAGCTCCTCTCTCCTCCATAGCAACAACATCACCAGTTTTCCCCATGAGCCTCACAGCACCTCCATCGCGAATGTGTGGGACGCGTTCTGGAGGACTCGATGGGTGTGAACGAAGTAGAATGGGCGACGCCTTCCGGCCTCCGTCGCCGGCGCCGTTTGTGATCGTTACGGAGGCGGCCCCGGCCCGGGAACGCGAACGGGATCTCGTCCGGCAAAAAATCGGGCGAGCGTTGGGCCGGGCGTGCTGAGTCAGCCATTACAGTCGTGCAACAGGGGAGATTCTGCTTACCTGGTGTAGGGGGTCTGGGAGCTGGATTTTGACCGCTCATCAAAAAACAAACGCGGAAACTTTAGCTCATGGGAAAGAGCTCCCCCATCGCGGCTTTCTCTTCACAAGCCGCTTCCCAAAAAAACGAGTTTTGGTTGGCAATCCATCGAGGATTTGCGAGTACGTGAATTCGGCGACCTCAGTTGCCAAAATTCTAGAAAGTGCTTGTTTGAATGCCTCGAGATGTTGAGGCGCATGATCCGCAAGGGCTTTTGGGTTATTGTCGCTCATAATAAATTTCCGGGGCGTTGAAGAGGGGAAATTCTCATAATGGCGGTGAAAGTCTGGTCCAATGGTCTGAATGACCACCTCACAGACTTTTTCTCCAACAATGTGTGGTTAGGGTTGGGGTTAAGCTGGAGGTGAGGGGTCACCATCCCCAATATATACCAGCAGAGACCTGTTGAGAATTTGGGGCACAGTTGGGGTTCACTCCTTGTATGTCCATCCTCGATCTCAACCTCACGGACCACTGTCATCATCCGTCTACCCCAATCAACACTCCAATCATCCACCTTGACTTCATCTACCGTATCCCAACTCCAACATGGCTTCCTCGCCCCCCGCCTCTAAGTCCACCCCCCCTCTCAATATCCTCATCACCGGCGCCGCCGGCTTCGTCGGCACCCTCCTCACCACCCGCCTCCTCAACTCCCCGCAACACCACCTCCTCCTAACCGACCTCTCCCCACTCACCATCCCCCCCACCGTCACCCACCCCTCCCACGCATTTACCCTCCAAGGTGACATCACCTCCCCCCGCTTCATCAACCTCCTCCTCGCGCACTTCTCCCCCTCCCGCCCCTTGCACGCCGTCTTCCTCCTCCACGGCATCATGTCCTCGGCCTCCGAAACCAACTACGACCTCTCCCTCGCCGTCAACGTCGACTCCATCCGCCATCTCACCACAGCCCTGCGTCACACCCACCCGGGGGTCCGTGTCATCTACGCCTCCTCCCTCGCCGTCTACGGCGCGCCCTTCCCCAACCCCCCAGGGAGAAAAATCCCTGAGTTCTGGCTTCCCACCCCGCAAAGCACCTACGGCGCGCACAAACTCATGGTCGAGACCTACCTCACCGAGATGCACCGGCGGGGGTTCCTAGACGTCTTCATTGTGCGCTTCCCCACCATCGCCATCCGCCCTGGGGCTCCCACAGGCGCAGCGAGCAGTTTCTGGAGCGGCATCATCCGGGAACCGATGAACGGACAGGAATGCGTTGTGCCTGTGGTGGATAGAAGTCTGCGGACGTTCGTGGCGAGTCCGAGGACGGTGGGGGAGAATTTGGTGAGGGTTCTTGGGTGGGAGACGGGGGTTTTGCCCGGGTGGCGGAGGGCGGTGATGTTCCCCGGGGTGGCGGTTAGTGTGCAGGAGATGAGGGATGCGCTGGGGAGGTATGGGGGGGTGGAGAGGGTGGGGTTGGTGAGGGAGGCTAGGGATGAGGGGGTGGAGAGGATTGTCAGGAGTTGGGGGGAGGATTTTGAGGTTGGGACGGCGGTGGGGTTGGGGTTGGTGAGGGATGAGGAGGGGGCGGATGGGATTGTGAGGGAGTATGTGGAGGGGTTGGGAAAGTGATGTTATGTCCGTGGTTCAGGGGCTGTTTATTGTTGATGGCCAGGTTGGCTCTGTGCTCACGGTGCAGGAGGGTAGGAGGGGGCGGAGCAGATTCTCTGACAGAGTGAAGATCTAGGCGCCAGCATTATGTTGTTCGAGAAAAGGATGTTGATGTATGACCAAGGATGGATGAAAAGCGAGAGGGTAGGTATTTACTAGGTCACTCAACGCAACACTGAGCCTTCGTCAACTATGGACAAGAAGCGAAGAATTATGTACAGAACACCGACCTCCAGGCGCTCCTTTTCCGCCGTAGTAAAGTCTCTACAGACATTGCGAGTACCAGTCATTGACATACTTGCAAGTGTACGGCGCGGCGCACGTCTTGCAGCCAGTGAAGTTGATGCCATCGCACTGCGACCACTGCGTGACGGGGGTACAGCCGGGGCTGCTCGAGCTGGTGGAGGTCGGTGGCGTCGAGCTGTTGGAGGTTGACTCAATCATGCTTATGATTGTGGAAGCCTTGGTGGTAGAAATGACAAGCGTGGTCGAGGTCACGGGGGTCTTGGTGGTGGTGCTGACGGCACTGCTGCTGGCGCCACCAGGGGGGAAACCTGAGGATATTAGCCCCCTGTCCAACACAGCCTCTGAGTTAACTTACCTGGACCACCAACCGACGTCGTCAGGTCACCACTCTCGATATAAATACCAGACCAATAGTAATCCTCATCACTGTCCGGATACCCATCACGCGGCAGCTCCAGCACACCGACATGCCAATCCGCGCCATTACTGCTCGTACTCGCGCTCACAGGGGCAACCTTTTGCGTCAACGGATCCCAGCCCGTTGAGTGCCAAAAGCCCACCGTATTAGCCCCAAAATCAATCTCATACGCAACATTATGCCACACCCCCGCCTCCCACTCAACACTCCACTTAGTCTGGCCACCAACACACCACCGCAGCAGGGTATCAGACACGCCGGGGGCGCCCGATAGCCAGCCGGCCTTGAGCTCGGTGAAATGGCTCTCGAAGAAGGCGATCTGGTGCTCGCGGGTGGTGGCGGGGGGGTTGGTGTTTTTGCGCATCAGCGAGAAGTGGTAGTAAACTTTGCCTTTGTTGATGGCGGCGGTGGTTTGCGGGATGAGCTCGGCGCGGCGCATGGTCTGGCCGTTCCAGTAGGCTGTGTTGTCGAGGGTAATTTTGGCGCCTTGGTTGGAGCCTGTGTCGGCTGGGTTCTTGTAGGAGGGGGATAGGTTGACGTAGGCGGTTACGGCGGATGAACCGTGGATGTAGTACTGGTAGGGGCCGACTTGGTTTGCCCAGGACCACTTGTTAAGGTCGGTTGAGGAAGTGAGGTCGTTGAAACGGCCATCCCAGAGGATAGTGCCCGCAGAGGCGCAGAGGGCGTTGGTGAGGAGGCTGCGAGCCGAGAGCTTCATCTTGGCGATGGGAGGACCCGGAGCAAGGAGGAGTCGAGGACTGGGGAGGCCAAGCAAGACCACGCCGTCAAGGCGACTTAACCCCCTTATGAACAGCGGTTCAATCACACACCCTCAAATGACACCCTCTATCCCTCGCTGCATCTTTTACTCCGGATCCTAGGCATCATCCTCCCGCTCTCGCGCCACATCTCCGAGTGTCTGACCAAGGAAAGTCTGGACACAACAGAAATGCCGCTTTCGGGCTGTGGGAATACGACATGAACGCCATATTTAGGCATTCAAGCGTTGAATACCGCGATAGCGGCCCGGGGGTAAAAGGGCTGCGCTGGCGTTTCAAGATTCAGAGTCGCAATCCCACGGAAGCAGTTGTCGAATGTCCCTTTTCGGTCGTTGTTGTTTGAGGACTGAGGTTCCAGCAAGGCGTTGTGGTGGGGCTGCTCGGCAAGGATCCCGAAAGGCCAAGGGGTCTCTGAACCAATCAGAGCATAAACCTGGACCAGAGCTCGCAGAAAAAAGCTTGAGCGGGACAAGGGGCCTCCTCTTCTGCTCGGGTAAGCTTCCCTGAGTTGGGTGCAGTATCGCCTCTTGTAGAGCGACCGGCGCGTCGATGCCTGAGAGTACTACGGTCGACGTTGTAGATTTTGGCTGTGGCTGATACATTTAGATCGTTGTTTGTGAGGCTCATGGGGAAACTGGTGATGTTGTTGCTATAGAGGAGAGAGGAGCTGGAGGCCGCAGGCGGGGAAGATAGCTGTCTGGACGTGGGGCAGACCACCAAGTGGGGCAGCCCGCACAACATTGTGTGGCGTGGGACTGCGCCCACCTGGCCCGAGCGTTCCAGGCATTCCCTCCACCTGCACCTGAGGGATTTTCCCACACCCACCGTTAAGAACAAGACAGACACCATCACCACTTTGACCGCTTGGTTGCCTGTCCCCACACATTGTGTTGGAACAGCAGGGTGGCTGGTCGGGAGTGATGGGTCACCAGAAGATGGAGGGAAATAGACTGCAAAAGAGGGCTATCGCGATGGCTTTAACCGATGATCTCCTCATTGATTGATGATGTTCTGTCCTGTGTCCAGAAGAGGGGATTTGGACTGGGGGCTGTGCCCAATAGGGCCTAATTTCCACCCGCGATTGCGGCCCGGAGACCCGGTGGTTCTGACACATTGTTTGTTTTGAAAAGCCTCTAGGTCTAAGATGATTCGGGCTTCTTTTAAAGTAGTAGGCAAGCTGCGTTGTTGGGAAAATGCGTTGTTGGGGTTAAAGTTGGCTCGTCGGAAGCTGGTCGCTCGCTGATCTTAGTTGCTCGCTTATTATGCACGTTTAACTATCTAACTATAGCAAAAGTAGCCCGAGGTTTTGTTCATTGTCGGTCTAAGTATGGGCCTGTTTACACTAGAAAATAGACCCTAACCTTGATGCTAAGCTAGATTCAAGTTCTCAAATTGCTTGAAGGCCGATGAAAAGGAGCAACACCAAAGCGCTGATAGTCCCTAGAGCCCAAGAAGCTTGTCCACAACTGCGAGTCGTCGACCTGTCGACAACGCCTTTCTTCTCAAGCAGAAAGGCCATCACCTGTCTCCCGTTTCTCTCGTTCCTGGCGGCAGCCTTGACCACCTCCTCTGTGATAGGGACGTCGTTTCCTCGCTTCTCAAGTAGAAGGGCCATCACCTCTCTCCCAGCTCCCCTGTTCCTGGCGGCAGCCTTGACCACCTCCTCTGTGATCGGGACGTCGTCTCCTCGCTTCTCAAGAATGAGGGCTATCACCTCTCCCCCACTCCACTCGTTCCTAACAGCAGCCTTGACCACCTCCTCTGTAATCGGGATGTCGTTTCCTCGCTTCTCGAGTAGAAGGGCCATCACCTCCCCTCCCTTTCCCTCGTTCCTAGCGGCAGCCTTGACCACCTCCTCTGTGATCGGGACGTCGTCTCCTCGCTTCTCAAGAATGAGGGCCATCACTTCCTCCCCACTCCACTCGTTCCTAGCAGCAGCCTTGACCACCTCCTCTGTGATCGGGATGTCGTTTCCTCGCTTCTCGAGTAGAAGGGCCATCACCTCCCCCCCCTTTCCCTCGTTCCTAGCGGCAGCCTTGACTACCTCCTCTGTGATTACAACGTCGTCTCCTCGCTTCTCAAGAATAAGGGCCATCACCTTCCCCCCACTACAATTATTCCCAGCGGCAGCCTTGACCACCTCCTCTGTGATTACGACGTCGTCTCCTCGCTTCTCAAGAATGAGGGCCATCACCTTCACCCCACTCCAGTTGTTCCCAGCGGCAGCCTTGACCACCTCCTCTGTGATTGTGACGTCGGCTCCTCGCTTCTTAAGTAGAAGGGCCATCACCTGTCTCCCGTTTCTCTCGTTCCTGGCGGCAGCCTTGACCACCTCTTCTGTGATTACGACGTCGTCTCCTTGCTTCTTAAGAATGAGGGCCATCACCTTCCCCCCACTCCAGTTGTTCCCGGCGGCAGCCTTGACTACCTCCTCTGTGATTACAACGTCGGCTCCTCGCTTCTCAAGTAGAAGGGCCAATACCTGTCTCCCGTTGCTCACGTTCCTGGCGGTAGCCTTGACCACCTCCTCTGTGATCGGGACGTCGTTTCCTCGCTTCTCAAGTAGAAGGGCCATCACCTCTCTCCCAGCTCCCCTGTTCCTGGCGGCAGCCTTGACCACCTCCTTTGTGATTACAACGTCGGCTCCTCGCTTCTCAAGTAGAAGGGCCATCACCTTTCTCCCGGCTTCCCTGTTCCTGGCGGCAGCCTTGACTACCTCCTCTGTGATCGGGATGTCGTTTCCTCGCTTCTCGAGTAGAAGGGCCATCACCTCCCCTCCCTTTCCCTCGTTCCTAGCGGCAGCCTTGACTACCTCTTCTGTGATTACAACGTCGTCTCCTCGCTCCTTAAGCAGGACGGCCAACGCCTCTCCCCCGTTCCCCTCGTTCCCGGCGGCAGCCTTGACTACCTCCTCTGTGATCGGGATGTCGTTTCCTCGCTTCTCGAGTAGAAGGGCCATCACCTCCCCTCCCTTTCCCTCGTTCCTAGCGGCAGCCTTGACTACCTCTTCTGTGATTACAATGTCGTCTCCTAGCTCCTTAAGCAGGACGGCCATCGCCTCTCCCCCGCTCCCCTCGTTCCCGGCGGCAGCCTTGACCACCTCCTCTGTGATTACGATGTCGTTTCCTCGCTTCTCAAGTAGAAGGGCCATCACCTCTCTCCCGGCTCCCCTATTCCCAGCAGCAGCCTTGACTACCTGCTCTGTGATTATAACGTCGTCTCCTCGCATCTCAAGTATAATGGCCATAACCTCTCTCCCGCTCTCCCAGTTTCCAGCCGCAGCCTTGACCGCCTTCTCTGTGACTTTAACAGAATTAATCCCTAGTAAAATCTTTAAGACCTCGCAACTTCTATATTCTACGGCAATTTCTAGACCACTCTTCCCATCGTCATTTCTAACGTCAATATCCACCAAGCCAGCGTTGCCCTGTTCAATCACTTCAGAGATGTCAAAGGCGCACGCCGTAAAGATCGGCGAAGGCTGCAGCGTACTGCGGCAATCTTGTAGTCTTTTGCGAATCCGGAAGTCGATATCAAAGGGCAGATACCTCAATTGCATCGTCCATAGAAAGAATGGCGATTGGAGAGTAACCCGGCTTGACATGAACTCAAATAATAGTGTTTTTAGTTGGCTCCGTGTTCTTTGTAAGGCGGCTGCCTGGCAATGCGGCGCCCAGTATATATTTGCGTACGAGGCCATTCTGTTGTTCTGGTCGAGGTGATCCTTCCGCTCTGAAGGGTGGTGAGTCGCCGAGTCATCCTTAGCACGGCCAATCAGGGTCAGGAGGCAAGCTTCTGCCGCCCAGGCGTTGGTCAGAGAGGAAGCATATATAGCCTGTTTCTCCAAGAATTCCCTGACTGAGAGATGTGCGAAACGGAAGGTATCGAGCGCCTGATCGAAAATGACGAAACTATGGCAGAGTTCTAAGACTTGTTCTTTGGTCAGATAGCCGCCTGATGGCACTGCAATCGAGACGGCGGTGAGAAATTCGTCTGACTTCAGCTTTCTGCGCGCACAGAGAAGCCAACCTAAGGCATGTCTTGCATATTTGCGGTCGGCTTCAGCCTGGTAGTTGTCGAGTTTCTCGAGGGATTCCCAGTAAAGGTCTTCGAGTGTCGGTGGTAGACGTCCGATCCTTTCCCGAACCGCAGCATCGGAGTTAAGATCACATAATGCTTGTAGCTGTAAGGCAGCCCAGCGGAACCTGCCGAGGCGATGTAAGTACTATACTATCACTATTTCAGGAACAAACTTACATGCCATGCGCACCGTTGGTGACCTGTTTGATGATTCTCTGCTGTAGTTCTTCCTTGCTTGTGCTATACCGTAGTATAGCTCCGCTCTCGACCATGGAATTTGTCTCGGTTTCAACGAACTTGGCGATGTCACCTGAGTTCCTGTCTGACGACAGCTCAAGGTTGGGGTATTCCTGGAGTTTGTACACGATGTCTTGGTCGTTACGGCTAGAGGCGAATATCTTGACGAGGCTAGAAGAATCCCGAAGGATAGACTCCATCGCATTCAGGAATTGGCGCCGCATAGTTGGGTTGCATTCGTCGAGGGCATCTATTATGATGATTACTACAGGGTAGTACTTGGCCAGCTGTAAGATAAGATTACGACTCTCTTGTAGCTGTAGTGACCTCTGAGCGAAGGCTCCTCTCTCGCACTTTCTATACTCTGCCACTGTCGGCTGGAGTAATGGAAAGCCGGGTTCGAGACAAGAGAGCTGACGAGCAATACTTGCCAGGATTTCTTTGGGATCGGAGCGTCCGGGTTCGGCGGGGTTGCGAGAGCAGTAGAAGTACGCCGGGGGTGGACTTTGAGGACCCCGGTTATCCCGATATGCTTCCAGAGCGTCTTCAACGACAGCAGACCTGACTCTATTTAGGTTCTTGATCGATATAGCACGTTGAGCATGGGTACTTACACAAGTTTACTCTTACCAGACCCCGGAATCCCGTGAAGCCAAAGTATAGAGGAGGCACTCTCTCCCTTCCATTTCAAAAAGACGGGGTCCGAGAGAAGCCATTGTCCGGTTCCCTCGAGTATACCTTCCTTCACTTGTTGGTGGTGTTGGAGGTATGGCTCGGTAGATAGCCAGTGTAAAACTTCGGTTCTCTTTTTTACTAAGAGTCGTTAGCTGAGCGTCTCGAAGCTGGAAACTGCAACTCACTGTCAAAATCATCCGTGATTTTTGTCAACTGCTCGCTCCAGCGGTTCAGTGGAAACTGAAAGCTTGCGAGTATACTCTTAAGCTCTTTATACCTCTCGAGATTGGCTGCGTTGTCCGAATTAGCAAAGTCCTAAGGGTATGAAGAGATACGACGATAGACGCGGCAAAAACGCGGCTAACCTTGAATGCTTGCTAAATTGAAACACCGATCAACACTTTCCTGGGCACCTGCAATGGCCTGGAAGGACTCGTCGAGACCCGAGGTTGCGAGAGACAAACTTTTCAGGACACGCTCTTCATATAAGTTAGCATCATTCTCTCTAAGGGTTAGGCGTTCACTAACTAGTAGTACGCTGAAGAAAGTATGCCCTCGCACGAGCGAGATAGTCCATAACCCTTACGTAGAGGAGGACCAGCGCTTGCCGTAGCTTGTCTACGACAGGCGACGGGGACCGTAGTAGCAGTTCCTCAATAACCGCACAGTGACAGATGAGCTCAGCTATTAACGGTATATTCTCAACGATAGAAGAGAAGGTCTTGACGTCCTTAGTAGCGATCTACTGCACATTAGCGCGAACTTCCTTACCCAGAATCTACCTAGCAGACCCACCTCGAGTAGAAACCGAACGCCCGCCCATGGCAAAGCGGCATGGCCAGGATCGTACTGTACTACAATATCTCCAATCTGCTTAAAACGGTCGATCCATTTCACTACTTTGCCTAGTACGTCTCTGACAATGACCGTCTCGCCGCTCTCCCCCCTCGAGAACGTCCAAACTCTGTCTTGGCAATGCTGGATGGCAATCTCGGTCTGTTTGCGCAGCTCGGAAATAATCTCTCGCTTTTCTAGGTGATCGGACTTGATGATGTTCCTCAGCTCTTCATCGAGCTGCGCAACTGCCTCACTCCATAGGTCGTCACTTCGGGGCGGGGTAAATGGAATCAGCAGTTGCTAATTGGCAAGTGCCGCTGAAGCAAGGTCAGGCTTACCTGTTGCTCCTAGGAAGTAATGCGGCACTCATCGTGTTTGTTGCGAACTGTTGCAAATTGTTGCAAAATAATATTAGGAGAAGCCTACTTGGCAGGAGGTAAAAAAGAAGTTGACAATGAGTGATATCTGTTGCTTGAAGGTGAAGACTGTCGCACCACTGCGCAGGGAATGGATATCTAATTCAGCACCAAATATCACCACCAGGATGGAACTCAGAGGGTTGTTCAGATGTTGTTGATTTTGTTCGTTGATTGAGGAAAACCCCCTCGGCTGGGCTGGGCCACGCAGATGGAAGTGAGGGGGAGATATGTGCCAACTCAGCGGTGGCTTGATGCACCCTGCGGTTCGACAGAGACAGTCAGGGAGCCACGCAGACGTGGCGCCGTATTCCACAATCGCCAAGGCCGGCAGGGTTGCCCTAGGTGTGAATTTACCCCGCATGTCCAGTTGCAACTCAGCTGCGCCTTGCAACCCGCCAAGGCGCATAGAGCAGGGCTGGTCTAGTGGGAGCCGCTGTGTTTGGAAGTGATGAGTAATCGGGATGCCTCAGGTCGCCTGTGTCGTGTGCCAGCTCCCCCACCCACTGAATTGGGTGCGGAAGAGAGCACGCGAAGACAAGTTCCAAGCCTTGAAGCCTTGAACCACGAACAACGAAAAAGTCCACAAGGAAAAAGGATAGAGAATATCACCAATTTTGAGCCCAATCAATTTTCCGTGCCCTGCGTGAGCCAGTATGCATTAAAGCCACATTACATCCAACAGGCCGTAAGCGCGTTTGATTGGCGAGGAATACGATTTGCAAAACGACCTGCTTGAGCAGCATAACGGTCTCTTTGACCTGGCTGACTTGGTAGGCTCCTGGGAGCGCGTGCTGTGACGCGAGCCGCGAGGGGTTGGGATGTAGGGACTGTTCGCCCACGACAACGCCCTGGCCGAGCAAGTTCGAGCTCGACCAGTGAGCGGGACAAAGAGATGAGGATTGGCAACAAGGGCACCGGGTACTTGGGTTACATGGGACTGTCAGGCAATAAAATATGCATCAATGCAGCTGTTATGCACAGTGCAGAGGTTTACCTAACTACCACGACCCTCTTCAACTTCTCTCCACGCATCCTCCTCCTTAAGAGTACTTTCCGGCACAGCAACCAGGAAAGACTTAAGTAAGCCCACCCTAGTAACAATAGCCTCGTATTGAGTTGGCTTCTACCGAGCCAACCTCGCAGCCAGCCGACAGCGGATCCTTTTCAAGGTGGTCATAGCCTTTTTACCGCTGTTAGTGGGTTGTCAATTGGGGGTGCCGCACAAAGAGGTCGCACGATTAAGGGTTCAGGTTGCCGGCTGCTGAAGGCATAACATTACCTGCGGTACGGTATATACCGTATCTTACACTGCTCGGGACGCCGCCCACTACAGCGCCGTCCGTCTGCGACCAACGTCTCAGTGCTAGAAACCTTACTCGATGTTCCACTCCAGGTATTTCTTCTGCGCATCCATCAATAAATAACTGTACATTCAACATTACTAAACGTTATTTTGACTTATTCTACCCGAATCGGCCGTCGTTGAGCGGAGATGAGCCACAAGCGGTGATGAACCCAACAAAGAAAGCGAATTTTCACCCGGATATGTACACGGAAATATAAGTCAAAGCCCCCACATCTGGACCACCCCCACATCTGGACCACCCCCACATCTGGACCACTTTGGGCAGCAATCCGAACCAGGCACCCAATCCACCATTTCTCAACCATGTCATGGCCAATCTTCCTCCCACTTTGTACACACGTTCAAACCATTGCGATGCCTCAATATTCGGAAGCCGAACTTGCGCAGGCCTTAGAAGCCCTCCACAAAGGCCGCAGCCTTCGCCAAATCGCGCAGGAATACGGCATCCCTAAGAGCACCCTCATCAACCGCCGGGATGGGTTGCAACCACGCAAAGCCGCCTTTGAAAACCTACAAAGGCTCACGAAGGCCCAGGAGGATCGTTTGGCCGCTTGGATCCTTACACAAGAAGCACTAGGCAGCCCTCCAACTCATGCGCAAATCAAGGAACTTGCCCAGCGAATCCTCCAGGCTCGTGGGGATACAACAACACTAGGAAAACGCTGGATCACACGCTTCCTTGACCGCCACCCGGTCTTGAAGGTTCAGAGACCACGGCGGATGGAAAGTAAGCGGGTCAACGGCGCTACAATCGAGGTTATTCGAGGTTGGTTTCCCAAGCTCAACATCCCAGCCATCAAGGCCATCAAGCCAGCCAACCGCTACAATATGGATGAAGCCGGCATTATGGAGGGTATGGGAGTCAACGGCTTGGTTATTGGGAGCCGCCAGAAGCAAGCAATCTTACGCAAACAACCTGGGACACGCGCTTGGACTTCCTTCATCGAATGTATCTCGGCGACTGGCCAACACCTCCCCCCCCTCGTCATCTTCAAGGGTAAGAGCGTTCAACAGCAGTGGTTTCCAGCCGATCTTGGTCAATATAATGACTGGAAGTTTACCGCGACTGAGAACGGTTGGACTACTGATGATACTGCTGTTGAATGGCTCAGGAAGATCTTCATTCCCCAGACCCAACCTCAGGATCCATCAGAACCACGGTTACTAATAATGGATGGTCACCAGAGCCACGAGACTGACGACTTTATGTGGTTATGTTTCGTCAACAATATCCATCCTCTTTACCTTCCACCACACTGCTCCCACGTTCTACAACCTCTGGATCTTTCGATATTTTCGCCTCTCAAGCAATCCTACCGAAACGGTCTTAGTTCACTGACTCTCTGGAGCGATACAACCACTGTGGGCAAGCAACTTTTCCTCGCCTGCTACGGCAAAGCACGCCAGGCAACGTTGGTGCCCCAGAATATCAGGAGTGGCTGGAAGGCGACTGGGTTGTGGCCGATATCTATCAGCAAGCCGCTGATGAGCCGGTTGCTAGTCGAAAACGCCAATACAACTATCACCACACCTGGAACAGTTGCCTCAAAAAAGACTTCCATACCTCTTGTCACTCCTACGCCCATCGGTTCTATTCCTACAGGACCGTGGACCACACCAACCAAGACAGTCGAGGTGCGGGAACGCCTGGTGGAATTGACCCGGCAATTGCAGCCCTCCCGAACCCAACGCCTCCTTTTCCAAAAGGTCGGCAAGGCTTTCGACAATCACGACTTCAACTTGGCCCTCCTCCAACGCGAGAACGAAGCTCTGCGGGCACAGGTTGAGGCACAAAGGCCCAGGAAAAGAAGGAAGGTCAAGACTAGTCCTAACAGCAAGTTCGCTAGCATTGAGGCTATCCGCAAGGCTCAAATCGAGGCCGGCGAGGTTGTGGACACAATGGTTGAACGCGCCGTATCGGAAACCCACAGTGATTCAGGCAGTTGTATTGTGGTGGCTTCATATCATAAGATATCACAGAATTGATGTTGTTGCACTTGGCGTGATCAAAGTGGTCCAGATGTGGGGGTGGTCCAGATGTGGGGGCTTTGACTTAGCATCCAACCCGACTTCGTCAAACCCGTCGCTGGCACTTATAACTGGGAAAGTCTGTCAATCGACGACTACTATATCGTTATTGAGCAGCCAGAGTCCGGCGTGCGCCTATCATCGTCCATAAGTAGTAGTTCAAGCCTACTGCCGGACGAGCTGATGGGCGCCGACAACGACCCCTTGATACCGAGCCAGGCAGCCATCGGCCGCGTCTTTCGCGACGGTCGCGCGACTTGGACGACGTCTCTGAAGCGCACCAACTCCCTCCCGGAATACGCCTTTCCTCCTGGCATTGGAGACCCCTCTATCATGCTCAAGGACGTCCCGCCCTCCCAGATCATCTGCCGCGCTGCGGCCACATCGTCGGACGGCCGTTATGGCATGTCCCGGATCCTGATGGGCCCGACCCCGACAGTGATGTCAAGGATGAGCGCCCGAATTTCCAATACCTGGACGGCCGCCGCGCATTCTTCTCAGTCTCTCGCCAAAAGCCGATGGAATGCCATGTTTACTCGCACCCCACGCTTCCCGACCATGCTCAGAAGGATCTTGCGATCTTGACCTTGTTCTGGTCATACATTTTGTCTGTCAGATTGATGGAGTTGCAGAAGAGGAAGCCAATATATTCGCAACACTGCTTGCTGCCCATCCCGGTGATGCCGTCTCGGGTTGAGGCTAGCGAAGTCATCTTAGATCTCGGATCGTCGGTATCCCCGAGGCTAGTACGATAGCTGTACGCCATCTCTCGCCTCAGCCAGGCTAGTCTGCTACCGGCGGGGGATTTCCGCTATAGGCCGCATTCTTTTGTAGTGACGTTCGCTTCGTAGTGGTGGCTGCCGACGGGTTGGCTAGTGGCCCCTCTGCCGGTAATGAACCACAATCCCCACCCAGTTCCGCAGAAGCTACTGAGCTTCTAATTGAGTTTTGCTCTCTATATAGGTTTCTTGAGCTCGAGCATCAGCCCAACGACCAGCAATCCGAGGTATCACCAGCAACCGGCGCCTTCTTGGCCGTACTCGCTATCCCTTCCTACTCTTTCTCCGGCCTCCGGCCACAATTCCTCAGCCCGATCATCACCAGAAGTAGCATTAGAAAAGCCGATAACACCATAGGTGACGCCCCTCGAATTCGGCAGTACACGGCCGACCTTCGATATTGTATGACGTTAAGCATGAACCCCATTTCCCTTGGGTCTGCTTTCTGGAGCATCTTCTGGCAACCCGACATTAAAACGAATCTCGTCAGCCCCTGGCTCTGCTCCATTCTCCACATTCTCAAGCCTATCTTAGAGTCTCACAATCTGGGCCAGCTCGCCAAAGCTTTTCCATACCGCCGACCTCGGACTGCCTCGTGGTGGCTCGGCATGTTTCTCCTCGGAGACTTCACTATCCTCGACTGGGTTTCTTGCTACTTGGAAACTCTCGGAGAGGGTCGCGAGTTCGGTAACATATCCCTGCCTGACACCACCGTAGCTGTCTGGACCCGATCCCCGCAGTCTTTCCTCGACGATGAATCGGCTCTCCATATAAAGACCCGAGCAAACCTGTCTCGAGAACCGACGTGTTACGCTATCGTTAAAACTTCCACCTTCAGTACGAGTCTTGCCTGCCTTTCGCTTGGCGCCCGTTGGGACATGTCGCCAGGGAATTCGTCGAACCAGACCTCTGGCCCTATTTGGAACATGGGCACAGGCGGGAGTACGTTCACTGGATTTGGTATGTAAAGACGGACAAGGGCTTGGTTCACGACATCCAGCTCGGCTTCCGCAAAGACTCTGGGAGGTTTTTTTCTGACGTTTCGGATCACTTGGAGATAGTCCATAGGCGCGGACGGATCCCGGGGAACGCGGTATTCAAGCTTGCGCCATCGCAAGACTCAACGCTTCACATGCTGGGCTTCTATATACAGGACGTATCACTGAGTCATGATGCATGCGCTTTGGACTTCTCGGAGGTTTCATCTCACCCATGGACAAAAAATTGGGCAGGGTTTCAATGACATGGCTCATTATCAGGCAGAAGTTGACGATATGGGAGGCAAACAGCAAACTGACAATCAATGAACTATCTACCTACTCATGCAAACCAAAGAGACACCGTAATGACACCAACGAGTGTGTGATTGTACCTCAATCTTGCGACAAAAGGAGTTTGTATCCAAGCTCACATCAACGAAAGTCGACCTCAACCTGAAACCAAAGAAATACGTATCCAGCAGACATAAGATCCATCTCGCCCAACTGAGCAGCGAAAGCCACACAACACAACCCGTTACTTGTTCCGCGAGGTTCCCTTGCCGCCCTTTGTCTTCTTCTCCTTGCCCTTCGCCGTTTTATTCTTGCCCTTCGTCTCCTTCTCCTTGCCCTTCGCTGCCTTCTCCTTGTCCTTCCTCTCTGCTTCCCACCGCCCTTACTTCCCAAAGCCTGACCAACCTCGCCTTGGTATCCCTCAATCTGACTCTCCAGGGTCAGCCCAAAAGCGTACGTCCAATGCAACCGGCCAGAAGACGGATCGGTAAACTGCAAGTAGCCTCCATCCTCGGGGCTATACAGCTGCCGCCACTGCTCCGCCCGCGACTTGAACTTGCGGCCCGCTTGCTCGAACCGTATGCTGTTGTTGGTCTTAACTTCGGTTCCAGCCAGGATGGGTTCGAGGTTTGCATTCTCCGTGCCCGGCTGCTGCTGGTGGTAGCTGGAGGTGCCGATGTAAACTTGGGCGAACGCGTTGGAGACAGCAGACACCTGCGGATCGTCCATGCCGAGCGGGTCATTGGAACCTTGGGAATCGAACCGCACGTGCCGGGCTTGATTCTTCCGCACCGAGTTGCCCGTTGTATTGGCCGTAGGGTCGATGATGGACAGCCGATCAGTAGACCCCTCCGAGAGTTGCCAGGTGTGTCCTGCTGCTTGTGTGGATGTTCCGTAGTGCTGGTTTGCCAGGATCGCTACCGACCAGTCGCACGGACCTACTGTAGTGTATGTGAGGCAGGATGGTGGACTCCTTGTGGTGATGGGGGAGGCTTTGGGATCGTTACAACAGTGACGGCGAGTTCGTGCCCGAGATGATGGCAAAGTGCGGCGGGGAGCAGGCAAACATCGCAGCACTGGTGATGGTATTCTCCCTGTGTGGTCGGTGGTGCGGAGGAAAAGGCAGTGGTGAGCCAGTCTGCAAGAGATGGAGGGGCAGGGCGCTCAAACCACCCCGCAACACAAGGAGATGCGTTGTGAATATGATTTGGAGCACGCTGCGTCGATAATGCTCGATGAATCGTAGATACAAACAACCGGACCTATTGGACACTGTTCCCCCTAGCTCCCCTCCTCCATGAAGCCGCCAAATCTCTGCGAGCGCTACTCGGCCTCCAGCCGGCCTTTGGCCACGCGCCGTTCTATATCGACAATACGCCGCTCCATCTCAAGGCGCTCTTTGTTCGCCGCAGCCAGACGCCGCTCCATTTCAATGCGCTCTTTGTTCGCCGTAGCCACACGCCGCTCCATCTCAGCCACACGCCGCTCGGTCTTGGCACGCTCTTCCTTGCGCGCCTCCTCGCGCCCTTCCTCGCGCCCCTCCTCGTATAGGTTTTCCTCCTCGTCGCCAACCTCTGTTGTGAACTCTTTCGGGCTGTGTAGACGGCGAGCCCTACGGAAGATGGCCCTAAGTCGCTCATATGTGAGAGCGATGGTTGGTTTCCTATTGAAATGTTAAATATGTTACATTACCTAACACGAAGAAGCAACAAACCTTGTGATCCCGGCAGCTACCTCAGCAGCCGTGGGGCGACACAAGGTTGCTGGTATACCAGGTGCCAGACCGACGAAGTCGGAGAGATAGAGGGCGACTTGACCGGCGGGTTGTTGATCGAGATCATCGTCGTGGAAGAGAACCCAGAAGCTGGAGGGATCGTCTGCAGCCAAGAGGCTGACCCATGCCTTCTTCATGCCGGGGTATTGAACATCGATGATGAGAACGACTTGAATCTTGCCGTCCGACGAATCGATGTATTGGCGCGACTTCCTTTCCACATGTTGTCGAGACTCGGCCTACGAGACCTCGCAAACCAGAGATGGCAGGGTGTCCGCCTGGCCAAATGAGACATCAGTCTGTTTGTGGATCTTTCTCTCGTACTTGATAGCGGCTGTGCCTGGTTCGTCGATCGACTTGAACAAGTCTCGAATTCTTGCATCATTTGCCGTAGCGCGCCACTTGAGAATCTGGTTCTTGATGTGGTCGCGGAGACCGATTTGAACATTGAAATGCAATCTGGATTCGCCCATGATGTCGAGATAGACCGTCTCGGATTCGTAATCGTACTCGAATCGGCGGATTTTCAGTTCGTCGAGTTCAACCAGCCTGGCGTCGAGTCGTTCGAAAAGCTCGTCTACCTCGCTTGCCTCGCTTGCCTGCCACCGGAAGCCGAGAATCAACTCGCCGGCGCAATCGCAATCGCGGGCGCTGAAATCCTGGCGGGTATTGACGATGTATTCGATGATCTCTTCAATCGTGGAAAAGTCTCGCACCACCTGCGAGTGCGAGGGGTCAGCAGGCTGCCGTCGGCGCAAGAGAGGGAGAGAGGGAGAGAGGGAGGGAGTGAGGGGATGGGAGGAGTACAAGCTCAACATGGTGCTCGCTACCAGGCGGAGCGGCCGGCACCGAGAGGGCCAGCACGGGGGGTGGATTTTGCGACGCCATTGCTGGTGCAGGCGACAGCGCAATCGCTGAAGGGGGGGGAGAAGAACAGTGAAATTGGGTGGGCAGAGAAGAAACGCATGCTTGCCTCGTTCACGCGTTTCATCGCCACATATGTTATGCGTGGTCCGAGCGCGAATCGGGTTTGGTTGTTCCCCTTCCGTTGATGAGGGCAATCGTGCATTTTAGAGAGCCTGTAGCCGCCTTTTCGCTGCCATGAGAGGATTTACGGAAGAGTGGGTGCTAGCAACAGTTGACCACATACCTACCTGCACGAGCCCTTGTTCGCCAAACAAAAATACACGCACCTGAACAAAGATATGACGGACCTCCGACTCAGCTAGCGAGGTATGCCCACCGGGTATATCGACTATGTCCGGGACCTTCAGCAGCTGGGTACCAACCTCGACTGGAAGCGCTGCCAGGGAACAGGAACCTGGGATATAGGTTTTCGACAGTCCAGCCGGAAAGAGACGCGCGCTCGGGCAAAGACCCCTCCTCCCGCCGACGCCATTGAATGGGAGTCCACCAAGGTCAGCAGGGCTATCCAGAACCAAAACGAAGAACTTATCGGCAAACGAGCTAAGTGCGTGGATAAGGACGAAATCCAACCCCGTTGAAGGACGGCCTCTGCGTCAAGTGTGGAAGGAAGGGTTGTTGGAGCACTCGATGCTCACTGCTCCCAGCTCGTTGCCCTGAAGCTAAAGCGCGGGCCAAGAAGTTACACCCCGAGCTGCCTACGGTCGAGAGATGGTGGATTCGGGCTCTGATACGTCTGGCCAAACAAAGAGTGACTACGAGGAGTTAAAAAAGTAGCTCCTGGTGGAAGTCGTCAAGAGCATATAGAGGCAAAGAGGGTATGGAGAAGAGCTGAGAGGAGTGTAACGGTCTCAACGAGTGTATTGCAACTAGCTGGTGACGACTGTCCAAGTACACTAAACTTGAGAAAGGAAAGGGAAAGGAAAGGAAGAACGGTCCCCACGAGGTGCCCTTCTGTGAGGTTTTGGACGGTCTCTGTTCTGTTCTGTGAGCCTGTTTCTTTCTCGGGCATCGCGATTCGTTAAAATAGCTGCCAAGCTGACACAACAACTAAGCACCTTTTCGGATTTCTCTGATGTAATCCAGTTGTTTGATTTGGGAAAGCATACCTTAGAAAGCAGGGCATCAAGGAGAGAATAAAGAGCTGGAGGCTGGAGCCGTGCTAGAATCTACAAATGAAGCGTCTCCTGTAACTCTAGAAGCACCAGCGCCTCAAACGGCTTCAACACAACAGTATGCCCACTCCGAGGCCCCGCCGACCGAGCATAATTTCCCAGGATGCGATGTCCCACGACCCAAGACTTCACGACCGCGGGGGGCACTCGCCACTCGTTCTCGGCGTCGGTGAAATTCAGCACGATTGTGGCAGTTCCCGACGGATGAACACGGCGGTAGCACATTACCGAAGGGTCATCCGCAGCGAGCAGCTCAAAGTTACCGTAGACAAAAACGTTGACGTGTTGCTTTCGCAACCGCAGGAGCTGCCGCCAGTACGCCAAGACACTCGACGAGTCGGCCTGCTGCTGCTCGGCGTTGCAGTGCAAGTAGTCGTCGTTGACGCGCATCCACGGCGTACCGGTAGTGAAGCCGCCGTGTTTCTGCGAATTCCACTGAAGGGGGTGAGCACGAGGATAAGAAAGGCGGGGTGGTTGTTCTCGAATTGGCATACCTGCATCGGCGTCCTAGCATTGTCTCGCGCCTTCAGTCTCACCTGGTCCATGAGCGGCTCCGCGGCTTTCGTGTCTCCACGGCGTTGTTCCATAGCGCTATCGCCGTTGTGTCAGCTGAGCTTATCTTGAGCCTCTATAGGTACAGAAAGGGAAAAGAACATACAGCCGGTACAAGTTCTGAGTTTCAAAGTCCTTGTACTCGTCGATCTTCCAGTCTTTGGGCAGGTTGGCCATGCCTAGCTCTTGGCCCTGGTAGATGAATAGAGTCCCCGACTGCAGACCTATGAAGGTAGCCAGCATCGTGGCAGCCACGGTCCTGGACTCGGGACGGTGCGGCGTGAACCTTGAAACTGACCGTCCCTGGTCGTGGTTTTCCATGAACAGTGCGTTCCAGCCGCCATTGTTGTACATGGCTCTCTGCCACTTCTGAACGATGGCCTTGAGTTTTGGAAGCGACCAGTCACGAGGTGAGAATTTGCCGTCTGCACCGAGATCTATATCAACGCTATCAAGTTATATCAGTGGTTAGGTCCACTCGGTTGATGTTTATACCGACTGCCCTCACGCAGCGAGGAGAACTCACATGTCAAACTGGAAGATCATGTTCAGCTCCTTGCGATCTTCCGCCACCGCGGCGAGCACATCGCGCTCCTCCTTAACGTAGGGCATCTCCCCCACAGCGAAAGCGTTATACTGGTCAAGGACTCCCCGCAGACCGCGCAGAAACTCGTGAAGCCGGGGACCATTAGCGTAATGCATATCGGCGGGTTGGAACTCCTGGTTTGGCACTCCCATGGGCGCATCAGGCAGCCCAGGCGTCTTGCTGATGAAATTGATGACATCCATTCTGAACCCATCGACACCCTTGTCCAGCCAGAATGTCATGATGTCGTGGACGGCTCGCACGACATCTGGGTTTTCCCAGTTGAGATCAGGCTGTTCTTTGGCGAACAGATGCAGGTAGTACTCGCCGGTCGTCTCGTCAAACGACCATGCACTGCCTGTTGGATGATTATGTTAGCGAGAAGGAAAATGCGTGTCAAAGCAGAGTGAAATACGGGAAGGGAGGAGGGAGAAGGGGGGTGCGGAGTTTGTGGGGGGGCGAGTACCTCCAAAAACAGAAGCCCAGTTGTTCGGTGGTAGCCGGTTACCCTCTGCGTCCCTTCTAGGCTTCTTCCAGATGTACCAGTCTCGCCTGGCGTTGTCGAGCGATGACTTGGACTCCTTGAACCAGGCATGCTGATCGGACGTGTGATTCACGACCAAATCCATGACCAGTTTCATTCCCCTTTGATGCAATGCCGTGATAAGATGGTCGATGTCCTCGATGGTGCCGTATGGGGCATGTATGGAATGGTAGTCGGAAATGTCATATCCCATGTCGACTTGAGGGGATTCGAATACTGGAGGGGCAGGGGATCAGCAAACCGGGTTCATCCCCACGCTCGGTATCATGAGCGTCCCGCAATCTAACCTGGACACAGCCATACAACATCCACCCCCAGTGCTTCGATGTAGTCGAGTCTCTCGAGGATCCCCGGAATGTCCCCCACACCGTCTCCATTGCTGTCATTGAAGGAAGCCGGGTATATCTGATACACCGAAACTTCTTTCCACCATGCCCTGTGCTGGCCCTTGTGCGACGGGGTGCTTCGGGTCTGTAGGACCGTGAGAGTCGACATGCTGTAATTTACGTTTCCTCCGTGATACTGATGCTGGTGAGGGTGATGGGAAAACAAACAACGTTTGGAAAGCGCCGAAGATCAAAAAGCTGAAGAGATGCCGCGAAGCAACGGGAGATGACCGAGGATCCAAAGGACATTTATTCTTGGGAGGATGACCAATTAATTGGTGCTGGAGGAAGACTGGCATTCTCATCCCGTGGTGGGCCACGGCGTTATCTATCCTCCGTCTTCTAGAAAACGGGCAATTACCAGATGTAGTTTAGCTCTCGAAATGCTTGCTGTCAGTTTCCGGTGTTGCAGCATGCTAGTCAACATGCCGCCGGGCCTTTGGGAAGCACGAGAAAATTGCTTTTCACAAGGCGAGGCAATAGGAGAGGGTAGACACAATTCAGTTTACACAACCGATACTTAGATTGCGCCTCGGCCAAGGGAAGAAAACACACAAACACCGCTCCTTGAATCCTTGGTTATTACACACTGCTTCTTGGATCGCCAACTACATCAGGAGAGCCGACTCCTGAGTACCCCCTTCATCTTCCTCGTCGATCTGAGTTAGATTCATCTGTATCCCCCCCATGGCCAATACCGCCCCCGCGTCCCGGAGCAGAGGTTGCAAATAGCGCGACTCCTGGTTGCGAAACGACATGAGCAACGCGAAAAAGTTGTGGAGGAGGTTTTGGCCGGAGAAGAATTCCTCCGGCGTCAAGGCAGCTGCCTGGTGCCGCAAGGTATCGCACAAGCCGCTTGCGAGATCGAAGACCTTTTGTTCCTGATGAGGTGTGAGTATGAGATCTCGTCATCATCATCATCATCATCATCAACATCATCATTCTTATTCATTGCACAGGAGGCGTCTTGGTATTACCTACCATTCCAATCCCGTGCGCCTCCAGCGATATCCGGTTGGCCGCCGAGATGATTCCCAGAACGCTCCTCGAGGTGTGGAACGGGTGATGGGGGTCATCTCCACTGTGTGGCAGAACGAGTAACTGGTTCTCGTCACAACAACACGAGAGCAACATGACGCCCTGACGGAGTCGCAGGCGCCAGACCAGCGCGCGGAGCCACTCTCGGGTCACGAGGATATCCAGGCGCTGCGTCTCGTCTACCTCGGACAAGGATAAAGCCCCGGGGCCATCATCGTCGTAGCTCAGTTGTGTCGTCAACGACGGCGTCGATGATTTGTGGTTGTGATCGCGGCCACTGGGTTGGTCATGGTTCCAGGCTGAGAGGAACTCGTCGTCGACAGCCGCGAAGACCTTGACCAGCGTGACAAATCCGTAGGTGAGTCTCGGCTCGCTGGATTCGAAAACTCGGGGTAATTCGATGGATGGTCGCAGAATGACGGTGCTTCGATGCTGAAGCGCATATGCCCTGGAACCGGGAAATCGCGATTAATTAGATCTGAGCTATTTTACGTTGTATTCGGATGCGGGTTGGTGCTTACCTCTCTGTGACACACAGCAGCCAGAGCAGCCTCCGTCGTCGTTGCTGCGTCCCGCTATCCAGCCCAAGATACGTCTCGGGCTCGTCGAGGCCCATGGAAAGGGCAAACCCAATGGCCTCCCTCAGGTAGTACCACGCCGATCGGCTCCGTTCCATGTTCCCGTTGTACGCAAACAGGAAGAAGGATGACAGGATGCTATACTCATCGGCATCCTCGATGAAGTCGCACTCTTGGCGGCTCCTCAGGCTCTCGGTGGCGAAGAACTGGGCGGAGTAAGGGTAAAGTGGCATCGTCGCGGGACTGAGTGCTTGGCTGTCGAAGTCCTGCGGCCCGGCGAGGTTGAGTTGGACGATGACGGCTGCTGTCAATGCTGCCAAGAAGCAATACATGCTCGGGAGTATGGGGAGAGGTTCGAATAGGGGGTCTTGGAGCGCGTCGAGCACAGTCTGCCGGTCCAGGACTGGAAAGACGGGGTAGAGGCGCTCGAAAAACAGCTCCACGTAAGGGCGGAAGACTGAGCGAGGAAGCTGGTTGGTGACGCCAGAACGGTCCATCCACTCGAGGGTTTGTGTCCCGCTCAGATCGCTCCCGAATGTGGTGTCTGCTGTTGGCAATATGAATGCATCCCTCATTCCGGGTCCGAGACTTGCCGCAGGTGAACCGACGTTGCCAACGGAACAGCCCTCATCTGACGACGAATCCGTTGTCATTGCGGCATTCTCGAATGCCTCCGGGCCCCCATCAGATGGCGGGGAACTCGAGTCCGTGCTCTTCTCGGTGCAAGACGGGCTCATCGGTCCGGGTTGGGCTGCTTCCACTCGGGCCGGTTCTGTGCCTCCACGATCGGGGTTGGAGGCCGATCGTGGCAGTTTCTGCGGGTCCAATGGTGTTGAGAACGTGGGGAGTTCCCCATTGTCTGCTCCTGGAGCAGGAGGAGTTGTCGTTTCCCCCCGGGCTTCACTGCCGTCCCCTCGCCTTCGGTCGTGAGCCTGGCACTCGGACATTTTGCGGGGACGGGGACCCCGGCGCCGGGGCTTCGCATCGTACGAGCAAATATTGCCAGACTTCCTGCAGCTTGCGCAGACGGGCAATCTGTCGCATCGCGTTTTGTTGCGGCGGCACCGGTCGCAAGCCTGACTCGGAAGCTGAGACAAGGGGGCGCCAGCGGCCCGTTGACACAAGGTGAGGGTTGGCATGTTCTGATATCTGTGCTCTTGTCTTTCCTTTTACTTTGACAATTGAAGTCGGCTCAGGGTTGTGTCCATGAGTTCGGTTCTTGTTTTGGGAGATTTCTTCCCCGCTCTCATGATCGCAGGGAGCCAACTCCTGGGTTCAACTGTCTTCAAACTCAGGGATCATGGACTTCCGGCACCAGCAACCCCAGCACACAACAAGCAAGCGCTTGTCCAGAAGTAGTAATTGGCCGAGCCAGGCCAAGCTCACCACGCCCAGAGACGGCGGATATGGAGTCCTGGACTGCCACCTACTCCAACGGGTAATCGCCCGAGATCTGACATCCACCATCCACTTCCCCACGGGGTCGCCGGCTCTTGAATCACGCCAAGATTGGAGCTGTAGATGAGCAACTTGACAGAGATCCCCAAGGAGACACCAAATGTCTCGACCAAAGCGGGAATAAACCGCCCGCCCCTGGGTCCCGTATCATGGTTCCTGAGAAAGACAGCTGCTGCCGCGGACTGATATATTGTTGTCATTGTCGTCAGTCGGGACTCGGCAAACCCTCGTTCTTTCTGTAGGCCTCGAGTCGCTCGACCGAACAATACCGTCACGCTATTCTTGCCATTTCCCTGCATTTCAAGACATCACCATTATTTCTGCCCACCACCTGACACCAACCCGTAACCATGACCGCCAAGCCCACCACTGCCACCGTGGAGGCAGCTCTGGGCAACAAAGAAGCAGCCGACCACGTCGCCATATTCAACGATGCCCAGACCGCGACAGCAAAGGAGCAGTCTATGACCCTATGGCAGGGCCTCAAGCTGTACCCCAAGGCCATCGGGTGGTCCATCCTCCTCTCCACCGCCATCGTCATGGAAGGCTACGACGTGGTCCTCATGGGTTCCTTCTACGCCATGGATACGTTCAAGAAGCAATACGGCGACCCTCAGCCTGACGGCTCGTACGAGATGAGCGCCTCGTGGCAGGCCGGACTGTCCAACGCCATGAACTGCGGCCAGATTCTCGGTCTCTTCGCCAACGGTATCGTTTCGGAGCGGTTTGGCTACCGCAAGACCATGATTGGATCCCTACTTCTGGTCGTCGGCTTTATCTTCATCCTGTTCTTCGCCCAGAATAAGCAGACCCTTCTTGCCGGCGAGCTCCTGTTGGGCATCCCGCTTGGCGCCTTCCAGACTCTGACCGTCACCTACGCCTCCGAGGTCTGCCCCGTGGTATTGCGGTGTTACCTGACCACCTACGTCAACCTCTGCTGGGTCATGGGCCAGCTGATCGCCTCGGGTGTTCTGTACGGACTGGTGGATTGTGAGGACGAGTGGGGGTATCGGATTCCCTTCGCCATCCAGTGGGTCTGGCCCATTCCCATCATCATTGGCGTTTTCTTCGCTCCTGAGAGTCCGTGGTGGCTCGTCCGTAAGGGCCGCAAGGCGGATGCCGTGGCTGCCCTGAAGCGTTTGACCGGCACTCTGGATCCCGCCTTCAACGCCGACGAAACGGTGGCTATGATGGCCCATACCAACCAACTCGAGGAAGAGATTGAATCCGGAACCTCATACTTTGATTGCTTCAAGGGCGTCGATCTTCGCCGTACCGAGATTGTTTGCCTGACCTGGGCCGCTCAGAACCTATGTGGCGCCGGCTTGATGGGATATTCGACCTACTTCTACAAACAGGCCGGCCTAGACGAGTCCAATTCGTTTGCCATGTCTCTAGGACAGTACGCACTCGGCTTCTGCGGCACGCTCTTCTCGTGGGTTCTCATGGCCCATCTCGGCCGTCGTACCCTCTATGTTGGTGGCCTCATGTGCCTGTTTGTTTTCCTCCTGGTTGTCGGTTTCATCTCTCTGGCGGGCTCGAACAACACCGGGGCTTCATGGGGCATGGGATCCATGCTGCTTGTCTACACCGCCGTCTACGATGCCTCCGTTGGCCCAGTCTGTTACTCCCTGGTGTCGGAGCTGTCGTCGACCCGGTTGCGAATCAAGACCGTTGTCCTCGCGCGGAACCTCTACAACGTCTTCAGCATTGTGAATGGCATCATCATCCCCTTTATGCTGAACCCGACGGCCTGGGCTTGGGGCGGTAAGGCTGGCTTCTTTTGGGCCGGTTTCTGCGCCCTGTGCGTCGTCTGGGCTTTTTTCCGCCTTCCGGAGCCCAAGGGCCGGACCTTCGCCGAGTTGGACATGCTCTTCCAGCAGGGCGTGAGCGCGAGGAAGTTCAGGACAACCTCGGTCGACATCTTCCACCAGAACGACTTGGCTGAGAAGGTGCTTGATGGTTGATGCAGGAGGGTATCGTGGTTGATGGGAAGAGACCTAATGTAGTTAGCTAGCGGAATGAGCCACCTTCACTTCACTTCTCTTCTGTATTGCGAGTGGGCGAGTCTCGGCCCAAGGACTTGCCCAGCACCAGTAGTCGCAGTTTTCACCTGTATTGACTAATAAACACAATTCCCTCCTCTTGGCATGAGCTGCAACCCACAGCATCTGGGGAGAGATAACTCTCCTTGGCGTACCTTTCCGTCTTCTCGCCACTGCTTGGTTTACTCCCTGGCCCCTTCCGCCGTTCCTGGGTGGATTTCGAAACGAATAATGCGACGACCAGGTTCGTCATAATGTCTTGAAATATTTGGAATAGCCTCTGGCGTCTCTGCAACACCATGGCCACCCATATTTTGCCGCAATTTCCGTGCTGTGTGTTGTGTCCTCCGTGTGGGTAAACCCCTGGGGCCTTTCGCCGACGTGAATGCATTTGGTGCGGCCATTTCATGACGTTTGTGGTAATTGGCCGGAGTGGCGTTTAATAGTAACAGCTGTGGCTGGTTGGTCTTCCTCCGAGACTCCGAGACCGAGGGCTAAAGTCAAGTCGGCTCTCAGAGAGATGAACAGCACAAGTCAGGCGCGCTTGTCGAAACCCGTCAGCACCCATTACAGCAAGCAGAACAACCCATGGCTCTTCCCTTCTTACCAGCTGTCGACGCGCGGCAGCAGGATACTCTAGAGGGGCTGCTGGAAGAGAGAAGGCGACAACTTGATTTGGCCAGACGACCACTGGAGCCATCATCTTCATCGTCGTCACGTCGACGAAACAAAGTCAAGGAAGAGCAGCGCCATGACGGACTGGATTTCCTTGGATTGCTGCCTGATCAAAAACCTCATGTCACGACGAGCGAACAACCGAGACAAGGAAGGGATTGGCTCTCCTTGATCCGACCGAGAACGACAACCGCGAGGGCTAGGTTGCCCCAGACGCCTTCGAATGGCACCCGTGGCATGGGAGATGGTAACTGGCAAGTCGACGGCAGCGAGCGGAATAATAACATCTTATTCCCAACTCTTGATTTCGACATCCCGCAGGATCGGATTTTCTGCTCGCAGAAGACTCTCCGCACCAGCTTTTCCGAGTCAAACTTGATCAATTGGCGTCCCAGAAGCCCAAACCAAACTGCTACGAACCATGATTCTCCTGGTCAACCGATCTCTCCTTCGCGACCCTCGCCTCACAACTGGGACACGACAAGTCCTTTGAGCCTAACAGGACCCCTAAAGCACTCGGTCGACGCGTTGCCTTCAACTATCAACCGCATCTTCCCGGAAAGACAAAGGGGGAGAACAATTGTGAGGGACGGCAGTCTTGGAAATGGGTTTGAGGATGCATATTCTTGCCTGGGCAAGTGGGTATTTCCTGCGACGGAGATCTTTCGAGCATGTGCCAGGATGCTTGTGACGCCATTTGGGGACGAGTTCTCCCTGGACCCTCTCCAGCTCAACTCTCCCGCCTTCTTCTTTCTTCCTACCAGATCTGTGCCCCCGTCTGACGGGTCGCTCGGCCGGATCAGGGTGCTGGATCTGGGCGGGAACGCGCAAGGTGAGTGGCAAGGAGCAAGACCCCTTCAGGCTTTGGAGGTCAGCACAAGCTAACACACGACTCACACAGCAGATCAGTATGCCCTCCATCTAGCTACCATGCCGAACGTATTCCTCAGCAAAGTCATCTTGCACAACAAATCTTCCCTTTCTCCAGCGCCACTAGCGTCGAATCCCGTACCGAAGGGTTTATCAAGAGACAGCATGGTCACCATCTTGAGCACAAGCAGCTTGACACGGCTCCCACACCCGGACTCGAGTATCGACGTAGTGTCTGCACGGTCACTGCACAAGGCCATTCAGACCGGCGAGGACTTGGCTGTCGAGCCAGTAAATTACCTCCGGGCATGCCTGGCGGAGTGTCATCGCGTCCTGGTTCCCGGCGGACGGCTTGAGTATATATATTTCGAGAACAGACTGCTCTGCTGTGGGTCACTTACGGGTGAGTTGGAAAGCTTTCTCTGTGAAGTATGGTCGGACACTGGCGTTGCCAGAGACTGCCACAAACCGGCTACAGAAGACTTCTTAGCCCTCTTGGATGAGGTAGGATTCCAGGACGGAAGGCATCTGACCATGAAGTTCGGCTTGTTTATGCTACGTCGTCTCTACAATCACAAGGGAGCGCGAAGAAGCCGGAGGACAGGTACTGCCACAATCCCTATCGCGGGCCAGCCCGAGCATCTCAGCAGTCCTCATCCCAGATCTCCGGCTGACCCAGGCGACTACATCAACCAGAAGGCACACGAACTGCTGCTTCAGGTGTTTGAGGAGTGCGCTGCTCGGGGAACCGGATGGAGAGTTGTCGTGGGTGCCGCGACAAAGGGCGTTTGATGAGGTTGCCGGGGTGGATGGTACATGTACATTCCTTGCCACGAAACCCCTTTCCCCTCTCACATTACCAAGTAGTTAGGCGAGGTTCTCCTCAGATCAAATTTACCACTTGTGCTCTTTTGCAGCTAGATTCCAGTTCAATAAAGATGGCCCGAATAGACTCTGTTGCATCCCGCTTCATTTGTCAGTCAGCCAGTCATAAGGTGCACAACTCATTGACAACAGATTCGAGACGGTTTGCAGAGTATTGAGGAGCGCGGGTAAAAAGGACACGTTTTGAATAATGAGCGGATATAGTTATAACTACAACTAGAGAAAAAGCCGTAGAAATACGTCTCAGGGAGGTGGGTAAGGCACCAGGAAGAGAGATGTGATAGAGCTATCTGAGAGAGAGCGAGAGGACGTGGGATTATAAGCCCACAAACCGAACAAACAGAGGGTGAGCTTGCATGGCCAATAAAGGCCAGGGTGAAAACCACCACGATAAGACTTTCCAATCCGTCATACATCTGATGTGCTGCCTCGAGCTCAACTGGCAGTATGATGATGTCTGCCTTTTAACCATGCCAAACTGGCGGACCGGGAATGGTGTAAGATGTCGGCTGGCACATGTCAGCATCGTCCACACGCAAGTCAGCGGGCTCTTCTTACCGGGGGATAGTAGGTGCTGAAGAGAATCCCGGGGTCCGTTGCGCTGTATGCGCCAGGAAGTGCCACCAACGGGCCGGGTGTCCCGGAGCCGCCCCCCCTGACCTTCACCTGTGCGCACGCGACGAAGAACTGAGCGCCGCCGGGTAGTGCAGCATTGTGCACGCCGAGATGTTCAATCCGCAGCAGATACTCCCCGTCAGGAATGGCGCTGGGGATGGTGAATTCGTAATTGGAGAGGTCTGGGGAGTGGGGGTTGTATCAGCACCAGGGCAAGAATACCTAATGTAGGGTGGGGTGAGAAGATATACCCAACTGCGGCCAGTTGATTGACCCGGTAGAGAAGTCCGGACCCCATTCGTGGATTTTGAACCACACGCTGCCCGATCCATCCCAGTCAGACGGGTTTCCGGGTGACTTGGCCATGTAAATCATGATCGGGCCGACGTGAGATATCACATTGCTGAGTGTGAACCCAATCTGCCGAGGAAAGTCAGACCCAAAGCTTGGTACGGCCACCGGGATGTTACCTTCGAGCCAGCCGTGATGTCGGCGGTCTGAGTGGCCAAGCCGGAGGCGAGACCACCTTCGTTGCAGCGCATATCAAGGGACAAGATGTCCATCAGGGGGTTGATGTTGTTGGTGTTCTGCCGCACATACTGGTAGTCGTCGGTGACAACGCCATCGATGATCAGGGCGGACCACTTGTAGTGCGCGTGAGCCATGGGCGAGAGGCAGGCCAACTGGAGTAAGCCGCGGGAGAAGTGCTTCATTGCTGCTTGTTCTCAGGGGTACATTAAGGTGAGAGATGTGGGCGGGTATGGGCTGATCTGAAGTCCGTGTATGAACGGCAGAGGTATTATATCACACGTAGCCTCGTCCATCCAGTGAACTCCTCTCTCCTCAGCCCCTCACGCCGATCTCAATGTTGAGTTACGATCGCGTTCGGGCATTTGCTTCTTCCGGCAAAAGCTGGCATAGAACAACTCCTTAACCATACGTTGCCTAACCGCAACAGTCTTGGTCCCATCCTGTTTCCTGTCTTCTGAGATCGCCAGTTGTTGAGCTCCGAAGTTTTTCTCGGCTTTCGGTCTAGCTTCTTTTACTTTTACCCACAATCTCGGGCTCGCTTCTCCCAGCTTTCTTGTTCCGATTGCCGTGTTCTTGCCGTGTTCCATCCGTCCCTCTAATGATGTCGTCCGCACAGAACATTGTCTTTAAGTGGTCTGCTCGGGGAATGGGAATCCAAGATGGTTTGATGAATCGGGAAAACCCTCCTACGTCTGCCCTCGCGGAGGGAGGTGCTCTGACAGGTGAGGTTCGGCCTAGCAAGGTTGTATAAGAGAAACTCCGGTGACTTTTTTGAAGAGCCCCTGAATCAAGGGGCGTCCGGTCACTGAGAACAATATCGGGAGGGATTTGACTTCGGAAGAGCGGGGCTTATGGACACAGAGCCTGGCTTTCCCAAAAGCGGTATTTCACCGGCACTAGAATGCGGGGTCTGGGGTTGAGTCTGGGGTAAGAGGTAGGCAGCGAACCTCCCACAGTTCGGCAATGGTTGACAAGGGTTTGACGACAATGGTTCCTTGCGTGTTTAACGTTGCTAGGACAGAGCGGCCCTCTGGGGGGATTACGGCACCAAAAAAAGAAGACGGCGCCGAGGAAGGAAATGTTTGCAAATATAAAACGGACGCGTTCACTGCGTGTTTCTGGGTTTTTCCCACACCAATCCATCTGTTGAGCACGCCTGAGCCGAAAGAAGCGCCATTCTCATCAGTCACTTCATCACCTGGTTCGCCAACATGTTTTCTGCTCTTCTAGGCTTCTTGCTCTTCCAACCGACACTAGGGCATGCGATCCGTCGACAGCCTGCCGGCAACCACACGGTATGCAACCGCCAGCTGTGCTCGTGGTGGCACGACAACGGAGAGATCAACACGGCCAGCATGGTGCAGCTGGGCAACGTGCGCCAGTCTCACAAGTACCTAGTGCAAGTGAGCATCGCCGGCGCTGACGACTTCTACGATTCGTTCGTTTATGAGTCCATCCCCCGCAACGGCCGTGGCCGCCTCCACTCTCCTTGGGACGCCCCTGGCAGCAGCACCCTGGGGAAGGACGTGGATGATGGCATCACCATTGAGCCCAGCGCCGGCATCAACATGGCCTGGTCCCAGTTCGAGTACGCCACTGCCGTCGACATCAAGATCACTACACGCGACGGGTCAACCCTCCCTCCCCCCTCCGGGGTCAAGATCCGACCGTCGGCCATCGCTTACGGCATTCGCTCATCGGGCGACGGCGGTATCATCATCCGCGTGCCGCACAACTCCAACGGCCGGAGGTTTTCGGTGGAGTTCGACAATGATTTGTACACCTATCGTTCTGACGGCTCAAAATACGTCAGCTCGGGGGGCGACGTTGTGGGCGTCGAACCGAGAAACGCACTGGTGATCTTTGCGAGCGCCTTCTTGCCAGACGACATGGTCCCGCGTATCGACGCGCCTGACACCAAAGTCATGACTCCCGGGCCGATCAACCAAGGCGACTGGGGTACCTCCGGCATCCTGTACTTCCCGCCCGGCGTGTATTGGATGAATTCGAACCGGCAGGGCGAGACACCCAGGGCCGGTGAGAACCACATGATCCTACACCCCAACACCTACTGGGTGTACCTGGCGCCGGGTGCGTACATCAAGGGCGCAATCGAATACAGCACCAAGTCCAACTTCTACGCAACCGGCCACGGCGTCTTGTCGGGCGAGCACTACGTGTACCAGGCCAACCCGGCCACATATTACCAGGCGGTCAAGAGCGACGCCACCAGCCTGCGCATGTGGTGGCACAACAACCTGGGTGGAGGCCAGACGTGGTACTGCCAGGGCCCGACCATCAACGCCCCGCCGTTCAACACGATGGATTTCCACGGCAGCTCCGACATCACCACCCGCATCTCGGACTACAAGCAAGTGGGTGCCTTCTACTTCCAAACCGACGGGCCCCAAATGTACCCCTACAGCGAAGTCCACGACGTCTTCTACCACGTCAACGACGACGCCATCAAAGCCTACTACTCAGGCGTGAAGGTGACGAGGGCCACGATCTGGAAGGGCCACAACGATCCCATCATCCAGATGGGCTGGGACAGCCGGGACGTCTCGGGAGTCACGCTAGATGACATCCACGTCATCCACACGCGCTACATCAAGTCCGAGACGTACGTGCCGTCGGCCATCATTGGGGCGTCGCCCTTCTACATGCCTGGACGCGCCGTCGACCCGTCCAAGTCCATTGGGCTGACCATACACAACCTCGTGTGCGAGGGGCTGTGCCCGGCGCTGATGCGCATCACCCCGTTGCAAAACTACCGTAACGTCCTCGTGCAGAATGTTGCCTTCCCTGACGGCTTGCAGGCCAACAGCATTGGCACGGGCAGGAGCATTGTGCCTGCTTCGGATGATCTCGACTTTGGCGTGACTGTCGCAAACTGGACAGTGGGTGGGCAGAAAGTCACGATGGATAATTTTGGGTCCGATTCGCTTGGACAATTTGATATCGATATGTCTTACTGGGGGCAGTGGGTAATTCGGTAAAGGGTGGCCGGGCCCGGGTAGATGGATGAAGGGTGGGAACAGGAAAATGGACAGTGTAACGGGCTGGGCCCTGCGGTCACCTCCTCCATGGCACTTACCCCTTTTCATTCTTAGTCTCTCTCCGAGGACCTTCCATCGTTTCTGGGCGCAGACTTTGCGCCAGTCCTCGGCGGCTTGGAGAATGGCGGCGACGATTTCGAGGCGTCCACGCGCCGTGTGCGGGTGGAAGAGAGGACCCTCTTCTGGTCGGCGTCAAGGGCGTCGAAGGCTTTCTTCCAGTATCCCTCGCTCTCAATTACAACAGCCGCAGCAGCCGCGGCAGGAGGAGCGACAAGGCTTGTATTCGGGACACTGGTCGGTTAGCTCATGGCCACAGGACGGTTGTGCTGCTAGCTGGATGAGCGTAAGGTGACGGTAATGATGAGACTCGGAGCTTTTGCCGAACCGTCGTTTCTGAGTTCTCGATCCTTGCGGTGAATGATGTCAAAAGGAGGATGCTGGGCAAGGGTAACAAGGAGTTCAAGCGACATTATCCCTGCGGGGGGGGATTGATTGTAGTAGCAGCGACAGTCTGGTCAGGCTGTGCAAAAGCCCACGGCCTATGGAGTGTTCAGAACACGTCCCATCCCGGCGCTTGACGCCCTCATGCACAGCGCCTCGTCTTCGGCGCCTACACATGTGTGTGGCTGGCCCTGGTTGGTGGCCTCGCTGTCTCAGTCAGCCTGTCAGCGCCTAGGTTGGACCCTTGGTGTGCTGTGATGCAGCTGATCATTGATGCTGTCTCAATGTTTCAAACGCTGCGGCGGCGCTGCCAGCTCAGCAGCCCTCCTACTGCCACGTGTTGCTGCATATGACGGCCAGGCGTACTGAGACCTGAGGGCACCCTCATGGCAACTCCTAGTGCCTGTGTAGTAGCCGCCTAGTTGGATAGTACCGAGAACCAAGGCTGAACGAGCTGAAAAACTAGCTGGCGGTCGTCCTACCATCCTCCAGCCTCCAGCCTCCAGAGAGATTGGCCAATAAAAATGTAACTAACCTAACTTTAACTACTTGATAAGCGAGCGGGCCACCTTCTACTACCCTGTGAACATTATCCTCGATTGCAACACAACGGCCTAGGAACCAACTATAATTACATCGGAAACAGCTGAATCAGACAATTCTTCAGCCATCTGGCAAGTGCGTGTATTGTGGCCAGGCTTGCCACACACACCACAGCACCGAACCTTCGTACGAGATCCCCCCTGACCACTACCATCTAGCTGCGTTTCTTGCGCTGCCTCCCCACCCACAGCCTGTTGGTCAAGCTGGTCCTTTACATCTTGCACAGTAAGTGATCCCCCAAGACGCACACGTGTTTTTTTTGTCTCTCCGGCGCTTGCTTAGTGCCTCGTTGACCCTGCGGAGCGAAGTGTCCTCTGA
This sequence comes from Amesomyces nigricolor, assembly GCA_004802645.1. Taxonomy (NCBI): domain Eukaryota; kingdom Fungi; phylum Ascomycota; class Sordariomycetes; order Sordariales; family Chaetomiaceae; genus Amesomyces; species Amesomyces nigricolor. Next base: position 2,836,745 of record SRKS01000006.1, on the reverse strand, counting down.
ACGAAGAAGAGCCACCTCGTGCATTACAGCCATTGTACCCTTGGCAAGCTGATCGACAGCAGCCAACATCAAAGTCGGGGAGCTATTTTGATGATTAGCAATGTGAGTCTTGATGAACGTTGACTGGGTGTGAAGTCGTCGATAAAGGCTATTGCACCGCCATGGCTATCGATTTGTCGTTATACTAGGTCTGCGTTAAAGAAGAGAAACAAGATCGGGGATAGAGGCGATCCTTGAGGTAGACCCGCCTGTAGTAGGTTTTGAACCTCGGAAGAATGTCCGTTGACTTGGATAGTAGCTGTACATTCCGAAAAGTGAAATCGGTCTCCAGGCTTTTGCAATAGTATAGTCGTCCTTGCTAAGCTTCTTGAGTGGTATGATTTTAGCATGCCGCCATTGAGTAGGCAGTGTAGCGTTCTCTAGAGATGCTTAGAACAGGGCGAGAACGTCGTGCTTGACTGCCGGCCAAGTTTCTTTCCAGACGATCGCAGGTAGACCGTCTTCTCCTGGTGCTTTCCAAGATTTGCTTGCAAATACGTAGCTATCGTTCAACTTCTTCCATGGTGATCGGCGGTATCCGTAGGGGAGCTCGTTGCAGCCTGGGTCCTTCATTTCCAATCCTCTGTGAAAGGGGAGGAAAGAAGGTAGCTAGGAGTTCTTCTTCCTGTTCTCTGTGATTTCCTGTGACTGTTCTATCTGCTCTGACAAGCTGTGGCACCTTGCCAAACGCCGTGTCGTCGTCAGACTTCAAGTACCTGGCAGCCTTCCAGATATTGCTGTTGTCTGCTAGAAACTCGTCCCAATGCTTCTTCTTCTGTTGTCGGATAGCGTCGCGGTATTGCTTTGCAGCCCGTTTCGCTGTTTGTTCTAGGTCTACCAGAGCTCTCCCCGCTCGTCGTTCAACCCGGGCGCGGTTCCTCCAGTATATTTAAATGCAACGCAATTGTGTGAGGTCGGTCGTCCACCACCGCTTTGCATATGGCGATGGTCTTGCTTTCGGTGTCAGGGCTTGGACTGCCTCCTGGACTGCCGACATCAGACGGCCCGTCTGTTGTTGTACAGTCCCCCTGAAGGGGGTCGCTTTTAATGCTCCCTCGATTCTGGTATTTATTTCCTTCCAGGGTGCATTCTTGAGGAGAAACCGATCTTGTTGCTTCGGTGCTAGGACCACGGTATCAAAGACCGTCTCGATCGCACGGTGGTCCGACCCGTGTTCTATGCTGTAGATCGAACACTTGACTGTTGTGTCCGCTAGCTCGGCTGAAGCCAGGACCAAATCAATGGTCGTATTGTAATCCCAGCCGTGCCATGTCTTCGTACCCCGCGGAAGCAGACTGCTAAGGGCGAAGTCGTTCATCAGGTCGATGATTCGATCCGCCTCTCCTTGCCTTTCCAAAGATACATCGTCTCCTCCCCACAGCTAGTCGTGCCGGTTGAAGTCCCCCACAACCACCACGTCCAGTGTAGTGCCCGCGGCTCGTCTTGTGACCGTGATTATCTTGCGTAAATTGTCGCAGATTCTTCGTAGAGCCCGAGGATCCTGCTTTGGTTTATAGACGGATACCACCAAGACTCGTCGATCAGGGAGTCTTAGGATGGCTGCTGTCATGTCCGGGGATGCAATCGGGACCTGTTCCGCCTCTACGTCCTTATTTATCCAAAGCATGCTTCGTATCGCCCATCTTCCCTCTCTCCAAATTGAGGGAACCATCTTAGTCCACTTATGGTGTACCATTGGAGTGGTCAAGAGTCGGCCATCAATCCTCCGTACTTGAGGCTCCTGGATGGCTACTACTGTTACGTCCTGAATGTCCTTGTCGTTCATCAAGCTATTATGCACTATACCCTGCTTTCTGACATTGAGCTGGATCAGGCGGAGCGTTCTACTCATGGTAAGATGGGTAGAGCCTCTAGCAGTTTCGACTGAACGATTCGTGAGGATCGCCACAGAGGACGCACTTGACAAGCACCTCCCCGCAGCTACCGTAGTGATGGCCCTCCTTGGCGCACCTGGCGTACACTTGGGTGTTCTTGCACTGGAAAGCTTTGTGACCGATCTGCTGGCAGTTATAGCATTGCTCTGGACGCATCCGTCGTTCGAAGATTCCCGTAAATCCTGATTCTCTTCCGGCATAGAAGAAGCCGTCGTTAAGGAGCCTCCTGGCGTCGCCCACTCTGGTGATATAGACCACCATAGAACCATATGCCTTTGCGGTGTCCCTTCGGCTTAACCATGCCAGCTTGGCGATCTACACGTCGTTTTCCTGGCCCAGAGCCTCAGCGGCTCCAGGAAGGGCCTTACCTTCTTGGTCAATGACAGCCATACGGTTGACGTTATCGACTTTGACTGGGTATGTCTGATCCCGAAGGACTCTTGCACCCAGCGTCTTCTTTGCTTCGATGTATCCTTGATCTTCTTGACTTCCTCTTCGTTCCTGCCGACGATCCTAAGGCAGTTGGCGTTTCCTCTGTCTCTGGCAACACAACGCCACTTGGCTTGATCGCCAGGCGCTTGCATTATGTTCTCGATGAGCTTGCAAAGAGCCACTGGAGTAGCCTCTCCGATGTCTTCCTCCGGCACCCTGGACATGTCCACCGTGCAGAATGCTAGCTCCGGCGTCGCCGTCCGGCTTGCGGAGGATGCCGGGCTAGAAACGCTAGCAGGAGGTGTACGTCGAGCGACGTCCGCATATGCAGGCCGAGCCAAAGGGGCTTCTTGAGCCTCCTTCATGGCTTGTAGCTGCAATCTGGTGTCCTGGAGCTCGCGGCGGGCTTGGGTGAGCTGCTCTCGTGCTTGCGACAGTTCTTCGGTCAACTGGGCCGTCATTTTGGCCATCTCCTCTGCCACGTGGTCTCTGAGCTTTTTGAATTGAAGCTGGAACTCCTTCTTGATGATATTCAGTTTGTTGTTGAAGTCAAGGTCCACAGGTTGCTCTGGGCCTCGGATCTCATCGCTCGTCTCATCGGCTACAGCAACATTATGGGACGAAGGGAACCAACAGGCAGGAAGAACGGTGATGAATTGGTTTGGTGGTTGTCTAGGGAGGAAGAGTGCCCTGAGCGCGGAGCAATTGGTGGGCACGAAGTGGCAGAACGCCAGGCGGTCTGGAAGATGTGCGCCCGGGCGGTGGCCCGGGTCCGACAGACTGTATAGACGTGTGGGGTGCCAGCGATGGGCGGCTGCGGGGCCAATGGAGCAGCCGCGACCAGCGTGACGTGAGAGATCACCAACAAACATAAAGCGCTAGCTAGAACGAAGGCAGTAGAAGGCTTTAGAAAAGGAAATAGCTATATCATCGCGCCGTCCCCCAGACCCCTCCTGTGCCACGCTATGACGGAAAATATGGAATCCAACACAGTCACTGTGTTGGATTCCAAAGTAGTGTGTTGAACACACTACTTCGCAGACCTGAGCAGCTTGACGACGGCCCCGTGGCGATTCTTGGCGGCCCATGACAGCGGCGTCTGGCCGTATATATTATCCTTCGCGTTGACATCGACCTTGCCCGTAGCGAGTAGCAGCTTGACAACGGCCCCGTGGCCATTCCAAGCGGCCTATAACAGCGGCGTCTGGCCTCTCTTATCCTTCGCGTCGACATCGACCTTGCCTGTGCTGAGCAGCAGCTTGACAACGGCCCCGTGGCCATTCCAAGCGGCCCATAACAGCGGCGTCTGGCCGCTCTTATCCTTCGCGTCGACATCGACCTTGCCCGTAGCGAGCAGCAGCTTGATAACGGCCTCGTGGCCGTTCCCAGCGGCCCATGACAGAGGCGTCCGGCCGTTCTTATCCTTCGCGTCGACATCGACCTTGCCCGTAGCGAGCAGCAGCTTGACAACGGCCCCTTGGCCATTCCAAGCGGCCCATAACAGCGGCGTCTGGCCGTTTTTATCCTTCGCGTCGATATCGACCTTGCCTGTAGCGAGCAGCAGCTTGATAACGGCCTCGTGGCCATTCTTAGCGGCCCATGACAGCGGCGTCTGGCCGTATATATTATCCTTCGCGTTGACATCGACCTTGCCCGTAGCGAGCAGCAGCTTGACAACGGCCCCTTGGCCATTCCAAGCGGCCCATAACAGCGGCGTCTGGCCGCTCTTATCCTTCGCGTCGACATCGACCTTGCCTGTGCTGAGCAGCAGCTTGACAACGGCCCCGTGGCCCTTCTTGGCGGCCCGTGACAGCGGCGTCTGGCCGCCCTTATCCTTCGCATCGACATCGACCTTGCCCGTGCCAAGCAGCAGCTTGACAACGGCCTCGTGGCCCTTCTCGGCGGCCCATAACAGCGGCGTCTGGCCGTTTTTATCCTTCGCGTCGATATCGACCTTGCCCGTAGCGAGCAGCAGCTTGAAAACGGCCTTGTGGCCGTTCCCAGCGGCCCATGACAGAGGCGTCCGGCCGTTCTTATCCTTCGCGTCGATATCGACCTTGCCCGTAGCGAGCAGCAGCTTGAAAACGGCCTCGTGGCCCTTCCAAGCGGCCCATGACAGCGGCGTCTGGCCGTATATATTATCCTTCGCGTTGACATCGACCTTGCCCGTAGCGAGCAGCAGCTTGACAACGGCCTCGCTGCCGCCGCGGACTGCGTAAAATAGCGCCGTTTGGCCCCCGTCGATGAAATTAACGCGACCCAAGTCTAGCCAGAAGACATCGAAGAATTCGTGGCCGTGCTCTGCAAGGTGACCAAACACCCCCTTCCCCCTCGAGAATATGAAGCTGGGACCGCCAAGATTTCCGAGTTGCTTTCGGTTTTCGAAGACCAGCTTACAATATTCCCGAAGGCGGCACTGAGACTCGACAGGCTGGTTTTGCACTTCGGCTTCCAACAGCGCTCGAACAGCTTCGGTACTCCCAGTGGCCAGCGCAGCGAAAATCGGCGGCCCATAGCGCGCCCCGGCTACAACATCGAAACAGGACTGCTTTCGAGGATGTATTTTGATGAGGTCGGCCAAGTTCTTCTCGGCCAGGATGTAACGGAGGTTTACTGATTTCAAATACTGCCAGACGACGTGCTTCTTGAGAGTATCGTGGACAGTTGCCCATTTCTGGAGAGGGAATCTGTCGAGGAATGCCCGCTGTCCTACCCCATATTGCTGGGCGCTGTTGGCATGCTGGAGGATGTTGAGCAGGGAATATTCGAGAAGCGGGAACCTCAAGCGAAGGTCCGCGCGAAGCTGTGTTTGTGCAGCTTCAAAACTCCCTTGCGAGGGATAACTCCCCAATGGCTTAAGATCCATGTCTGTCTCGAGCTGGGCCAAACAACAATCCCTCAGCACCTCGTGGCTCTGTCCCTCAAAGTTCCCGCTGAGAATAGCCCCGGACCACTGACCGGCTCCGTATTTGCCCAGCAAGAAGTCGCGGACCGACTCGTGGATAAACTGGACCTCGGATGTTATGCTCGTAACCCCAGCTAGGCCCTTGGAGGAGTGTCTCACGAAAGCCTTCATCTCATCCAAATCCACAGTTTCTTGGTCCCACTGTCCGGAACAGGGCACTTCCTTGAGGCCAAACTGGACGGCGAAGTAGAGCTCCTGAGGTTTCAGGGGACGGGTCGCAAAGAGGATCCATTGCAGGCAGATCTGCAGTAGCTTCGGATCCTCATCGTCTCGGGTGAGAATCATCTCGAACAGGTCGGCCAGCTTAGGGGGGATTTCCTCAAGACGCTGGCGCATCTTTTCAATGGGCTTCCCCGGGTACTCCGAGTTGAGGATATCGACAACGAGGACGACCCAGAGAAAAATCAGCGAGGATTTCTTGAGGATTTCGGCTTGGAGTGTCTGAGCGGCTTTAGTGTTTTTCAGTCTGAGTTTTGCAGTGATATAGAGTTGAATGTCCTCCTTGTGCCCAATTTCGTCTTCCAACGTCAACTCGGTACCCTTCTTAATAGTGATATACGGATAGTGCCGGCTGGAAAAGCAGATATCTATAGAAAATGACTGTGTCAGCGAGGCTGCTTTTGTTGCGAAATTCTGGAATACCCACTGAGCCGAACCTGCGACTCCTGCGCCAAATCGCAGAGCTCCTCAAAAAAAAAAACCATGTCTTTCGCTTGGTTGTCGTCGCATTCGTCCAGGGCATCGACGAATATGGTCAACGACCGACTCCCGAGCTTAAGTATGGCATGGCGGAACGTCTGTTTTAGCGCCTCTTCATTCCAGCCATTAGTTCGGATCCCCCTTGCGCCATCGGCCGTCATCCACTCCAGACTGTCTTTCAGGTCTGGTACCATTTGGAAGAGCTGGTGAAGAAGAGAGCGGTACAATCCCGGCGTCGACTTCTCGTCGAGCTCACCCCGTGCGAGGAAAAAGAAAGAGAGAACAATTTGTGAAGTATCGCGCGTTATTTTTAACTTTACGTCTTCGAAGAGGAACTTCATCAAGATGGACTTCCCGGTGCCAGGGTTGCCCCTGATCCAGAGGAAGCCACCATTGTCGGGCTGGTTGGCGGGATTGCGCCAGGATGTATATTCGGGCTTGCTGAGAAACCAACGGCAGGTCCTTCCCTGGGCGGCTGTGAGATTTGTTAGGCGCTCATCGATTTTGGTGAAGTAGAGCTGCTCGATAAGCGCCGACTTTGTCTCCTGGGTGATGGACTCGGCGGCCTTCCAGCCCTGGTATCGAGCTTCTTGCGCCGGAGGAAGGTGTTCGTCTTCGACGACAGAGAGCTCACGAGTGATGTGTTCCGAGTCTGTAGCACGAGGCGTATCTTGGGATCTCGCTTCAATCGTCCCCATAATGCGCCCCATAGCGGCCGCAACCTTGACGTATTCTGGGTCTTGGAGCCCGGGGAAGCGGCACATGTCCATGTGATCGCTTGAAATGAATTGGCGTGTCTCGAGGGTAGGAATGTTGAGACAAGAAGACCGATCCTCGACCACCTTGGTTCCCAAGAGAGCCCTGACGCCGTATTCTTCTTGAAATGAATATACCAGCCAGTTTCGTTCTTGGCATATGGCTGGAAACTCTTCCCTCAGCTCTGTCAGGCGTTCGGAATTCGGCATGAGCGTGTTGACGATCTGCTGGTTGACTTGAACGCCAAGGGCCTGAGCTGAAGCAGCAAGGATATGGTGGATGAAGTTTCGGGGATCTGCTCCTCCGTGTGGAGTGCCGAAGAAGATGATTGAGGACGTTGCTTCGAGTATACCGTAGAGATGAGGCTTCGATGGCTGGCACGCTCGGGCTCTCCGGAGGGCTTCCTTGACTACGATGCCACCAAGACTGTGGGCAATGAAAACTATGGGTCGGCGTTCCTTGTTTGGATCTCTTCGAAAAGCCTCAAGGGAGCAGAGCATGTCCCAAGCATGGTTATAAACCGTTTTCTTGCTCACTTGGCCCTTGAGCCAGTGCCGAACCTTGGTGTCGTATCCATAAGTCAGGATCCGGGAGTTGGGGATTGTCTGGCAAGCGAGGTCTGCCGGCCAGTAGACCTCTTTCAGTCGTTGCCCTTCAGATCCGGCTTGGTCTCTGCCGTTTGTGCCGTCCACCGTCGGTGTGCGGCTGGGACCTGGGGAGGCTGGGGCCGATGTCACCGTGGAGTGGAGGGGTGATGGGCGTCGGCCGAAAAATGGCAGCTTCGGCCTCTTGGAGGGCCTCGCTACGTCTCCGATCTCATCGTCTTGGCCATGCCGCTTTGCCCGATTCTTGGATTGTTCTTTGACCTTGAGCGTCCAGGTGTCCTTGGGGTGCCCAGTAAATCCATGGACAAACACGAGACTGAGAGACGTCAGTTGGTTGTTGCATTGTTGCACGCGCTGGAGCACTCATCATCAGAGGTATAACAGAGGGGTGACACAAGACATACTCGACCGCTGCCTGTGAAGCTTCATACAGCACCGTGAAACCCTTCTCGTTGACCGAGGTCGCCATCTCCACTTTCAGTGCATCGAATACACCGTGATCCTGCGCCAGCCTGTTACGCCGTCGAGTCTTTGCAGCAACGGGGCTTTGAGTGTCGCGGGAGCCGTCTTCATTAGAGCGGGCTGCTTGTCAGGAATACAACGGCGTTGAAGTCGGGAAGAATGCGATCGTCGAGTTCAATGCGATTGAGGGTGCGATGAGGCTGAGCTGAGCTGAGCTGGCCACCAGAATGCGTCCGCGCTTGCTGGGCCTGCACGTGCATGAGGCTTCCTCGCGAGGCAGACAAGCCATTGGCTGTCGCTGGCTGTCATTGGCCATCGTGGCTGTGTTTGGGACTGGGGTCAGCTTTCTGCTCCGCGTGTAATCTGTAACTTTCGAGGGGAGAAAATTGCAGAAACAAAGCAGATGATAGTCGCCCTTGTATCTCGACAAGCTCTTTTGCTGGGGCTGGCAGCAACGGAAAACTCACAATCATGGTCGAGAGCATGCTCTAGCCAAAGAAGATCGATCGTAGAGAAAGCCATGTCAGGTGCTAACGTACATTATAAGCGAGTGCCGCATATAAGCGAGCGCCGCACTCTTCCACGCGACACGTCACCTTTACACTCGACACCGATTTTCTCATCAGCCCAACATGCCTCCTACTTTAAAGGAAGGCAGGGTGATCTTGGCTGTTGCAGCTATCTAGAACGATGCAAAACTAAGTATACGAGCTGCAGCAAAGATTTACCGCGTTGCCGAACGAACAATCCGTCGTCGACTTGCCGGCCGGCCTGCACGACGCGACACTGTACCTAATTCGAGGAAACTCACTCAATCAGAAGAAGAGGCTATTGTTCGATATGCCATTGAGCTATATGCGCGAGCGTTTCTACCGAGGTTGCGTGGTGTGGAGAATATGGCGAACCAACTGCTGCGCGAACGCGACGCGCCCCCTGTTCGGCAAACGCCAGCTAGAGCTCCGTACGCGTTATGTGCGTCGATACGACTACCAGAGGGCTAAGTGCGAAGATTCAAAGGTCATTTGCGAGTGGTTTACGCTTGTGCGGAACACTATAGCCAAGTATGGTATTGTGGTTGACGATATCTACAACTTCGACGTGTAACGGTCTTAGGAGTATATTGCAAATATCTAATGACGACTCTACGAGTACAACTAAGCTTGAAGAAAGAAAAGGAAAACGAAGAAACAGGCCAACGCGTTGCGGAGGCCTTCCTCTGACCGGAGGGAGACACTAAGTGTAAAAGGGGTAAGTGTGATGGAGTCGTTGATGGGGGTTGTTGATGCAGTCGTTGGCCGGGAGATTTTCAGGGGTTGGCTGAGAGTCATCGAGGCCTCTCCGGGGCTCAGCCCGTTACACGACGAGACTGGGTTCATAAGAGGCATCATCTTCGCGGGTATGGTAATCACGACCTCGGACGGCCTAAGCAAAGCAAAACTGGCCCAGCCTGGCAACCGCGAATGGGCAATAGTAATCCAGGGAATCAATGCTCTTGGCTGGGCCATCCCTCCCTTTATTATCCTGGCCGTGCAATACCACCTCGCCAACTGGTATACCGAGTGCAACCTCCTAGCCGACTGGCGTATCGCAACTACCGAGAACGGCTGAACTACTAATGCGGTAGGCCTGGATTGGATCAAGCACTTCGACTTCCATATAGTACCCCGGACAAAGGGCAAATACCGGTTGTTGATCCTCGACGGCCACGAAAGCCACCACTCGACCGATGCGCTCGCATATCAACCACGTGAGCAAGCTCGAGTTTCTCTGTGCCTTCCGCGAGGCCTTCTTTACCTCCATGACAGAGAAGAGCATACGGGGTAGCTTTTCAGGGGCTGGGCTTCTGCCGTACGATCCAGAGAGGGTACTTTCCAAGCTAGACGTGAAGCTTCGGACGCCAACACCTCCGAACTCACGGCCCGGCACTACACAATCTTGGGTATTCCAGACACCACACAACCCCCGAGAAGCCAACTCGCAGTCAACGCTTATCAAGACTCGCATTGCCAACCATCAAAACAGCCCCCCGACTTCAATGTTGGCTGCTGTTGACCAGCTCACCAAGGGTACAACGGCTGTAATACATCAGGTGGCTCGGTCAGAGGTATCTTCGCTCCGCAAGGCCAATGAGGCACTAAGCAAGCGCCGGAGGGCCAAAAGAACACGTGTGCAGCTTGGAGGATCACTTACCGTGCAAGATGCACAGGCTTCGCTTGGTCAGAATGCGGTGGGTGGAGGAGGAGTAGAAGAAACGCAGCAGGATGGTAGTGGTGCGGAGGGGGCCCGCAGGACGATACGGCGCTGTGGTGTGTGCGGCAACCCTGGCCATAATGCACGCACTTGCCAGGAGACTGCAGGACCCTCTGAATCAGTTGTTTCTGATGTAATTGTAGTGAGTTCTTAGTGTTGATGCGTTGTAATTAACGATGTGTTGTTGCAGGGTAGGTAAAGGTGCGGCGCTCGCTTATATGCGGCGCTCGCTTATAATGTACGTTATGCGCATATCGATGCAACGTTTCGGGGGTTAGCAGTGACACCCCAACCAACACCTCCAAACCGCCTTATCATTCCCCTCTCCAACCTCACCAGGGCTCCTCTCACCCACCCTCCAAGCATCTCTCCGACGCAACTTCCACGCGGACCGCGGCTCCCCCGACCGCGAAAGCAGCTCCCGCAGCCGGCCTCTCAATCCCTCCGACCGACACCCTTTCCCCTCCTCCCCCCCTCCCCCTTGCGCACCCGCCCTCTGGCCAGCCGCCCTTGCACTCAACGCCCAATGGAATCCAGGCGCCGACCAGGCCCGGTAAATCGCGTCCGCCGCGCTGGACTCGGTCAGATTCCTGCCGCGCCGCGGGGCGGCGGCGGCGGCGGTGGTGGTTTCGGGAGTAGTGCTCTTCGGCGCCGACTCAGTCTCCTCTGACTGCCGGTCACGGTCCGGGCCATCGGCGGCGTCGCGCTTGTTGGCGTCGTGCTACCCGCCCAAAGCCCTGCGACTACTCCATGATTGGCGGCACCAGCACCAGCGGCCTGATCGCCATCTACCCATGACCATCGACGTTGATTGATGGTCAATCAACTTGTGCTGTGCCTTTTTGGCGCAACAAGTCTGTCGTATGCATGCTCTAGGTAGCGAATTTTGGATGCTTTACTCTTGTAGAGAGCCTTTTTTTTTTGAGCTCGTTTTCGGAGCGCTTTTCAACCCTGACCGTTCCCGGGAAGATCTTGGGAAATGTATAACGTGATCCACCCCTAAGCGACGCACACCCCCAAGCGACGCACTTTTCGACGCATCACACATCTCCATCTTCTGCATAGCATTTCTCCACAACCAACCATGACAACCCTCTATAAAGAAAGCCAGATCATCCTGGCAATCGAGGCTATTCGAAAAGACAAAAACCTCAGCCGCCGGAAAGCCGCAGCAATCTACAACGTGCCCGAAGCTACGCTTCGCTACAGAATGAACGGACGAGCATCAAAGCTAGAGTCGCGTCCTGCAGCCCATCGACTGACAATCACCGAGGAAGAGGCAGTTGTCCAGTATATATTGGACCTGGATACGCGAGGATTCGCGCCCCGGCACGCTGGTGTTGAAGATATGGCTAATTTGCTTCTCGCGCGACGCGACGGCGGACGCGTCGGCGTGTATTGGGCCGAGAAGTTCGTCAAGCGACAACCAGACCTCAAGACGCGTTTCAATCGCGTATACGACTTTCAGAGAGCCCTCTACGAAGATCCAGACCTTATTGGCGCGTGGTTTAAGCTTGTGCACAACATAAGGGCGAAGTACGGCATCTATAACTACGACTTCTACAACTTCGACGAGACTGGCTTCATAATGGGCGTTATCTGCGTATCTATAGTAGTAATACGCGCCGATCGACTTGGAAGAGGCAAGGCAGTTCGGCCTAGCAATCGGGAATAGGCGACAGCGATTGAGTGCATCAATAGCGAGGGGTAGTGCCTCCTACCGTTTCTTATTGTTCAAGGCGCGTACTACCTCGCTAACTGGTATACCGAGGGCGAACTCCCACTCGACTAGGCTATCAAACCAACTTCCAATGGGTAGATAGACAACGAGACTAGCCTTGAATAGATCAAACACTTCGAGAAGTATACAAAGTCTTGTACAAAGGGTATATATTGTAACGGGCTGAGCCCCGGAGAGGCCTCGATGACTCTCAGCCAACCCCTGAAAATCTCCCGGCCAACGACTGTATCAACAACCCCCATCAACGACCCCATCACACTTACCCCTTTTACACTTAGTGTCTCCCTCCGGTCAGAGGAAGGCCTCCGCAACGCGTTGGCCTGTTTCTTCGTTTTCCTTTTCTTTCTTCAAGCTTAGTTGTACTCGTAGAGTCGTCATTAGATAGTTGCAATATACTCCTAAGACCGTTACATTACAACTAAGCTTCCTTCTTCTGTTGTCAATTGCAGAGAAGGTCTGCGTCGTCATCGAGGCGGCGAGACACCCACGACCGCGGTACAGATACAACCGCAACACGACGCAAGCCCTCCATCACGCGAGGCATACGACGCAAGCCCTCCATCACGCGAGGCATACGACGCAAGCCCTCCATCACGCGAGGCACCCGACGCAAGCCCTCCATCACGCGAGGCACCCGACGCAAGCCCTCCATTCGAGCGAGGCATAACGGGAACTCATCAGAAGGAGCGTCATAATGTCAGCCAACGACACCACAATACAGGATAGCCAAAGCAGCGACCCAATGGCCCAGATGATGCAGTTCCTCGAGCGGCGATTTGCCAGTCTCGAGAAGCGTCAGGCAGAAGAACGGGAAGCGAACGACGCCCAGATCCGACTCCTACAAGAAGGACTCGCGGTAGTGCGATCTAACGTACCTACACCTCGGACCCTAACATCGCCAGCCCCCCCTGCTGTCGCCGTTATACCACCACCTGCACCTACGGTCACTGCTTCATCACTATCCCCACCTATCCAGACAAAGAGAAAGACGACCCTTCCGGACCCCCCCCGTTTTGATAGGACTCGGAGGAAGTTTCGGACATAGAAGCAGGAGATGGAGAGCAAGTTAGAAACCGACGGCCTAGCAATCGGCACCAAGAGAGATCAATTCTCCTATATCTTCGCCCGCCTCTCAGAGAGCCCACAAGCAATGTCCGCGGCCTACTTCGACCACTGTAAGCAGAGCGAGACAACTGAGCCTGCAGAGTTTCTCTAGTACCTATCCTCTTATTACTCGGACCCAAACCTCACCTAGAAAGCTCTCGACAAGTTGGGCTCGATAGCCCAGGGAGACAAGGAACCCTTTGCGTCCTTCCTGCCCAAGTTTGAGAAGGAATTAGCCGATACGGACAGAGCTGGGTAGACATCTGCCGTCAAGATCAGCTATCTCAAGAAAACCCTCAACGGAGAGATGCGGAGGGAGCTCAAGGGCCAACTCAATATGCCCAACGAGTATAACGAGTATATACGGTCCCTCCACGATCTGGGCGCCAACCTCGACGAGTTTCGCGCGTTCTCTCAGCGGCGTAGCCCCCAGCAATCTACCCGCAAAGAAACCTATGAGAGGGCACGGAGCCCTTCCTCCAGCCAGAGACCTGCGAAGCAGCAGAGCGAGATCCGTGCTACTACCCCCCCCCAGGACGTTATAGATTGGGAACCTACCAAGATCAGTAGAGCAGTCCAGCGACAGAACAAGGAACTAGCAGGGAAGCGGGCAAAGTAGGCCGACGATAAGGAGATAGCCTCACGCTATAGGGAGAAACGGTATTTACGATATGGCAGAGACGGCTGTTGGATCTCGGAATGCCCTCTCCTTCCTATAAGGCGTCCCGAATCCCAGCCCCGAATATACGCAAAGAAATTACGCCCCAAGCTCCCCAAGATCGAGGAACTAGTCGATACGGACGACGACTCATCTATCCAGACGATAACCGATAACGAAGAGTTAAAAGAGTAGCTCCTAGCCGAAGTTATAACCAGGAGCACTCAGAGGCGAAGCAGGAATAGAATAAGGTCGAGGGCTAGATGGATAGAAAACCTTTCTATATTAACTTTGGCATCAATAGAATTTGTTATACCAAGGCCCTCGTTAACAGTGGTTGCCTATGTTTTGCTACCATTAGCCTCTCACTCGCCAGACGCTTACGCCTCCTATACATCCCAATCACCCCTCGCGATCTCGCCCAAGTCAACGTGACAGTCAAGGGCGCTATTCGAGAGGTAGCCTACGCCGATACCGACATTGACGGCCACAAACTGAACCGTATCTTCTTCTACGTCATCCCTGACCAGGAGGACGATATTATCCTTGGTCGGCTATAGATAGACGCTAAAGAGGTGACGATTTCCCTATTACAAGGGGAACTGACGATTGGGACATTAGGCCTAATCGTCAAGGAAAGGAGTCAGGGAGGGAGCCCAACGCTACCAATCTCCCAACAGATGTCTAGCGTTTTTGGAGCCCTAGTACGAAGGACTCGGAAGTCTCAGGCATCCCAAGTCTACAATCCGGCAAAGCTAGCACAGATTTTCGCTGCAAGCCTTAGGGATATCGAAAAAGCACTTGCCCCAAAGAGACATACCGACCTACGGCAGAAGCTACCTGAGCATTACTACGAATTCCTCCCCCTCTTCGACCGGAGCGCCGTAGACCAGCTACCACCCCCTCGACCAGGGGTAGACCACGAGATCACACTAGAAAGAAATAAGGATAGACGGGAGAAGCCCTTACCCTAGGGGCCACTCTATAGGATGTCACGCGAAGAACTGATCGTTTTACGAAAGACCCTCACCGAACTTCTCGACAAGAACTTCATCAGGGCAAGCAGTTTGTCAGCCTCAGCCCCCGTCCTATTTGTTAAGAAGCCAGGAGGAGGACTACGTTTTTACGTCGATTACCGAGGGCTGAATGCCATCACCTGCAAAGACCGGTACCCACTCCCCTTGATCAACGAGACGCTTCGGTCTCTATCGAAGTCGAGATGGTTCACGAAGCTAGACGTGATTGCCGCATTCCACAAGATCCGAATCAAGGAAGGAGACGAGTAGAAGACCGCGTTTCGTACGAGATACGGGCTATACGAGTGGTTGGTCACCCCGTTTGGGTTAACTAGTACCCCGGCTACCTTCCAACGGTATATCAACAATACGCTACGCGAGTACCTCGACAAGTTCTGTTCGGCTTATATCGACGATGTTTTGATCTACTCCAACGGCTCGCTCTCTGACCACAGGAAGAAGGTTCGGAAGGTCATACAGAAGCTTCAAGAGGCTGGTCTCCAAGTCGACATCGACAAGTACGACTTTAAGGCAAAGACCGTCAAGTACCTAGGGTTTATCGTCGAAGCTAGAAAGGGGATCCGCGTCGACCCCGAGAAGATCAGAGCAGTCGAGCAGTAGGAACGTCCCAAGTCCGTCAAGGGAGTCAGAGGGTTCGTTGGGTTTGCCAACTACTATAGAGAGTTCGTCCCAAACTTCTCGACGGTAGCGATGCCCCTGACGGCCCTGACTAAGAAAGGAGCTCCCTTCCTCTGGTCACCCTAGTACGAAGAAGCCTTCGAGAGACTCAAGACTCTTCTCATCAGCGCCCCGATCTTAGCCCAATAGGATCCAGACCGGAAGACAGTGGTCGAGACAGACTCTTCGGGGTACGCGGTCGGAGGAGCACTCTCCCAGTACGATAACGAAGGAATCCTACGGCCTATAGCATTCTTCTCAAAAAAGAACAACGTAGCAGAGTGCAACTACCCAATCCACGACAAAGAACTATTGGCAGTTATCCGCTGTCTCGAGCAGTAGGATTCCGAGCTCCGGAGTATACCGCTATTTGAGGTTTGGACAGACTACAAGAACCTCGAATACTTCTACAAAAAGCGGCAGTTAAGCGAACGGCAGGTTCGCTAGGCAGAGATCCTCGCCCGTTACAACTTCCAGCTGACGTACCGGCCGGGCAAGGAAGCTATAGTACCCGACGCACTCTCGAGGAGAGACCAGGACATGCCGGCGGATAGATTCGATGAACGTCTCGCTGGACGCTACTTCCAGCTCCTAAGGATACGGAGGGGCTATATCTCCGTCCACCGAGCACAGATCAGTGCCCTAACAAGGGTAGTAGAAGTGGAGGAAGCAGAACCTTGGACTAGCAAGCTCGAGACCAAGGTTAGCGTTGGGTTCGTAAAGGCTGGCGATCAAGATGGAGACGACGACGACCAAGCCGACAAGTCAGATCCCCCCGAGAACCCATTTATCGATAAGCCCTTTAGCGATCTGTAGGAGCAGGGACTCGCGGCCAACAACCGTTACTGGTTAATCCGCCAGTTGGTCAAAGACGGTGAGAGGCAGTTGCCTCTACAGTGGGGGCTCCCTATCTCGATCATAGAGTGTTCGATCGACGAGGGAAAACGGCTTTGTTGGAGGGGGCGAATCTGGCTTCCTCTCTTCGAACCACTCCGGACTCAAGTCATCCAAGAGACATACGACTCGGCCATATCTAGGCACCCTAGTAGGGATCTTACGAAATCACTAATCGCTCGGAAGTTTATATGGCCCGGCCTTAGCCAGGACGTCCGAAGGTTCCTCCGGAACTGCGACGTATATGGAAGGATAGCCGTCTGGAGAGAGAAACGGCGTAGCCTACTGAAGCCTCTTCCAATCCCCGAGCGGATCTGGAGCGAGATTTCTATAGACTTCGTCACTGGGCTACCCCAGTCTGGTCCTGACCAGGCGGATACTATTATAGTTATCACCGACCGATTGTCAAAGAGTGTTGTCTTCGAAGTAATAGCGTCAACAACTGCCGAAGACATGGCCGAGCGGCTGCTCAGCTGCTTCATCCGGCACTATAGCCTTCCATCGGCAATCGTCTCCGATAGAGGACCCTAGTTCATCGGCTATATATAGAAGAGGGTCTGCGAGTTGTTGAAGATCACTCGCAGGTTGTCTACAGCCTACCACCCCGAGACCGATAGCGCAACGGAACGAGCCAACCAGGTTTTAGAATACTACTTACGCTGCTATACAACATACTAGCAGAATGATTGGGCAGGCCTGCTGGCCGCGGCGATGCTGGCTGTCAATAACCGTAACGCAACGTCAACGGGAATCAGCCCCTTTTTCCTTATGTACGGCTATGACGTGGACCTCCTTGACCTGACTGATAGGGGGAGAGAACTACGTACGACTAGGAACTCCCCGGTAGCCCGTGGAGAGGCCTTTGTCGCCAAGCTGAAGGAAGCGGTATAGGTAGCACAAGCTGCGATGGCCACCGCCCAGGAACGTCAAGAGGAATACGCCAACCGAGACCGGCAGGTCGCTGAACAGTTCCGCGTAGGAGACAAGGTCTGGCTACGACTGACCAATATCAAAACCAACCGGCCTTCGAGGAAGCTCGACTGGAGAAACGCCAAATATACCGTCATGGAACTGATCGGTTCGCACGCCTGTCGTCTGGACACACCACCAGGCATCTATAACGTATTCCATGTCATGCTGCTGAAGAGGACTGGCGATGATCCACTACCGTCCCAAGCCCAAGACAACACCCAGCCCCCAGCCATAATACCAGCAGACGACGAGGACGGCGAGGAAGAATGGCATGTCGAGGAGATCCTGGAGGCAAAGAAGACGGCAGGAGAAATAGAGGTATTTGTTAAATGGACGGGCCACATACAGCCTACCTGGGAACCGCTGAGTGCCTTCTTGGAGACAGAGGCCCTGGACCGGTACGAAGCCGCCTACGGGAAGATCACGGAAGACGAGGCAACGCCGGGAGAGGAGGGGGGTATTGTAACGGGCTGAGCCCCGGAGAGGCCTCGATGACTCTCAGCCAACCCCTGAAAATCTCCCGGCCAACGACTGTATCAACAACCCCCATCAACGACCCCATCACACTTACCCCTTTTACACTTAGTGTCTCCCTCCGGTCAGAGGAAGGCCTCCGCAACGCGTTGGCCTGTTTCTTCGTTTTCCTTTTCTTTCTTCAAGCTTAGTTGTACTCGTAGAGTCGTCATTAGATAGTTGCAATATACTCCTAAGACCGTTACATATATCGGATGATTGTCCTCGATAGGCATAAGAGTCACCAGTCAGCTAAATTCGAAGCCTTTTGCAAGGAGAATAACATTATTACTATTAGCCTACCTCCTTACTTATCTTATCTAACCTAGCCACTCGATATTAGGTATTTCAGTGCCTTGAAGAAGGCGTATAGTCGGCAAATTGAGCACTTTATTAGAGCGTATATCAACTATATTACCAAGGTCGAGTTCTTCCTCGCCTTCAAAGCCGCCCACTTTGCTACTATAACAGAGAGCAACAATAGAGGAGGTTTCAGAGGTGCAGGCCTAGTACCTTTCGACCCTAAGGCTGTAATATCTAAGCTGGATGTCAAGTTACGGACGCCAATACCAACTGGTCCCCCTTCCGCAGCTGCCGATGCTTGGTTCTTATAGACGCCACAAAACCCAATAGAGGCTGTCTCGCAATCCGAGTACATCAAGAATCGGATTGCCCGTCACTAGGGAAGCTCGCCAACACCAATTTTCACTGCTGTCGACCAGCTTGCGAAAGGGACGCAGGCATTAGCGCATTCGGTTACCCTTATGGCAGCTGAGCTACGTACCCTATAGAAGGCAAATAAGGCACTTAGCAAGCGCCGGAGGGCCAAAAAAACACGTATGCGTCTTGGAGGATCACTTACTGTAGGAGATGCACAAGATCTACTGGCCCAAGAGGAAGTGCAGGAACAGGTAGAGCGTGAAACGCGTGAAAATGGTGGTCGGAAGATCAGAACAGAGACGGCTCCACGGCGTTGTAGCAAGTGTGGGAAGCCTGGGCACAATGCGCGCACGTGTCAGAAAGATGTGGAAATGTCTGATGTATATAATTCCGAATAGTTTCAATGAATTATAGTTGTTGTGGTGGTGCAATTGATGTTTCTTGTTGTATGTTGTGGAAAAGTGCGTCGCTTGGGGGTGTGCGTCGCTTGGGGGTGGATCACGTTAACGTTAGTTAGATTGTAATAGTTGCCCTTTCGGCTCAGCCGCCGGGCGTTAATAAATTGTATCGTATCGTATCGTATCGTTCCCGGGATTGACTTTCGGCGGCGACGGTGGCCTGTGTGGCCTCGCCCGACGCCGACAACCAACGGCTGCATTCTCAGTCATCGCCATTCCCTTGCGGCCTGAGGGGCGGGGCTGTGCGCGATGGCAATGCACGATTGCATTTCCCAAGATATGACATGATTTCGTCCAAGCCCATGCAAAATCCATTCTAGTACATGCAGTCTGTGTCCCATTTCTCCTCGGATTCTCGTGGGTTAGTGGGATTGTTTGGTAGGCTGGCTTGAAGGCGATTCCCCAAGTGTTCAACGTCCTATGTTCGGCGGCTGAAGCGGTGCCTGCTGTCCATGATGTAACAGGCTGAGCCCTGTCGACGGCCTCGGAGACTCTCGGCCAAGACGGACGGATCCGCTAACGCCGACGATCAAGACGCAACCCCCTGGTCATAAGAGGGGCATCCCATAGTTCTCTTTTCCTTCCTTTTTCCTTCCTCAAGTTTAGTGTACTCGTAGAGTCGTCACCAGCTAGTTGCAATATACTCGTTGAGACCGTTACACATGACACGAGGTGAGGGTTGTGAGTTCGGTCGGGTATGGTACATAGTTAGGTGTCTTCGTCGGCCTGCAGTCGGTGGGTGTCAAGCCGGCCCGTGGTTATCGCAAACCGTATGGTTGCCCGAACGGCCACCATATTGGGAGTCCAGTCCTTATTGTCCGATGGCGATTTCCCTCCCAGGTAGAACGAGATATTGCTTCTATGGGTATCTGTGCATGTGAGGCAACAGTAGGGGTCCAAATAGATGGATGTGGATCTGCGAGGTGAAGGAAGCCAGGGCTCGCAGGCGCAGGGGAAATACCCTGCGCGCATGGGCCACCTCACAGTGGGTCCACTGCAGGCTCCGCAAGACCCACCAAGCAACTATCGAGCTATCTCCACGTGACCAACCACATGACCACATGTCACGGCTGTGCCTGTGACACTGGTGTTGTATGTCTTTTGCCTTTTGCTCCATCGCATATCTTGGCGTTTTACCCCATGTTGGCGATGGTTGTCCTTTTTTCTCGGAGGAAGGATGGCGGTGAGTTGAAGCCAGCACTTGAGAGGGTCCGCAGATTCAACCAAACAAGTCCTGGCAGGGCATTCATTCGACAGAGATACAATTTCCAGACCTTGATGAAGGCATAGAAATATCCAATTTTATACACCCCCCTCTCGACACCATATGGTGCGGACTCCTAGCAGCGAGCTATGCACTTCAACGCCCACAACCACCGGCCGAACCAGACAGATCGCTAAAACAAAACAAACACACACAATAAACACCCCTTGCTACCTTATGAAATAAACCCATCCTGGACGACCAGCCATCAGTCAACCCCCCAACTGAGCTCTCTCCTCCCATCAGGTCCATCCACAACCCACCCAACCCTATGCCACCATCTACCAAAGCTTAACCTTCTGCATACTCCCCTCCTCCTGCAGCGCCTTATGCAAATCAAACGAGTTAAACAGCAAATGCGGCTCATGGCCCATGCCCTTGCGCAGGCACTCAAACTCGGCCTTCTCAAAGTACGCCTTGAGAATCGGCTTGTACACGTCATGCGCGCACTTATCAATAATCACGCGCGCCCTCTCGCGGGGGCTCAGACCACGCACATCGGCCAGGCCGTTTTCGGTCACGATAACGTCCAGGTCGTGCTCCGTCTGGTCGACGTGCGTGCACATGGGCACGATGCAGCTGACGCCGTGGGGGTCCGTCTTGGAGGGGCGGGTGGAGGGCGTGTGCATGATGGAGTACTTGGCCGACCGCAAAAAGTCGGCAGATCCGCCGAGCCCGTTGAGCATGCGGCTGCCCATGACGCAGGTCGAGTTGGCGTGAGCGTAGATGTCGACCTCGACGGGGGTGTTCATGCCGATGACGCCGAGGCGGCGGATGATTTCCGGGGAGTTGGAGACCTGCTGGGAGCGGAGGAGGAGCTTGTTATGGTACGAGTCGAGGTTCTTGTAGAAGCGCTCGAAGCCAGCGGGGGAGAAGCGCACCGAGGTGGCGGTGGCGAAGTCCAGGCGGCCCGAGTCGAAGAGGTCGAGGAAGGTGTCCTGGATGACTTCGGTCCAGACCTTGAGGTTGCGGAAGTTGGAGTTATCGAGGCCGCCGATGACGGCGTTAGCGATGTTGCCGATGCCGGACTGCAGGGGCAGCAGGTTGGCCGGGAGGCGGCCGTGCTTGACCTCGTGCTCGAAGAACTCGATCAGGTGGCCGGCGATCATCTTGGAGTTCTCGTCCTCGGGCGCGTTGGGCAGGGTCTGGTCCTGGTAGTCGGACTCGATGATGCCGACGACCTTCTCGGGGTCAATGGGGATCGAGGTGGTGCCAATGCGGTCCTCGACGTCGGTGATCAGGTACGGCTTGCGGCGGGGGGGCAGGTCGGTCATGGTGATGTCGTGCAGGCCGTCGAAGTCGGGCAGCGACGTGTTGACCTCGATGATAATCTGGGCGGTCAGTGGGTGTCTGGCTGGCTCCAATGTTTTTGGCCTCGACATACCTTGTCAGCCATCTGGATGAGCTCGGGCGTGGCACCGACGGAGGCGCCGGGAACGATGCTGCCATCCTCCTTGATCTTGGTCGCCTCCACGACAACCACATCGAGCTTGTTGTGCGGCCTGTCCTTGGTGTAGTAGCCCTGTTTCTTGTCAACACACGGCCCAATCTGCCCTGCAATCGGGGGGTCATACGTATACCAGGTCCACGGGGAACATGGACAGATGCTTGTCAAAGAATTTGATGCGGCCCTCGTTGATGCCCTTGGCGATGTTCTTGCCGACCTGATGGGGCGACCGCCTCTCAATCATGTCCAGACCCGCCCAGCGGTTCTCCGTCTCAGCGCCCGAGGACGCGCCCACGAACAGACTGTAGCGCAGCTTGCCCTGGAGGTTGTTTTTCTCGACGTGATCGGCGAGGATGGTGGGGGTCTTCCTGTTGCGCGGGGTCAGCGATTGGCCTCTGCGACAGCCGAATTCACACTCAGGAGGCCGTACTTGGGATAGCCGACGCCGGTGAAGCCGGACCAGCCGATGTAGGAGCCGTTGGGGAAGTGCTGGAGCAGTTCCTCGGGGTGGCACAGCTTCTTCAGCATGGAGGGGCGCTGGATGCGCGCCTTGAGCGCCGCCGAGGCAATTGGTGACGCCATCTCGAGCAATTACCGTCTGGAAGAGGGGATCTGGACTGGAGCGGAGGAAGGGAAAAAGGCGCGCCGCGAGGAGGGGAGAGCAAAGAAAAGAGAACAGAGAGAGCGGAGAGGGGGGAGCAGAGCAGCAGTCTGGGGCTGGCGGTCCGTCTTTCGTACGATGGAGAAAGAACAAAACTGAGAGAATTAGAAAAGTGTGCCGAGCATCTCGAGTAAAATGGCCAGTCCTCACGCGGGCGGCATCAGCCACTTAAATTTGGTAATTTGTTGAGTTGGGCTGGTGGGCAGCATCATGACTGCAGGCTATCCCCGGTTCCAGACCTCGCTCCCCCGGCGGTTCCCCCGTCAGCCCATCATGGGTGCTCATGGGTGCTCATGGGGGCGTGGCAGGCACGGCAGCCCTTGCCCCGCCCCGCAACAGCATCCACCGAGATGCGTCGATTTGTCCCATCGAAAGTGGTCAGGCGGTGGTCAATGGAGAAAGATGGCGGATTCGGTGGAAGCGCCGCGTCGAGGAGGTGCCCTGGAGTATTTTATCCTCGGCACCCCCAGCTCGTGCTGCCCGTCGTGGGCCCTGGATGCTCACCATCTCGCGCCATGTCAACGTGAAAAGAGATGCAACACCGGTGATGTCATAAGATGTTGCGGCCCAGCTGTGCCCAATCAGACGTTCCCCAGGTCCGGACCCCTGATGGCGGCGCAAACTCGGGCTTGATTGGGCCCGCTCAGGGGCCCCATTGAAGCTCCGTTCAGCCGTCGCGGCATCAAGAGGGGCCATTAAGCTCGGCTATTGCTGACTCGGCGCAGTGGAGGTGCTTCCGTTCGTCCAACGCAGTGTGGCTCACCGTGGCTGGAGACGGTTTCAGCAGTTGTCGACACCATTCGAACAGTTCTTCTTCAAGTCTGTGGTCAATATTTGACAAGATGGCGAGAGGGGGTTTTCGAAGAGGACGGTGGTGATGGTGGTGTCTCGCAGAGCACAGTGAATCGAGTCCGGCGTTGGCACCGTGGCCAGGACGGCATACGCAGTAGTCCCGCTGCGCCGGTTCGCCCGGAACGCGCTCGCCACCTCGGCCCCCGTTGGCAGGGCTGACCTCGCGAGACGGCACCCCATATCCCCGGACCATGCGGGATGGAATGCGGCGGCCCCGGCTGGGGAAGTTGGGCGATTGGCAGCAGCCCCGGGCCGGGGCAGGGATGGTTCGTCACCGGCAGCCGGCAGCCGGCGGGGCTAACGTGGCATCCGGGGCGCGCTCGCGTGCCGAGACTTCCCCACTCGGCGCGGGCTCGGCGTGGGCTCGGGCTCGGGCCTAAGCAGGTCCACGAACGGGCGGGCCGGGTTGCGACTTGAGTTGGTTGCCTGAGGAATATGCGGGTGGTGTTTAAGGGTCCTGGTGTCCCTCCATCTTGTGGCTGGTCTCCATCCATCCGCCCGACGTTGTGCTTGCAACCCAGATCGGCTGGTCCTGCCGCACATCGCCATCCTTTCTTTCGCCTCGTGTTGGAAGGTCGCACTGAAGCTATCAATTCTCAGATTTCCGGAGGTGGCAGAAGGTGGCGAAAGAAAGCTTCGAAGGAGCCGAGTTGTTGCTTTGGAGGATCTGGAAGACGTCGTGGACAACAGCCCGGGTTGTCTTGGCACAACTTGGAGTCTCTCCTGCAAGCAACATGAAGCCCGACAGTCTGGTTGATGGACACCGACGGCCATGTCAGTGTGAGAGGGAGCCCCACTCCACGTGGAAGAACAGCAATCGCTCCCAAACGGTGAGCCTCCCTGTCAATCCTGCCATGCATGAGTTCCGGGTTGGGACGGTTGGGCCAGATGTAACCTGGCCCTTGTCGCGCATTTCTCACGAGACGCGACCGGCCTGAACCGCGAGATGGGAGATGGGAGATGGCCTTGGATCGTTCTCCTGAAACACACGTCTGTGTGCGAACTTCCAGGTTGGGAGCTAGCTGTCGTCGAGGGGTTCCCTCAGGTGTAACCCGGAGATGAGCGGACGAAACAAAACAGCCAGGGGCTCATCTTCAGCTCCAAGTCATGCGGCGGCTTGACTGATCTCCCAATATCAACTTTCTGCGCGTCGCGAACAGTTTGCAACCGTCATGCAGTTTTCCTGCAGGATCGATGATCGATCATCTCGTCCTCACCAAACAACCAACAGAGAACAAATGCGACACGACCGCCGAGCCGTGTAACATAACATGGCGGCAGGTGACCTGGTAACCGGGCGCGCGCCTGCAGACGGGAGCCATGTTCGAGAAGCGAATCGAGATACGAAAACAGCGGCCAGACGACGGCCAGACGACTGACGAGGCTCTGGAAGCGAGGGCATGAGCTGACCGACAAAGGCCAACAGCCACCAGCGACTCTCTTCTCGAGCTGAGTGGAAATCCCAGGACCAGCGTGACACATGACTGGCCGCGGTGAGATCGTCTGGTTGCAAGAGGCCTTCATGTGGCACTTTATTGAGAGAAACGTTACATGACGCGTGAGGGTCTGCCCCGGTCGTTTTCTCCGCACCAAAAAATGTCTTGGCTGGGGCAGGTGGAGAAACTGGCTCGAGCTCCAGGTCCACCACCCCGGCGAGCTCCTTCCTAAACTGATTGTCGAGCGCCCTTCTGTCCAATCAGCGCCAATTTCTGCCTTCAGTCAGGCCCCCACCTCGGCACCGGCTGGCAAGCAGTGGTCGGGAAGGAGCGATCTTCGCCAATCAACAGCGCGCATTCCATCTCCAACTCCCTTCTGTCATTCGGTCCGGTGCCATCGTTTATCGTGAGCAACGATCTCTTGAGAGCAATGGGCCTGATGTCTCTTTTTTGGCGGCCAATTGCTGGGCAGGCGGTAATCGCCCGCAATCAATGTGGATCTGGGAACTGGAAACTGGAAGCCGCGAAGAGGGATGCTCTTTCCCAGCGCGAGCCAGGTGCTGCCTGGCAACATGCCATCATGAGGGGAAGCGGGAAGGAGCAACGAGCAAGGACCCCTCACCACAGTCACACACCGCAAATGTTCTTTCGCGTCACAAACTCGTCAACGCCACTTTTCCATTCTTCCTTCATCCTCCACGTGTGACCCGAGACTCACAGTGCGAGTGTCACGTTAGCCTCGACTCTCGAGGATTCGCTTGAAAACCCTTCACGACAAGTTCAGCTCGCGCGGCGCAGAACAGCGCTCTGGAACCAGCAACCCAGCACATGCCAAAGTACCTCGCGGATCCCCAATCATCCCACTTGTCCCATTGCTACGTTTGGGGCTTGAGGTTGCTGCCCGCTGCAGCGTTGCATCCGCCCTGCAATCGCGGCCTACACGGTTTCCTCAGTGTTCCCTGCGGCCCAGCCAGCGCCAATCTCGAGACGCCGCACCGCTCCTCAACCCCAGACAGCCTACTTTTAGCGTCCTGCATTCCATCCTCCCCGGTCCGTCCAGCCAAGCCTTAACCGTACGGAACCAAAAGCTTGCAAGGTTGCAAGCTTGCAGGGGCTCCGGCACCTGTGTCTTACACATTTATTACCTTCGGTTGATCGCCCTCGGCATCCTCTCTCATCTTCTCCTCCCGCACACCTCTCCTCCTCCGACCCCGCGAGTTTCAGACCTCGACTGTCGGCCACCCCCGCGAAACTTGTCGCCGATCCCGAACCAGCCACATTCGATTCCGACCTCGACTCTAACAATGGCGGACGAGAAGCGCGGTCCCTCTACGGAGGCGCCCGAGCTCACTGCTCACAGTCACCACGACGGTCCAGTTCAGCGGCCCGCCGGATGGATGTACAAGGGCTTCCGGCTTGGAGGGAAGGAGCTGTGGTACGCGTCGCCAATCATCCAGCTGCTCATGGTCGCCATGGTGTGCTTCCTGTGCCCGGGCATGTTCAACGCTCTCGGTGGTCTTGGCGGCGGTGGACAGGTTGATGCGACGGCCTCGAATGACGCCAACACCGCCCTGTACTCGACCTTTGCCGTCGTCGGTTTCTTCTCCGGTACCATCGCCAACAAGCTCGGTGTCAAGATTGCCCTGTCCTTTGGCGGCATCGGCTACTGCCTCTACGCCGCCAGCTTCCTCTCGTACAACCACAACCGCAACCATGGCTTTGTCGTCTTCGCCGGCGCCTTTCTCGGTGTCTGCGCCGGCCTGTTATGGACCGGCCAGGGCACCATTATGATGAGCTACCCGCCTGAGGACAAGAAGGGCCGCTACATCTCGTACTTCTGGATCATCTTCAACATGGGCGCTGTCATTGGCTCGCTCGTGCCCCTCGGTCAGAACATCAACGCGACTGGCAGCACCGACGTCACCGACGGCACCTACATCGGCTTTATTGTGCTGATGCTTTTGGGCGCCGTTATCGCCCTCTTCCTGTGCAACGCCGACCGCGTCCGCCGCGAGGACGGCAGCAAGGTCATTCTGATGAAGAACCCCAGCTGGAAGACCGAGTTCCAGGGCCTCTTGGAGACCATCACGAAGTCTCCCTGGGTCGTCCTGCTGTTCCCTATGTTCTTCGCCTCCAACGTTTTCTACACCTACCAGGGCAACGACATGAACGGCGCCCATTTCAACACCCGCACCCGCGCCCTCAACGGCCTGCTCTACTGGGTCGCCCAGATCATCGGCGCCGTCGTCTTTGGCTACGCTCTGGATTTTCCTCGCCTTCGCCGCTCCGTTCGTGCCAAGGCTAGCTTCATTGTCCTGTTCGTGTTGACCATTGGCATCTGGGGCGGCGGTTACGCCTGGCAGAAGGACCAGGCCCCGCGCGAGGTTGTCGAGGACAAGACTGTCGAGTACCACCGCGTTGATTGGTTGGACGGCGGCAAGAAGTTCCTTGGTCCCATGTTCCTGTACTTCTTCTACGGCTTCTACGACGCTGCGTGGCAGACTTGCATCTACTGGTACGTTTTCCTGTTCTCCCACAAACCACGCTGCACTTGTTAATACACCTCCAAGGTACATGGGCGCGCTCAGCAACTCCGGCCGCAAGGCTGCCAACCTCGCCGGCTTCTACAAGGGCATCCAGTCTGCCGGCGCCGCCATCTTCTGGCGTCTGGACGGCCTCAAGACTGGCTACACCACCATGTTTGCCGCTACTGTACGCTCCTCTCTGCTCCTTTCCACTACAACCAGAGTGTGTAATACTGAACTTATCTACGTAGTGGGGTCTCCTTGCCGGCGCCCTTGTCATCGCCGCCCCTGTCATCTGGATGCGCATCCACGACACCGTCTCCCTCGAGGAGGATCTCAAGTTCAGCGACGAGACTGCCGATGACGTCTTGGCGCCTGGCAGCAATGACCTGAAGAAGGATTCCACTGTCTAAGCGGCTTAGTTTGACACATCATACATGGTGGTCCGTGATTTTGTTGAGAGGGTAATTTGTTGGTGGATGAATGATTTTTTGGAATCATATGACGGTTGGATACGCTTGTTTGTATCTGCCGAGGGATGTTATGACATGGATGGAATTTTCGTTTCGTTGTGATACCAAGGTATAGCTAGTAGCTGCTGCTGTTGAAAGTATTTTAATGCACTGTGGTTGCCGCTTTGGTTTTTAATAATTATGGTCTATCACCCAACCTGAAACACCTAGATGAATGCAACTCCTTGACTTCCCGAGCTCGCCCCCTACTAGCAAACAAGGAAGATTATTCTCAATGCATCAGGCTGTGATTGCTCCATGTAATCTATCCCCGTCCCCTGCCAATGCCGACCCCTGAATCCTGGATGTAACGGAATATTTCGGGGTTGTGGGCATGTTTCTGGGCGGCTGTACCTGGGAGCTGAGGTTTCAAGCAGTACGTACAAGTACCTAGTAAGCATATGATGGATTCAAAGCCTTGTGCATACCTCTCCAGTTGGTACTAGCGTTTACTGTGCTCGCACAAGTTTGACCGGCCGATTCTTACTAGTCTTTGGAATATCTTGGTTTCTGCTGGTGACGAGAGCAGGAAGAAAAGGAAGGGCGTGGCAAGTTCTGCCAGGTGGCCGCAAAGTCAGCGTGGAAATTTATTGGCTTAGACCGAACCCCTGATGACTGCCCACTAGCGACATCGTAGTGCCCAGGTTTTGGTCAAGGTACCTCAATTGTGTGTATTGTAACACTGCATCAGTACTCCACTATCTGCTTTCGATCGGGGTTTGTCAACGAGGTCTGTTGGCTTAGAGCTGACTGAAAGACCCCGCCCATTGAGCCTCAAGAGCGTTGGAGCTATGATTGGTTGCATAGATACTAGTAGCAAGTTGTCTTGAATCGTGTCGAGTTTGCTTCACTTGAAGCGCCATGTACGTACTATGTCACGGTGGCCGACAACAAAGGGTGGATCGTAGTTATCTGCTGTCGCTTTGCAGGAATAGAGTGCTAGGGTAGGTGCAGTGCTTGGAGCTGATCTGATGAACGAAGATCAATGCACGGGGTACAGTCTATGGGCTGAGTTCCTGTCAGTACCTTGACCGCTATATGTGTTTGTTTGAAGATCTATGGTTATCTCTTTAGAGTGGGCATAATATCTTCTGACATGAGAGGAAGTGAGATCGTAGTTGTCTACACTCCGTAATGTTTATGATCTGGTTGTCATAGTGCTCTTAGTGTGCGGTATTGCTCTGGTTTTTCAATCAGAACAACAACCGAGTTTCACCTTTTTCACGAGTCCCGCCTAGGGTTGAAGGCTCGTTACTTGGAGAACACAATAAGTAACGGTGGGAGAAGTGTAAGGATACCCTCCTCTCTTGAGAAAAAGGCTTTTGCCTTCAGTCAATTGTATAGTTCTTTACCATCTTCCCAAAGTTTGTCGGTAAGCCCCCCAACTGGGCTGCTTTCCAGCGTGGAAAGTCTCAACAAGACAACTTCTATTCGGCTGTTTACTACTTTCAACCTGCAAAGTGGAAAAGTAACCAGCAACGTGAATCTTTCCAGCTTCGGTTTACCCAGACTAGTCTTTCAACAGACCTCAGCGAAACCGTCAAAATCCAACTGCCTGGCAGAGCTGCTGACAACCAGGACGCTCATCTGCGAAGCTTTAAGAAGTAGGAAGGCAAGAGACAAGGAGGTTCTGTCACTAGGCAGGGCGTTCCAGGTGTATGTGACGGAAATACTGCAGACCTTTGTTGTTATGCATCGAGGCTGGAGCGAAGTTGGGGATCGATACTCTGCTCGTAAAGGCTCTAAGCCCTTGAAGCTTTATGAGCATTGCTGCCAACTGTAATAGAGAGTACCCTTAAAAGCGAAGCCTCCCATGTGTTTTGTTTCAAGTTATTGACCTTTGTGCTACTCATTCCTCATTCTCTGTCACCCCTACGCCTCTGATATCCCATCCTCCAGCACCACGTTTTCAGTCACTGCGGGTAACCACCCCCCCCAAAGCTGAAAACTTTATTATTGGCAGAGGTTCCAAGATCTTGATTCCGTTACTAGATGTCTCTGAAAAGAATGGTTTGGAATGGAGGACACCCGACAAGTAAACACGAAAGGAAGATGATGTCCAGTTGCGGCACTGTAGAAGAGGACTAGGTAGTAAGAAGCCATTTCTACGTTTATCCAACATTAAACTCTTGGAGGGAGATTGGTGTCAAACCGTAGCTACCAAGAAATAGAACTCCATGAGCGTGGATGATAGCTCAAGTCTACCAAAGTCCGGTGCTTTGGTTTTGATGTTAGGTACTTCCACATTGTGTTTCACTCTCCTCTGCTACCTGACCACCCTCATGCACGTCAACAACCTGAAGGTAATTAACTCATGGCTTCAGGCAAGCAGATGGAGGTCTCCTTCATCCATTAACTCCTGCTGCCTGTCATATGTCTGAGATGGAGTTTACGCTCAACTGGCATCTGAAGTCTGCAAAGTCGTACACGACAAGCAATGCGATTTTCATTTTGACCAAATGATTCCGGCAGATCACCCTTCCCCGAGTCTCCGCTCATCCTTTCAGCTGCCAAAGCACTCCTCCGCAAAATTTCTTTTTATCAGAGACATAGGTGTGGGATTGATGCGGGTAGACGCAGGAACGGTGTCTCATCACATTCCTATCAACGCCACAGAGACACACGCCTTTGCAGGTTCCATGTCGTGGGTAAGGTACGTATCGGGTGCTGAGAAGGGGTTTTTTACCATATACAGATATCAAGGAGTTACGTTATGGGTTCTAACAGATGGCTGTTCCGGATTGGGATCGGCTCGAGTGTGGTGTTGCCTGTTTGAGTCGAGGCCAGTTCCCTTTCTGGAGTTTTGTTGCTGTTGGAAATGGGGTTTCAAGAGATGTCGTACTGGGAGCAGTAAATAACTACTCTTGAAACACTGCCTAAATACTCTATTGGCTGTATGTTCTCGCTGTTTAGGTCTGTTGAGTTTGAACGAGGTCAAGGGGTCAGTCGCTAGCTACCAGGTTGAGTATTGTCCATAATGATCAGCAAATTGTGAACGAATGGTTAAGTAACTCGCACCAATCTTTCTGACTCAGCGGCTCAGGACTTGGACAACGTCTCACGTCGAGAGTGTAACCCTTTAATTCCATTGGCGCCCTGTTCCATGACCATCTCCGCCTCAACCGCTCAACGCCATCCCTCTCCATCGCCACAGAAACCAAAAACAAGCATCCCTTGTGTCCCAATAAGGCTGCCCCTGCCGGCCGTTTTTATGGGACCGAGACACGCAACGCACAGGGCCAGGCGTGGAATATCGTGGATCATGTCTCGGGAAAAACGACGCCACTAAGAGGGGTAAGGACCCCGAGCTTTGGAACCGAACAGGGCTCGTGAAACCGGAGTTGGTTGTTCTGGGGAGCTGACAGGGTAGCTGAAGGGAGGTCTGCGGGAAGAGAAAAGCAGGTCAGTGTCAGTGGGGACGTATCGTCAGGAGTCTGGCCGAGGGGCTCTGCTGTGGAGGGTAAGGTGAGGTGTAAGTGGAGGTCAAAGTGCCGACAGCTGAGTTTCCGCGGAAGTCATGTTTCAACAAAGCAAAGTTTGTGGTTTTCTCGGCGCTTTTATACTCAGAAATACTGTTATTCTCGAATTCTGAGACGGTTACGAACCGCACTAACCTGTCAGGTCGCGTATCCGACACCTCCTGCAAGATCCCGTCCGATCCAGCAACACACCAGGAGCCAAACACACCGAGGACTAGTGCTCGGGTTCGAGCACATGATAGTCTGTGCTTAAGACCTGCGAAACACTAATGGTACAATCACTTTTCAAGGTCTTGTTTTTGGCACTCGGCCAGTCAAAATCCAAAATTCAGTGTAACTATCTTCTGTTGCTTCTCCTCACGGCTTTCCAAGGGACTGCACGCATAGGAAGCAACGAGATTCGGAAAAAGATGTTCGGCTGTGTTATTATTCTCCAAGTATGCGGTGTTGCGTCCAGCTGAAAATTCTAAATACGGACACCCAAATCCCGGAAACCATATTTCTGTACCACAGAACAGAAACACAGAGTGGTTTCTTGCATGTGAGTACCGAGTAAATACTCTTTTGCTTGTGGTTGCCGGCCCGCACATAAGACATTCAGATAAATCCTCGTCAGAATTTAGGCGGGCCCCTAAAACCCGGTTTTCGTATGCAGTGCAGTGTACACGAGAGAGATGCTTCGGGCATCTGTAGGCAGCCGCAGGGGCTTGATCTAAGCATCCAAGAGACAGTGAACGGAGTATGTTGCCTTGCAACGAGACGCACGTGGGGAGAACTGTTTCTTGAGCATGCACCTCACAACATGCTACTGAGTGATCATGTCACCAAAGTTTCCGCCATCTCCAAGACCCCAAAGTTGTTGCAGCCACAACAGCCTCTGAGCCCAGCACGTGTGGCTGTTCGTGCCTTGTCAGCGACCATCCGCCTCCGCCCCGGTCCGCGGAACGCCGAACGGGACCAAACAACCCGGGCCACGCACCCCCAACTCGGCCTCCCACAGGCCCATCATGACCACCCATAGGAACAGCCAGGGGGGCAGCACCCCTGCTTCCCCGCACCGTCAGCTAACCTTAACCCCAACCCATCAACCGGACCTGCAGTCAGCACCGGCCCGGCACGGGAGCAGGGTAACATCGCGCCGGGGCATGCCCCCCAAAACCGGGACAGCGAGAAGCAGCTTGCCGAGCGATCTGGCAGACTGGGAAGGTGAACCTCGCGCGATGTCTCCCGTGTCCTGCTTTTTCGGGGTGACGATGCGCGCTGTGCCAACTTTGCAAAGTCAAAATTACCGAAAGCGGTTGGGAGGGACAACTTGGGCTAACCGGGGTGCAAGAAGAATGCGGGGAAGTGGAACTGTTGAAGCCGGAGGATGGTGTTGTTTGTTCGTGTTCGTTAATGGAAGGGAGGGAGCTAGCTGTGATGGGGGCGGGCATAAGAACGCACCGGGAGGACGCTTGAGAGGGGGGGAGCTTGCTGTTCTCTGTGCTGTCTGCCGCACGAAGAATCAGCTTGTAGTTCCTGACCTGCCTCACACACCAAGATGAAGCCCTCACGGAGGTTCAACGCGGCACTGTCCGCAGCCCTGCTGTTTGACAGCGCCACCGCCCAAGCCGCCACATCCGGCAAGTTCAATGTCCTGTCCATGAACGTCGCCGGCCTGCCGGCATGGCTCAACAACAACGGCGTGCCGGGTGACAAGACCGAAGTCGCCGCCCTGATCGGCACGAAATTTGCCGAGTCCGGGTACGATGTAATCCAGGTGCAGGAGGCAAGTCAAGCATTCATCCGGATCGTTATCCCAGACTAACCCTCCCTCCAGGACTTCAACTACCACGCGCACATCTACCGCACCGACACGCACCCCTACCGCACGCCCACCTCAGGCGGCGTGCCCATCGGCTCTGGCCTCAACACCCTCTCCAACCTCCCGTGGACCTCCTTCCGCCGCATCAAGTGTATGCGCCAGTTCCCCTAAACTACCCCAACACAAAGCAAAACAGCTGACATCTCTAGCAGGGGACAAATGTAGCGACATCTCCGCTGCGGACTGCTTCACCCCCAAAGGCTTCACCTTCATGCGCCTCGCGCTCTCCACCTCCAACTCCACCACAGTCTACACCGACTTCTACAACATCCACGCCGACGCCGGCACCTCCTCCGCGGATTTCAAAGCGCGCCAATCCAACATCGCCCAAGTCGCTTCCTACATCTCCCTCCACAGCACCGGCAACGCCGTCATCATCTACGGCGACCTCAACAGCCTGTACAGCCGCGCCGACACCGCCGTGCGCTCCCTCCTCGACGGGAGCAGCGCGGCGGGTCCTGGGTGGCATGACGTGTGGGTTGATCTCGTCAAGGGCGGGGTCGTGCCCGCGGGCGCGGCGCAGTGTGGCGTGCCGGCGGTGAACGAGCAGTGCGAGACGCTGGATAAGATGATTTACAGGTCGGGGGGGGTGGTGGAGTTGGAGGCGAAGGGGTTTCGGTATGATAATGCGGTGTTTAGGCAGGCGGATGGGAGTGTGTTGACGGATCATAATCCGGTTTGGGCGGGGTTTGAGTGGAGGGGGATAGGGGGGTTGAGGCAGAGCGGTTTGTTTGGGGGGGATGGAGGGTTGTGGTTTAGTGATGTGCCGGTGGTGGTTGGGAAGGCTGGGAAGGTGAAGCCGGCGAGGGTGGTGTTCAGGGGCGGGGCGAGGTTGGATGGGGTGGGGTTGACTTTGGGGGATGGGACGGTGTTGAAGCATGGGGGTGAAGGGGGGACGGAGGTGTCGATGGTGCTGGCGGCGGATGAGTACTGGACCGTGGCGGAGCTGTGTAAGGGGGAGAAGAGCAACAAGGAGCGGAACTTTTACATTCGCGCGTTTACGTCGAAGGGGCGGAACCTGGCGGCCGGGACGGCCACCGGGGACTGCAAGACGTTTGAGGCGCCTGAGGGGTGGCAGATTGTGGGCTACTTGGGGCAGGCCGGCGAGGAGGTGGACCAGCTGGCGTTTGTGTATGCGCCGCAGTAATTGTGAGGTAATCATGGGCGGACAGTTAAGGTGTTGGCGGTGTTGATCTTGTGGTCTGGATCGTGCCGAGAATCTAGTTCCGTAATAGTTTGGGGAAAGGTAATATCGAGAAGCTTTTGGCATCATGAAATCCGCCGATAGCACAGCCGGCGTCGAGGTCCGCGGAGGTCTGGCCGAGCCGAGTCCGCAAAACCCACCGACCCCAGATCTGCGTGTGGCAGTGCCGGTGGTCCTCAAACTGCGCATGGCGAGGGGCTGACGACCATTTGCTGACATCTTCATCCCCGATTCCCCTGTCCCGGGCCACGCCGGGCCTGATGACGATCACCACCTCCGGAGTGGAGTCACCGGGCCAGACCCCGAGTCGAAGCCCGGAAACTCAACGCTGAAGAAACTCTCATTCAGGGGTAACCTTGAGTCGAACACGCGGATCAGAGGTCCACAAAGGGGAGAGATGGGCAAGATTGTGCGTTTTTCATAATTGCCGATTGTTCCACTGTTCGGCACTTGCTGTCAGGAACCAGCCGAGCCAGCAACCACGCGTGTGCCACAAAACGGCCGCTCTTGGGTCGCACGCGGCATCCAAGTGGTGTGGACTGGGAGCAGCCTCATCGTCAAGCCCGGCAGCCAAAAGTCCGTGATTGGATGTCTCTCGATCCTGCAGGTTTTTATTGAGCCTTTCAGACGTGCCGAGTCCTCGAGGCTCCGAACTGGCGAGCCAATTGCTGGCCGGAAGCACCTTGATGGCCAGGCACGGGACGGACGAGGGGGGGGGGTTCAGCTTCGAGAACGGGCTGCATCACAGTGACACAGATCCTACAGATCCTTCAGTCACAAGAACTTGAGGCTCTTGACCGGTCTGGATGGACGGGCTGGGACGGTGGATGAAAGAGGCCACGAGGAACCGGTGTGATACCACGCAGTCGCGTGCGAGCGGGATGGAAATTGCAGCCGCAATTCTGATCTGATGATCGTCGACGCGATGGTGGTTTCTGGGGTTAGCGAGCATGTTTCGCCCATGCGCCCATCTCGTCTGGAGAGATATAGGGCCGATTTCGAACCTCATTTCAGATTAAGTATCCATCTCGACAGCGGGTCTGCGGAGCGGGATGGGCGATTTTGTTCGTTACCGAAAGATGGGATTGCTGAGAAACGGGTGAGACCACATTAGCCACAGCTTGCAGAACTGCGACACTGCCGTGTATCCTTGGCATCCTGGGCCGCAGGTTGCGCCAGAGTCGACCGACCATCGACCGCACATGCAACGTTTGATGCCATCTCGAACCAGATTGTCCACGCCAGGATCTCTTTCCAATCTCGACGAGATCATGATCGATCGCAACGAAGAAGGTACGGGACGTGAGACCGTGAGTGGTTCATCTGACATCTGCGCGCGATAATCCCGGGAAGACCGTTGCAAGGGTTCAATGGGGTCGGCTCGCCGAGGGGTTCGGACGTTCTTCCCGAGACGAGACCCTCTCAGAAGAAACCGTCAAGGTCCCCGAATCCGTCTCGTTTGAACTTCGGAAAAATAGAATCAATAGCGTGCGTCTGGACAGGCAAGCGCGCTGCTGGGCTTTCTGCAGGATTTGACGAGCGCGTCTTGTCTCGTCTCTGAGGATCCAGTTGAGCCCCTGCCGAGCCCCCACCCAATGCAACACGGCAACCAGCAAAGTCCCCGGGTCTGCGAGCTCGTGGGGGAGCTCGGGAGGAGTTTCGAAGCTGTGAATAGGGCAAGGCTCCTTCTGGGTATCGAGATGAAGTCTGTCCGAATAATAAAGACAAGAGAAATAGGAAACACCCTCGGAGTAAACCTGTGCTGCTTGCTTGTGACATTTCTTGCATCTCCGCGTGCCGCTCTGGTTCGAGAGTGAAGACGAAGATCGTGTCACAATCAGTCAATCCATCAGGAGCAGGGTCGATTGCGTTGCAGCGATGAGCCACCGCCCACGCGCGCTTCTGCACGCTAACCTTGTGCCTGGATGGTCCGCGGCAGGGGTAGGGAGAAGCGCGTCAGAGTCCCATCCACTCTGTTTCCCCCACGAGTGGAATGCCAGATGCAGGTCCGGATCTGCAATTTTGACAGCCTGTCTCCGAGAAAAGAGGCATTGTCGATGTGGAAGCCCACCCTGGTCATGGCGACATCCCTTTCGCGCAAGCCTCACAAGCCTCTTCTTGTGCCATCCTCCAGGGTCCTTTCTCTGTTTAGCGCGCTAGTCAACGTTCAGGATAGCCCATGGTGTTCAACCCAGCAACCAAGCAAGGCCGTGCGCTCCGGAAGACTTCCGCGAGGAGGAGCCGGGTCGCTGGGTCGAATGCGCCAGAAGGGGGAAGGACGCGTCCCCGAAAATTCCCAAGGCCTGGAATCGGAGCACTGTGCCGCACGCGGGCCGACTCGCACCTTGTCGCTGGCGGGCTCGCCCAGGGAAGGGAGTCCCAGGAGGACGGAACTGAAGAAGTTTGTTTGTGAGGCGGGGTGGCCACTTGCTTTTTTGTCCATTTGTTTGTTCTTCCTAGAGTCCGAAATCCGTCCCCCGCTTTCCTGAATGACTCTCGTCGATCCGGGGTTGCTGAGAGAGGGAGGAGTGTCGTTCGCACTGGGGTTGGGATTGAGACAGCTCGTAAGTCCAGCTGCGGCAATTCTGAAGGGATTCTGGGGCTCGATCTTGGTACCGAGTGGTTTATCAACGGACCAGCAGGGGGTGGTGCAGCAACCCGCGAGAGTCAGAGCTTGTTCTGGACCTGCAGCGTGGGGTAAGCTGTCAGCTTCCTGCGAAGAGCCGACCACAACGTTTTTGGGAACCAGCCGGCGACGGACTCGTTCCCCGGCGCCAAGACGGCAGGCCGTTGTCTGGTGTTGAGACTTTGAGGAGGAAGGCTGCTAGGCCGACTGCGGTAAGCGAGGGGTGTGATATCCACGGGACGCAGCTGGGTTGCACTGCATTTTGCGCTCAGCTTGATGCTCAGGACGCCGGCATCGCAGTCGATGAGTGTTGGGGTGTGATAAGCGGAATTGTCCGGCTGAAACGGTCGATATCACGCACGGATGTCGGGAGGGAGCATGGTGAGTGCTTGTGCTGTTTTTGACGTCGAGAAATGGTGTCGTCCTCTGTCGTCCCCCTTTAAAGGACTGCCGAAAAGGAGGTTGCGGTTGTGAGGTTGCAACAGCAACACCAGACTGCCGACGGCTGCGCCCCTGCGTCGGCATGCAGCCACGGACCCAGCTATTGGGGATTGCGACGCCGCAGACAGTGTCTGCCAGTCCGATGGTTTCTCACGGGACTCAAAATTGACAGGTCACTTGAGGCTGGTGTCTGTCTCTGGGGAAACCAGGGATGGGACCCTTGGATGGATAGTCGAGAGGACTGCTCGGCGATGAAGATCTGTGATGATTCCCTGGGCCGTCGCTTGGCCTCTGGATTGAAGATAAGAGTGCTGAATTTCGGATTGCACCATGCCCAAGAGAGAGGCAATGGCCCACAACTTTGCTGTCTTTCTCGTGTCGACGGAGGCTGCCGTCGCTCATCGTGACTCCTGTCTGTCCACAACTGCCAATTCCCCAAAGAAAAGGCACGTGTTGTGTTGGCGGAGGGAGTGGAAGAACGGCGGGAGTGGTGGGGGACCGTTGAACAGCGAACGGCCAGACCCGAATTCTCCACACTGTCCTGGTCCAGCCGGCAGCAATTCGCAGCGAAAAGAAGCATGTGCGATGGCAAAGTTGCAAATCCGCTGCGAGTCTGATGAGTCTGAGGAGTCTGGGCAATCCTCGACGCCACGGGGAGAGAAAAAAGAAGCAAAAAGAGGGGCGTTTCTGCCCGTGGTGGGTGATGTTCAGGGGACAGTCTCCCCACCAGCCAGGGTCTGCTGCCGGGGGTGCCCTGGCCTAACCCTGCCCTCTCGTTGGCTGCGGCTCGTGTGTGCCGGGGTTCCACCGCGAGTCCCACAGTGACGCCTACCCAAACAGGCAATTTACGAAAAATATTGCAGCGAAGATGCCTGTCTTGCAGAGAGAGCCAGTGGAGACCTGGACAAGCAGGGGGCAGGTGCAACTGAGAGACATCCATGAGCAACTCGCTCGCTCCTGCAGACCACAAGTGGAAGCACGGGACAGTTCCTGCATTTTGGGAAACCCTATCCCAGCGTCGTCCCATCCACTTCACTTCACTTCCTTCCCATTCTCCTGGGATCTCATTTTGTCTGCTTTCGCCTTGACTTCTTCGGCCTCATTTTTTCCCCATCCAGTGCAGAGCACCGACCGATTTCTGAGAATCCTGGCTGGCAACCACTCCTCTCCTCCCCACTCCGTCCGCAACTTTCAGGTTCACACCTTCAACATCCCGTGGCACAGGGCACCATCCGCGCAACGCATTGACCTCAACTCCCCCTCCTCCCTCGATTCTGCTCGTCAACCATTTGCCAGCCTCGACGCTTGGGATGACACACTACTTTTTTCGAAACCGCCCTTTTGACTCGTGAAGAGGCCGGTGCTGCCATCACAATTTCTCCCTTCTTCTGGCTTGACGCCTCGACGGTCGGTCTCTTTCGACATATCTGTGCCATCATGATGACCCCCTCCACTCTACAGTCCACCCATCCCCGACTCCATGCTTTGGCCCACCTACACCGTGCCTGGTAATTCGAGGCCGAATTTCTACGCTTGATGCCGTCCAATTCGACGGGGGACGAGGTGCTGTTTGCTTGCTACATCTGGTTTCTCGCGGTTTTGCTGCTGGTTTGATCGCTGCGATCTTGGTCTCGCCGAAACACGCTGTCCAGGGACTGCCCTGGCATGCAGCTTTCCATCCCATGGCTCTGACCTTGCCTGCGACATTCCTCGCACTGCAACCCCCTCGCCCACACCCATCCCTTCATCTTCCCGTCACCTGCCTCCGTCGATATCAAAACATGTAGTCATCTTTTAGGAGGAGCATGACCCCCGATGCTGACCCTCTCCCCACCACAGACGTCACGACGACTTGCATCAAAAACAACAACACAGAACGCCATTTTGAGAAGACAACGACCACTATAGAAGGCACGCAGACGTCCAGCAGAATTTCTTACTGCCTAAAGGCCGGTCCTGACTCTCGGCTGGGTCGCTGCCCCAAGTGCAGGCATATCCCGTCATTCATGTTGGACTGAACGAGTTCGCAAGCAGCCGCAATGGGGGATCAACAGCGCATGCGAGCGAGCCTGCGGGTGGCTCCGTTGACGATACAGAAGACAAATCCCACCGGCCGAGGAACATCCCCAGACGCGGCCGACTCTACGAACCGCTGCGCCGACGACCAGATCACCCCGCCAGCAACACCCCATAGCTCGCGAGACGACAGCACCGTCAATGGCTCTCCCGTCTTTGACAACTTTCTCCGCGCCTCCTACCCCTTCCATCCCGACTATGTCGTCAACGATCCCACCGTCACATTACCACTAAACGTAGGAGACGTCGTCCTGGTGCACGCGATCCACATCAACGGCTGGGCTGATGGCACCTTGTTGGCCGATGGCACGAGAGGATGGCTGCCAACGAACTACTGCGAGGCTTATAAACCCGACGAGATGCAGAGTCTGCTCAAGGCACTTCTCAACTTCTGGGACCTGATGCGGAGCGCCTCGGTGGACGACAGCAAGATGTTTGGAAACCAGGAATTTATGAAGGGCATCATCGCCGGTGTCCGCTTTCTCTTGGTAGGCCGTGATATCGCCAATATGTAAGAAAGCTTTGACATCTGACAGTTTCGCAGGAACAAACACAATGCTTGACGAGAGATGCTCCATTAATTCGCCGCCACGAAGGACTTCGGCGGAGCCGGAAGTCCATCTTGTCCGAGGTGTCATCGCTGGTCAAGACGGCGAAGCGAATGCACGATGCCCAGGACGTCAATGACATTGTGGACGACATGATCCTGCAGGCTTTTACCATTATCACCAAAGGGGTGCGGTTCTTGGACATTGTGGAGGACGATCGGAGATCCCGGGTACCCGCAGCAAGTGTCTTGTCAACGCTGCTGGAGGAAGCATGCGTCCCCCTGACACCCCCAGCTGATTCGACTTCCTTCGATGCCACCATTCGCGCCCCCGCTGCAGACTCCCGCTTTGACGACGACGGAAGCACTTCCGAGCCAGCGCCACCACCCCCCAGCAATGTCGCACCAGATGTCCCGTGCAGCAAGCGTTTGTCTTCGATTTGTGCACAGCAGAGTACAAAGGCACGCCGATCGTCGCAAAGCAGCCTGCTGCAAACGAACCGCCTGTCGTCCATTTCGCATCGTGTCAGTCTGGCCGGCCTCTCGTCCTCCTCCCAGCCCCACAACCTCGTCTCGGAGCGTCTCAACACTTGCCATGACCACTTCCTGTCGCACTTGGGATCCTTCATCGGACGACTCCAGCTGCAGTCCCAGTCGCGCCCCAGCCTCTCAGTCGCCATCAAGCAGTCCGCTACATCGGGAGGGGAGTTGTTGGTTGTGGTGGACGTGGTGTGCGCCCACACCTCGGTAAGCATCGACGCGCTCGAGCAGGCTCGTACCGCCATGTACAACCGGATACAGGATCTCGTGCACACGGCGCGCGACATTCTCACCAACCCGGGGCTCGACGCCGAGGACGACGTGATTGTACCCCACGACAACGGCCGCCTGCTGGGAGCCGCGACCAGATGCGTCAAGGCCACGGGCGAGTGTGTTGCCAAGACGAGATGGGTCATCGAGCGCATTGGGGACTTTGAGTTTGAGTTTGAAAATGGCAGCTTGGGCATCGACTTTGCCCTGTCCGAGCTCGGGAGCATTTCTGAGGACAACGCGAAGCCCAGCGCCGTCGAGCTGGCCGGCATCACGGAGTCGACTCCGTCCGAGGTCACAACCCCACCGACGGCAGTTCCAGCAACTCCAGCAGTCTTCGACGCGTCGCACGCCCGGTCCCTCTCGATCGACAAGCCGCTCCCGGAGATTCCTCGAACCTCCTCGCCTGTCTCAGAGCAGCCCATGTTACACTTGTCATATCGCCCATCGAAGTCCCACGACAGTGGCGTTGGTAGTGTGGCTTCGGCGGTCTCGTCCCTCCGCCCTGACCTGCCACAGCTTCCGAAGATCGAGACATCGTCGCTACCCGCTGAAAACTACAGCCCTGTCGAGCATTCTGGCCTCCAGAATGGCGAGTTTAGGTTCCGGTCTGAGAGCATGACCGCGTCGAGCTCAGGCTCTGGGCGGACCTATCTCAGCCGCGATTCTAAGTCCAGCCTCGTGTCCCGGACCTCGACCCGCGCTACCACACCGGACATCAAGAACCAGCCGTCGCTGTCTAACCTGAGCGCGGCAGGCAGTCTGGCGGCAACGGAAGATGAGGAACTCGAGTCGAAGCTCCTGGAGAAGACCTACGCGCATGAGTTGATGTTCAACAAAGAGGGTCAGGTGACCGGCGGCTCCCTGCCCGCTCTGGTTGAGCGTCTCACGGCACACGAGTCGACGCCCGACGCCCTGTTCGTGTCCACCTTCTACCTGACCTTCCGTCTTTTCTGCACCCCGGTCACCCTCACGAAAGCACTCATCGACCGTTTCGACTATGTTGAGGAGGCCCAGCATATCGCCACCCCGGTGCGTCTGAGGACGTACAACGTATTCAAGGGCTGGCTGGAGTCGCACTGGCGAGAGGAGTCGGACCGCGAGGCGCTGGCCTTGATCAAGGATTTTGCCGCGTTCAAGCTGGCTGATGTGCTTCCGTCCGCCGGCAAGCGCCTGTTTGACTTGGTCCAAAAGGTGTCTGTCATCGACGGCACACTGGTACCGCGCTTTGTCTCGTCTATGGGCAAGACCAGCACCTCCCCCGCGTACCTGCCGGCCGACACGCCGCTGCCTGCATCTGTCATTAGCAGGAGCCAGGTAAACACCCTGGCCCACTGGAAGGCTCTCGGCGGTACAATGTCGGTTCTCGAGTTTGACCCGCTCGAAATCGCCCGCCAACTCACCATGAAGCAGATGGACTTGTTCTGCTCCATCACGCCAGAGGAGCTCCTCGAGTCCAAGTGGACCAAACTTGGCGGCGTTCTTGCTCCGAACGTCAAGGCAATGTCCACCTTCACCACCGGCCTCTCGAACCTCGTTGCCGACACCATCTTGCAATACGAGGAGGTCAAGAAGCGCGCACAGGTCATCAAGCACTGGATCAAAATTGCCAACCACTGCTGGCTGCTGCGCAACTACGACGCCCTCATGGCCATCACCTGCTCGCTCACCGACACCAGCATCAAGCGCCTGAAAATGACATGGGACGCTGTCAGCGTCAAGCGCAAGGAGATGCTCAAGTCGCTGCAGGCCACGGTCGACATCAACCAGAACTACAAGATACTCCGCGCCCAGCTCCACGACCAGGTGCCCCCCTGCCTCCCCTTCCTCGGCATGTTCCTGACGGATCTCACCTTTGTCGACGCCGGCAACCCTGCGACCAAGATGACCGACACCGGCATGACGGTCATCAACTTTGACAAGCACACTCGCACCGCTAAGAGCATTGGCGAACTGCAGCGGTTTCAGATCCCGTACCGGCTGGCGGAGTTACCGGATATGCAGGACTGGCTGACTGTGGAGGTTGATCGTTTCCGCGGGAAGGATAAGACGGGCAATGCCCAAGCCTCGCACTATCGGAAGAGTGTGCTGCTTGAGCCGAGAGATACGCAGCAGCAGCTAAGGACGCCGATTGAGGGGCCGAGTTCGTCGGCTAGCGGCAGTAGTATGTTTAGTTGGATGAGGGGGGGGAATGGTGGGCAGGGGCTATCGGCTCTTGTCTAACCCAAGCATCTCCCGGACGCAGTATCACTCATCCCAGCAATTATCCCACCAGTTCAACCACCACCACCACCCACTTCAACCACCATCACCACCTACTTCAACCACCACCCACCCACCACCCGCCAATCTTGCACATACACTTTCGCATTTACTTTTCCTATCATTTGTTAGAGATACCCATGTTGCATCTTCAGCTTTCAGCATTCTTTATACCCCTGACGAGGACTCCTTCGACGCTCACGACATGCCTTTTGGCATTGACTTCACCGCCACCTACCGTTACGTGTCACCCTCCATACACAACACCACAACTCACAAACTCTCCCACATCACTTTGAATACACTCTTACCCGAAGACGACGTGTACCACCAACCTCGTGGTTTACACCAAAACAACATGATACACAAGAGACACGCGTCGGCTCACGCCTCGCTCTAGATCTTTTCCTTGGATGGAGGGTCTGTCGGGGCATGCATGAGCGGAATAGATTCCGAGATGAGTTTTGGAAAAGGGAAGCTGTCTTCTTAAGGTGTGAGCAGTCAGCATCAAGTCTTATGTCGGTTTCTGTTATCGTAACGGGGGTACATTGCTTTCGTTTCTGGCTGCTATTTTGGCTGGTCTTTGTTTGTGCTGGAGCAAGCGTGGGATTTATTTGCTTGAAAAGTTTTGGTGTATATCTTTCTTTTCTCTTGGGCTCTCACCTTTTTTTCTGATTGGAGACTTTGGCTTGTGCACTTTTGGGTTGGTTGGTGGGTGGAACTTTGGGGTCGAGGTTGGCAATGGACAATGCAATGGACAAGGGGCCAGGGTGGGATATTGATGGTCGGATACTGTACGCTAGTTTGGGCTGGTGTATTGGGACTTGATCTGGAAGAGAGATAGCAGAGATCGTCTCAATCATGAGCAGTTTTGTCTCATTGTGTTTGAGTTTGATGAGTGACTGCCCTGGTTGTTGTGGAGTTGTGTGTTCTTGAGAATAGTGGGTCCACCCCCTTTTCCATGTAAACAATGGACGTGTTATCCGTCAAAGTCCACACAACCATCTTCTTCCCACGTTCATAATGACAAAGTCGGTTAACGTGCATAATAAACGAGCGCCTCGCTTTTACCCACCCTACAACAACTATCCCAGATTACACAAAAACAATACAAGGAACTAACTATAATTACATTAGAAACAGCTAGATCAGATGCTTCTACAACCTCCTGACAAGTTCGAGCATTATTTTTTGTAATCACTCATCACCCACGGCCCCCTGGCCTAGTACTTCTTGTGCACCCTGTACAGTAAATGATTCTCCAAGCTGTATACGTGTTCTTTTGGCTCTTCGGCGCTTGCTTAGTGCCTCGTTGGCTTTGCGGAGCGAAGAGACCTCTGCCTGAAGGAGGGTCACCTGGTGCATTTACAGCCATCGTACCCTTGGTAAGCTGGTCTACAGCAGCCAACATTGGAGTTGGGGAGCTATTTTGATGGTTGACAATGCGAGTCTTGATGAGCGTTGACTGCGAGTTGGCTTCTCGGGGGTTTTGGGGTGTCTGGAAGACCCAAGAGTGTAAAGTGCCGGGTCATGAATTCGGGGGTGTTGGTGTTCGAAGCTTGACATCCAGCGTGGAAAGTACCCTTTCCGGATCGGATGGCATAAGGCCGGCTCCTGCAAAGCCACTATTCTTCTCCGTCATAATCGCGAAGAAGGCCTCGCGGAAGGCACAGAGGAACTCGAGCTTGCTCACGTGGCTGATGTGCATACACATTAAGTCCTCGATCTGGCGACCGTACGCCTGCTTTAGCGGCCCAAAGCAGCCGACATCGAGTGGCTGGAGGAGGTGCGAGGAATTGGGAGGCATGCAGAGTGTAATGATATTGTTCTGCTGGCAGTATCGCTCGAATTCGGTCGAGTGGTGGCTTTCGTGGCCGTTGAGGATCAACAACCGATATTTGTCCTTTGTCCGGGATGCTGTATGGAGGTCGAAGTGCTTGATCCAATCTAAACCTACCGCATTGGTAGTCCAGCCATTCTCGTTAGTTGCGATGCTCCAGTCAGCTGGGAGGTTACACTCTTGGTACCAGTTGGCGAG
The DNA here is from genome assembly GCA_004802645.1 of Amesomyces nigricolor. NCBI lineage: Eukaryota > Fungi > Ascomycota > Sordariomycetes > Sordariales > Chaetomiaceae > Amesomyces > Amesomyces nigricolor. The sequence continues at coordinate 2,791,904 of SRKS01000006.1, read as the reverse complement.
GTGGTACTGCGCGGCCAGGATGATGAATGGGGTGATGGCCCAGCCGAGGGCATTGACGCCTTGGATCACTGTTTCCCACTCGCGGTTGCCAGGCTGGACCAGTTTTGCCTTGCCACGGCCGTCCGAGGTCGTGACCACCATACCCGCGAAGATAATGTCCATCATAAACCCAGTCTCGTCGAAGTTGTAGATATCGTCATCCACGATACCGTACTTGGCCTTGATGTTCTGTACGGGGGCAAACCACTCGCCAATAGCCTTTGGATCTTTGCACTTAGCCCTCTGGTAGCTGTATTGACGCGTCCAACGTATATCGAGTTCTGGCTGGCGTTTGACGAAGTTGTGTGCCCAGCGTTTGCCGACAGGAGACGCGTCGCATTCGCGGAGCAGTTGGTTGGCCATATCTTCCACACCACATAATCTAGGCGGAAATGCACGTGCAACTAGCTCGATGATATATCGAACAAAAGCCTCCTCTTGCGATTGCGTAAGCTTTCCTGAATTGGGCGTAGTATCGCGTCGTGCAGGTATACCGGCAAGTCGACAACGGATCGTTCGGCTTGCAATGTTGTAAAGCTTGGCTGCAGCTGCGATACTTAGTTTATTGCTTCAATGGCCAGGATTACCCTGGCTTCCTTCGAAGTAGGAGGTATGTTGGGTTGATGAGAAAATTGGTGTTGAGTATAGAGGTAACGCGTCGCGTGGAAAAGCGAGGCGCTCGCTTATCCGGGGCGCTCGCATATCACGCACGTTATTCGTGAGGATTATATTTATTTGGGGTAGCTTTAACTCAATCATCATGAACCTTCCGACTCTCCCCCTCATCTCTGACTTCAATGGGCGGATGCACTGGCACAGCAACCACATCCAGACGCTCCCATCCCATGGCCCGCCAGCCAGCACATCAAAACCCAGTAGGACCAGCCCATCTCAATTCTCTACATAAACCAAAAGACGAGAACGTAGGACCTAGTTCGGTGTTACAAGCACATGGGCAGAGACCAACAATTCTCACAACGGCACCACAAGGCGTCCCCGATGATGCCATGACTGAACACGCAAGTTCCATACCACCGCCCAAACAACACTGTTGAATTAGAGATAGGTGGAGAGATTAGTTTTTTCAAACTGGAACAAACAATAAATCTCAGCCTGCCTCTGTCGACGAGATGCCATGAGCATACTATTTCATCAGAGAAAACGCCGAACCCATCAACCAACCCAGGTTGATCCCATCCCATCCCATAGCCACCTTAATTAACGCCACCTCAGAGAACTACAAAACTCCAAATGTATCCGTTCATGTCCTAGTAGGGCTCCGAAAGCGCCATCAGACATACTCGGCCGTGACCGAGTCGTAGCGTTGGTTGTTGTACAGCAGGGTGTACTGCGTCGAGGCGGAGAGATCTGTACACCACCATTAGTAACCCCACCTTACCACCAAAACCGCCAGGAAAATACTCACAAACGGCCTCAATCTTACAACTCAACTCATAATACCACTTCCCATCACTCCCCTGCCGCCTCTGAAACTGATTCTCGGGAATATGCCCCACATCTGCCTCCACATGACACAACAGTCCAACATTCTCATCCCTCGCCAACTGCGCCTCCCTCACCGTCCGATCCGCATAAACATCCATCTTGATCCTCCTAATCCTCCCCTGCGCCACCGGTCCTGTCCACAAAAAAGTCGTGAAAAACGGCTCCCCCTCCGCCACCGCATCCCCCCTCTTAATAAACCACTCCATCGTATACACCTTCCAACACCCATCCAGCCCACACCAGTGCTTCTTATGCTTCAAATGCGCGTGAATCTTCTCATCATACCTCGTTCGCCACTCCGTGCCGTAATGCTTCCGCGCCTTGCGGTTCTGCACGCGCACGAGGGTGTGTTGGTCCGGGGAGGATTGCGCGAGGCCTTTCATGACGGCGCCGTGGACAACGGCCAACCAGGCGTTGGGGGGTTGCATGATGTGGATTGTGGAGGGGAAGGCGTGGCGCAGGCGCTCTTTGAGGTAGTGCGAGGCGCCGAAGCCGCCGACGAGGAGGACGGCTTTGATGGGGTTGGGGGAGGAGGTGAGTTGGGATTTGACGAGCTTGAGGACTTCGAGTACGACGGGTTCAAAGATTGTGCGGAGGTCGGTGGCCTAGTGGGGGGTTAGAGGGGGGGGGGGGGTGAAAAAGAGGGGGGGAAGGTGTACCTTAAGGGCGTAGCGACCCCGGCTGATGCCGAGTTCTTTGTTGTTAGCGAGGCCGCCGACGGGGATGATGAAGGTGTCGTCGTCGCGAGCGTTGAGGGTGAACTGGCGTTTGACCTGGCGGGGTGTTGGGTGTTAGGGAGGGGAGGTGTTAGGGGGTGAGGGAGGGGGCTTGCCGTCTTCTCAAACTTTTCCATTGCGTCAGCCAGCACCTCGTCATCGAAGCCCTCTGCCTTGCCCAACTTGGCCTTCAGGAACTTGGCGAAGCGCATGTTGAGGAAAGTCGAGCCGCAGAGTGCGCCGGTGCCAGGAGTGGCTTCTTGCACCTCAAGGATCGGCTTAAGGCTGAGGATGGTATAGGAGATGAGGTCGACGGTTCCGCCGCCGGCGTCGCAGATGACAAAGCTGTCACCGACCTCCAGCCCGTGCGGATCGAGCCCGTGCAGGGCGTAGATGGCGGCCGCCTCGGGCTCTGACACGAGGTGGATGGGCGTCTTGGTTCCGGCAATCCCGACAGCGCGCTGACAAGCTTGCCTCGTCTTTTCTTTGGCCAGGTCACTCCAGATGGCGGGCACGGTGACGACAAACTCGAGCGAGGTGCTCTTAACAACACCTTCGCCAAGCTTCTCGCGCAGGGTGTACATGAGGTGCTCGCTGAGCCCAGATAGGTAGTCGGTCACGAGCTTGTCGACGTTGCGACCGCCGCTCCTGGCTGCACTTGTGACGGCTGTGCCCATAGACTGGAGGGACGGGTCGAGGTCGCTGGGTATGTCAGGAAGCTGTAAAAGGCAGTTCGGCGGGGAAACTCACAGCTTAAACCACTCAATGACTTCTTCCTCCGGGGCGTTTACGGGGATGGAGAACCCCCATTCTACGTCGTTGCCATTGTATCTGAGCTTGGTGGGAACCTTGTCAGACGACTCGCCCTCGCGTGCCGTCTTGGAGATGGGCCAGACGGTGATGGCGACGCGGCGGTCGGGGCGCTGGGTTTCTGCCCAGGCCACGCCCGAGTATGTGGTGCCAAAGTCGATGCCGACGATGATCTTGCGATCGTTAAGGCTGAGACCGTTGGTGTCCATCTTGACAGGCCTAAGTTAAGGAAATGTGGCGGGTGACTTGGGTGCGTTGAGCTGAGTTGGGGTCGAGTGCAGGGACAAACGGGAATAAGAAAGAGAAGGAAGCAGAAGGCTGGAAAATGCTCCGGCTTCTCCAACCTTCAAGGCGACAAGGAGGCCTAGTTCGTCTAACTAAAAAATTACCCGACCACCAGAGATGATTTGATCAGGAATGGTGGATGGGAGCGGGTGCTTCGTTGGGCAGAGATGGTAAAGGCTTTGCGAGGTTGGAGGCAGTGTTGCTGTTGGTTGCGGTCTTGTCCTGGGCGTGTCTCATAAAGAGGAAAGATGAAAGCAGAGTGGCAGCGCTGGAGCAGCCCCGCAAAGATGCCTGATGGGTCACGGCACAGGACAGTAGGTATGCACTCTTTGTGATAAGACCCAAGGCCCAATCACCGGGACACTTGTTCCCCAGTAAATACATGCGGCTGAAAAGGATGGCCGTTGGTTGAGCACCGTTTGCCATGCAACACTACGTGTCAAGGTCAGTGAGGTGGGCGGGGCAAGGACGCAAGGTTGACAGAGAGGCAAGGCTTCGAGAGAATTGACAGAATCCCCGCGTCGAGGCTGCCAGCAGATCAATATCTGCGTGATTCTCGCAAATCCTGAACCTCCCAAAAGGGAAATACCGAGTTTGCGTACCTGATGTCCCGAATTCAATACCCCCATTCTTCCCAGGTGTTGAGAACAATTTTGGAGATTTGAAGAGTTGGGATGAACGCGAGAATGCCATGCTGCTGGGATGGGAAGATCAATGGTGGGGCAGCCCCAAAGGTGGGGTTGTAAATCCACTATCCGTGAATTTCCGTGCCACTTTAATTCCAAAATGGCAATTAGTGGGCTTGGGTGGACCCATCTCCACCCCACCATGAACGACACGGCAACTGGAAAATGGAAGCTGCGGCTCGAGGTAACAAATGGACCTGTGGGAAAGACGGACAGGAGCAGAACAGTTTCTACCTAAAGACACGCACGCAATTTGGAATTTCGGTATTCAGTTCCCAATATTCAGACCGAGCCATCTGGACAACCGAGAATGGAACCCAACAATCTGCCCGCAGCCGTGCCCCCCCTCAGGGCTTCAAGTTCCATGACCACTGCGGCCTGCCCCGCACCGGGCCACGGGCTGAGCTTCATTCACCTTTCGTGACGGGGGCTCGGATCTCTCCCCCTGACCTCGATACTCCGCTCTCGTCTACATTTTCGTCAGAAGTGGTTAGGAGAAGGAACGTCATTTTCAGACTCTGACCCCGTCACTACCTCCCACGCCTGACGAAACGCAATGGAAGACCTCCAGCACGAATTTGAAGGCGAGCCCCTCAAGCCGTCTCCAACTCACGAAACGAACCCGCCTAGGCGACCCGACAAGCTGCCCATCGACAAGTACTCGGAACCACCCCCGAGACACCAGCCGATCAGGTCGTACAGCCCGGCACTGTCTGACGACGAAGACACCGACTCAAGGTCAGCACTGTTCAACACCTTTTAGGCCACACAGAAAATGTGGTCGATCTTCTACCATAACCCCTGGGCTCCGGGTGGTCAGTGGACAATGCAGCAAGCTTACCATGGCGTTGTCAACCAAAGGCCGGCCCATTCTCAAGACGACATCGACGTCAGATCCCACCGCAGCCGACGCAAAGACGACGAGCGAAGGCTCCTCCGAGGGATGGAACAGTTGGAACTGCAGCTCGCGGAGGCAAACAGCCGCGCCGAGCAGGCAGAGAGGGCCGCCGAGGAGCTGACACGACAACTCAGGCACCATCACAGAGAAGTGGCCGCGGATGGTGACGACGGGACAGACACGATCAAGTCCCTCCAAAAGGAGAACCTAGCACTGAAGGCGGAGCTGAGCGATGCGAGATCTCATATCTTCAGTTTGCAGCCCTACCGGAAAGACCTCACACCAAAAGAGGTTGGCCAGGTGAGCTTGCCCGCTCCCCAGTTTGACCAGGTCTGACTGTGCACAAGGATTTTGACAACTTCGTCAACGACGTCACCGACTGGGTCACCACCTTCATGGACCCGATTCTCGACGACGACGAAAAGATAAGCAGCGTCCTAGCAGCGGCCAAAAAACGCCCTGCCGACCTCCAAAAACTCCGAAAATACATGCACCAGCAAGGCGACCTCGTTCACGGCTGTGCCTTCCCAGAAACAGACATTGACATCCTCATCGCCCTCGCCATGCGCTTTCTGCACGACAACATCTTCCAAAAGATCCTCTGCGGCGCGCTCCCAGACACAGTCGAGCTACTCACCTCCATCGAAAGCTCGATGCAAACCAACGTCTCCCCGCGGCGCGACCTCTTCGCGCTGCGCACCTGGCGCGCCGAGGCCCTCAACGCGGTCATCTGCTCGCCCGACTACCAGCGGGCGCGGGCCCTGCGCATCCGCGAGCTGACGACGGAGCTGGCGTCGTTGTTCAAACTCTTCCGGCGCGACACCGAATGGAGCGAGCTCTGCTATGCGTGCCAGGATCATATCGTCAAGCCCGCGGCGGCTCTGCATGAGAAGCTGCTCGTGTCGACGCACCACTTTTACCTCGACCTGAACCCGTACGTGGTGTGGAATGCGCATCAGGAGCTGGAGACGAGTCCAGATTTTCTGGATAATCTGCCTAAGCTACGGTGTGAGAATATCCTGCAGAACAGGAAGCCGTTTAGTGTCTCCCGGCTGGAGCCCCGCCCGACAAAGGAGCAGCTGTGTCGCGAGTTGGTGAACGTGGCGACGGTTGTGCCGGCTTTGTGCATGCGCCAGGTTGGGAGTGGGGATGTTATCAAGGAGGCGGCGGTTGTCAGGCCGCAGCAGGTGCTGGTTGCGTGGGGGAGCAAGGAGGAGAGGGAGAAGTTTGTTGCCGAGGGCGAGCGCGCGCTGATGCATCGGCTGTGCTATGGCTCGCAGCGGGAGAGGGAGAGGGAGAGGGAGCAGGAGGGTGGAGGGTGGCAGTGGAGGGGGCCGTGGGGGTAGTGACTTCTGGCATGGTCGAGTTTGGTTTGGGAGTTTCGGTGCAACATTGGCCGCGATGATCTGGATGGAATTTGGTGATGGAAGTTGAGACGCTGCCCAGGTTGGATTATCATTCTTCCTTCTGACTGTCAGGTAAAGCTAGAGAAAGGTCAGGAATGGGAACCAAAATCACCAAATCCTCGTGTTTACTGAACCGGTTGCAAACAGAACTTGATCTTTCTGGCAATTCAAGCAGGAAATAATCTGCCGGCTCCCGAAAGTCTGCTACTCCGCCTCACTTCAATGTCAGCCACTTCGCTAATCCGCCGACGCATGGAGGCGCAGCGCAGCCTTGCGCAAAGGACCAAGGCCAAATGGCCGGCCATGTTTCGGTCTGCAGGTTCGGTTAGGCATGAATCCGGGTGCCGTTTTGACGAGGCTCGCAGAGGCGCACCCCGCGTCCAACCGTTCAATTTTCTCCTCGTTCACCATCCCCAGAACCAAACGTCCTTCCCTCGTGCAACTCCGTCCCAGGACTCGAGCCTCCTGTCATTCCATCTACGCCATCCATCCTAACCCAACAACGTTTGTCCCACCTTTGAGTCGCCAAGAATTACGCTCGGCCGCGCCTTCGTAGCTCGGCATCGCGAGCCAGCCCACCCTCTTCACGCGCCGCGAGGTTGACCCAGACTCAATCCCCGCTTCGAACAAACAGAACAACCCAGGTACGTCCACTGAAAACTCATGCTTTTCATTCTTTACCCTGAAGCCTTTCCTTTACACCCACCCCTTATTCTTTTACCGCGAATCTTCATCGCTTTGTCAGACAAAGGCCCCATACCCCTCCTCCCCATCCGCCGACACCCTTCCCCCAGAGCCTTGCCGTCACTAACCGCCCCTCAGCAACCCAACAGGTAGTGTGCCGCGCCCATCTTCTCCCCCCCCCCAACACCACACCCGCCAACCAACAAGCAATGTCATGGACCCATGGTGACCATGGCGTCTGCAGCATTGCCGCCGTCTGCGAGTCCCTTCTACGGGCCTGTCAACCCCGACATACTCGGCGGGTTTGAGTGGGAGGAGGAAGAGGAGAAGAAGGAAAAGGGAAAGGCCATCGAAATTGCGGTGCAAGGGGCGGGGAATATGGCTGGGTTGGCTGCGTCGAGACATAACCCGACTGGGCGTGGGCAGGGTGCTCCGCGGCAGGATGGGAATGGGGGACGTGGTGCAGTTGATGGCAGGGAGGGCAACGAGGAGGCATCACGTCAGAACTCGGCTCTGCTCGCCAACGGAGGGCGCGCCACGATCGATGGGAGGGAGATGAACTACGATCCATTCGGCTGGTCTGCCCACAGTGTCAACCCGGCGTCAGCGGGTGACAGCGTGGCGGCACCCTGGAGCGGTATATTGAGCGGCACAAGACCCGTCTTTTCGGATAACTCATCTACTGCCCCCGTCGTGGCAGCGCCCTGGAGTGGGTTGATTGCAAAGAGACCAGAAGCACCCACGAGGGACGCCAGCATGAGCAGCTCAACACCCTCCCCATCGCTTAACACCCAAACTGCAGCCGCTGTGGCAGCGCCCTGGAGTGGGCTGATTGCAAAGAAACCGGGAGCACCCGCGAAGGACGCCAGCACGAGCAGCTCAACACCTGCCCCGGCAGCCACTGTGGCAGCGCCCTGGAGTGGGATGATTGCAAAGACGACGACCAATACGAGCGGTACGAAACCCGCCCCGTCGCGGAACCCATACGCCGCGGCCATCGAGGACAGGCAGAATGCCATGACGGCCGCCTACCTCCGCAGCCCGGACGGAACCACATCACCCGACATATTGGAGTTTCCCTCTCCCGACGACCTGCGGTACGCCCCTCCCCCCCCCCCCCCCAAGTCCCTCCCATCAACCCCCCTAACCTTCCCCCCTTTTTAGCTTCGGCCAACGCTACCACCACTCCCCCCACACATCCACCACAACCATCTCCCACACCCGCCGTCTCTTCCCCCCCACCTCCCCCACCCTCACCTGCCCCATCTGCACAGACACCAAACCCACCACCCATTTCCCCACCACCTCAGTCACCCGCACCTGCACCCACCCCCCCCTCGCCTGCCTCGCCTGCATCGCGACCTCCATCGCAACCGACCTCTCCACGCGCGCCTGGAACACCCACTCCATCCGCTGCCCGGAATGTCTCGCGCCGCTCGCATACGACGACGTGCAGCGTTTTGCGGACCCCGCTACGCGGGAGCGGTATCATAACCTGTCGTTTACGAAGGCGATGGAGGAGAGCGAGGCGTTTGTGTGGTGTCCGGCGAGGGGGTGCGGCTATGGGCAGTTGCATGAGGGGGGGGCGGGGGAGCCGATTGTGACGTGTAGGAAGTGTGGGGAGAAGGGGTGTTTTGTTTGTGGGGTGGTGTGGCATGAGGGGATGGGGTGTGGGGAGTATGGGGAGTTGATGGCGAATCCGGAGGGGTTTGTGGGGAGGTGGGAGAGAGAGGGGGATGGGGAGGTGGAGAAGGGGAGGAAGGCGCAGGAAGATGCGGATCGGGCGTTTGCGCAGGGGTTGGAGGCGGAGGAGAGGAGGGTGGTGAGTGATAGGAGGAAGGAGAGGGAGAGGAGGGAGAGGTGGGAGAGGGAGCAGACGGAGAGGGTGGAGAGGGAGAGGAGGATGCTGGAGATGAGGGAGACGGCCAAGAGGAGGGCGGGCGAGGAGCAGGCGAGTCGGAGGACCGTGGGGCAGACGACCAAGCCGTGTCCGGGGTGCAATGCGCGGATTGAGAAGAATGAGGGGTGGCAAGTTCCCTTTACGCAGCAGTTCCTGAGACGGTGATGACGGTTTTGCTAATGGGGTGATTACAGTGCGCATATGACTTGTAAGAATCCCTTTTCTTCCTATATGTTGGGTTTACGACAGCGCCAGCTCGAGTGGGCTTGCGCTGCACGCGGAGAGACACATATTGGTTCCCTACACAGCACAACAGCATGTTGAGACATCCCCAGGTTTCAGATGCCGCTACCAGTTCTGCTGGGGCTGCAACGCAAAGTGGAAAAGCAACCACAGCATCAACTGCACGGGTTGGCGGTGAAGGCAGAGAGGGTCGAGGGGGTGGGAAAGGGCACGCAGGTGCGCCACGTTGTTTTCCCTCTCCTCTTGATTACAAGGCAGTTGTGGGTGGTCTCAGAGGTTTCATGGGAGAAATGCTGATGAGGTGATGCAGGTGCTATGTGCAAGCATGCGTTCTGCTGGGACTGCCTGGCTGATCACAGGAAGATATTGGCGAGCGATAATAGTGCTCATGCAAAGGGGTGTCCTTGGCATCCAAATAATATTAAGGATTGAGGGGCTGAGAGGTCTTTGGTCGGAGTGTTCTTGGGGGAGGATGGTCGGGTAGTCTTATGTAACGGTCTTAGGAGTATATTTGCAACTATCTAATGACGACTCTACGAGTACAACTAAGCTTGAAGAAAGAAGAGGAAAACGAAGAAACAGGCCAACGCGTTGCGGAGGCCTTCCTCTGACCGGAGGGAGACACAAAGTGTAAAAGGGGTAAGTGTGATGGAGTCGTTGATGGGGGTTGTTGATGCAGTCGTTGGCCGGGAGATTATCAGGGGTTGGCTGAGAGTCATCGAGGCCTCTCCGGGGCTCAGCCCGTTACACGAAGTAGTAGAGCGAGATCTATACTACTACCCCCCCCCTAGGACGTTATAGATTAGGAACCTACGAAGATTAGTATAGCAGTTCAGCGACAGAACCAGGAACTGGCAGGGAAGCGGGCGAAGTAGGCCGACGACAAGGAGATGGCCTCACGCCGCAGGGAGAAACGGTGTTTACGATATGGCAGAGACGGCTATTAGATCTTAGAATGCCCTCTCCTTCCTGCAAGGCGTCCCGAATCCTAGCCCCGGACATACGCAAAGAAGTTACGCCCTAAGCTCCCTAAGATCGAGGACCTAGTCGATATAGACGACGACCGATAACGAAGAGTTAAAAGAGTAGCTCCTGGCCGAAGTTATAACCAGGAGCACTCGGAGGCGAAGCAGGAATGGAAGGAGGTCGAGGGCTAGACAGATAGCAAACCTTTCTATATTAACTTTGGCATCAATAGAATTCGTTATACCAAAGCCCTCGTTGATAGTAGTTGCCTGTGCTTTGCTACCATCAGTCTCTCACTCGCCAGACGCTTACGCCTCCTATATATCCCAATCACCCCTCGCGATTTCGCCTAAATCAACGTAACAGTCAAGGGCGCTATCCGAGAGGTGGCCTATGCAGACACCGACATCGACGGCCACAAACTGAACCGCGTCTTCTTCTACGTTATCCCTGACCAGGAGGACGATATTATCCTTGGTCGGCTATGGATGGACGCCGAAGAGGTGACAATTTCCCCATCACGAGGGGAACTGACGATTGGGACATCGGGTCTAATCGTCAAGGAAAGGAGTCGGGGAGAGAGCTCAACGCTACCAATCTCCCAACAGATGTCTAGCGTTTTTGGAGCCCTGGTACGAAGGACTCGGAAGTCTCAGGCATCCCAAGCCTACAACCCGGCAAAGCCAGCACAGATTTTCGCTGCAAGCCTTAGGGATATCGAAAAAGCACTTGCCCCAAAGAGATATACCGACCCACGGCAGAAGCTACCTGAGCATTACCACGGATTCCTCCCCCTCTTTGACCGGAGCGCCGCAGACCAGTTACCACCCCCTCGACCAGGGGTAGACCACGAGATCACACTAGAAAGAAACGAGGATGGACGGGAGAAGCCCTTACCCTAGGGGCCACTCTATGGGATGTCACGCGAAGAACTGATCGTTTTGCTTCTCACGTGCAGCAAGCCACGCCGTATTTAGATAGGCCTGCAGGAGCTTCTCTCTCTCTCTCTTTCGGGAGGGAGGCAAGGCGGGGGACAATCAACATTCTTTTCTGACGACGAGACCTCGGAGGAGCGTGCTCAGTGCAGATAGTAGCAGATAAGACTCTGACCAGAGGGGCAGAGCTGATTGTTGTCAGAAGCGTGCCATGCATACGACTCCGGAGTCACCTTGGGCCATGACTTGTTGAAGTCTTCGTTCCTCCCCCAATTCACGACATCACCGTCACCAGACTGCGCTGACCAGAAGAAGGGTGTGGTGTGGTTGTGGATTTATGGTGCGGTGCACCAGTTCACTATAAAGAATATGTCAGAACCAAGGCACCGGCCTGGGCCCAACCGCAGGTAGCTGGCCTGGACAACAGGTCTAGGCCTAGGAGGGCATCGCCAATCTGTTAGCTGCAGGCAACCCGCAGGCAAACATCAACTCCATGATTGCCCATTGGCCCAGCCACCCGCTACAGTGGTAATGGCTCAGCTGAAGGCCATCCCAGGAAAGCGGGGGAGCCAGGCAGTCAAAAGGCCGAGGGCACGCCCATGGAGGGCACAGGAGAGGAGGACAAACAATTGAAGCAATTCCCAACTCTTGACACACATCGTTTTGCACCCGTTTACAGTGCCTTTCAGTGCCTCCATACCAACCACTGCAGTGGTTTGAATCAACTGTTCCAACAGAATACGATCTTCATTCCTCTTTTCGACGGACTTGTCAGTCCGAACCTTTTCACCTCCCCCTACCTCCTTAAACCTGCTTTCAAATTGTCCACTCATCAAACCAGTTATCCCAGTTCAAATTTGCCAAATCCCTATAAGAATCGAACCACCCAGCATCCTCCTTAATACCATCCTCACCTACCGCCCAGACCCCGTCCTCTACTAGGTTCGCCCAATGACCGAGCACCTCGGCGAGCCGCGGGGATCTATAAGGTCTCCAGGGACAGGGGCCAACAAACTGACTAATATCCGTTTGTCCAGATGGGCATACCAGTGTCACCGTGTCTCCATCCCAATCATCTGCAAAGTTAATATATAGCCCGGCCTGCCGCCTAACCGAGCACTTTCCAAACCCGTGGTCCTTGTCAAATGAGCGGATCCTCATGTCAGGTACGTCGCTAACATCCTCCGGAATCGATCCGACGAGGTTAGGAAGTACCAACGAAGCCCAATCCTCCCCTTCCTCCGAAGATGTAAACGTACGCCTAAACGTATCCTCTGGTTCCGCCAAATAGGCCTCGCGCAGACTCTCCTCGGAAAAAGTCCCGATGCCCGGGGCGACGAATGTCCAACCCTTTGGTCTGCGTGCTCGGCTAAGGAACTGCTTTGCAAACTTGCTCAGGTGCAGGTCCTCTATAGCCTCTAGCCGCAAGGGCTCCTCTCTTTCTCTCGCTAGCGTTGGCGAGGGCAGTTTAGATTCGATAAGGCCAAGCAGGCGCTCCCAGCCCGAGAGGGCCTCTGCAAGTTGCAGGCTGGGGTAATCGCCTTGGACGGTGGAGGGGACGGGGACCCATTTTTGCACTCTGAGTCCCTCTTCTGCCTTGGGATCATGGACATAGCGGCCGGACTCCCAGCGAGACAGTTCCAGTTTGAGGAGATAATCGAGGCGTAGCCATTCTTCCGAGGGAGGGATTGCGCCGAAAGGATCAGAGGGGGTTTGGCGCCAGATGCCGCGCAGGTTGTAGATATCCACAAAGAGACCGCCGTCCGTGGGAGGTTCGCATGGGAGACGCTGGGGATAGAGAAGGATAAAGGTGTCATCGGCGGCCTCGATGTCGATGCTGTAGAGTGGTGGGAAGAACCATTCCGGCGTCGGCTGATAGAGGAGGGGCGTGAAGGGGATGGCATTACCCATATACGTGGTGGTAGTCCTAAGCCGCGAGAGGAGGGTAGCGAGGGGTGAAAGGGGATCTAGAGCGGGCAGGCCGCCTGGGTAGTCGTCGAAGCGGGAGTTGGCTCTATGGGCTTCGTAGCGTTGGAGAAGGTCGGTTGTTGGAGTTTCCAGTAGCGGAGAGTTTGGGGGGAATGATTTGGCGAGGAGGGTATTATGAAGGTCGGCGCAGAGAGTGATATACTCGTCAAGAGACATAAGTGGCTGCTCGGGTTCAGGAGAGGCGGACATGATGTTGGGGGGTGCGTAGTGGTTGCGGAGGTAGAGCGATGCGATGAGTACTACTGTAACGGTCTTAGGAGTGTATTGCAACTATCTAATGACGACTCTACGAGTACAACTAAGCTTGAAGGAGGAAAAGGAAAACGAAGAAACAGGCCAACGCGTTGCGGAGGCCTTCCTCTGACCGGAGGGAGACACTAAGTGTAAAAGGGGTAAGTGTGATGGGGTCGTTGATGCAGTCGTTGGCCGGGAGATTTTCAGGGGTTGGCTGAGAGTCATCGAGGCCTCTCCAGGGCTCAGCCCGTTACATCTTACATATTTGGGATCTGGTTGGGGACCTGGGAAACAATGGATGACAGCGACGCCTTTACAATTTGGGGGATATGACTTGATTCTAAGTATTTACAAAGAAACTACCTCCATCAATCATTTATAGAGGTTGGGAAGGACCATCACATTAATTCCGTTCGCGTCAAAGTTTTGCAATGCTGCGGTGTTGCTTCGGTTTGACTCTTCCCCAAATCCTCTCCATCAACAGGGAACCCGGTTTTGTTGCCTTTGTTGTACAATTACTGACACTGAACGTCCGATTAATGCCTTTTGAGACCACCCTGTGATGGCATTCCTCTCGCAACATTCACCATCGAAACTTTGGCAGATGCAGATGGAGCCCCTGAATCGCAGTGTTGTTTTTGGTCTCTAGCAGGGTCGGCCCACCAACCAACCAGAGCACAGGCCCACAGTGTGCCCTACAAAAGCAAAATTTTGCTGCTGCTGCCTGCTCGCACCTTTTCTTTTCCAACCACGGCTCAAACGACCAACACAAGCGGCAGCTTCGCCCGTCGCACCCCAAAAAATGCGCGTCTCCTAGACGTCCGTCGCCATTCTCAGGAGCGTAATGCCCTGATTGATGCAATACCCACAAAAAATGCGGCTCTTCCTCGTCCGGCACGGGGAAACCGTCGACAACGTCGCGGGCATCTAGTATGTTTTTACCTTGCGATTTCCCCCTCCAGGACAAAGAGCTGACCGACCCAGCGCAGGAACTCGCGATTCACCGCTCACCGCCCACGGCGTGCTCCAAGCGCGACGTCTTGGTGCCCACCTCGCATCTCGCTCCGGCAGTATTGGCCCGGTTACGCATCTCTTCTCGTCCAACCTACGTCGGGCGGTGGAAACGGCGGAAGCCATTCTCGCTGCTCAGGCACAGCCTGCCTTGTCTTCCACTGGGAGCAGCGCTGCCGATTCGGACACCGATGGCACACCCAGCCTGAAGCTGGTACAACTCGCTGACCTGAGGGAACGCGACTTTGGTTCGGCCGAGGGAAAGAAATTCGGCGTGTCTGTCACGGATGCCGAGACGCGAGAACAAATGCGAACTCGGGCGGAGCGGTTCGTCAAGGAACACCTCGTACCGCTATTCGAACGGGATGCTGGGTCTGGGGGATCTGCTGTGGTGGTTGCCCACGGGCTGATCCTCGACTCCCTTTTGCGGGTGCTGCTGGCACGGTTTGGGCATGCGGGGTTGGGGGATAAGAGGACAGCTGTGTGGAGCAACACCGGGTATGTCGAGGCTGTGGTTCAGATTCGATCACCATCGACAACTGAGGGTGATGAGGTGGAAGCCTCTTCTTCGGTAGTTGAGGCTGTGGCGTCTGGTGAAAGGACGTCACAGTCCCGAATTACCCTGGCTGTTGTGGGCGTCAACGTGCTGAAGCACCTCGATGGCTTGAAAAAGACCCGAGGCGGCATCGGCAGCGCCCGGTTTGACAAGCGGCAGAGGACGGTGGATTCGTTCTTCGGCCCGGCGGCGAAGAAGGTGAGGGTTGAGCGAGAGTCTGAAAGGACTTGAGCTGACCCTCGCCGACGCTACATGAACTTGGTAAGTCTAACTTTTTCTTCACATGCACCACTGCTTTTATGATGAGGAAAACAATGTTCACAGACCTGTACCGAAACTACAAATGTGGAAAAACTTGTCCAACCGCTATCTGAGAAGCATCTTCTGTTTACTCTGGTTTTGCATTTATCTGGTGGATCCAGTTGCTAACCGATTCAAGATTACAGTTCTCGGGACATCCTCGCTAGGCGCAACCCGGTGTTTTGTTTGCCTCCGGGCTCGCCTCGGACGAAGGTCCCGGTTGTCTTGGACTCCTTTGAGGAGGGTAATGGCGTGACTCCTTCACTGCCAGTTGCCATCCATAGCATTCACAATGAAACTCTTGCCCACCTCAGATATCTTTCCCACTTGACTTTGACCGTGTTGCCCCTGAAATCATGCTCGCCATCCTGGAACCCTTGGCTAGACTTCACCATCCAGATCCTCATCCCCGTCCTCACCCTCGTCCCCTTCGTCCTCCTCATCAGAAGGAACCATTCCCCTTGCCGCCTCTGAAGGTAAAATCCGCGGGAACCATCCAAACTCGCCAAATTCCACCATCAATTCCCCTAATGCTCCCGTTGTGACCGTCACGCCCTCAGCTTCCAACGCGGCAGCCTGGTTTCGCGCCCCTGATGGTTGGGAGCTATTGTTGTTTCTGTGTCAGCAACAGCCACCTCACATCTTCGTCCTCCGTGTGTCTTAACATCATCACAGTCATGCCCTTGCCCAGGAAAGACATACCGCGGTGAAATCACCCCTTTTGCATTGATCACCCTCTGCCAGGGGACGTTGTCGTGGTTGAAGCGAAAAGTGGTGTCTGAGGGGAGGTGTTTGAGGCACACGCCTACTTGGCGGGGGCGTTGGGCTGAAGATGGTGTTAGTAACGGTGGTTCAGTTGTTGGTGGGGTTGTTATTGTTAGGGGCAGGGGCAAGTAGTAGAACGCGACGAGAGTTGACGAGATATATGAAATATCATGGCGGTGGGCTATCTATGTAAAGACTGTGAGACGTACGAGTCCCGACCAACATGGCGATGTGTCCGTAGGTTGTGACCTTGCCTGGTGGGATCTCTTGCACGGCGCGGTAGACGGCGTTGAAGAAAGCTTGGGCTTCTTCGGAGCGGGGCATTGTGGTTAAATGGATATTTTCTCGTCTTGGCTGAGGAAGAGTTGGAGTTGAGAAGTTAAAAAGAAATGTGGCCGTTTTGGGATGGTTGAAGAGTCGATGCCAATAAAGGACGTAGGGAGCCCGAGCTTGAGTGAGGTTGCGGAGAGGAAGCCTTCCACCTCCACCCAGATCAAGAAGAGCAAAACAGAACAGCTCATACTCCCCGCTGAAACAGATAAACCGGTAAAGATAGCGAAGAAGGCAACGAGGAATGATGAACTGTAAAAGGGAGAAGCAAAAGTGACAACACCCCTCCCTTCGAGATCCAGAAGGTGGAGAAGGCAAAAGAGAATTTTAACGAATGGATGCACCCGGGATCGAACCGGGGACCTTTCACAGAAGCGCATTTTGGTCAATGCGAAGCGAAAATCATACCACTAGACCATGCACCCGCTGTTGAAGAGATAGGGACATGCTGATACCTATGTGTGGCGGGTGGAGGGAGCAACCCCTCTACTGTCACACCCTGGATAGGTGAGCGATGAGAAATTGTGAAAACTTTATGCGACCTGGTTGAATACCCTAGATGTTCCTCCTTGAAGTTTTCTAATGCGGCGTTGGGGTGGTTGCCTTGATAAATGTGACAGGAAAGTGAGGAGGATGGTGCTTGGGAAGGATAGAGGTCAGGGGCAACACAAGACGAAACCAGGAAATTCCGGTGTTGGGTTGGGAACAACTTTAACACCACAATCAGCCGCCCCGGACAATCAGCGAACGGTAGGACAGTGAGTCAAATTACCTAAGGTGTTCAGTACAACTATCTGACAATACCTCATGTCCGACCCCATCGATGAAGCCTGCGCTGATCGTCCACTGATGAAGAACCAATCATTCTACAAGTACTTCTCCTATAACCGCAGTGCACATTCGCCTGCCAGCTCAACAGCCAACCCACATCAAAGCCAGATCCAAGTTTCAGGCAAACGCAAACCCACACCGCACCCTCTCAACGACTACCCGCTTCCCCAACTCATCCCCCTCCACTACCCCCTCATAATTCTCCTCCTCTTCACCACCCCCGACGCGCCCTCCTCCCCCTCCTCCCCCTCCTCCTCACCCCCCTCCTCCCCATCACCCCTCACACTCCCCTCCCCCTGCCCCCCCAGCACACTCGCCTGCCGTGTACTCGTCCCCGTCCCCGCCACCCCCACCGTCGGCGCCGGGACATTCCTCTGATACTCCGCCGACCTCAACTCACTCAACAACTTCTCCACCTCGCCAAACATCGCCCTCGCATCCTTGACTACGCCAAACTCGTCCACCTTATAGCCGAGCACGCCGCTGTCATGTCCATGGGGATGAGCATGATGATTATCATCTTCATCCTCCTCCTCATCCTCTTCCCGTACAAACGCCGGTCCGGGGCCGTGGTGCGGATCCGGGTTGTACATGATGGCGTTTGAGAACATGTGCGCCAGTTCGCGGTCGAGCTGGGAGCTGTTGATGATACTTTTAGGCGGGACGAGTTCCTCAGTGCGGGGTAGCCAGACGGAGCTCGTGCCCGGGTCGCCGCCGTCGGGGAGGGCGTGGGCGGCCTGGGCAGCGGCGCGGTTGCCGTGGTTGATGGCGGCGCGGATGGTCTTGAGGTCCTGGGCCTGCTTGACAACCTTGTGGTAGCCGGGGGCGTCCTTCTCGCGGATGGGCTGGGCGAACATATTGGCGGAGCGGTGATGCACTATCTGTTCCATGGCGCTACCGCAGACTTTGTTGAAGGAGCGCGTCCAGAGAACGACCTTGGGGGCGGAGGCGGAGGGGGCAAAGCCCTCGGGGAGGGGGTGGTGGCGGAGGTGAATTGGGGTCGGGGTGAGGTCGTCGCGCTTGCGCTTGGTGGAGCGGAGGGGCTGGGCGCGGCCGGTGACGCTCTCGTCGGCGGTGGTGTCGCCGGCTTCTGTGGACGGCCGTGGCGTGGTCACCTCATCCTTAATTCTGGGTGTCTGTTCGCCGACGGCTGGCATCTGCTTCGCTGAAGCTGTTGGTTGGGTCTGCGGCCGCTGCGGTTTCTCTGGTCTTGGGTCTTGTGTCCTTCTTCCTTCTGGCCTTGGCAGAGCCTTTGGCTGAGGGGGCACGGAAGGCTGCAACACAGGGCTCATGGGCTCAAATGCCGGACTAGGGACATCATCATATCCCAAACGGAACTCAACCCCGGGCTTGGGAGTCGACGGCGTCGAGGTGGAGTTCCACTTAGTGCCAGTTCCACCTGCGACTCTCAAGGGAAGGGTCATGGCGGGCGTTTGCGGTGCCGACGGGATATGGCTGAACCTAGCAGCCGGAGTAGGTGTGGAAACGGCGGGCAACCGGGGGTGGATGCGTTCCACAGCCGCAGGCCGAGGCGGCTGGTATGGCGAGTGATGCCGTTGGGCGGCATCTGGGTGACTGGGGGCCGGAGACGGAACGCCTTGCGGTGGGGGAGGTTGGCTGTATGGTGCCTGCAGAGGAGGCGGTTGCCGTTGCTGAGGAGCTGCTGCGAGGCCATGGTTCGGTCGGGGAGCAGCCGTGACAGGCGGCGCAGTTGGTGATGGCACCGCTGGACTCCGTGCTGGACCAGGATGTCCCGTGGGAGGATGGGGGTGAGGTGGAGGAGCATGTGCTACGGGAACCGGAGCAGTTTGATTCGGGCTTGGAATTGGATATCCCTGGTAAGGAGGTGGATGGAAAGGAGAATGAGGTTGAGACACGCCTGGCCCCGGGCTGGGAATCACCGGTGGCTGCCTGTTGACAGGCGGTGCCCCTTCTACTGGTGACCTGAGCTGCGGTGACGATAACGGCGGCGCAAAGTGGCTCGTCGAGTGCGGAGGAATCAAAACCTGCTGCTGAGGCAAAGGCCTAACGACCTGCCCTTGCATTGGTACAGGGCTAGGATGCGGCGACTGTTGAAGCGGCCGTGGTGAAGGCACGGCATGTGGAGGAGGTTGGAAGACGCTGGGAGTGTGGTACAGCCCGTTGGTCGGGGGCTGCCGCGGAAGTGGTGCATTTGGTTGATAGGGCGGCTCCCATTTTAACTGCCCCTGAGCTGGTGGCTGAACGTTCGCCGGCAGAGGCACAGGTAATCGCCCTGACCCGATAACGCCCTCCGGCCGTTGGAGGCCCTCGGCATTAGCGGGCGCCGGCGCCGGCGACTGAGAAGGGGGGTGGTAGGGAGGAACACCCTGTGGCGCCTGAAGGACCGGAGGTGTTCCATTCGGAGGTTTTGGCGTTACGGTAGGCCTGGCAATAGCCGCAGCTCTGGAGACCTCTTGCGGGGCAGGAGACCGCACAGCCTCTGGCAACCCCGTCGCCGGCGATATTGGTGCCGGTGACGTCTTCTCTGAACCTGTGGGAAGCGGTGGCGAAGGCCCATTCCTGATTTCCTGCCTAGGTTGTGGCAGCAAAGGCTGCAAAGTCCGGGGTGGTTGTTGAGGCGCGGTGTGGGAAACCGGGATCGGCGCCGCTGGCCTGGGCGAGGTTCCCACGGGCGGCCCAAGGTTATTCGTTGGTGCTGCATCCCGTCTTCCCGCAGCCTCCTGAGCAGCAACCACCGGGCTCTGCCGCTTCGGCTCGCGCTCGGGCTCCCGCACACCCTGCTTCACGAGATCGGCTATCTCCTCCCCCAAGCGCTCAAACTGATGCTCGAACTGGCGGATCTCGTTGATGGTGTGCTGTATGTAGGCGTTGTACAACTTGGCATGAGCCGACTCAATCTTCGCTATGTGTTGACGGGCATCCTTGAGGGTCAAGAGCGGAGGCGACTCTAGCCGGCGCTTCTTGGTGGGCGAGAGGGGGCCGTCAGGACCGGACACGGCCTCGCTTCTCAGCTCATCCCGTAGAATGCGCAAGAAGAGCTCCCGCAGGACGTCGGGTGCCAGCCGTTTCGCATCGTATGTGACTTCATCCTTCACAAGCTTATTGTTTTGGAGGGTGTCAGAGACGCGCGCAAAGTCGGAATCTTCGAGGCCGCCCTTGGAGACTGCGCGGAACAGAAACAGCTTCTCGAGCGGCGTGTGGGGTGCGGCCGGCGTATTCATCCCCCACAGTGCTGCCCGCGAGGGGCCGACGGGACCGACGGGAGCGCTGCGGCTCTGGACAAGATGAATAGGCGCCAGCGTCAGCGAGACGAGGTTCCGTCAGCAACCCCGTGCTGCTGCCGCGATGGGCTTGGTTGGACGCGCCCCACGCACTGGGCACGCTGAGCCCCGCGCTCTGATCAATTATCGAGATGGGACCGTGTCGCGTTGATGGGGAATCGGATCGCGGGTGCGTTTCGCTCGTCGTCGGTGGTTTCGGTTGCTGGGATGGAAATTTTGCAATGGCGATCGCGGGTGTCACGTGATGATGGAGGTTGCCGTGGTTGATTCGCGTTGGTGATGGTCGTCGGGAGGGTTGTTGGTGGACAAAGATTGGCGGTTGCAGCAGGGAAGAGACGGAGCTGCGGACCTTTGGAAGCGATCCCACCAGAAAGGTTCTCAAACACGTGATCCGCCTTGGCTTGCTGCCCTCCCGGACACGCGTGCACCACCAATTCGCTCCTTCCCACTGAGGCTCTGATGTAACCCCCAGCTTTTATCCGTCTCACCCGGAGTAAAGTGGTTTTTTTATTCTCTTTGTTCTATTTAAAGTGGTTGCACAAAACAAATCAGGAAACTCCCAAGTCAAAGGAATTGGGAGTGCAACCCCACATTCGTGTGCTTGATAGAGGGTTAGGGTTTACCGCAGTTGTTCTGTGGTTCTCAGGCTGAGCATTGCAACGTTCCAACACGTGGTTGAATTCACATGTAAGCAGATTACCTAGGCAGCACCTTGACACCGGATACTGAGTTTTGCGAAGAAAGTCAACATATTTTAAGGCTCCCGTCACAGCATTCTTGACTTGTCCACCAGCTGGTACACGGCTGACTAAGCCATCATCAGACAACCAACACGCGTTGTATGATCTCGCCAAGCCAACCGGACATGTTTGCTGACTTTGCTCACTCTCTCAATTTCAACCTGATCTCACCCTCGGACTGAGCACACACATCGGACAGGAAGCACCGCGTTTCCAGCGAAGCAGCCAACCACGATGGGACACCACAACCTTCACTTTTACGGCGATCCGTACGCCAACAGCGGAGTGTGGGGTCCGGTAACAAGCAGAGCAAAGTAAACACACCGAGACCCTAACCCCTGAGCCATCCTCCGCGCTCAGGGGCATCTCTAGAGTCTGAGCTGACCACATACCTATCACAGCTTCTGTGAAGAAGACTACATCATCACCTTTTACCTCGCCGAGTTCATCAACGCCCTGACCAACATCGCCTATGGTATGCCCCCCGTACCCCCTACTCACCTCTCCACCCACCACTAACCCGCACCAGTCTACCTCGCCCTCCGCGCCATGTACACCACCTCCAGCGGCGCCCGCCGCCCCCTCCTCTCCCCCAACTACGACTTCATGTCCCTCTCCCTTCTGGTTCTCGGCATCGGCTCCTTCCTCTTCGTAGGCAACATTTCCTGCTATTCCCCCCCCCACCCTTTCGCTCCCAAACCTCCCCTGCAACATCCCAATACTGCATAAATAACTAACAACCCCCCCCCCCCCCCCCCCAGCACGCCACCCTCCGCCAAGCCTTCGAATTCGCCGACGAGTTCTCCATGATGGGCCTCGTCTGGTCGATGCTGCAAGCCCTGCTCACCCTGCGGCAACCCCCCGCCCGCGCGCGCGCCATCTCCATCTCTCTAACCATCATCTTCACCATCTTTCTCGCCTTTTACCTCTGGTCCGCCCAAATCATCTATCAGGTCATCGCGTTCCTGACCGCGCTCGGCGGGGTTGTGGTGCGGAGTGTTTGGCTGTTTCATTTTGCGCAGCCAGGTTTGCCGGAGGAGAGGGCGAGGGTGTGGAGGCGACAGTCGTGGATTGCGGTGGGGGTGTCGGTGGTTGCGTATGTGTTGTGGAATATTGATCTGGAGTTTTGTGCGGAGCTGAGGAGGTTGAAGGCGCAGGTGGGGTTGCCGTGGGCGTGGGTGCTGGAGTTGCATGGTTGGTGGCATGTGTTGACGGCGGTGGGGGCGGGGATTTTTATGCAGGTTACGAGGGAGGTTAGGGAGGTTGAGGAGGCGGAGAGGGTGAAGGGGGGGAAGAGGGAGTGATGGGGGGGGTGGGGGTGGGCTGTTTTCTGGATGGGTTGTTCTGGAGTTGTAGACATCTAGACGTGGATACATGCAAATATGGTGGGGGAGTAGACGGGGAATGTAATATAGCGCTGTCTGGTTATTATCTAGTACCTTGAGTAGTTATCTATTCTTTGAGAGCTAGGAGTTGTTTTGAGAGCTACTCTTTCTGATTCGCGCAGTACTAGTAGACTTCCGGGCTGGCATGTTTTCTTCATGATTAAGTCCAAACTCTGACTACAGCAAGATGGGCTCGTGTCTCTCTTTAGTTCCAGCAATTCCCTGCTTGTCAAGTACTCTCTCCTTTTCTGTGTTGTTTAGAGTTTCGATGTTGAGAATTCAGGGGTAAATTCAGGGGTGTGAGCAAAGGGTTGTGGTCGAGTGGGGTTGAGGAGCTGCTGACCTCAACCTCGAGACGCGTTGTCCTCCAGTCACTTGCTGGAACAGTCGCAAACAAAACTTGCTGACCAAGACTGCGATCCTCTCAACTGAGAAATTCACAAGATGAGGTCACTGATATTTCAAGACCAATCTCAGCATCGAGATTTGGATCATCTCCAGGATGCCACCACGAGACAACCGACTGGCCCCCGCAAGACCACTCTTTTAGCGGCCGATCTTGGCTCTTCGCTCCGACAGGGACATGCTTGTGGGGGAATTTGTTCCTGAGGAGGAAGCTCCCGAGGGGCAGCTGGATGCCGGCAGGCCGAGTCCGAGTCAGGAGGCCGGATCATCAGGAACCATTCCATCATGACTTCGTGACAGAACCTTGGAAAGGAGGGCAACATGTCTGGATCCTCAGAGGGCTCCCTTCTGTTTGAGGCAGTTGAGGGTCACATTGCCGTGACCCGTGCCGTGCCGCGGGGACCCGAAGTGTCACCAGTCAATTTTCTGGGGCCGATGTGTTGTGGGCAGCAAGTGGAGGCGCAGTTCTGCATTGCAATTGCCATTCCCATGCGCCGCCGACCCCTGACTGTGCGGCAAGCCATCCCCAAATCGGCTAAGACAAGGTCCAGCAGGCAGGAGCACCCGCCGACCTGCAGCACCCTGCGACGCTAGTGATTTTCCGCCGCCTCGCTGGAGTTAGCGTGCGACCCTTTGATTGCTGCCATTTCAGGGCCACTCCCCCAGCTTCAACCGAGAGTTGAACCTCGAGCTTGCACAACTCTCGAGCATCGCAACACCGGCGCAAACACCCAATTCCCGACCATCTCACCTTGACCCCCAACCCCGCCACAATGTCCAGGACCGACGAGGAGCTCGACCGCGACTGGAAGCCCAGCGGCCGCCGCCCGCAGAGGTGCGACCGTCCCCTCTCTGTCGCGACTCTTCGCGACACCACGAACGCGTTGTCGCAAGCAGAACAAAAATGCTGACCTCCCTGCCCATCCAGCACCATCGCCCAGATGTTCTCGCAGGAGCTGATGGACATTTTCCGCATCGATAACAGCGTCGCAGACCTGGACAAGCAGGTTGACAAGCGGTCAGTCGCCCGTCCAGGCAGCACCCCCGCCGCCACCAACCACGTCCTCCGCCCGAGGCAAACATGCTGATGCGTCACCCCCAATCCAGAAAGCAGCAAATCAACTCGCAGACCTCCGAGCTCGAAGCTCTCGAAGCCCGCATCCGCGAGATGGAGAGGAGACTCAAGGGGGATGCGACCGCGGACAACCCTGCTGCCGCCAGATCCCAGGCCGGCCCCTCGCAAAACCAGTTCAACGCCCCCCCGCCGCCTCCGAAGGACCAAAACCGCGCGCACGAGCAGCAGCACAAATACGCCGGTAGCCGCCCGGGCACCGCCAGACAGAGCCAGCCCGCCGTCCCCGGCGCCCTCCCGCCCACCCCGGCAGGAAGCGAAGGTGAATCCGAGCCTTCCGTCCCTCCTCCCTCCCGAGTCGCCCCCGGGCCACCAGGACCCCACGCACACGGCACCCTCTCCCTCCCGCTGAGAAGAAGACCAGTCCCCGGGGGCGATTTGGACTCGACCAAGTCCCTGTCGAGCGCGAGTTTTGCTGACTATGTCCTTGTCCCCGAACCAGACGGCGATCGCGAGCGGGATGTCTAAGCTTCCTCCTTCTGTTTTGGATACGCGGACTTTTTTGGGCCACTTTACCAGCGGACTACAGCACGGGAGGCTGGGACACTACTCTTTTTTTTTTTTTTTTTGGACAGCCGTCAGAGGATTTGGCGGGCCGACGACACGACGATTTCTATACCCATTTACATTTTAGATTTTCTAATTTCACTGCCATTTTCGCAGCTTCCCATTGCAATGAGCGGCTTGAATTCGCCGGCAGGTCGGGGGTTCGAAACCGGGAGCTGCCAACATAGCATGGACTTCAAGTTTCCAACAGTTCCCTATCAATCTGCTAGCGCGGGGAGGTTGGGAGGAAGGACGGCTGACAAGGGAGGAGGGAGGAGCTGGGGTTGTGGGATTGGCAGAAGATTTCTCCTTTCCATTGGGAATCTCATTCCAGTTGTAGATAGATCTTCATCACATCATGGATATGGACGGGATCTGCTGGGATGGCAATGCGCATTGGATACTACTCACCCGGCGTTCACGAGGCGAATGTTCCTGTGATCTGTGGCCAGGCCAGTGACCACTCAGAGTGGTATGTATGACGCTCACCACGACATGAGAACTCCTGGCTGACTCGGCATTACTTTTCCAGCCAGAGGATTCTGGCTGGCAGAGCTTCAACAAGGGAGGCCAGCCGAAATGCCCAGGACTCACGTCAGCCCCAATTACACCTTGCATCGTCGAGGACTGGGAGGATCAAAACAGCCCATCTTCATTCTCACTACACTGACATCCATTTCTTACACTCACTTCAATATCTGTCTGCCAAACTCAGGAGCACTAGCAAACATCTGTATCCGCTCCTGTATAAGACACTCTTCCCCTCCCTGAGGTACCGCCCATGCCAACCTATCTACCATCCATCGTCACCACCCCCATGCCCACCCCCATGCTCACCCTCACCCTCACCCTCACTCCCGTCCTCACCTCCATCCCCAGCCCCCTCACCCTCCCCACCACTCCCCCCCGCCCCCTCCCCTTCCTCCCCCTCCAAAACCTTCCCCCCAAACCCCACCCTCGCCCTCCCCACATCAAAAACCACATACACACTCTTCAAAAACACATCCCCCAGTATCCCAAACCCACCATATCCCCACTCCTGCAGTCCCCCCATACACATCCCCTCATCATCCGGCATCACCGTATAGTTCATATACCTCCCGGGCACCGTCGCGACAAACCCACTCTCAAACCCAATCTCAAAATCAGGCAACTCCGTAAGATTGCAGGGAAAGGTCCAGAGACCGCCGACTGTGAAGTTTTGCACGGCGGTGGGGATGGAGGCGTAGTAGAGAGAGGTTATTTCCTGGGAGAGGAGGAGGAGGGTGGTGCCTGTGTCGACGATGGCTGTGGTGGTGGTGTTGGGAGGGAGGTAGACTTCGGGGGAGGAGCCGATGTGCAGGGTGGTGAAGGGGATTTGCCAGAAGGTGGCGTTGGGGATGAGCGGGGTGTAGAGGATGGGGCTGTGGTGGCGGGAGCGGTCGATGTAGCCGAATGTGTAGGCGCCGTTGGGGGAGTGGTAGCGGAGGTCGGCGGTGAAGAGGGGGGAGGAGAGGTGAGGGAGGAGGGAGGTGAGGACAGTGGGTTGTTGGGGGGAGGTTTCGGAGGGGAGGGAGTAAGACAGGCCGAAGATGCCGTCGAGATCGGGGTCGAAGGTGAGGGAGGAGGAGGCGGAGACTGCGGACTCGAGGGTCGCGTTAGGGAGGGTGATGTTGCCGAGGCAGATGGTGTCGGTCCAGACGTTGCCCCAGGCGCGGGAGCCGTCGCCTGGTGGGGGTTAGTTGAGATGGGGCAGATGGGGTGGGAGGGGAGGGGATGGACCGTAGGAGATCATCCATGTGGTGTTTTCGACTTTCTTGGCCGTCTTGGAGTCTTCGATGACCCAGACTGGACGGTTGCCGGCGACTGATTTACGCGTCTCGGACGAGTACACCCAGCTACAGCCAGTCAGTTCCACTCCATTCCTTCCGGTAGCTTCAAGTACTCACACATCTGCAGACCCAGTATCAAGATCAACATCCAGCCACTGCGGAGGCGTGCCAAACCCGACACGGCTGAGATACTCCCTGTCCTCTTTCACGCTATACGCAGAAACCGATCCAACTGACACCACACCCACCGTTAGCCACCATCTCTTCTCACCACATTACTAACCTTTCTCAGCCAAGTCACCATTAGGGAGGAACATACCCGCCCCCTTCATAGCCGCAAGACTTTGCGCTAGACTCTGGGGCACCTCAGCGCCCCATTTCTGCAGAGCGCGAGCGTAGGCGGCCGGACCGTTGGGGGCGTAGTCAGGGTTGGGGGTGAGGGTAACAGTGACGGAGCGGCGGGCGATGTGGTTTGCGTGGTTGGTGTTGACGGGGTTAGCGTGAGCGAGCGAGTTCAATAGGAGGAGAAAAGACAGTAAAAAGCGGAAAGGGGGCGAAGTGGTCCCCATTGTAGTCGCCATTGTGGCTGACCAGATGGTGGAATGAAAGCACGTAGTAAGAGGAAGTGGGTAAGAAGCAAGAGTAAGAGAAGTCCGATTCAGGGTTTGAAGATGAAGAAGATGGAGGGAACCTGAGGTGAATACTGAACGAGGTCGGTCAATTCCCGGAACCACCAACAAGATGGAAGGAAGCGAAGAACTTTGGCGGGTTGCACAACGCGTCCGATTCCACGCGTCTTCGGATGAAAGAGGGATAGACAACCCAAAGTGACGCGTAGCCTAGATCCAGTCCAGGGCATCTTGGTGGTAACCTTGACCATGTCACAGCCCGCGAGAGCTGGTGCGAGACAACTTGAAGACCTGCCAGTCTATTTGGAACACACAAGACAGACGGGTGAGCAAACAAGGATTCTGTGCTCAACTTGGCAGAAAGGACTTCCCTGTGGCAAGACGGAAAGAAGCAGATAGACATGGGCTAGAAGGGGTGAGTGCCTGAGGGATGGTCACCAGGGACCCTCTGGCTAGACATCCCTCCCCCGGAACAGTGTCCGAATATGACAGAGAGCGAACTGCGACAAGGTTCCTTTTGTTTTAATGGAGACAATCTCAGCAAGCTAAACTATCAACCCATAATCGAACAACCACCAGGAATTCTACAGGAAGCCATACCTGGTACAGCAGAACCACCCACGAATCTTGTCCTACAACATTCTCTCATGCAGCAACACAACATCCACATCTGCCTCACCCCGCACACACAGACGGACGGCTCTGCAAGGAACCACGTTGCTATCCGTGCTACACACGCCCGTGAGTCGTGGCACTGGCCGTGCTCCTGCAGGTTTGTTTACATCCTACCCCTGACTGGCTCCACAATTCAGGGGTAGGACAGCTTGAGGGAGTTTGTTGACACCCGCCATTCCATCTGATATCCTTGAAGATGCGCGGACCTGTTGTGTCCTGCACAATTTGCGCAGGAACCGTTTGTTCAACCTCCACCCCATCTGCATGTCTGTACAATCTGCAGGTCGCATGCTGTGGTCGAAGGTTGGCAACGGCCAAACCAAGCCAGGAAAGCCAGACGATTCCAAGAGACAACCCAAAAACACCGGGTCAAACACCTTGCAATACTCGATCTTGCTCCTCATACAATGTTACCATTCAAGGCTCGCCTTTTGAGTAGAGTATCCATACATACAAATCCCATTCAAGTCTAACTCCCGCCAAAACTCCATATCAATGCACCCCCTCTCTATTTTATAACTCATCATGCCCTTCCCCCTTCCCCTCCCCACCCTTCTCCCCCGCCTTCTTCTCCTCCTCCCTCATAAACTCCCTCAACATCTCATCAATCTCCTCCTGCCCCGGCATACTCCCATCCTCCCCGGCTTAATCTTGATCGTCTGCGCTGGCTTAGCGGGCTTCGTCCCGCTTGCCTTCCCATTTTTCCCATTCTTCCCTTTCTTCTTCTCACCCCCCTTCCTCCTCTCAAAATTCCTCACACCCTTCATCGCCAGATCCATCCCCGCCTTATCCAGCTTCTCCCTCTTCTCAGTCAGCTCCCGCACCAACAGCACCGGGTTGTCGGTGTCGGTCAGCTTATCCTGCTGGGGGAGCTTGGACTCGAGCCAGGCGCTGATGGAGATGTAGAGGTCTTCGGATTCTTTGAGGTCGTCGAGGGTGTAGAGCGGGGGCACGGGGCCGTGGTCTTTGGCGAGTTCATCCATTACGTCCGGGGCGGTGGTGGCGGTGGTGGAAGGGGGGGTGGTGTCGTCTTCGAGGTCGTCGAAGTCGCCTGTTGATGCAGGGGATGGGGTGGTAGTGGAAGAGGAGGAGTCGGTGGAGGAGGAGGAAGAGGCAGATTTGGAGGCAAGGAAGGACTCATGCTCGACAATCTTGTTCTTGATGTCCTCGACGAAGTCCTTGGTGGTCTTGAGAGCCTCCTGGAGGGTCTTTACAAGCTCGGGGCGCTTGGCAGCCTCGTCGATGCGCTTCTGTACGGGATTGACAACGCTCTGCAGCTCCTTCAGCCGGGCCTTGAGCACGTCCTTGGGGGCGTCCGCGCCGTCGCCGTAGACCCAGTCGCTGGCGTCGCTGTTCTTCTGCTCGAGTGTGGCGCGCTCCTCGGCGGTGGAGTGCTTGATGAAGGCCTCGTTCTCGAGCAGGTCACGCACCTTGTAGGTGTAACCCTCGAGCTGGTTGAGGGCCTCTTCGCGTTGGCGGCGGGCGCGGTCCGAGGCGTCGAAGGCCTTGAGGCGGTCCTTTAGCGCAGTGAACTCGGCCTTGGTCAGCTGGGGGAGGCCGGCCTTCTCGAGTGTGAACTCGACGGCAATAACGACGAGCTCCTTCTTCTTGGGGGCGGCCTTGGCCTCGGCAGATTCAGAAGACTCGGCGGCGGAGCTGGTGGCAGACTCGGTAGCAGTGATAGAAGAGCTCTCGGCAGTGGGCGACACGGTCTCAGTCTCAGCCTCCTCAGACGACTCCCCGTCATTCAGGGGCTGTTGCTCCTTCTTGCCGCCAAAGCCAAAGAGATTCTTGACACCGTCGACGAAACCCTCCTTCTCGGCCTCGGCCTCGCACTCGACAGTGACCTTGGTGACCTCAACCTCGCCATTTTCGCTGGCCAGACGAGCGCCCATCTTGAGGCGAATATCCCCCTTCTCGCACTTGTGCTTCTCAACAAGCTCCGCAACCGACGCAGTCAGGTTCTTGGTAACCAGCCGCTTGGTTTCGGCCTCAACCGAGCCAGCATCCGACGCGAGCGCAGGAACCACCTGGTAGAAGGTAATCTCAAAGTCCTCCTTGTTGGGAAGCGTGACCTCCTTGGCGGCGGCACCGAGATGCGACGCAGCGGTCCACAGACGCTGGTGCTTCTCCTTGCCCTCGTCCGTCTTCCACTTCATGCCGGCGGGGTACGCAGCGGCCTCGCCGATGCGGATCTCCTTGACGCGGAAGCTGGGGCTAAGTTCAGCGGCCCTGAAGCCGGCGCCAAACACGGCGGCCTCGTCCGAATTGACGTTGGTGCGGATCTTGTCGGCCCCGCCGAGCACCTTCTCAAGCTCCTTCTGGACGAAGGGGGTGCGCGATGCGCCACCGTGGAGGATGACCGAGTCAAGGTCCTTGAGATCGATGCCAGCCGCAGTAAGCGCGTTTTGAACGGCGATGCCGACACGCTCGGCGTGGGTGGCGGCCATCTCCTCGAACTCGGCGCGGGTGACCTTGTACCGGAAATCGACGTCGTCGTAGAGCCCCTCAAAGCTGGCCTGGGTGTTCTGGTTGGCGCTGAGGACGTGGCGCACGCGCTCGGCCTCCTTGGTGAGCTTAGCGATGGCGCGGCCGTGGTTCTTGACGCTCTCTGCCTCAACGCCCGCCTTCTGCGCCTTGGGCGACTCGGCGAACTGCCTGACCATGTCGTCGACAATCAGATAGTTGAGCGCATCGCCTCCAAGCGTCCTGTCCCAACCACTTCCCATCACCAGAACCTCCTGAATGGTCTTGTTGAACTTCCCAATATCCTTGACCGTCCGGCTCTGGAACTTCATCACCGTCGCCTTAGTCGACCCCGCTCCCATATCAAAAACCATATGATACTCTGGCTTCAACCCCTCCCCAACATTCGGAAACTGCCTACTTGTCGCATAATTCAACCCGACCGCCGCCCCATCACTAATCAGCGAGAGCACCTTAAACCCCGCCAGTTCCGCCGCCATCCCAACCGCCCTCTTCTCCTCAGCCGTATAAAAAGCCGGCACCGTCACCACCGCGGAGCGCACCCCACTCCCCGCCAACGCCTCCGCATTCCCCTTAATCGCCCCCAACTCCATCGCAAGCAACTCCTCCACCAACCAGGCCTCCTCCCCCTCCTCAAACGCGCCCGCACTCTTAAACCCCACCGTCCCCCTCTTCCCATCCGCCTCAACCTTCAACGCAGGATGCCGTCTCACATACTCCCTCACCTCCGCGCTCTCCACTCCCAACCCCAACAACCCCTTCAAATTGGGGTAGTTATCCCCCGGAAACCTTGGTGCCAGCGCCATCGCGTCAGACCCGTAGACTCTTTCGGGGAACTCCCCCTTCTTGGCGCCATGGGATGAGGGCTTGAAAGTGACGGCTGAGATCTCTTTGCGGCGCGAGTCCTTGGTTAGGACTATCTCGAGCGGGATGCCGGGCTTGACGAGCGCGGCTTTGATATATTCGGTGCCGAGGTCGATGCCGACGACGGCGGAGGCGGCGAGGGCGGAGGTGGCGAGGAGGAGGAGGGAGGTGAAGAGGGTGAGGAGGAGGGGGGGGCGGCGCGCCATGGTGGGCGTGCGGTTGGGGTGGTTTCGCAGGCGGGTGTTGGGGAGATTTGTCGAGGATTGGATTTGAAAAGTGCTGTTGTTGTTGACGTGTGGCAAGCCCCGCTAGAAGCTGCTGTCAAGAAGAAGCGATTGCCCAAGCTATTGGAAAGCTGAGCAAGAAAAAATGGTCTGAAGAGAAAGACAGGCCATCCACAGAACTGGACAAAATGTGGCCTCAGTCGTCGCTGACTTGGTCGTGGAGAGGCGATGTTTGCGCCACGGGCAGGCGCTCTTCAAGTCGTCGCTTCCAGTCTTTTTTTGGGCGAGCTGCAAGCTGTTCTCTTGCGGAAAGGACAACTTGGTTAGATGCAGACCCCTGTTCCGTTGATGCAACGGCCGAGCTTTGAGAGAGAGGCAGCCAATCCGAGAATCGCATTGGCCAGCAGCTTAGCAAACGGACTCCACAGCTTTGGCTTGGCGATGGCCGATTAGCTAATGGCCAAGCCGTTTTGCTTGGCATTAGCAGGCGACATGAAGGGCAAGGATCAACAGAAAGGACGAAAATGTTGTTAGAACCTTGAGTTATTGAAGCCATGAAGAACTCAATTGCTAGGACTAGCAGGGGAATCAAGTGTTATGCAAGGAGGCCGACTCCAAGACAGATGCAAGCCGGAGCTGCGGTCCGTCACCGGGCCGAAACGGCAAAGTGGGGCCGTGAGATGCGAGATGTGTCCCGACTCACACCCGGAACCAGATCCTTGCCTCGCTGGTATCGGCTCATTGGGATTCAGGAGCGGCAGCCGTTTAGCCGGAGCACAGGAGAGATTATTGGAACAGAAGTGGTCAGAAAATAAGGAGTGCTCGGCAAACATAGCTCACTGGACAGTGTATTCAAAGCCCCAGGGGTAAGCATCACTCTCTCTACAGTCGACACCCCCAGATCCAACAGTCACCAACACAAAACCCACCCCGTATTACTCTACCCCAAAACATCTCACCTCCTCCCCTCCCCAACCGCCTCCCCCCTCAACCTCCCCAGCGCCTCCTCATACAACCTAACCCTCTCCTCCCCAAACTCCCCATCCTCCCCACCCTTATTCACCCTCATCCTCTCCACCCCCCCACCCCCGGCCTCACGATACTCGTCACCGCCCCCCTCCCCTCCCCAGCAAAATCTCTCCAAAACCTCCTCGCCTCAGCATGTTCCACCAGCGTCCACGCCCTCCCCCCCCTCCCGGCCCTCGCCGTCCGCCCCACGCGGTGCACGTACGAGGTCTCGCTGATG
Organism: Amesomyces nigricolor; assembly: GCA_004802645.1. NCBI lineage: Eukaryota > Fungi > Ascomycota > Sordariomycetes > Sordariales > Chaetomiaceae > Amesomyces > Amesomyces nigricolor. Next base: position 2,759,407 of record SRKS01000006.1, on the reverse strand, counting down.
GGCAGGTCGTAGTTGACGACGTGCTCGAGGTTGAGCAGGTCGATGCCGCGCGAGACGAGGTCGGAGGCGACGAGGATGCGGAGTTTGGACTGGGCGAAGGCGCGCAGGGTGCGGGTGCGGCGGGAGGTTTTGGTTGAGGAGGTTAGGGTGCCGATTAAAGGGGAGAGGGTGGGGAGGAGGAGGGTGAGCAGGCGGGAGAGGCGGAGGGCGGATTCGTTGGATTTGGTGAAGATGAGGACTGTTGTTGGGAGGGAGGGGGTGGTGGTGGGGGTGGGTTTAGTTTTTGGTTGGGTTTCGGTGTCGGAGTCTGAGTCGGAGTCTGATGATGAGGAGGAGGATGAGTCTGAATCGGATTCGGAGTCGGAGGATTCGGACTCGCTGGTTTCGGAGCCCATTGAGACGTCGTCGTCGACGGCATCCCCGTTTACCGGGGCCATGTGCTTGCTGGTGAGCAAGTCCACGAGGTACAGCGGCTTGAGACTGGGCTCGCGGACCTTGATGGCGTACTCCTTGAGCAGTGGTGGCAGGCTCTGCTCGCCAGCCCTGGTGCCCTCAACAACGAGGAGCTTCGGTCGGGACAGCCTTAGCCCGTTCAGCAGACTGAGGTCGCGAGTCATTGTCGCGCTGAGAATGACCTTCCGCACACCGCTCTTGTTTGACCCCGGGAAGTCGCGAGCGCCTGGCTTGCCAACGCCCAGCTTATCCGTCACAGTATCCAACCACTGCTGGAAGTCCTGTGCCAGCAGCTTGTCGGCCTCGTCGACGATGAGCCAGCGAACGTAGTCGAGCGTAAACCCGGGCGTCTTGGTGATGTGCTCAACAAGACGGCCGGGAGTGCAGATGAGGATGTCAACCTTGGAAGTGTGGGCGACGACATGGTAGGGCAGCGGCTGCGTGCCTTCAAGTTCCAACCCCTCGTCCTCGTCGTCTGTATCCTCAAGATTGACGAACCTGTTCTGCTTCGCCAGGTATTGCTCGTATCCCTGCGGGTCGTACTGTTGCTCCTCGCCCATAATGGCCGACTGCTCCTCCTTGAACACTTTGTTGCCCATGGCGGTCCCGATCTTGACCCTCTTGCCCCCGTTGACCGCAAATGCGGCCGCGCAGGCCTCGCAGGCGAGCTGCACCTGCTGGACGAGATCTCTCGTCGGCAGCACAATGAGCGCTCGTAACCTGGTAACCCGGCCCTTGCTGATGTCGTGGACCATGGGAAGCACATACGACAGCGTCTTGCCGGAGCCGGTGGGGGCGGCAACCACGACGTCGCCCTGCCTGTCGGGGGAGGGCAGTAACAGCGGGAGTACCGCGGTCTGCACTGCGAACGCATCGCTGAAACCCTTGGACTTGAGAACCTTGGCCGACTCTGCGGAGATGCCCAGTTCGGTGAAGGGCTTCCTCGTGTCTGGATCAACCTTGACCGGAGACGCGAGCCATGGCGGGAGTGTCTCGTATGTCAACTTTGACTCGTCAAAGACCACTGGCTCAGGTTGGGGGAGCGGCTGAAGCCCGTGTTCCACCTCGGGTTCCGCCTCCTCATCCTCCTTGTCTCCGTCGACCTCAGCCCGGTCCTTGGCTTGCAGGGCCTTCTGGACCTTTTCAAACACAGACTTGTGCCTCTTGCGGATTTGGTCTGTGTCGCCATCGACAGCGGCGTCCGCATCGTCCTCCTGTTTCCTCTTCTTCTTTTTCTCCCGCTTCGGTTTCCGTTCCTCTTCGGCCGCAGGCGTCTCCGGCACGGGTTTCGGGGTCCCCTCCTTCTCCTCTAAAACGCCATCCTCGACAGGTTCGGCCTTTTCTTGTTCACCCCACTTGCGCTTGCGCGGCTTTGATTCCTTCACCTCGGCGTCTTCCCCATCCTCCTTAACGTCCTTGCTTTTCTTGGACTTGGACTTCTTCGGCTTCTTCTCCTCGACTGGGGCCGGGACCTCCTCTTCTATTGTTTCCGGGGGGGCAGCGGTCTCAGGTTCGGGAAGATCGTCGTCGCCAAAAACAATTCGTGTTGGCTGGGCATCTGATTGTGGTTTGTATCCTGGGGTGTACCGCGAGTACAGCGAAGTGGAAGATTGAAGGACCGGGACTGGATCAACCTGAGGAGGTGGTGGTTGCGGCGCGGTGGGGCGTTCTCTGGGGGCTTCTCTTGGGGCCTGGGTTGCCTTCGGGGGAGGAATGTACCGGTTGTACATTTTCGGGGTGGTTCGAGAGAATTGACCTCGATGTTGTCCAGTTCTTGCAACCGGGAAGTGGCAGAGACGATTCGATTAAAATCAATTGGCAGAAAAAGTTCGGCGATCAAGCTTCGGCCTGCATGCTTGGCGCGGCAGAAAGAGGAGTCCTGCACTGTGGGGTAGCGCAGACTAAACTAAAGCAAGAAAGTGGTAAAGCGCCACTTGCCAGCATCCCTGTCGTTCTTGACTGCCCCTGTCAGGGACACATACATTGTCGGGAAGGAACCTGAACTTGATCTTGAATTGGAACTCACTCATCGAAATTGTCCAATGTTCAACACAACTCACTCCCTCATCTCACAAACTAGCTGAAGCGCTCGGGGAAAATGACCCCTGAACCCGCCACCAGCCATGGCGCCCACATACAACATCGCTATGGTTAGCGATTTCTTTTTTCCACAACCAGGCGGTGTCGAGAGCCACATCTACCAGCTGTCGTCCAAACTCAGAGACCGCGGCCACAAGGTCATCATCATCACCCATGCTTACAAGGGGCGAACTGGCGTACGATATCTCACCAACGGCCTCAAGGTCTACCATGTCCCCTTTTTTGTGCTGTACCGCTCCGCCAGCTTTCCCACCGTATTTTCGTTTTTCCCCGTTTTTCGCAACATCGTCCTGCGCGAGCGCATCGACATTGTCCATGGCCACGCCAGTCTGAGCAGCTTGTGCCACGAGGCCATTCTCCATGGCCGGACCATGGGGTTACGAACCGTCTACACAGACCACTCGCTTTTTGGCTTTGCCGGCGCCGGCAGCATATTCGCCAACAAGCTCCTCAAGTTCAGTCTCAGCGATGTGGACCATGTCATCTGCGTGAGCCACACATGGTGAGTTGCCCCTGACATTCACGCCTCAACCCCTAATTAACACCCCCCCAGCAAAGAAAACACCGTCCTACGTGCCTCCCTCGACCCGCTCATGGTCTCCGTCATCCCCAACGCCGTCGTGGCCGAGAACTTCCGGCCCCTCGACTACGCCACCGAAACCTCCTCCACCTCCTCCGCCTTCTTCAACCACCACCCACCCCCAGCCCGCCCCCTCGGGCCACACGACATGATCACCATCGTCGTCATCTCGCGCCTCTTCTACAACAAAGGCACCGACCTCCTCACGGCCGCCATCCCGCGCATCCTCGAGGCCCACCCCAACACGCGCTTCATCATCGCCGGCGACGGCCCCAAAGCCATTGACCTCGAGCAGATGATCGAGCAAAACGTCCTCCAAGACCGCGTCGAGATGCTCGGCCCCATCCGCCACGAAGAAGTCCGCGACGTCATGGTCCGTGGCCACATCTACCTGCACCCGTCACTCACCGAGGCCTTCGGCACCGTCATCGTCGAGGCCGCCAGCTGCGGGCTGTATGTCGTGTGCACCCAGGTCGGGGGCATCCCTGAGGTGCTGCCCTCGCACATGACTGTTTTTGCCAAGCCCGAGGAGGACGACCTGATCGCCGCTACTGGCAGGGCTATTGCAGCGCTGAGGGCGAATAAAGTCCGCACGGAGCTGTTTCATGAGCAGGTCAAGAGTATGTACTCGTGGACGAATGTTGCGATGCGCACGGAGAGGGTGTATAATGGGATCTCGGGCGCGATCAGCGAGGCGGAGTTTTATGGGTATGATGCTGCTGCTGATGGCGCTGCGGGGAGCTGGAGCGCGACTAGGGGTCGTTCTGGCGTGCAGAGCTTTGCGCTAATTGATAGGTTGAAGAGGTACTATGGCTGTGGGATATGGGCGGGGAAGTTGTTTTGCATTTGTGTGGTGGTGGATTATTTTATCTTTTTGGTTTTGGAGGTGTTGTTTCCGAGGGACAAGATTGATCTCTGTCCGGATTGGCCGAGGAAGGAGAGGAAGGTTGATGGGAAGGATGCGAGGTGATGATGGCCATTTGTGGGGAAGGGTGTGGGCGAAAGTTAACGTTAATAAGAGACCCAGATTCTTAACTTGAGGTCGACGTCCCAGCTCAACACCAGGATTCACTGTGGTTGAGAACTCCTTAGCTCCTGGAATCACGCCACGAGCGAGACACCTCAAGGCCGGGTTGCGGGCCGCCTGCGCAGCCGCCAATGTTCACTGTACTTCGGGGCCATTGGTCAAAGACAAGGCGGAATTCTTCAGCTGCGGGGTGAGAAGGGCTGTGCAGCAAGGCTCCGACAACATCTCTCCCAGGTCTCATCGAACTCATACCCCCAAATCTCCGTCGAAAGGTCGTCAACCGTTTCCCTGGCCCCAACCAAGCGGACGAACAGTGCTCAGCGGAGGGTTATGTCGGCTTCGATGAGCCACCTTCCAACGATCTCTGAGTTTCTTTATACTCAACTCCTTACACCCGACGACAAGAATTCTACCAGACTCAAAATGCGGAGGGCATTTATTCCCGGACAACAGGCGAAGGAGGACGAAGAAATGAAGAGAGCGATACAGATCAAGCTCATGCACGAGGCTGACGAGCTGCAAACTGTCAAAGCCGAAAACCGTCAACTAGGCCACGCCGCCTTCAAGTGCTTGCAACGTGCCCAGTGGGACAAGTGGAATCCCTCGGGCGATCCCATCGAGCAGCTCCTGGAATTCGCCACGTCCATGGTCGACAAAGCCCAGGCAATGTCGGAAACAACGGGGCCGGCTGCAGGGTGTCAAGCTGGAACGGCAGAAACGGGCGATGCCCACACAACTATTGACGATATAAGAAACGACCTTGAGCTCCTTCGGAACAACGCGCAGCTGGCTGAGCTTCGCAGCCAAGTCCGAGGAGGAGGGAATCTAGGCGTGACCTACAAATTGTTCTTTGTAAATGCCTCAGAACTTGTCAACCGCACAGTTGAAGGTTGGGAGCGCGAAGTGGATCAACATGCCGCGACAAAGGTCCAGCTCGAGAAGATTTTGAAACCCGTTAAAGAAGCTGAAGCAGCCGCTGCAAAGAGTGCGGTAGATCTAGAGGAGAAGCTGGCCGAGCAGAAGCAGATACACCAGAGAGCTCTCAACAACCAAGAAGAGCGGCACTCGGCAATAGTCGACCGCATGATCGACGACCACATGGCAGAGATGGAGGAGCAGATGACACGCTACGAGACCGAGCTCGTCCGGTTGCGGCTTGGCCACGAGCGAACACTAGCCCTTCGGGAAGAGTCCTCTCGTCACGAGGTACGCAGGCTGGAGGACAGGGTCCTAGCTCTTGAGGATACTCTAATGGAACGATCCCTGGGCAACTTCCGTCCGGGCGGCGACGAACTCACCAAGACGCGGTTTCGGCAGCTCCATCTTGAGAAAAAGTTCAACGACCTCAAGCTTTCCGTCCAGACGCTTGTCCACAACCTCGATATCCGTCTAGGAGTCAACAATCCGTTAGATCGAGATCTGATTGTGGCGGAAGGGGGACCACACGCTGCCCGGTTCTTGGTGACCAGCAGGGTCTGGGAGTGTCTTACCCGAGGTTTTTTCTCTTCTTCCTTTGGACTGGGCACTTTCGGTTCCAAAGACGGCCAAAAGTCAATCGCGAGGCTATTGATGAGTTATCGAGACTTGCTCGAGCTTGAGAACCCAACAACATCTCAGCGCCGTCATGGTTGGTCTCCCTATCCGCTTCTTTGACGCCAAACATTAACAGTAACAAGTTCCAGAAGGGACGCCCCGTCGCGAAGTCCAACACCGATCCTCTCCCACTCGGATTGGCAAGCTTCTTGTATATGTACCCAAGGCAGATATAAGCAAACACCGCCACCGCGTACCAGACACTAGGAGAGAAGACCACAACATCATCAAATCCGACATCAACCGCCTCAATTACCTCTTTCGAACTGACCCCCTCGCCAACCTCTGGCGCGCAGCCGCATTCCAAGTCCTCCTCTTCACCCTTTTCTCCCCAGAGGCCCCACCACCACCACCGCCGCCGCCGCCTACCGACCCAACCCCCCCTCCCCCTTTTGACTCCTCCGCCCCCGCAACCCCGAGTAACCCCCTCCCTGAACCCCCACCACAACCAGCACCACCCCAACAAAAAAGCTCGAAGGCCCCTACTGCCGCAATCTCGACACCGTCTCCGCTGCCCTGCGCACCGTTCTCGCCTGGGCAACAACAACAACAAGCGCCAGCAGCAGCACAGAAAAGCTCCCCAAGGACGTGACAGCGCGCGTGGCGCAGCTGGTGGTTGATGCGGCGCGGTTCGCGCTGGAGCTGGCTGCGGAGAGGGAGGAGTTTGTGGTTGAGGAGCTGGGGAGGGGGGCGGTGGTTACTATTCGTGTTGGGCAAGGTGAGGAAGGGGGCGGTAGTGAAGGGGAGGATGATGATGATGATGATGATGATGATGATGATGATGATGATGATAGGGAGGAAGAAGAGGGGGAAGAAGGTGGGAAGGAGGGTTGGATGGATTGTTTATTGAAGCAAGAGGTGTATAAAAGGGGGCTGGGAGGGGGGGTTAAGAGGGTGGTTGTTATGACAGTGGTGCCCGGGTTCTTTTGGAGGGAGGTTGGAGGTGGTTCTGGCCAGGAGGGGGGGGAAGGGGGCAAAAAGGGGGGTGCGGGGGGGGGACGGAAGAGGGTGATTGTGCCTGGGGTTGTGTATACGGACGTGGATGAGTAACTGGATAAGGAGTATTAGGGCTGTGTCTTTGGCGTTGATGGATGGTGTTCTGGGTTCCAGGTTGATAACCAGGAGAGGATAGAATGGCTCTCGGACGGGTTTCCGTCACGTGTAACTTGGATATCTCTGACGGCATGGTTGAAATGTGATGCATCATTAAGCGTGTTGGCAGTACCGCGCTGTTGGTTCTGACCGTGGTGCCAGATAGAGGTTACACGAGCACCTGCTCTCAACGCATTCCGCTCCTGGGCTATCACCTCCCGAAAGAAATTAACGAGGGAAACGACTTGGCAGAACGGTTATTCCTACGGATTGAGTGGAACGTCAGGAACTACCTCCTTCCCTTCCTTGAATCTGCCACCGAAACATCCTGAACCATCCCTGATGTTTGATGTGACAAGCGCAGTCTTCCCTCTCAGACTGGATAGACGCGCGCTCTCCTGGACTCTTTTCTGTGCCTATCACCTGCCATGCAAGTTTTCGCTGCGTTTAACAGTTGTCATGGGCAGGAATCATACCGATTAGCTACTAGCTTCTTATCTCGGGGTCCCTCGTTCAAACTCTCCAGCTCCTTCCTCCATCCTTCGATGGAACGGGAGCTTCGAGTTAAATGCAAGCCCATACGAGCAGCACTATCTTCGAAGGTTTCAGAGGTTTACACTCGTAGCTACCCAAATCATCCCCAGAGAAGGCCTCGCTCAGAGACATTGGTAGGCCCGGTATGTGCCTAGTTCACATTTTGATCTTGCTTGATCGTCGCTCGTAATTTCTTCAAAAACAACCAGTGGAAAGAACATGTGTGCTCATCTTCGCGTTTGAGCGGGACAACCCTCGTCCAAGGGGGTGCTCTTCACGAAGCCCACATCAGATGCCGCCTCGTCATTTCTACTTTCCATGCCAGCAGGCCCCTCGACTTCCTGTTCTCAAGCGCATCTGCCCATGCTCTCCATGTCGAGACTGTCTTTGGGTGGCTGAAGCTGCCCCTGATCTGCCTGATCTTGCCTCTTGGTTGCGTGAAGGCTGCCTTGACTGCCCCTGAGTCTGCTTTCCTGATCGAACCACACCACGTTCGTGCTTGAGAAACCCCCATGTGTGATGGCAATGCTGTACTTATACTTCCATGCCCGGCGCTTCTCCTGATCAGCCTCTCTCCTCACCCTCATCAACTCCCTCGTCCTCTGCGACCCAACCCGTCTTCGCCCCAGTCCCAATCTCTTCACAGTTCTTTGGTCCAACTGGCACTGGGTTCGATTGGCATTGGGCTTGCTTCTTTTCCTGTCCCGTCTCTTTGCCTCCCTCAGCACTCACTTGGTCCTGGATAGGACATCACTTGCGGTATTGCTTGGTGCAACCAGCCATCATCAGATGCCTGCTTCGGTTCAGCCCCCACGCACACTGTCCCAGGACTCCGACCAAACATGTTGTTGCCACCGAGGAGCCGTCCAAACGCTCACCGCATTATGTGTCAAAGGTCAGTGTCAGAATGTTCTGCTCTTCGTTTCATGTACCTGTGGAGGCTCTTTACTGACTGACACTTGGTCTATTTCACGGATATCGCCCCAGAATTCAGCCTCGAACGTCATTTCCCTCTTTAAGCAACGGTAAGTGCCCGTTCTTTGCTGTTCAGTGAGCTTTATCCGCTGACATGGCTCCCAAGATGCAGACCACAGTCCTCGTCCATAATCCCATCCCCCTTCAAACCACCGGCCTGCGGCACTCCCGCTCGGTTCACTCCTCCTGACATTCGACTGCATGTCCTCGCCCCTTAGCAAACCTCAGAACTTGCTGCCTTCAACACCCAGAGACCTTCTCCCTGTGCGCCATCCTTCGCCGACCCTCGAAACTACCGCGTTTGACAGCCCCCGGTCTCGACACTGTGTCATTGTCAACAGCCGGGGTCACCCACCGCCCTTGCGCCTCCCAAGTGACCTCAGCCTCAACAGCATCGACAACACCAGACGCCAGGCGACTTGGGTTCCTCAGGAGCGGTTGTCATCATTGGCCTTGACAGGTGGGTGATCCCACGATGATCATTAGAAGACAATCCGAGCTCTGGCAACGAAGATTAACCAAGAACACTCCAAGTCCCGCCCGAACGTCCGAAATAACCCCTGTGAGCGGGCTCTCCCCACTGAGCCGCAAGGCTGACCCCTTTTTTTCCCCTTTAGCAACCCCCCTGCGGACGATTCCAAGCGGACGATCCCCCGGCATCCCACGCAGCCTCAGCAGCTCCCGACAGCACCAGACGCCTAGCGACTTGGGCTCAAGGACTCGGAGCTAGCTCATCATCGACCGGAACCGGAAAGTGAGAACCCCCAGTGAGCGAATTCATGGTGTTGTACAAGACGGAGCTTAACAGCGAAGACGAATATTTTTACCTATATAGTTAGATGTGGTGGGTGGTGGCTTTATATGGACGAGGGAGCCTGCTGAGCCCAGCTCTCAATCAACCAAGCTCGGGCATCAGTGACTCACCTTTGGCTGTAGCATTGACAGGAAATTTGGTAATTCTCTTTCATGTTGCCAGGGCAGTGATGTAACTCCGATGTTAATGACGCGCAGAAAGAAAAGGAAATGGTATTGATAGAACAATAGGAAGCAGGAAGTTGACTGAAAACATATTAAAATCAGAAGTCTAGAAAATACAGAGAAAGAGAAGAGCCCGAGGGAGAAAAAAAAAGGGTGACAAAAGAAGGAACAGAGCCGAAGGTGATGTCTGCCGTACCTATGGTCCGTGGGCCTGTGCCATGATCGATGGAGAGACGCTGGGGCTTCCTGGAGGTGGCTTCGCGGCCCCTGTCACGGGTAATGATCCCATTGGCTGTCCTCTAGCATATTCTCCGATGAGGATCCACATTTTCCACAGAAAGTGGGGCCCAGCCGCCCTACGAGGTCAACCACAAGAAACCGGCATCCTTCAACTCAGGTCAGGACACCTCGCAGAATTCAGACTGACCTTGCCGGACAGAGGAGAACATTTTTTTACAAGGCGAAGGTAAGGTGCATGTTTGGAGACATGGTAACCTGCTGGATAGCTGGGAGACACACGAGACATATTGCCCACAACCCTGAACGAAACACCCAGCTCACGAGCTGTTCACACCACAACCCAAGTCAACCCTCACTTCAACCCCCCACTCAACAACACACTCTGTCCCGTCAAGTACCCCGTCTGGCAAAACATCACCACCACATTCGCCACCTCCCTCGGCGTACCCAGCCTCCCCACCGGAATATTCCTCACATCCCCCGGTGTCCCCTCCACAAACTTCTCATCCGGAATCATGCCCGTCTCCCCAATCATCGCCGGCGCAACATCATTCACCGTGATCCCATCCTTCGCATGCTTTGTCGCGAGGCTCCTCATCAGCCCTTGCAAACCAGCCTTGCTCGCCGCGTAATGACACCCATTAATCCCCCCACCGTGCGCCGCCAGCGATGACACGTAGATGATGCGCCCCCACCCGCGCGCGGCCATGTGCGGGATGGCGAGTTTGGAGAGGATGAAGGCCGCGCGCAGGTTGACCGTGAGGGTGTGGTCGAACTCGGCGATGGAGATGTCAGCGATGTCCGGGATGCGCTTGCCGTAACCGGCGTTGGAGACGAGGATGTCCGGGCCGTCTTTACCGTGGAGGGTGCGGATGCTTTGGAAGAGGTGCTCGATGGCGTCGGCGGAGGTGACGTCGACTTTGTGGGTGGAGATGATGGGGGTGGGCGCGTCTGGGGAGTGGTTGCTGCGGAGGGCCCAGAGCTCTTCTTCGAGGGTGAGGATCTTGTCCTCGCTGCTGGAGTAGGTTAGGGCGAGGTGGACGTTTTGGAGGAATAGGGCTCGCGCGCAGGCGGCACCGATTCTGAGGAACGGTTAGCAATGAGTGGCCGTGATGGGGGTGTGAGTTTGGGTGGATAGTACCCTCCCGAGGCGCCTGTAATCAGGGCAAGCTTGCCCTCGATGGCATTGTCGACAACGGGCATCTTTAGTAGTGATCTCCTGGAAGCACGATTAGGACTGAGATGCAAATGCCACTGCCGTCATCGCTCATCGAGGCCAATGAGACGAACATCTCCCCGGGTACGTGTGCCTGACCCCGCCGGAACCCTTGCTATACCCCGCAGTCTCCAACCCTGCAGATCTCACTACCCCCAAATTGAAGCCCATCAGTCGCCACGACGAAGACAACGCCCAAAAGACACGGAGCTGACACGGGAAACGGCAGGCTACGTGGCGACAGCCTTTTGAGGAACTGGAACAATTCCCTGCATCGTGGAGCTTGTTATATCTAGGCAACCGTCATCCTGAGTGCAATCCTGCTTCCCAGTGGAGACGCGCCCTTGGCCTGATAACATCGCCGTCTGATGCGATCTGGAATTTTTCTCCAGTCAACTAAACGGTCGATGACTCCGAAATCTCCGCTGTGACTTAAAACCTGACCACAACGACAACGTCCTGAGTACTTGACCGCAAGAGATCCAAACAAGAGAAACCTCAAAGAGAAAACTACCACCACTCCCACCCAACAACCCCTCCGCAACACCACCATCCAAAATGGGCACCCCCTTCATCGCCCTCCTTGAACCCACCCCCTCCCTCCCGTGGGATCGCGCCCTCCCCCCCACCCAGCAACCCTCACCCTCCCTCATCCCGCGCACCTTCCTCGACGCCATGACCGTGCGCTCAGCGGTCTTCGTCACAGAACAAAACGTCCCGCAGGAGAACGAATACGACTCGGACGACTCCCGCAGCGCGCACTGGGTCATCTACGCGAGCGTGAACCAGACCGTCTCCCCCGCCGTCACCGACCCGTCGACGGGCGAGACAATCCGCCCGCGGCAGAGCGAGACGCGGAGCGTGCCGATTGGCACGGTCAGACTGGTGCCGTTTCCGCATGCGCCGCATCCGAGGGATGGGGGTGTTTATGTGGATGGGGAGTTGGTCGAAGACACCAACACCACCACAAATGGGAACGGCAACTGCAACGGCCATGGCCATACCGCCACCCCATCCAAAGAACCCACCACCACCCCCCTCCCCTCCTACACCCCCGACCGCCCCACCACCCACCACAACGGCACAGAACCCTACGTCAAACTCGGCCGCCTCGCCGTCACGCGCGAGTTCCGCGGCCGCGGGATCGCGCAACAGCTCATCCTGACCGCCATCGACTGGATGCGCAAGCACCCGGGCTACTTCGACCCGTCCGCCGCCGAGCAAGGGTGCGAGCAGCTGGGGCTGGAGCAAGGTGGCACGCTGCCGCGGTGGGGCGGGCTGATCTGCTGCCACGCGCAGGTGGACGCGGTGCGCGTGTGGGAGCGGTGCGGGTTCCAGGTTGATGAGGGGATGGGGCGGTGGATGGAAGAGGGGATTCCGCATGTGGGAATGTTTTTGAGGGTGGAGGTTGAGAGGGAGGCGAAGAAGATTTGATGATGGGGGGTTTGTGGTTTTATCGGCATCAGATCAGGGCGGTTATGTAGCTGATGAGGATATGTTTCTGGGATTTGTTTCTGAGTGCTGTTCATGGGTTTTAGACAGAGGCGTTGGGAGAACACCACAGGTCACAGGAGACAGATAGAGAAAACAAAAACTCCACGTTACACCGGGATATAGGACATTAACAATGGCAAACCGACCGTTCTTGTCAGAAATTCACCGTTCGCCTCCATATTGGCGAGAGCCCTATTTGTGCCTGTTTGACAAGATTGCCCTGCATCCACCAGACCGTAAAACGCAAAAGCAGCCCTGCAATACAAGCCATAAAATCCATCCCGTCCCGGTCCAATTTGCCTTCCCACCAAGTAACCGTTTACCGGTTGGACTTGGCGACACGCTCCAGCTCGTCCTTCTTCTTGATCGCATACGAGTTGCTGCTGCCCTTGGCGGCGTTGATCAGCTCCTCGGCGAGGCACTCGGCGATCGACTTGACGTTGCGGAAAGAGGCCTCGCGAGCACCAGTGGTGAGGAGAGCGATGGCCTGGTTGACGCGACGGAGGGGAGAGACATCGACGGCCTGTCTCCGAACGGTACCAGCAGAGCCGATGCGGGTGCTGTCTTCGCGGGGGCCGCAGTTGACGATGGCATCGACGGCGATCTGGATGGGGTTCTGGTCGGTCATCAGGTGGATCTGGATTCCTGTTAGAGTCGCGTCCGTGCGCCGAGAGAGCTGCCAGCCTTACGATCTCGAAGGCGTGCGCAACGATGCGGACGGCCATCATCTTCTTGCCGTTGTTGCGGCCGTGCATCATCAGAGAGTTGGTGAGGCGCTCAATGATGGGGCAGTTGGCCTTGCGGAAGCGCTTGGCGGCATAGCGGCCGGCGGAGTGAGGGAGGTAGACGGGAGACCGGATCTGAATGTAGTCGCTGCACAGAGTGTTCTGTTAGCCTCGATTTCCAACACATGCAGCGCGAGCCCATGTGTCGGTTCCGAATCGGAGGTTTCTTGGAGTGAAGGAAGCAACTTACGTCAAGGAGATATCCCGAATCTCAACATCCTCGTAGCTCCAACGGTCTAAAATGGACGAGCAGTCAGTGACGGGACTCGCAAAAATGCGGCTGTCTGGGACGCATCGATTTCCATTCAAAATTCGCGGTGCTGCGGTCGGAACGTACTGAAGAGCTTGACGCTGCCGACCTCGGCGAGAACCTCCTTGGGGAGGACCTCGTAGGAGGCGGCCACTTCGATCTCGCCTTCAGACATGTTGTGCTTGCTGGTACCGGGAAGCTGAAGGTGGTGGTGGAATTGAAGTTTGGCGTGAGGACGACAGGCAATGAAGGCACTTGAGCACTGGAGAGTGGTCATGATTTTTTTGGTGGCCCCGCAAAAGGTGGTCTGGGCGCGGCGGCAGCCACTCACCGCGCCCCATTTTGTTAGGGCTCGGTTGACCTAAGGCCCGGTCTGGCTGGTCGCGCTGCTCGCTGTCAGAAATTCTCCCCGCCTTTGCAGCTCGACGGCCGACTCTGGAAGTTTCATCAAACCACCAGATCAGACATTCAAAATGGCTCCCGCGGCGACTGGTGCTAAGAAGCAGAAGAAGAAGTGGTCGAAGGGCAAGGGTAAGCGACCTTCTGCGCCTGCCGCTTTTCGACGCGACCGACCGAACCACGACCGCTAACGTTGCCTCTGCGAATAGTCAAGGACAAGGCCCAGCACGCCGTCATCCTTGACAAGACCACTTCCGACAAGCTCTATAAGGATGTCCAGTCTTACCGTCTGGTGACCGTCGCCACCCTCGTCGACCGCCTCAAGATCAACGGCTCCCTCGCCCGGAGGTGCCTCAAGGACCTCGAGGAGAAGGGCCAGATCAAGCAGGTTGTGGGACACAGCAAGATGAAGATCTACAGTACGTTGCGCGGGCTGGGGGGGCAGTGAAGCCTGAAAGGGGAAGTGCTGACAAGATGCTGCAGCTCGCGCCGTCAGCGCCGCCGAGTAAACGCCTCCCACAAATCATGTCGACGGACCTGGCGGGCAGGAATACGACTTCGTTAACGGCGGTTCGCTTGGGGCTACGGATATTCGGGAATGGCTACATCTCTGGGAATGGAGTTCAGTTTGCAGCTCGGCCGGTGTAGCATAGGGATTGGAAGGGCTCCAGATCCTTAGACTGGAATTGCATCAAGTACGAACAACGACGCCGCGGCTTCGCCCGCCAGGGCTGGATATGATCAACACTGGCCACATCTAATCTGTGACCTGTTGATGCGGTGCGAGTTGTGTCTTCAGAGGGACGTCGACGTAGCGGAATTGATACCCATCAACTATCTCTGCCGGCTGTTGCACGACCGCGTCCGAGACTGCCGACGCGCCAAGTGATGATGTTTGATGCCGTCCAAATATCTTGCCACTTGTATTCCATGAACAAGCTTTGGGCGTGCCTGATTCTAGTTGTGATGCCCAGGACCACTTCTTCTGCCTGCGGACACCAGTGCTGGCCTTCGTCCACTTGACCTGCCGTTGCTGCTGTCATCATGATAGAGGCGCAAATTGGCAAGCCTCGGCCTGGTAGAATTCCTCGACAGTCGACTCCTATTTATTATTCTCGTCGGATGGGGACAGAGGTGCCAAGGAGAAGACTCCATTCTACGGCGGTTCCGTTTCACATGTGACGTTGGGGAACGACTGCAACATCCATCCAGGCCTTCCGCCAGCCCTTCCTGAACTGTGTTTGGAGTTAGATATCAAACAGGAATTGAGCCATAAATACTCCGTAGCAGGCACACTATGTAAATTGCAGAAGAAAGGGTGCAAGGGGCCGTTGATGCAGCCTCGGACACTCCAACTGTCTCATGGCTCGGCCATTCTCGAATCTCTCCCCGTGCTCGAGTTGGACCCAAAATCCCTCTGCAACAGCACCCCATCAACGTACCTCCAAGCAAACCCACATCACCCTCCGGCGTTCAACTGTTACACGGCTGAATCAGTGCTCTGTCCAGCAAGGTACCTCTTGCCACTTGCCACATGCAGAGACTAAGAATCTGGAGACGATGGGCCAGCCCCGTGTCAAGTGAAGACATCATCGAATTCGTCGGCCAAGATAAGGAGGTGGTGGATCCTCTCTGCTGGAGTTGGCGTTCTCGAAACCCAAAAAGTTTTCAACTGGATCCAATTGGTACGTTGCCATTGGCTGACAGGATCCCTCGGGGCTTTTCTTAGACTCGTGGAACCTTTCAGCCGAGCAGCCAAGGGCTCCGGAAATCGCGAATTTCTGAACCGAGATCAAGACGGGGCGCGATAAGAAGTTGGAGACGTGAAGCTGTCAAGACGAGAAGAGGAGAAGAGATAGCATCGAAGGTTGTCAAGACACCTTCCCATCAAACGATTGAGGCTGAGGAATGAGACATGTCCCTGTTTGCCACGGATGAGGGAAAATTGGCACATCCTGGCCAGCAAAAAATAACTCCCATTCGGCCGCCAACTTCGCGATTGCAGGAGCAGGAAGACTGGAACCTCGGGCTTTGCCGGCATTGCAAAACTGTTAGCGCCACCGGCAAGGCTGCGGGCTGGCTGCCAGAGCAGACAAGGACGGCCAAGGACGGGCAGTTTGCTGGCATTGGTTGCCGCGCACCCCAGTGGCTGGTTCTGGCTGGTCCGTGCGCCTAGCGCGACAAGGGGCCCGGGAAGACTCGCACCTCAAAAGCTGGTCTTTTCCGGGCCGGCGACGAATTTTTTTCCCTCTCCCCCCCAAACCTCCCAGGCTCGCAGAATTTATTTTCTCGCGACTTCCTGCTACCCTCCCAGACTCTCATCCGCAGAGCTAGGACTCCCATCTCCACTCCCTTCTTTTCTCTTCAAGTTCTTTTGAACAGAAAGCAAGATGTCTGGCAAGGAGGATATCAAGGTCCTGGGCATGCCGGTAAGTTGTCGCGCGCTCTCCCCCGACGGAAATTTGCTCGTCCATCGCAATCCATCAACCTTGCCCTCGGCACGCCTCATTCCTTCGATCGCAGTCAGCAATTGGCTTCGAGACACGGAGTCGATGGCTTCTGCGATCAATCATTGGGTTAAGGTGGTGCAGTCGGCAAGGCGACGGGTTGGAAGGACGAGCTGAATCTGGTTGGCACCAATTGGCATCAACAACAGCATGCTGACGTTTGCTTCTACAGCCCTTCATGGCGGACTTCCTGAGTACGTGAACAACACCGCAGCCTACAAGAACCGGAGATGGCAATCGCTGTCGACCGACAAGGCGTCGCAATCGGTTTCAACCCGGACATCGTGACTGACACGCAATCACAGTGGGTGGTGTCTCCGCCGCCGTCTCGAAGACCGCTGCCGCTCCCATCGAGCGCATCAAGCTCCTCGTCCAGAACCAGGTATGTGCCATCGCCGTTCGCCAACTTTGCCCAGGCCCCTAGGTAGTCGGAGCCGCGTTTGCGACAAACACACCAGCTCTAGCTGGTGTCACGTGCGCCGCGCTCCGACCACCCAGCCTGGGCATAGCTTGCAACCACAGACAGCATGCTGACAACCTCAACAGGATGAGATGATCAAGGCTGGCCGCCTCGATCGCCGCTATGCCGGTATTGCCGACTGCTTCCGCCGCACCACCGCCGACGAGGGTGTCATGGCCCTGTGGCGTGGCAACACCGCCAACGTCATCCGTTACTTCCCCACCCAGGCCCTGAACTTCGCTTTCCGTGATCAGTTCAAGAAGATGTTCGGCTACAAGAAGGACCGTGATGGTTACTGGAAGTGGATGGCCGGCAACCTGGCCTCCGGTGGTGTAAGTTGCTGTCCCCTGGCCGGCTCGCTCTGCACTTCGCTAACATGTCCCAGGCCGCTGGTGCTACTTCGCTCCTCTTCGTCTACTCTCTCGACTACGCCCGTACCCGTCTCGCCAACGACGCCAAGTCCGCCAAGGGTGGTGGTGAGCGTCAGTTCAACGGCCTCGTGGATGTCTACCGCAAGACCATCGCTTCTGACGGTATTGCCGGTCTGTACCGTGGTTTCGGTCCCTCCGTCGCCGGTATCGTCGTTTACCGTGGTCTCTACTTCGGCATGTACGACTCGATCAAGCCTGTCGTCCTCACCGGTGCCCTCGCCAACAACTTCCTCGCCTCGTTCGCTCTCGGCTGGTGCGTCACCACTGGTGCCGGTATCGCCTCGTACCCCCTTGACACCATCCGTCGCCGCATGATGATGACCTCTGGTGAGGCCGTCAAGTACAAGGGCTCGTTCGACTGCGCCCAGCAGATCATTGCCAAGGAGGGTGTCAAGTCGCTCTTCAAGGGCGCTGGTGCCAACATTCTCCGTGGTGTTGCCGGTGCTGGTGTGCTCTCCATCTACGACCAGCTCCAGGTCCTGCTCTTCGGCAAGGCCTTCAAGGGCGGCTCCGGCTAAATTGCCAAAACCACTGTACAACATCACTGATGGGGTCGGGGGTTGACTGACGGTCGGAGCAGCGGGCTCGGCCGCGGGGACGTGGGGTTGGGGCGTTGAGCTGGGAGACGGGTGGGATCCATCGTGGCAGGCAGTAAATGCTTCTGGACGTTGGGTATCGCGGGATACAAAAACTGGGCATGTCTGGCGTTTACTGGGACGCGGATGGGCCGGTCACCCGCTGTAATTTATACTCTTGAGCCATTCCCGGTGTCTTCCTTGCTGCTGTCTCGCGTGCTTCGCGTGGGTGTTTCCTTTTGTTGCATGCGACTCATAGATCCCTAGTTCTGGCCAATTACACGTGTTTCCTTACAGATGTTTCTAATTTGCCTTTACTGTGATCCGGTTCTTGGTTTTCTGGGTCAATTGAGCTTGCGATGAAGCGATGAAGCGATGAAGTTGCGATTTTTGGTGTTTGCGAACTGCTTTACGTAATGTCTGTCGCGTCGCGTCTTCCTCAGACCTCTACTTTCCACGTCCAACTCCCCCCGATTGACACTCACAACATCCGTTGCAACAATTTGCCCTACAAACGAACTGCAAGGTCCCTTGCCTCATTTTCTTCCATTCTTGTGCTGCAAGAAGTCTCTCCCTGAATTTCCTCCGACCGTCTGACGCTCTTAAAATTTGCCAACAAACAACATCACGCTGACACGGCCTCACCACGCCTCCCTCATATTGCCTTCATTCCGTTGCAGAGCTCCCAATTTGATTCAGGACGCCACTAATACCCGAGTTCATCGGTATGCCACCCAAATCCTCCACGGCAGCAGGGGGCGCTAGCGCACGCGGTCGCGGCCGTGGCCGTGGGGGGAGGGGTGGGACGACAGCTTCAAGATCGTCTACTGCCAGTGGAGCAACGTCAACAGCGAGAGGGGGAGGTGGTGCAGGAGCTAGGGGAAGGGGGAGGGGACGGGGTAGGGGCGGTGCTGCTGGGAGTGCTGGGAGGAAACGGGCAAGGCAGGAGGAGGAGGAGGAGGAGGACGGTGAAAGGGAGGTTGTCGATTTGGAGGGGGGAGATGACGAGGACAGCGAAGAATCAGATGTGGATATGGATTCCCGGGCACAACAACCACCACCACCACCACCACGGGACAATGGGAGTGATGATGATGAAGAGGACGGGGAAGAAGAGGAGGATGACGACGAGGAAGAGTCGAGGGAAAAGATACCGCCGGAGCTGTTAACGCGGGTTCTGCACGAGTTTTTTGAGAAGGATGGGACGAGGATTACAAGGGATGCGAATAGTGCTGTGGCGCGGTACATGGATGTGTTTGTGAGGGAGGCGATTGCGAGGGCGGCGGTTGAGAGGGAGGGGGGGTTTTTGGAGGTGAGTTTTCCGTTTTTTTCTACGACTGCTAGTTTTCTTAAGATGACGACTTCTAACCATGATGGATAGGTTGAGGATCTAGAGAAGATCGCGCCACAGCTGTTGATGGACTTGTGAAGCGCATACATGGCTCCGGGATGGTCGCTTGTTTGCGTGGTACGCTCGAGGGTCAAGCTGGGTCTACGTCTCTTTGCACTGCTGTCAACAGCCTTGGGCCCAGTGGGAGAAAGAAACAGCCGATGGCGACCCAGAGTTGAGCAGTTGCTTCGAACTCCGGTCATTACGAGAGCACATGAGTGGAAGCGGGTTTGGAGATTGGACTAGTTTACAGCAAAGCTGGCCACAAGCCATTCCTGTGGTTGGCACTACAAATTCATCAGAGGTGTTCAGTGCAAAAGACAACGCTATTCTCGCTATGCTCTGACTTTTATTCTAGCCATAAATCCGATACACGGGGTAGTAACTTGCAGGGTTGACGAGCACCTTTCGCAGTTCTTTCAAACAATTTAAGTCATTCTCGCCGGCCACGTAGCCAACTCCGGTTGGCAACACCCGTTTGAACCCGCGCTAGGGCGTCATCCTCATGGTCTCGCCTTGTTTCTGGCACGTACTGAAGTCGGTGATGACAGGATCCATGGTGCCGGTAACAAGTGCGATATTCGCCTCGTGGATGTTGTTGTGCACCAGCCCGATCCGATGAAGATGCTCGACCCCGTCCCTGAGCTTCGCAATGAAGGCGTCGACGTTGCCGGGCCAGGCCCTCTCGCTTCGAAGGACCGCCGCCACATTGTAATCGTAGTCCGGAAAGACCAGGCCGGTGATCCGGCCCTTTTCGACGATGCTCCCAAGGTAGGGGTCGATGCACGGGTGCGGGTGCTTGCGCAGGATCTCGCAAATCTCGACTTCATGCAAAATGTCGTCCTTGAAGTCGAGGTAGCCGCCTGGATGACCGGGCGTTTTGAAGAACCATGGCCGCTTGATGTAATGGGGGTATAGCGTGCCAGGGACCGGTTCGGGAGCAGGGGTGAACTTCGGGTTGAAGAGCGGGAATCCTGTATCGAGAGGGATCTCAAGGAAGGGGATTCCTTCGAGACGGTCGGGCGCGAGGACCGATCCTGGGTTGATTGGGTGTCGATCACGGAGGAGGTAAGTGAAGAAATACTGCCCGTCCTTTTCGGAGCGACAGACGGCGTAGGTGTACAGTTGGAACCTAATGTGGAGAGTTGCGATGACAACCAACTGAGGAGGATCTGGTCCTTCCATCGTCGCCACGTAGAGGACAGGCCGAAATTGGTGCTAGTGATTTACGCAAGAGCAGCAAAGACTGATAGGGAGAAAACGAGGGGTAAATACAATATTGCTGGAATGCTAGATACGCTATGCGTGAGTGAAGCACACGAACCAATGCTTCCAAATCCTTCCAAACTTAAATGGCCAAGATCTCTCCTCTCTCTCTTGTTCCCTCCTTCCATCACAACAAAATTGAGTACTGAGCCCTCACGGCAGGAGCGAGTTGAGTCACCAGGCCAGTGCAGATGGCTCAAGAACAACAAAGCACCGCGTACGGAGTACCCTCAAGACATCTCGCGTTCGCTGGCACTTCCTCCCTTAGAGACACAGAGAGGCATCATGTCATCAACTGGGCAGTTCAGACTTCAGAGCTCCATCCACAGGACCATGAGACCCCACTCGATCATCCAGTCGCTACACGCGCCCGATGACATAACCCGTGTCGTCCTTGGCTTTGTTGTCGTCGAAAAATCCCAGGCGAACTAGATCGTAGGCCAAGACGATGGTGGCTTCCAGGTAGAAGTCTGAAACGGGAAGAGTTTGGCAAGTGTCGGAGGCTGCGGCAGAAGCCTGTGCTCGCCCTAGCACGCCCCACTCAGTTAGCCCGCCCCACAAGAGCCACCTGCAGCCAACCTTATTTCGGCGTCAGCTTCCAGTAAATCCACCAATCTCGCCCCAACTCCAACCTTCCATCCATGTCTCTCGGAATTGTGGCCACAGTCCAGGCCCCGGACGGTCGCAAGTGTAAGACGGTTTTTGGGCAGTCCGCCTTAGTACTGGACCGCTATTTTCGTAAGGAACCGGCAGTCGAGAATTCCGATGTCCCGGCGCTAAACTCTGTCACCTTGGGTCTTGTGGGTGGGAGCCAAGTGGCTTGGGTTTAATTATCGTCAACCCGATTGGGATCACGACAACAGTTAAACAGCGCCCGATATTAGCACTGTTCGGCCGGTTCGTAGCAGACAAGACGGTTGGCATCTTGTAGGAACTGCAATGGTGCACACAATCTGCCATCCGATCTCGACGAGCCTCGACTCGACTTTGCCATCCACAGCATCGAGTCGCCTCCTCCTTACAGGCGAAGCCCATCCAGAGCCAAGGGCTCCCTGTAGCCGAGCTGCTCAGGAGAGCCTCGTCAGCGTTATTTCTCCTCGTTTTCACTCTATCTCTTCTGATTCGCCAAGACCTGTCTTCTCAACGGACGAAGCGCCAGAGTCGGGGGCAAAACATCACCATGTTTCAAAACCTCACACTCAGCCCTTGCCCCTGCACCACGGCCCCTTTCCCAATCCCCCGACCGCAACGCGGCCTCGGTCCATCATGGATGACCCTGTGCTTTCCCCAAGGTCGCGGAAACTCTTATAATTCATGCCGTGCCCGGATCTCCAGGCCTCCCGTCTTCTCCCTTCTCCATTTATACACACAAAACATCACCTGGGGTTATACCCATTCCTAGTTGTTCCTTCTCTTCTTTCCGGCATCGTCTTCTGTTCTTAATTTTCAACACAGGCTAGTCCTGTCCTTATTTCCCACATACAGCGCCAGTCGCGTTTGGATACCAGTCATTCCTTTCGACGAGCCGGATTCTCTTCTTCCACAAAGACACCCACGAACCTCCCTCAAAAATGCAACTCACCACCCTCCTCCTCGGCGCGCTCTCCGCCGCGGGCCTCGCCACCGCCCAAAAAACCTGGGTCGTCGCGGTCGCCCAAGACGGCGGCCTGACCTACTCACCCGAGAAGATCACCGCGCAGCCCGGCGAGTACATCCAGTTCCAGTTCCACGCCGGCAACCACACGGTCACGCAGTCGACCTTTGACGCGCCGTGCCAGCCGGCCGCCGCGCACAGCAACGCCACGGGGTTCCACTCGGGCTTCGTGCCTGCTGCTGCGAGCGTCGAGCAGGGCATGTTTCCGACGTTCACGATCCAGGTGAATAATACAGCGCCGTTGTGGCTGTATTGTGCGCAGGGAAAGCATTGTGAAAATGGGATGGTTATGGTTGTTAATGAGCCGTAAGCACTTTTCCCCTCCCACCTTCAACATCCATTCTTGATCTGTGGTACTGACGATGAGGAATAGAACCAACCCCGCCCGCACCCTCGAGAACTACAAGGCCGCCGCCGCCAAGGCCCAGACCGTCGTGCCCGGCGGCACGGGCGAGGATGGCGCTACTGGTGGAAACGGCAACGGTGGCGGTGCCGCGGGCGGCCAGACCGGTAGCACCCCGACTGCGAGTGGTGGTGCGGTGACAGCCACGCCTGCGCCGGGTGCCGCGGGTATGCTCGCTGCGCCGGGGATGGTTGCGTTGGTGGCGGCTGCTGGTGCTGCTCTTCTGCTCTAAGGGGTAAAGGAGGGGAGTTGGTTGTTGTGAGGGTTGTGTAATGATGATCACGGGTTGATTTGGGGTGGGTGATGGATGGAAATATACCTTGGGATGAGATACAGGCGATTTCTTTCTTTATCTGTGTTGATCGTTCAATGTATTATGTCATAGGGGAGGTGTCATGAACAGCGAAATATGGGCGCATGTGGTTGATGGTAAAACATTCCATTCCGTTTCCATTAGCCTGAATTTCAATCCAAATACACCGCGATGCTTCATAACGCTATTACAATATATATCACCTCAAACCACCTCCTCGAACCCCCCCACCCCTTCTCCACCACCCCCCTCAATCCTCCCCTTCCCCCTCCTTCTCCTGCCCCGGCAGAACCCTCCTCTTCCTCCCCCTCCTCGCCGCCTCACACAACTCCCTCCTTGGCTCCTTCTCCTCCCACCCCTCCTCCCTCTTCACATACCCCACCCAGCGGTACTTATCCCCCCGCCCAAAAAACTTGACCCAATGCCCCAATCTCTCCTGCACCAGCCTCCGAGCCTCCTCCCTCTCCCTCCTCCTCATCCCCTCCAACTCCTCCTCCGTCCAATAGCTATCCACCTCGGGGTCGTCAATCGGAAGGTACATCTCCTCTACCCCGCGCAAGTCGGCGGTGCGGTCCTCGGCGAAACAGCCTGTCACGAAGGCGCGCGCGGCGTCGACGCCTGCGAAGTGGTGGTAGGAGCCGCCCGGGCCATAGGTGTGCGGGTTGGAGGAGACGTCGTAGATGGAGCCGTTGAGGGCGAGGTAGATGGGCAGGGAGGAGTTGGTGCCGTCATGGAGCAGGAGTTGGGCGGGGGTTAGGTAGATGGGGCCGGCCTGGAGGGGTGTTAGGCATTTGGGGTTGGGAGGATTGGGGGGGATGTTTAAGAGTGGAAGGGGGGAGGGGACGAACGAATTGCTGCTTCCACCAGTCCGTCCTGAGATACTTGGGCGGGTTGGACATGCCCCAGAAGAAGGTCTCGCCGTTGGAGATGAGGTAGCTCAGGCCGCAGGAGGCGAGAAAGAGGAAGACGAGCACGCGGAAGATGTCGAGGCAGAGGGTGGCTGTGCTGTAGGACTCGTCGTCGTCGAGGTGGTCTTGGGGGGCCTTTTTCTTCTTCTTTGGTGTGTTGGGGGGCAGCTTCCTGTCGGAGTCGGATTCGGATGTGTCTGGTTCAGCAGATGGCTTGGGCGCATTCGGGTCCGGCTTGCGCCGCCGGACAGCCGTGTCTGAGTCGGCCATTGGGGAGGATGGTGCAGGACAAAGGGATCGTTGTTGATCAGGGCTATCAGGCCCGGAGGAAGGGTAGAATAGAGACAACAAAGAAATGCGATAAAAAACTGGCGGAGTCCAAATCCAAAATTGCCAGATGGTGACGGCTAAAACGGATATACGAGGCCAACGTGGGATGAGAATGGTCTGGTCGCAATGGTTCTCGGATCTCCGTCCCAGTTGTGGTCCCCTGCTGGAAGCCACTTTGTCAGCGATTGGGTCGTGTCGGCACAAAGAGACGCGAGAATGCCCCCTGCTCCCGTCACCCCCACAGTGCCCACCTCAACTCGCGTCGCCCGTGGCAACCGTGCGCTGGCCCAATTCATCAGCACTGATTGGCTGGAGCGCTCCATGACTGGGGTCGTAAATACAACGGCCGCCAAATTGCCAGAGGAAGAGGCCCGAGTCTCAGCGCAGTGGAACATTTCAACCTGACCTGCCCGTCGCACGCATCACACATCCACCCGTCATCATTCCGTCGCAGGCTATCGCAAAGACACCACCCGGAAACCGACATAAAAGCTGCTGCAGACTTCGGCTCTTACTATTTGCTGAGACGCCGTTTCCAAAATTTGCTCACCCAACTTTTGCCAACCTACGAAACTGCATCATTATCACGAACTGCGCATCAACAACGGACAACGAACAGCCACACCTGACGGAGAGCCCGAGACAGACACCACGCTGCCTCCCCGACAAAGACTGCAACAAAGACTTGCATGACACGCCAATAACACACCGCCACACGCTCGACCATGTCGCTATCGTCGAGCCCCGCCGGCGGCACCGGACAACCGCTGCAGCCCGTCTCCCACAACCCCCAGCGCGAGTCGGTCCTGTTCTCGCCCTCTCGCGAAACCGGCCCTTCCTTCCGCGACAGCACCGTCCACGAAAAAATTAGCCAGTTCAACACCCTCGCCATGCACTCCAAGACCCTGGAACGCAAGACTGCCGACGCTGCCCTCAAGCGCGCTATGCTCGGGCGTGAGGAGGCCGAGGCAGATATGCGCCGCTATAGGGACGAGGCGCGAGCCCTGAGGAAGGAGATTGAGGAGCTCAAGGGGCGCGAGAGGAAGGTGTCGGACAGACTGGAGGCTGTCATGGTGGGTGACTACCTTTGAGGGCGACATGGCCAGGGCTAATTGGACGGCAGGATAACTACAGGCAGGCCAAGGACACCCACGCCCACACACAACAGCTCTGGGAGAAGGAGATTCGGCGAGCGCGCAAAGAGACCTTCAAGGCCCAGAGTAACCACGTCAAGGCTCAGGAGGAGCTCAAGTCCTGCCGGGAGGCTCAGAAGGCCCTCGAGGAGGAGCTCCACACTGAGCGTGAGAAGAGCAAAGCCCACGAGCAGGAGGCCTTTGAGTCGAAATACAACCTGGTCGGCCTTCAGGAGCAGCTAAACCAGGCACACGAACAGACAAAGATGCTGGAGCAGGAGCTTGCGGCCATAAAGACGCTGGCTCAGAGCGAGGCGGCAGTCAAGCGCCTGACCCAGACTGACGGTGACGACTCGGGCCCACGAAAGCGGCAGCGCACGGATGACACGGACTCAGAGACCCTCAACACGCTCCTACAGTGGGAGAAGCAGCGCGCGGACCGCGCGCTGGAGCAGGTCCAGTTCCTCGAGACCGAGTGCCAGTTGAAGATCTGCTCCGGCGCCAAGGCCCTCCGCCGCGCCAGCGCGGACCGCAAGCGCCACAGCATCCTGAAGATGGCGGATCCCAGCGACCCGATGATTCTTAGCGAGAGTCGCCGGACTTCTCTGGAGCCCAGCAGCCGACCGACACCTAGGCGGTCGAAGACGGACATGCTCCGTGCCGACAAGGAGCCGCGCCGGAGCACCATCTTCCTCGCAGCCGAGGGCATCTTCCGGACAGTCTCCCAAGCCGAGGCGGATGCGATCGCCGCCAAGTCTCGGACCACCTCATCCGCACCATCCCCCACAGAGCCCAACATGCCCATCACCCCAACCGACAGCGACCCCATGTACCGCCGCACCCCCTCCGTCGACCCTCCCGACTTCGCCATGCTCTCGAAAGAGCGCACATCCCTCCTCTCCCTGCTCGACGCCCCGCACCGCCAGGACCCAACTCCAATCTTCAACATCCCCACCACGCCTGGCCCCGAACCAACCCCTTCCACCGAGCTCGAGGAAATGGACATCGACCCACCCACCGAACCCCTCCCCGCACTCACAACCATCACCAACAACTCCCCGCCCAACCCCCATCACCAAACAACAGTAACAACCATCACCACAAAAATCCCCCTCCGCCCCGAACCAACTGACTCCGACCCCCCGACCCTCGCCCAGCGCCTCATGAAGATCCAGCGCACTCCCTCCCGTCAAACTGGCGAGAGGGGGGATGGGGACGAGGACGGGCCGAGTTTTGATATCAATAACCCGGCGCTGACGCCTACTATGACGCGGGAGGAGGCGCTGGCGCAGATTAGGGAGAGGAGGGGGCGGGCGAGGAGTGTGGGGCGGGTTGGGAGTGGGGGAAACAACTCTGGTTCGGGTCATGGGGCCAGTGGGAATGGAGGGGGTGGGAGTGGTGGGAGTGGAACTGGGAATGCAATTTCAGGGGGCAGTGCAAGTGGAGAGAAACGGGGTAGTGCGGTGAGTAATGGGGAGGCGCCTGTGAAGAGGAAGGTTAGCGGTGGGGTTGCGGGTGGTGCTGCTAGTGCGAGTGGCAGGGCGAGTGCTATGAGTGGGAGGACGAGTGCGATGAGCGGGAGGACAAGCACACAGGAGGTGAGGAGGAAGGTCAGCAATAATGACTTGTCAAGGGGACGGGAGGTCAATCGCAGGGAGGTTAGTGCCCCTACTGCCGCGACGGCGGCGGGTAAGAGGTCGGCTGTTAGGGGGGTGTCGGCTGTTAGGAGGGTTGGGTCGTGATTTTGAAAGGGAGGTGGGTTGTGTTGGAGTTGCTGTTGGATTGATTGTTTGGCTAAGAGAGCCTGAGGAAGGAGTACATACCTACGCTGAAGGAGGGCAGATTGGCTGGATAGGGTGTTTATTGTTTGGTTTGGTTCTATTTGCTGTTGGACATGCTGTTTAGGAGCTGCCAAAGAAGGCGCTTCTCAGGTTGTTTGGGTTGTGTTATTTCGCGCTGGGCCAGGGCATCACACCGGCGTTGGCTGTTTTGCCGCCCTGCATACCACGGTTCTGGATCGGATTGGGCTGGCTGGCCTCTTGTCTTTTGTGTTTGATATCATCCTGCATTGGACAGCGAGGGCGTTCGTCTTTTCGGTCGGAGGCACTACTACTCTCTCTCTCTCTCTCTCTTTTTTTTTTTTTTTGTTCTTTCTCTCTCTCACGTACATACTACGGAATTGGAAGTTAAATATCATTGTTACCGTTTGATGACATTCAAGTATGATGGTTTGAATTAGATGATGATAATGCTAAGAAAGTCACTTTGCCCATCTGTTAAAGGTTCTTAGCTCCGAGTCATTCAACGGGATCTGAGGACAAGCAGGATTTATTATCCTCATTTCAGTATATGTAGCAGAGAACTGCCCGAGTCAGTGATTATTAGAAAGTATCATATGTTGGATGCAACTAACACCACGCCGAAGCTGATCAAGCTTTTGAGCTGGGTTTTGGTTTCATAGGCAACTATCTATACCACAAAAGCAACGGCGTTCCATGAAAATGGATCAACTCCGTTTTCATGTAATGACTGCGTTGATTCTCTGATGAGCAAATGTTCCCTGCTTGGTCCTTCCAAAGTCCAAACCTATGATATATTCAATTTCAGCATCTTTCCATATTCAATTCAACCGCTACTATCATATTTCATTACAGGACAATTGACACCCAATACAATGCGTGTTCTTCGTCATATTCATTCATTCCCCAGACCCACCAACCCCCATCCCAACACCCCCCTTCCCCTTCCTCCCTACCCTTTTCTCCTCCATCTCCTCACCCGCTCCTTCGCCCACCCCCACCCCCATTCAGCCCCCCTAAAAAAGACCCATTCCCATTCCCACTCCCCCCTTCCCCAACCCCCAAACCACCCCCCAAATTATTCCCCTCCCCCAACATCGACCCCGACCCCGACCCCCCCCCACTCACGCTCGTAGCCCTTGAATTCCGCCTCATCATCCTCTGGTTCCGTCTCGGCCCCGTCAGCTGCTGTGCCTTTTCCTGGAGCTTGCCTACGGCCAGCTGGGGGGCTGTGAGCATGTACCCTGGGACGAGGGTCTCGAGGTCCGGGGAGGAACGGTTGTAGATTGCGGGCCAGATTACGAGTGCGTCTTGGAGGGGGTTGGGGGTGGATATAGGGGTGGGGGGTTTCTTCCCGCCGCTGGTGGGAGTTGTGCCGTTGCTCTTGGGCTTGGTGGGTGTTGGGAGGGAGGTGGGTTGTGGGATGGGGAAGAGGGGTTTCCAGAGGGTGGGTTCTTCTTCTTCGAAGTTGAAGTCAAGGTCGAGTTTGCTGTCGAGGCGTTGGATGAAGGACCAGTGGGAGCAGGCATCTTCGCAGAGGGTGTGGAGTTTGGATTGGAAGGTTTTTTTGGTCTTGTCGTCTGGGATGAGGTCGAGGACGGCGTCAGAGACGTTCTTGACTACGGCGTGGATGTGGCTGTTGGCGACTGTGTTTTCCTCGTCGGTGGTCCATTCGGCTAGTCGCAGAAGGACGGACCGGATGTAAGCTTCGTGCTCTGAGTCCTCGTTAACAAGCTTGTTTACCACTTCGTTTAGCTCGTCGAGGCCGGCGGCGTTCCGGAGGAGGTACACTGGTTGGAATATGTGGTGTTTTATTTCGTGAGCGAGAATGGCAAGAAAGCCGCCGGTTCGCATCTGCTTGGCAACGTCTGTGTTGTCGATGGGGATTGGGATGCTCTTGACTGCAGGATGGTTCTTGATGCTGACCCACAACTCACCGTTCGAGACGGTCTTGGGGTCCAGGTCAATGCCGAAGTAGGCCTCAGCCAGGTTGCGGGCGGAAAGAAACAGTTTCCCGAGCTGGGTGGTTCTGCGGTCCATCATTTTAGCTTGTCTCAGGATTGCAAGGACACAGGGTTAGTACTGACATCTCCTTCAGGTTAGCTGACACTGGCTTCAGCCCGACGGAATACTCTTCCAACTCCTTCACTCTTTCTTTTTCAGACCCAAGGCGTGTCTTCAGCTCCTTCACTTCCTTCGCCAGCTCTGTCTCCCTGCTGGCCAACACCTTCTGCTTCTCCTCAAGTTTCTGCTGAGCTTCCTTGAGCATCACTGTGAGATTGTCCTTCTCCTTCCCTGCTTTCAGCAGTTCAGATGCTGTGTCGTTGCGGAGCTTCTCTGCCCTGTCGAGCTTAGCCTGGAAGCTTGCCGTCTGCCTGCACTGACTCTCGATATCTGCCTCGAGG
Source organism: Amesomyces nigricolor (assembly GCA_004802645.1). Taxonomy (NCBI): domain Eukaryota; kingdom Fungi; phylum Ascomycota; class Sordariomycetes; order Sordariales; family Chaetomiaceae; genus Amesomyces; species Amesomyces nigricolor. The sequence goes on along the minus strand of SRKS01000006.1, from coordinate 2,730,117 downwards.
ATTTTGTTCTTGCTCCTGAGCGAGTCGTTCTCCTCATAGACAGCCAGGAAGCTTTGGATTTCGGGGGTTCTTAACTGCACCGTCACTGCCTGTATGAGGCTTGCCACCTTTTCTGCCATTGCGTAGGCTGTGGATGGGCTAGCCATAGCGTGGAGAGATAAGGAGGGGTTGTGTTGCTGGTGCGTGTTGATCTTGGACGGAGAGTTGAGGAAGGAGGTGAATTGGAGAGAGATGAATGGGAAAATGACTTGGAGCAGTTCTGGTAATCGTTCAGTCCTTTTTGGCTTTTCATACTCGCCAGACCCACCCCCTCCACCATGCAATCCAAGCTGTCTGCCCCATATGAGACCACGGGCATGTCATCCAACAATGTGCTTGTACTCCCCGCCCATAAGGCAAAAAGCGAGCGGGCCGTCGCGTCGGCCAGTCATCCACGGGTACTACCTGCACAAGGCCTCAATGCAGTGATTGGCCAGCAGAGCAATGGGGGTATTAGACTTGAGGCTGCCATTGACAAGACGATCTGGCACTTTTCGGTCAACCCCACGGTCTCCCATGGGGACACAGCATTGCGATGTTTGCCTGACTACCGTCGTGGGCCAGTCTAGTGTAAAGGACCTCCTCCATCATGAATGCAGACGGTGTTTCAATGCCGTGATGTGCTGCCAATCAGATTCTGCAACGTCTCTGGGTGGGCAGCCAGTTCCATGCTGCCGGGACAAACAGCAGCGCTCGAAATGGTTGCCGCGGTAGCCTCCCGTTGACAGCTCAGGAAACGAGCTTTTGATAGCATCTCAGCAAGGTCATGGCCTGCTGTGATTAATTGACAGATGACTTGTGATAGCTCTAATGCCTCAGATGTGGGCGATGAGCCTTGCAAGTCGAGAGGTTGAGAATTGGGAGTGACCAGCTGGAAATTAGGGCGGACGGTCGGGGATGTGCCCGGTGTGGGTGCCAGAGTGCTCAACATTGACCTCAATGCCAGTACCGAAGACCGACAGCTCATCCGTCTCCTAATGCTAGGAGAGAAAGTTTGTGTTGGTGAAGGGAGAGAGAGGGAGAGGGAAGGGAGGAGGGGATCGTCGTTCTCTGCCCTTCCAGCTCCTTCCTCTCCACTGCTCTCCACTGACAAGGCGCGATGCGGCATGCGGGTACAACAACAACAAGCGTGATTAGTTCAGTGGTTAGAATATTCGCTTCCCATCTTCTCCTGGACAAGCGAGGGACCCGAGTTCGAATCTCGGATCGCGCACACTAATCGGCTTCAATTTTTGCCTCATCGCCCTTCACAGTTTCCCTCATCACAGCAGGGAATGAGGTACATAAATACCTCGACAGGTTGAACGCCTTCCCGGAACGGAGACAAAGGCACTTGCCTGCTTTTTGTCAGATATCGAAACAACCATATTCGTATCCCATCCAAATTTAAGCGCATGCCAATGACATATGAGGACGGATTCGAGAACAGACGAAGGTTTCCCGCGAGCTCCCTGGAAGCACAACCAGCATCAGATGTGGCCCAAGCGCTTCCAGACACAATGCCACAATCGACCCTTGCTTGTGTCACCTGCCAAGCAGACGGCTGTCAACTGAGTTTTCCGATCTGACAGCTGGTATCTGGTTGCTGACTGATCCCTCCAACTCCCCAGCAACCCCCTGCTTCCCGTGTGAGACAGCTCTCAATGCCTCCCATTGAGACTCACTTTCTCGCAGTCATAATGAGCATCGACTGTGGGAAAGGGTAACCTACCGCCTGGCCCGTTTCCTCCGATTATGCTGAAGCAAACCCATTGCGAACCACCTCCTTAAACCATGGCAGCTTCCGAGGCGAGCCAGGACTACGGGTCCTTTGAGCCCAGCCCACTCGAACAAGTCAGCCGTATCCCCAATATCCTTCCGCATGAGCGTGTCTTTCCAATTCAGATTGGATCGGAGCTGTTCAAGTTGTCTGGGGCGTCAATCTCGTCCGATGGTATGTAACTCACTCAACACTCAACTGGCACTATACCCGAGTATCTGGGTGGCCATCGTGATCTCAAACACGATACTAACCTCCCCCAGCACCCTCATACTTCTCCCAGTACTTCAAGTGCCAGATGCGACAGGCCGAAGAGAACGGGCAGGACATGAACACGGCTATCCGCACGCTCTACATCGACCGTGACCCCATCACCTTCCGGGACATCTCCCTCCACCTCCAGGGGTACCACGTCCAGCCGCGCGACGCAACCCACTTCGTCCGCCTCTTCGCCGACGCCCAGTTCTACAGCCGTTCGTCCCCCCTTTCCCTCCTTTCCCTCCCCCACACCTCCCTCGTTTACTAAGAACTGCTCCAGTCCCCAAACTCGTCTCCCAACTCTACGAAGAATCCATCTTCACCACCGTCGGCGGCCGCGAATTCCGCATTCCGCGGGACCTCTTCACCTCGGCCTCCGGCGCCGGCAACACCCCCAACTTCTTCACCCTCGGTTTCGCCGCCTTCTTCTCCTCGCCCGACGACCTCTTCCCAGGCCTCGACCGCGCCGGCCTGCTCCGCCCCCCCTCCATCGTCCCGCCTTCCGTCCCGGGGCGAAGCGCGGAGGTGTTTGCCCAGCTGCTGCATTTGCTAAGGGGTTACCCGGTGGCGATTAGAGATGAGGAGCATAGACAGGAGTTGTTGCGGGATTGTAGGTATTTTAATTTTAAGGGGTTGGAGCAGAGGCTGGTGAGGTGTGAGGTGGGGTTTAATTTGGTGAGGGGGAGGGAGGAGATTGTGGTGAGACTGAGGGATCTGTTGAAGAGTGGGATTGGGGTGAGGGGGGAGCCGGAGGTGGGGGATCCGAAGGCGGGCTGGGTGACGTATGCGAGGCCGTATGTTGATGAGAGGGGGGTTGAGGCGGTGGTGGAGGTTGGGGGGGAGACTATGAGGTTGTGGTTCACGAAGGGGGGTGGGGGGAGGGGAGGGGAGGTGAGGGCCGAGTTTTGTGGGGAGACGAAGGTGAGGTTTGGGAAGTTGTTGGAGGTGGTTGCGGGGAAGTTGGGGATGGGGGGGATGGGGCAGGGCTCGGGGTTGTTGCGTGGTGGTGGTGGTGGTGTTAGTGGAGGGTTGGCGGCTTCGCCTTCGCCTTCGCCAGGTAGTTCGCTGTTGAGTGAGGATCTGATCAAGGTGGTGCTGGATCCGCAGGCGAGCGTTGTGTTGGATGGGAAACCGTGGGATCCGGAGGTTCAGGAGGTGATGCTGTATGGGGAAGACGGGAGGTCGGAGGTCTTATCGAGGAAGAGGATGAGGATGGAGAGCCATGGCGGGCCGGAGGAGTGGGTTGTCAGGACGGGACAGTGGCGGTTGAAGATCCAGGGGACTAACAATGGCAAGGCGCCGATGGAATGTGTATTGGTGGCTGTCAAGCTGGATGCCTTCACTTCAGAACGGGCGAGGAATGTTCAGCGGTCATTCCTGGGGGGCTAGGGATCACATGCTTGGATGCTTCGGTGTTTGGCTGATTGGGGACAAGTGAAGTCCAAACACTTTGCGTTGGATTGACTTGACTACGTACCTCTCAACTGATACAAGGCGATGCTGAAAATTCGAATACTTCAACTGATCCGGGCCTGGCATGTTGAACTTCAAGACACGCCTCATCATGCTCTCATCCCCACAAGCGTGAGGTGAGGACAGCGGTGGCGGATCATCCCACTCGCCAACGCAATTTATGGGGCCATGTCGAGATTGACAAATCACCGCCTGGGCAGGGGATGGCCCCTTTCTTTTTGTCTGGGCTGGGAATATCCCTCAGCGAGTCGTTTTGAATGTCGGACAAGAGTTGTTAACACAAAAATGGAAAATGGAAATCGAGGTGGACTGGCAAACTGAGTTGAGCCCAAGCACAAGAGCAGAGTGATCTGCTCGAGTTTGGGAAATGCAACAGAAAACATCGGATCCCAGCAATCTGGTGCCAGGGTCCAAGGGTCCAGCGACGCACAGTCCAGTCCCTGACGCGAGCACCTGCCTGTGTCGCCGCACGAAGGGCACGATTCGCTGATAAAGCGCGGTGGAGCAACACGCGCTTGCCTGAATCGGGGACGCTACTGTCAACAACCAAATTTCCCCACCAGCGCCCAGGGTGACCAGGGTGTGTGTTCCCCAAAGGGCCAGAGGCGACCTTCAGGCTCCCGCTGAACCTCAATTTTCCACTCTCCGCCAGTCTCCCCAGTCGTCAGTCGTCGTCTCCAAGGCCCCGACCTCGCCTTTCCGCCAGCTTGTTTTCCCATCCACCACACCAGAATTCCCACTCGTCGTCCCCCTCACCACCAAGATGCGTGAGATTATCAGCGTGAACGGTACGTTGACCGAAATCCCGCTTTTTTTTTTTTGTGTTGGGTGGCGCGCGATTCCCTGCTCACCGCATCTGGTGATGCTTTGGACCGCAACGCAAACTTGCAGCTCCGCACCCGCGTTCTGGCTCACAAAACACCGTACTGACATTGTTTGCGTGTAGTCGGCCAGGCCGGTTGCCAGATCGCCAACTCTTGCTGGGAGGTACGCTTATCCTGCTCGCCCTCATGCGGCCCTGCCGCGACAGCTGGGCCAGTGGCAGTCATGTCGGATGTTGATGATGCTGACCTGTTGTAGCTCTACTGCCTTGAGCATGGCATCCAGGTATGTTGCTGCCGTACACTCCTCTCTATTTTCAATGCTGACAGCTGCTAGCCCGATGGCTTCCTCACCGAGGAGCGCAAGGCCGCCGAACCCGACCACGGCTTCAGCACCTTCTTCTCTGAGACCGGTATGCCGCCCCAACATCATGGACTCGGGTTAGCCAGCTGACCAATATCTCCCAGGCAACGGCAAGTACGTGCCGCGCACCATCTACTGCGATCTCGAGCCCAACGTCGTCGACGAGGTCCGCACCGGCGCCTACCGCGGCCTCTTCCACCCCGAGCACATGATCACTGGCAAGGAGGATGCCTCGAACAACTACGCCCGTGGTCACTACACGGTCGGCAAGGAGCTGATCGACCAGGTCCTCGACAAGGTTCGCCGGGTCGCCGACAACTGCAGCGGTCTCCAGGGCTTCCTGGTCTTCCACTCGTTCGGTGGTGGTACTGGTTCCGGTTTCGGTGCTCTCCTGATGGAGCGCCTCTCGGTGGACTACGGCAAGAAGAGCAAGCTCGAGTTCTGCGTCTATCCCGCTCCCCAGACCGCCACCTCGGTCGTTGAGCCGTATAACTCCATTCTCACCACCCACACTACCCTCGAGCACGCCGACTGCTCCTTCATGGTGGACAACGATGCCATCTACGACATCTGCCGCCGCAACCTTGGTCTCGAGCGCCCCAGCTATGAGAACCTCAACCGCCTGATTGCTCAGGGTATGTTTCCCGAGGTCAAGTTACAGGTAGTCCCAAGCTGACATGTCCCAGTCGTCTCGTCCATCACCGCGTCTCTTCGCTTTGACGGCTCGCTCAACGTCGATCTTAACGAGTTCCAGACCAACCTGGTGCCGTACCCGCGCATTCACTTTCCGCTCGTCGCGTATGCGCCCGTCATCTCGGCGGCCAAGGCGGCGCACGAGGCCAACTCGGTCCAGGAGATGACCATGTCCTGCTTCGAGCCCAACAACCAGATGGTCAAGTGCGACCCCCGCCACGGCAAGTACATGGCCACGTGCCTGCTGTACCGCGGCGACGTCGTCCCCAAGGACGCCCACGCTGCCGTTGCCACCCTCAAGACCAAGCGCACCATCCAGTTCGTCGACTGGTGCCCGACTGGCTTCAAGCTCGGCATCTGCTACCAGCCCCCCCACCAGGTGCCCAACGGCGATCTGGCCAAGGTTAACCGCGCTGTGTACGTGTTTCCCCCAGGATACTGTTCAATGCTATTCACTAACACTCCGCCAGCTGCATGCTTTCCAACACCACGGCCATCGCCGAGGCGTGGTCCGCCCTGTCGTCCAAGTTCGATCTCATGTACTCGAAGCGCGCGTTCGTGCACTGGTACGTCGGCGAGGGTATGGAGGAGGGCGAGTTCTCCGAGGCTCGCGAGGATCTTGCGGCGCTGGAGCGCGATTACGAGGAGGTTGCCGCCGACTCGATGGAGGGCGACGAAGTCGAGGCCGAGTACTAGGCTTGTTGTGCGGTAGCGTGGCGATCGTGATGGGCATTCTATTCTGCCTGGTTTGAGTACCTGGTGGATTGGCTGTCACACCAACCTCTTTTGTTAACCCCATTTTGACCCGCGACATCCGTTGGCAATGGACCTTTACGATATGGGCATTCTTGGCAAGCGCGGGCCCGTGATCTTGTTGTTAGGCGGAGAGTGTAGTCACTTTTAATCAAGAACCAGCAGCCAGCTGAACATTGCTGGCCAACGCAACAGCCGCGCGTCCTCTTCGCCGGTTCTACGAGTGTCATGAACCAGTCTCGGCTCTGGGTTGTGTTCGAGTGGAGGTGGCGAGTCAAACAGCCTGTCGCCGTTGAGTCTTCTGGGAATTCCGAAATCCTAGTCTTAAGGCCTCCAACTCCTCCGATCCCGAATATTTCGTTCCAATGACACTCCCATGGTGTTTTGGCGTGGTCACCTCTGCAGTTGTCGTTGGCTGTTGTCTGCACTTTCAAGAGCCACAGCTGTGGTTGGGTTCCTGACGCCCAATCAGCGCACGGGCCCGCGCCAAGCCCCCGACCCTTCCCCACACCTGTCCCCTGTTTGGTCCCTCCCATCCTCGTCCAAGACCAAGACAGCCAAGGAGAGTCGTCTGTCTCGCAGTCGCAATCCCAGCCTCGCACTTGCACCGAACCAAGCTGCAACCGTTGTTTCGTCGTTTCCCTTCCCTCCCCCCCCACTTTCTGGGTTCACGGCCGTTCGCATGACTTGACGAAGTTGCTGTTGTCACCCGAGACAAAGCAGTAGCCAGAGCCAGCTTTATTTTGTTTGATCAACACCTTTGAGATTTATTTATTGTTCACGACATCCATCCTGTCCCGAGTCGCCGGGAAATTGCACGCGGCGTCAAGGCCCCACCGTGTCCAGCTTGCCCAACCCATCCGGATCGAGCGACCTCCCATCCATTCAACGCCCATCATCGATCCCCCCAACGAGAAAGAGAAGTTGGGTTATTTGAGAAAAGCTTTGGACTGCGCCCGCCATGGCTTCGGAACCGTCGGTTGATGCGGGTGAGTTTGCGATCTGGGTGCTGGGGGAGCTTGCTGCCCGACAACAGGGGGCGTTTGCGACGGACGGAGCTAATAGAGTCCTGGTGTTTCAGGGGCGCCAAACCTCAACCTCGCACCAGAGGAGAAGCGCGTGTACGGACAGCTGTTTCGCGCGGCGGATACGGATAATGTCGGTGTTGTGACGGGCGAGGTGGCTGTCAAGTTCTTTGAGAAGACGAGGCTGGATTCGAGGGTTTTGGGAGAGGTTAGTTCTACAGTCACAGTGGGCAAGGGTTGGTTGGGTCGGGTTGGAGGAGAGAAGGCTGACGAGTGATGATACAGATATGGCAGATCGCCGACAAGGAGAACCGCGGCTTCCTCACACCCGCCGGCTTCGGCATCGTCCTGCGGCTTATCGGGCATGCGCAGGCCGGCCGCGAGCCGTCCCCCGAAATGGCGCTTCAGCCAGGGCCGGTGCCCAAGTTCGACGGCTTCACACCCACTCCTGCGCCGCCTCCGCCCGCCGCCGCGATCCAAGCTCAAGGGACTGGCGCTCCCGGCCCTATCCGCATCCCGCCCCTGACTCCCGAGAAGGTCGCGCAGTATTCGGGGCTGTTCGAGAGGCAGACCCTACAGAATGGCGGCATGCTACCCGGCGAGGCTGCTAAGCAGATCTTTGAGAAGTCGGGCTTGCCGAACGAGGTGCTGGGGCGTATTTGGATGCTGGCGGATACAGAGCAGCGTGGGGCTTTGGTGTTGACCGAGTTTGTCATCGCCATGCATCTGCTCACGTCCATTAAGACTGGCGCGTTGCGCGGCTTACCGAATATCTTGCCCGCGGCTCTGTACGAGGCGGCGACCCGGCGTGGGTCGGCAGGTGGTGCAAGTATCCCAAGGCAGCAGTCTCCGACAACGGTTACGCCGTCCATCTCGGCTGTTCCGAGGCAGCTTACCGGGCAAGGGCCGTTGCCGCAGATGCGGACGGGAAGTCCCCTGGGCCGGCCACCGATAGTAGCCCAGACGACGGGGGAGTGGCTGGTCACGCCGGCGGACAAGGCGCGGTTCGACCAGCTCTACGAAGAACTCGACAAGACCAAGCGGGGATTCATTTCCGGCGAGGACGCCGTACCATTCTTCAGCCAGTCGAACCTCTCCGAGGATGCGCTCGCTCAGATCTGGGATCTCGCTGACATCAACTCGGCCGGCCGCCTGACAAGGGACGAGTTCGCCGTTGCTATGTACCTCATTAGGCAACAGAGGACCAAACGCGACGGCTCCGCCCTCCCTACTACGCTTCCCGCGAATCTCATCCCGCCGAGCTTGCGCCAGCCGGCTCGTCCGCCGACGGCCACTTCGGCGTTTGAACCGCCACCACGCCCGCAACCACCGCAACCTAAGCCGTCTGCGATGGATGACTTGTTTTTGTTGGATGACCCTCAACCGGCGGCCGCCGCTCAGGTGCCTCTTGCGACGGGCGGGTCAATGGGTGGTGATCCGTTCGCGACGAGTATCAGCCCTCCCGCGCCGTCTTCGCCTGCGAGAGCTTCGCCTTCTGTGTCCACTTTCAAGCCCTTTGTGCCATCGTCGTCGTTCGGCCGCGGCCTCACTTCGCAAGGAACTGGCGGGTCTAGTGCATCGGCCCCTGCCCGGCCTGTGGCTATCGAAGACGATCTGCTCGGCGACGCGGAGCCGGAAGTGAGCAGGAACCTGAACAGCGAGACTACCGAGCTCGCGAACCTGTCCAACCAGATCGGCTCCCTCACGAAGCAGGTGCAGGACGTCCAGGGCCAGCGTACGGCCGCCCAGAACGAGCTCAGCCAGTCCAGCATCCAGAAGAAAACCTTTGAGCAGCGCCTGGCGCAGCTCCGCGCTATGTACGAGAAGGAGGCCCAGGACGTGCGCTCATTGGAGACGCAGTTGACTGCGTCTAAGAATGAGACCAAGAAGCTGCAGGCGGAGTATGCGATGATTGATGCGAGCTATCAGGACTTGCAGAATCAGCATCGCCAGATTGTGGGGGCGTTGCAGGGGGATCAGCAGGAGAACGCGAACCTTAAGGAGAAGATCCGGGCGGTGAACACAGAGATCGCACAGCTCAAGCCGCAGATCGAGAAGCTCAAGTCTGAGGCGCGCCAACAGAAGGGGCTGGTCGCGATTAATAAGAAGCAGCTGGCCACCAACGAGGGCGAGCGCGAGAAGCTGAAGGGCGAGGTTGACGATCTCACTAGAAGCAATGAGGAGCTGGCCCGCCAGATCAGCGCTAGCAACTCGCCGCCGCCTCAGGTCGCCAGCCCCGCGCTGTCGAACGCGAGCGCTAACAATCCGTTCTTCAGGCGGACTGGCAGCACGGATATTACTGCGACTTTCTCCCCGCCGATCAGGTCGTTCACCGATAAGGCGTTTGACGACGTGTTTGGCCCGGGACCGGCGGCCGTCAGCAGCCACCCCGGCACGCCGCCGCCTCCTGCGGCCGCTGCCATCTTCAAGCAGAACACGGGTGCCTCTACGGGCAGTGCTGGCTCGTTCGCCACGCCTGCCTCGACGAGCCCTAACATGAGCCGTCAGGTGCCTGAGCCGGTGACGCTGGCGGAGGCTGGCCGCAGCAACTCTGGCTTCCCGCATTTCGTCGACGCCGCCGAGTCGCTCAGCACCTCGCGCCAGGTGTCGCCCCCGCTGAGCCGGACCGAGACGAACCAGGACGCGCAGTCTATCGCATCACCCATCGAGCCGGCCAAGACTGGTCAAAGCCTGGCCTCCGGCTCGGGCTCTGTCGCCTCCGCTGGAGAAATCAAGCCTGCTTTTGGCTCCATCTCGGGCGAGTCCAACAATAACAACAACCGCCCCGCGACGGGCAGCGGTGCCCCGGATCCGTTTGCTGCCATGGACCAGGACAAGGCCAAGGATGATTTCGAGTCGGCGTTTGCCAGCTTCAAACAGGCTCGCGCTGGGACGAACACGTCGTCGTCGTCGAGTGCGGTGGATCCGTCCAAGGTGTTTGCTAGCTTCAACTCCGAGTTTCCACCCATCTCAGAGCTCGAGCGCGATGAGGAGTCCGACTCGGAGAGCGAGAGGGGCGGGTTTGACGATGATTTTGCGCCGGCCTCGCCGAAGGTGAAGCCCGTTGAGAAGGGTATCGATTCGAGGGTTGCGTCGAGGGCGGCGTCACCGGTGATGCCGAAGAGGGGATTGACGGAGTCGGGGGCGGAGGTGGGTTTGAGGTATGTTTGATTCATCTTTCTTATGCAGACCTTTGCTAGGTGTAGTGATTTAAGGTAGCTTGAAACTGACACCTCCTGGCAGCGAGAGCCCCATTCCCCCCACCGCCTCCCCATCCACCAACCTCACCAACCTCAGCTCGTCTAACGTCGACGACATTTTCGGCCACTCAGAGCCCGCCCCCACCTCCACCATCCCTCCCACCACCAACCCCACCACCACAACCACCACCTCCAAATCCCCCGCCCCTTTCGACGAACTCGAAGACGACTTCGAAGGCCTGGAAGACGCCAAAGAAGGCTCCGCCGACGACGACTTCGCCAACATCTCGCGCTCCGGCCTCGACGACTTTAACCCCGTCTTCGACCACAGCAGCAGCAGCCCGCCCGTGAGCCAGCCCAAGAGCAGCGACACCACCACTGGCGGTAACAACCACCACTTCGGCACCGAAAGCAGCTTCGACTTTGCCTCGCTCTCGGGCGCATCCCAGGCGGGGAGCATCTCCGGCCCTGCTGCTGCGTCAGGCGCAACGGACAAGACCGCTGCGCCCGCTGCTGCGGCGGCAAAGGCGGAAAGCCACGACTGGGACGCGCTGTTTGCGGGTCTGGAGTCGGCCACGACGCCGACTGCGTCGTCGCATACGCTGGCTACGACCAGTGGGGGAACGACGGGGGGTGGGGCGGTGGAGGTGCGGCCGAATGCCCCCGGGAGGGCGTTGACAGAGGAGGGGGAGCATGATGATCCGATTTTGAAGAATCTCACGGGCATGGGGTATTCGAGGGGGGATGCGCTGGCAGCGCTGGAGAAGTATGATTATAATTTGGAGAGGGTAAGCTTTTCCTTTCCTGGTGTTCCGAAGGGTGCTGGTGGTGGTGGGGGGAAGAGGGTGAAAGGGGGGAGTAAGGGGGAGAAGGGGGGGGGGGTTGGGATGGCGATTTAACGTCTTAGTCTCATGCCCTTGGGGTTGGATGGAGGCGATGGGGTTTCGTTTTCCCTTTGTCCTGGATGGCTGACTGATATGGTTTCTTTGCGTAGGCGGCAAATTACCTGGCGAGTCAGTCCTAGGCTCTCAAGCTGAGGGCTCGTGGCGAACCGGCAGGAAAGCCGACGTTCTAAACTACGTCAATGGCCATGATGGTAGTGGTGTTGGATGAGGATACCAGGGGTTGGGAGCGAGCGAGCGAGCGGCTGATGGTTGACTGTGATGAGTGATACCTTTTCTTTCCTTTTTCCCTTTCTTTCTCCTTTACCTTTCCTTTACACCTCTCTCTTCCGATCTTTCTCTTTCCTATGTCTTCATCGAGCCTCCTCCTGTTCTCAAGAGTTCGACCTATTCCTGTTACGCGCATTCATTCGTTTAATCTTAATACGTACTACTTGTTGAATCTACTGATTTGGGAGCGAGCAGGGAGGAACTGTGTGGGGTGCATAGCAGGCGGGAGTGTATCCATGTACTGTACTCGTACTCTGTAGGAGTAGTATGTGTTTGCAATGTTGAGTTTATTCTTCTGGTCAACTGGGGTTGTGTCGTTTGCCTGGTGATGTCTGGGGAAAGGTGGGGCCAGATTAGGGGTGGGGCTGTGGAGCTGTCACTCCAGACAAAAAAAGCCGAACACCAAAACCAAGCGCATCACTTTCCAACGCACCAAAACTACACCAAAACGCAACCGATTTTCCTGATCTTTTGTGCATTTTGATACTCTGTTGTAGTATACTTTAGTTCTATATAGTTTTGTAGGATTCGAGTACCGGAGGATGTGGAAGGACGGAAGCATCAAGCCGCATCATTGACGCCTTGTTCAATGAAGGGCAGGCCAACAATCGGTTTTGGTGTACGGGTTTTTTTGGCCAGAAGGTGGCAGTTCATGTTCATGGACCCCGCGCCAAGACCATTTGCCCCTCCAAATTCTTTCTGTTGCTTCCCAGGCACACAGACCGAAGAGTCACTTTCCATCCAACATACACATCCAACACTTTCAGAACTTCGTCTTTAGCAACCCGCACCTCCTCACCCATCTACCAACCGATCGACTTTTCCAGCACCGAAAATGTCTGACGACGAGCAGTACTCCATCTACGACGAGGTCGAGATAGAGGACATGACCTGGGACGAAACCACCCAGATCTACCACTACCCGTGCCCGTGCGGCGACCGCTTTGAGATTGCGTTGTGCGACCTGCAGGACGGCCAGGATATTGGGGTGTGCCCGAGCTGTAGCTTGATGATTCGGGTTATTTTTGAGGTGGTAAGTTTACCAGAAGGAGGTTTGGGAAGGGGGATTGAATGAGTGCTAACTTTTGGGGGTAGGAGGACCTCCCGAAGCCGCCGCAGGAGACGAAGCAGGTTGCTGTTACTGCGTAAGGTTCGTTTGTCAACAAACACTGCGTCGAAGTTGGTCGATTCGAGCGGGGTGGATTGGAGGCTATTGCAGCATCGACTTGCTCTGCGCTGGCCTGATTACGGAAATGGAACGGCATGGCTCAACCACACAATCTGACGAGAGCCCGCTCTACCGGACGACGGTAACCGACGACATAACCAACACGACGACCACGAGCGGTTCGAGAACGGAAGAAGACGAGTCGATTACCACCCCCTCGAACAAACCCAGTCCTATTACACCAGCACCTTGCACCTAACAAGAGCGACCACCCGATACATAACCGTCTTATCTACACACAACCACCTTCCAGCAATTACGGTCACCCCACAACCCCTCTTTTGTCTGCCACGGATCAAAGCAGCGCCATACCAATCGCAGCAGCAGCCGCCAATCCCACCACTCCACCCTGCACACCGATCATACCGGCGCCAGCAACAGGGACAACGGTGGCGGTGGCCGTGGCAGTAGCAACACCGGTAGCGGTGACAGCTGGGATTTCCTCGCGTTAGCCTCCGCGTCAGAAGTCCAATGATGAATGGAAACAGAACAGGGGTCTTGGAAGCTAAACACGATTAGTTCGAGCGGTGGAAGAACATACTCATCGTGCTCGAAGTATCCGGCGGCGGCGCCACGCTCGGCGTCATGGTGGTCGTGGTGCTGGTCGTTACCGACTCGACACTCTCGGTGGTGCTCGTCGCCGCAGTCTCGGTCGACGTGGCCGTGACAGTGACGGTGGCGGTGGGCGACTGGGCCGCGGCCAGGCCGGCCAGGGCGAAGGTTTCGAGGAGGAGGGTGGCGCGCATTTTTGCGAATCGGATATTGGATATTGTTTAAAGCGAGAGGCTGTGTGGGAATTAGGTATTAGGATACGCTCTTCCTGGGGAACTGGCGCAGGGGAGGAGCAGGAGAAAAAGGTCAGAGGGGAGAGATGAGGATCTCGGGGGTAAAAAGTGGGAGTTGGGTTATAAAAGCTTGTTTGGGTAGGCCGGGGGTTTTGTCCATCTACTCCGGCTGACGACGGTGATAGAGTGGGCTCTCTCACAGGAAAGCTCCAAGAAGTGAGAACATCATCATGGGATAATACACATAATAAACCGAGTCAGGCCCCGTCAATTCTGTTGTTGTCCCCTCTCCGCGGTGCCCCTCTCCGAAAACAAGGATAAGTTGACTCGTGCTTCGCGAGACAAACCATCTTCTGCCAACTTTTGGATTTCGTCTCATCTTCACACTCAGCCTCGTCGAATTCAGACTCAACAGACAAAGAGGCGGGATGCGGACCATGACCTCAATCCGACGTTCACCTCGGCCGACAACACGCGTCTCCTCCCTCGCTAACTCTCTCTGGAGAACACAGCCTCAACGTTACGCAAACCATGATCTCGCAATGAAGTCTATTGCCTCTCTTCCAGGTTCTTTTGCACTCCGTCGCTAGCTAGTTACCAACAGTTCACGCTTCATGAATCTAGCATCACAGCAATTCTAGTAAATAGACAGCGGAAGCTCAGACGTTCTCAAAGAAGAAGCTCGGTTGCCCGGGCAGGGCCGACTCGGCGACAGGGGCCTTGATCTCAACCTCGGCGCCGCCAGCCGTCAGGTCCTTGCCCTGCTTGCTGCCCTCCTCGACGGCGAGAATCTGCACCGACTCGAGGCCGGCGGTGCGCTTCAGGCCGGGAACCATGGCCTGTATGGTTCGTTAGTTATCATCCCAAATTAAAGGGCAGGGTTATTGGGGGGGAGTAAACATACCACCAAAGTCGTCTTCTCATCAAACGCTAACTTCCTCTCCAGCACCTTCTCCGCCGGCTCCCCATCCCTCAACCTCTTCTTCAGCGCCTGCACAAACGGCATCGCCTTCTTCATCTCGCCCATCTTCGCAATCCTCCCATTCAGCTCCTTATCATCCACCTTCTGCTTGTTCGCCCCCGAATCCCACACCTCCTTCAACAGCTCCACGTACTTGCCCTGCCACGCTGGGAACGCCTCGGTCATGAAGACCGTCAACTTCTTGGGCTTCTTGGGATCAAAGTCGCTCACGCGGCCCTTGGCCATCTTCTTGAGCTGCGCCGCCTCGGCCGAGTTGATGTTGGACGAGGTCGAGCGGACGTACTCGCGCGCGGCGGTGAGGGCCGGGTCAGCGGCGGGGACTTCGGGCCAGCGGGCGTGCTGGATGGAGGCCTTCTCGTGCAGGACCTCGAGCCAGATGTACTCTGCCCAGTGGGGGGCGATGGGAGTGAGGATGAGGGCCTGCAGGCGGATGTACTTGTTGACGAGGTCCTTGTGCATGGGGATACCAGCGGCGGCGCAGGCCTCGCGGTAGGTGTCGCGGGCATTGAGGAAGTCGTAGTGAGCGGCCTTGAGGGCGAGTTTGTACGAGGTTTCTTCGTACTGCTTCTTGGCCTCGTGGACGAGGGCGTTCATCTCGTTGTCGAAGAGGGTGTCTTGGAAGTCGTTGAGCGGACCGGTGCGCAGGTTGGCGTCCTTGATGGTCTCCTCGATCCACTCCTTGTTGGTGTAGAAGCGGAGAATGGTGTTGTCGGCGACGTCCTCAACGAAGTTGGAGTCCTGGATGCCGTCGCCAGCGTCGGCGAGGGCCACGCGGGCGGCGTCAGCGCCGTACTTCTTCACCACGTCGTCCAGGGTCATGAAGTTGCCGGTCGACTTGCTCATCTTCTCGCCGTTCAGCTGGAGATGGCCGTTGGCGCGGACCGAGCGGGGCCAGTACTCGCGGGGGAAGAGGGCGATGTGGTTGTACAGCC
The DNA here is from genome assembly GCA_004802645.1 of Amesomyces nigricolor. Lineage (NCBI taxonomy): Eukaryota > Fungi > Ascomycota > Sordariomycetes > Sordariales > Chaetomiaceae > Amesomyces > Amesomyces nigricolor. The sequence goes on along the minus strand of SRKS01000006.1, from coordinate 2,714,633 downwards.
AGAAGGTGAGATGGTTGGGAATCAAGTCCTTGCCGCTGACACGGATGTCGAGCGGGTAGAAGTACTCGAAGTCTCTCCGCATACCCTTGAGTGTCTCCTTGGGGATGCCCGACTTGGCGACGAGGTCGTCGGTCAGCTCGGTGCGGCAGAAGACGTAGTCCCAGACCTCGTCGATCATCTGCTCGGCCGAGATATTGCCCTTGCCCTTCTCACGACCGAAGAGATCCTTGTGCAGCCATGGGACAAGGGTGTAGTAGGCCATGTAAACGGTCGAATCGCTCAAACTCTCGACGAGGAAGGTAGGGTCCCAAGGCAGCTTGGAGCCAAGGCCGTACGTCCGGGCGCAGGCCCATTGCCTGAGCCAGTCAAGAACACCCTTGAAGGCGTGCTGGGTGTCGGGGGAGTAGGTCTCGAGGTCTTTCTCGACGTAGTTGAAGGCGATGTTGCGCCAGTTCTCCTCGCCGTAATCCAGGTACCACTGGTCCATCAGGGCGACGGTGCATTCATCGCCAGACCGCGACACAACCTTATTCTCGGGCTCGGAGTAGGCAAACGCCAGACCGGCTTTGATGAGCTGCTCACGAACCTTGGGCTTGGCAACCTCAACCTTCTCGCCCTTGAACTCGCCGACCTTCATGATACCCTGGTAGAAGCCTTCCTTGTACGCGAGCTCCTTGGCCTCAAGGAGCTGCTTCGCGTCCTTGGGGGAGGCAATCTTGAGCTTCTTGACGAGGTAGGGAGCCAACAGATCGGAGGTGGGTGTCTGGATGATGGGGTGAATCTCCAGCTCAGCCCACTCCTTCTTGATGCCGTAGAAGTCGGCCTTCTTGGCGAGCTCGGTGACCATGGCGAAGTCATCTGGTGGCGTTAGCAGGGTACTGAACGAAGGCTGCCAAGATCACTTACCCGGAGAATCAGAAGGAACACAGCTGACAACACCTGTGCCCTTGGTGGCCAGAACGGTGTCCATGGGGAGCACGCGGACCTGGGAGTGGAAGCTGAAGGGCGCGTTCACCACGGTGCCAATAATGTCGGAACCCTGGAGGTCAGCAGCCTTCTCAGGCACGCCCTCCTTCTCAAAGATGCCCTGGTAAGCCATATTCTTGGCCGCGCGCTCGGTGATAACGAAGTACTCGTTCTCGGACGCCCTGAACACGCCGTAGCTTAGGCTGGGACCGACGAAGCAGCAAGTCTGGCCGTACATGGTCTCAGGCCTGAGAGTGGCAGGGCACAGGTAGACGTTCGCACCCTCGGGGAGCTTGCCCTTGAGGGCATCGGCAGCCTTGGGCGCCCACTCAAGCACCTTGAGCTTCAGGGCGGTGTACTCCTGGGGCAGAACACCCTCGCCCTCGCTCCGATCGTGGTCCATGCACGGCTGGCCGTCCTTGATGGAGTAGATGGTGTAGCGCTTGCCGAACTTTATCTTGTTCAGCTCCTTGAGACGGATCATCTGCCAGCGCACAAAGGCGTCGTAGTATGGGTTCGCGTCGGTGGTAACGAACTGGCGGCGCCAGTCGATGCGGGCACCGAAGTTGGTCAGGTCCTTCTTGCACTCCGGGGGGAAGAACTGCAGCCAGTACTGAGGATCCGCGAAGAGATGGATCTCCTGCAGCGGGATGCCGATCGAGTGCAGAATCTGGAACTGGTACTTCGCCTTGCCCTTCTTCGCGGCGGCCTTGCCCTTCTTGGCGTTGAACTTGGTCAAGTCCTCCTTGGGGCCCTTCTGCGTGGAAGCCGGGGCGGCCTCCTCTTCCTCGTCCTCCTCCTTGTAGCGCTCAAAGTCGCGGCCGAACATCTCGACCTCCTTGACCAGCTTGTCGGCGGAGGCCTTGATGGGCAGGCCGGTGCAGTGGTAGCCCTGGGGGAACAGGCAGCGCTTGCCCTTCATGCGCTCGAAGCCGGTGTGAAACTCGATCTTGCTGAAGCTGAAGGCGTGGCCGGCGTGGAGACGGCCGTTCATGTAGGGGTAGGCGATGGTGCCGAAGAACTTGGGGAACTTCTCGCGCAGCTCGTCGGCGCTGATGTCCTCGAGGGGATACTCGTCGATCGAGGGCGCGTCAACCTCGAAGACGCCATCCTCCTCCCACCGCATCTGGTACTTCTTCTCGAGCTCAATCAGAGTGTCGCGCTTCTCGGTGCCCTTCAGCTCCTTGGTCTTGGACACGGCCAGGTCGGCCATGGCCTTGGGGAGGGCGTCGGCCATGTTTGCGGTGTCCTCGGGTGTGGTCCAGGTGGTGGAAGTGGAAACTTGAGGTATTCTTGGCCCCGGAGGTGAAGCGTAAGGGTTGAAGTCTCGTCGGGCTCCGAACACGGCCAGGAACGTGCAAATCGGGCCGGTGTCGCGTGGCTGTTTTTGCCTTTCGAGTCAGATCGCTGTCCCGAATTTTTGAGTGACTCCGCTGCCAGCCGGCGCCGCTAACAATGGAGGGGCAACGCGGGGTCATTTTCGCGTTCGATCTGTGTGGGGTAGACCCTGCTCTGTTGTGGCGTAAATACTGCTCCAGCCACAGCACCCCTCCTCCCCTGACGGTGTTTGTGGGGTCATCCAGGGTTGTCGCCAAGTCAACTTTTCCGACTTCCGAGCATCTCTCATCAGGCAGTCCACAGTTCACGTCCATCTCACACCCACCATGTTTCCCACCCTCGCACGACGAATGGCTCAGGCGCCAAAGCCGCAGCTGAATGCGGGGCTGACCACACCACTCTTCAAGCTCAAGAAGGTGTGGCCGCCTGAGATGAAGACCATGACGGCCCAGCAGCAGCTTCGCTTCGAGAAGAAGTACAAGCGAAGGCTCAAGCTGGCTACCGCCCGCCCCCGGTGGGACAAGTTTATCCGGCTGTCTCAACTGTTCACTATCACATGTACGACGAGTCTGAATTTCAGGGGTGACCGGTTATTGACTTCTGTGACTAGTCGTGATCTTCTACTCGGTCCTCTTCATGGACTGGAAGGATGTCCCGACTCCCTTTGAGCCGGTGAGTTTGTGTTCCATCATCCCTTGTTCAGACCGATGCTCATCCCAGCCCAGGTCCGTCAGAAGTTCTGGAGCTTCTTTGGCATTTTCGACGAGGACGCGAAGAAGATCAACCCCAGCGCCAAGCCTCCCCCGTCATCGGGCCGGCTTTGATCTCAGCGTCCTGCCCTGTTGGGTGCCGCTGTTCCTCCCTCATTGTATAGTATCTGTGCCACCATTTGGAGTTCTGGCGTTTGAATACCCGGCAACATCGGCGTGGCTGTTTGGCCATGGTAGAATGCGAATGCCGGTGCTTCGGCTTCCCCATTGGCCTGCCTGCCTGCCGTGTCTGTGACCCCCGCGAGACGGAAGCTCTCATGCCCTGTCAACCACCATGCCATTATCGTAATCCAACCCATTTGTTTGCCAACAAAACACCCTAAGCCCCTCCTCACCTCCCATGCCAAACCATCCCCCCCATTCCCAGCCCCGCGCCCAAACTACTCCCCAACCCACCGCCTCCCCCGCGCCCTTCATTAACAGGCCTCTTCGCCACGGTCCCCTGCGCCCTCACCCCCGCCACAATCTTCTCCATATTCGTCTCAATCACGACGCCCCCCACAATCATCTCCCCCAGCGTCGCATGCAGCGTCTCAAAGTTAAAGATCAAATCCAACTCGCACACGTTCTCAAACAACCTATCCAGCGCCTCGACATACACCTGGATCAGGTCGATCAGCGCCAGCGGGGACTCGGTCGACGTGGAGATGATGATGAAGTGCAGGGTTGCGTAGTGCCGGTAGGTGACGAGCGAGGGGACATCGGGTTGGTCGTGGGTGGCGGAGGAGGAGGTGGAGGAGGTGGAGGATGCGGCGAGGAGGGGGGGCAGGGGGAGGAAGTTGCAGGATCCCGGGGCGCGGGCGCTGACGAGGGTGAAGATTTCGGAGATGAGGCGTTGTTGGATGGATGTGTCCTGTTGGGGGTGGGGGGGTTAGTGTTGGGAGGGGAGGGGAAGGGGGGAGGGGGGAGGGGGGAGGGGGGAACGGACGAGTTGGGTGTAGAATTTGGTTAGGCGCGGTTGGCCTTGGCCGTTGAAGACTAGGAAGGCGTTGATCATGGCTGGGAATCTTGGGGTTTGGTGGACTTGTGCTAGTAGACGGAATGGTGACTTGTCGGCGCGGGTGTCGCGTCTGGACCTGAGATGGGATCGCTGGACGGGAGCGGGTTCCTGGCAGCGAACAGCAAACAGCGGGGAGCATGACGTGTTGCTGGCCCAGGATCGCTGTGCCTGGCTCAGGATGTGGCACGTGCACTTGCCGTTGTGCTGTTTGATTGGCTGATGGAAGCTGGGGTTGCATCTGCCTGCCGGCAATTGGCGATGAGGTGGGGCGTTTGAACTCAATCGTCCAAAGCTCCATCTCGACTTCTCGAACTTGCACCTGCTTCCCCTCCAGCTGCAACTTCAAGCAAGCGGTTGAAGGGATTGACAACTCGACCTGTTCTCTCATACAGAGTGACTTTTAGTTTACTCGCCCCTTTTCTTGTCGAGAAAATACGGCCATCAATTCGTCTGGATTCGAATCATCATGGCGCGCACCGGTGCTTCCAAGCTCGTCCGGGTCGCGTACCGCGGCCTGCAGACACCTTGCGCCGTGCGCAGTGTCCTCCCAACCATTGCCGCTGTTCCAGTTCTCCCCAACCCTGCGCCTAGAGTCCCATCTCTACCAGCTCGCCGTCTCATTACTAGCAGCGCCTCCCGCCAGGGCATCACACCGGACAACAAAGGGGCCAAGGATGTGGAAACTCCCTCCATCACCAAGACCCCGACCCCCATGACCGACGCCGAGTACCATGCCGTTGCCGACGAGTACCTCGAAACTCTCCTTACCCGTCTTGAAGAGATGCAGGATGCGCGAGAGGATGTAGACGTCGAATTCTCAGTCAGCACCCTCCCCTGCATCACCTCCCCCTGACATGGCAATGCTCACTAACAACCGCCAGGCCGGCGTCCTCACGCTCTCCCTCGGTCCTCACATCGGCACCTACGTGATTAATAAGCAGCCGCCCAACAAGCAAATCTGGCTGTCGTCGCCCAAGACGGGCCCGAAGCGCTACGACTACGTTACTCTGGGCGAGGGCCAGCACGAGAAGCAGGACACGGCCACCGGCGACTGGGTGTACCTTAGGGATGGCAGCACCCTGAACGACTTGCTTGTTGAGGAGATCGGTATTGACATCACGACGTCCAACCCTGAGATTGGGAGCTAGCGGCTCTAGATGCTGGATTGGGACGGAAGTGGTGGCTTTCATGGTTCTCAGATTCTGTCTTGTGTTATTAAGGTATGTTGAGCGAGCAGGCAGGTTGAGGACGATGGACACGCGGGTGGCTGAGGTCTAAAATGTCCGGCATCTGATTCCACATCAAGTGTATGATACAGGCCTCGTCTCGAGTACAGCATTGTGTTGCCAAACCACATGCGGCGTGCTTCCAAACGTTTGTTATTCACACTACACTGGACGCTCATCACTCATGTCACCAATGCGGTCCATCAATACAGCCACCCTCCGAACTCGTAACGCTGGCCTTTCCGTTCAGCAATTTGTTTACGAAAGTAGATCCCTTAGGTGCCAAGACGAACAGGGGAGGAGCTGTGGTCATTGCAGACACAAACCCCTCATAACTTTGACACACCAAACCCAGAGCTGGATAGGTCCCAACGTTCTCGTGTTAAGTTCGCCTTCATGGTTAGCACCACTGCTCAGATGAACGAATCTTTTTCTAAAACTGCTATTGCTCTTCCTCCGAAATCAAGCAGCCCGCCCAAGTTCACTGTTCCCCTACCACCTCCACCTCGCCGGCCTCGTGGGCAACTGAAACTCAGCCCAAACTTTCATTCTCCCATTTACCCTCCAACCCAAATCGTAAGAGCTTCCTGGGGCATTCTCCAATAATAAAACATCGTTCTAAGCCAATACCTAACCTGGGTAGCAATTCCGCTTCCGAACACGCATTATCAACGCCACAGCAACCGCAGTCGACAACCTCCACGACAACGTCCTCCGCCTCTCCCTCACCCCTTCCCCCCTCCAACAAATCACCCAAGCCCTGACCCATCACCTCCCACCTTCAACCCTCGCCTGGCTCAAATTACTATTCCCCGAATGGCATCTCGCCCCAAACCTCATCCTCAAAACCCAAACCCTCGAATACAGCGACGCAGAACTCGAGATTGAAAAGGCCGCCTACACCCAACTCCACCCCCTCCAGGGCCTCGCCATCCCGCGATGTTTCGGCGAACTAAGCTATAACGGTGCCAGGGCGCTGCTCTTCGCAGACATTGGCGGGGCGAGTCTGGCTGATCCCGAGGGCGCGTTGCTTGAGGTGGGGGGGTTGAGATGTATGTTGGTGCAGGCGATGATGGCTATGGCGAGGTTGGGGGTTATGCAGGATGATTTGAAGTTGGATAATTTTCATGTTGTGGGGGATAGGGTTGTGGTGTTGGATTTGGAGACGGTGTGTTGTGGTGAGGGCCCTGAGGGGGGGTGGGGGGAGGAGAGGTGGGGGGAGGAGGTTGAGAGGGCGGTTGGGAGGCTGGTTGGGTTGTATGAGGAGAGGCAGGGGTGGTATTTGGATGAGGGGGTTGTTGTGGTGGAGGAGTAGATATGTACCTGTACATTAGAGACAGTAGTGCGCCCTGGATGAAGGGCAGTCCTGGCCTGTAAAGGTGAGATTTACAGCATTATTTACCAACAACCTCTAGTAACCAACACCTTCAAACTTTGGGTCTTTGCCTCGTTCACTTAGGTAGTCCATTTTGATTAAACCTATGCCTGCTGGCCCTTCTCAACTCCCCAGCTACCCCATACCTCAATCACGGCAGATCCGCTTTACACCATCCACCACATTCTCCTCATCGTCACAAACAAAACTGTCTCCCTCCATGAATATAGCTTCCCAAGACCCCAAGCTAGTCAACCTTACTCTTCACACGGGTGAAAAACTGGGAGGAAACCTCCTCTCCCTTCGCCTCAGACACACCATATACCTCCTCGAGACTCACCATCCCCGCCTTTTTCCCGTCTCCCTCCCCAACTCAATCCCAAACCCCAAGTCTCGCCAATCTAATACAGTAATCCTCAGATTTATCCCCTCAACATCAACACTTCTCTGCATCCCCCACTTCAATCTCCTCATCCCAAATCAAACACATCTGCCTTTTCTCATACCAGACAGATTTGACTCGACGAAAAGACCCAACGGCAGGGCAGGCCAAAAGCGTCCTGGCCGTTGGCTCGCAATTCCCTGGCATGCAGAGGCGCTGACGACCGACTTGGCGCTGTGGTGGCTTTGTATGATGGCCATGTCGGGCCAGCACAATAACGCTCTTGTGCCTGAGGATGAGATGGTCAAGATTGATGACTGGGACCCCGTCTACCTCGATGCAGAGCGCGGCTGGGCACGCCGTCATCGTTACTCCAACTCGAGCTGCAATGTTAATTCCCCTGACGCAGGCAATGTCGGTGTTGCCAGCCCTGCCGTCTGAGCATGAACTGGGAAGGCAATCAGATGTCCGAGAGTAGAAACCCCTGGTTGAGGTGGTGGGATGGGATAAGAAATAACAAAGAGAAGAACTGCGAGAGGAGGGGGTTGATGGGCACTCAGGGAACCAAGGCAATGATGGTGTCAGATTGTAGCATTTTCTGCCAACTGTTTCTGTTCGAGGGCTTGTTCGCGAGAAGACAACTTGTTGCGTGGGAAAATAAGACCGTTTTGTACTCCAAACTGAGCGAGGTACTCATCCCGCGCCATGCTTTTGCCCTCTCCTCCGCCGGATTGTCACAGTTATAATACCACCGAGGCGGCCGGGCAGCCAGCGGCTGAGGTCGAACCTTGGACACTGCGCCTCTCTGACTCCGCCGCAGGTTGTTGCGATTCGGCTTTCGAGCGGCTCTCCAATCGTACCGCCTCGGATCCACGTACGAAAAGAGACGGCCCCGCGCCGGCTTGTTTCTGAGATTGTAAGGGATCGTACCAAAACTCCCGCAAGGAAACGCAAACGTCGAGATGCGGGCACCATTCTCCTCGTTCCAGGTCGTGACCATATTGTCGAATTCGGAGTAATCGTCGAGACAATATCGGAAAACTTCGCGCTCCATGAGAGAAGTCCAGTCTATTGTAAGATGCGGATTCAAGTCGGGATCTGTGAGAAAATGGGGCGTTGTGATGGCAATGCTGAGATCGGCAAGCTTGCCGTCGACCAGTTGCCGGCGCGCGACGTCGATATCGATGATACCAAGCTGGTGGAGTCCTATCACGTCCCGTAGAATCCTACGGGCGTCCATTGCTCGCAAAGGCTCCTCGGTCAGCCCGAAGGCCTTGACGATACCCCGGCTGGGTGGCGGGCGGCCGTCGTGGCCGAGGAATAGGGACCGCGTTTCCTCCATGCCAGGATTGTCGGCGTTTCCCTGGAATTCCAGCTCCAGGTCGCTGAAATGCTCCATCATGATCCGCTCGTGCTCCTCGTCGAGCAGCACGTAGCCGAAGCAGCGGACGGCCAGCTCTTCGTGGCCTGCCTCTTTTAGACGACCAAAGACGCGGCACTCGGCGCTGAATGGCTCCGAGTAGTTGTAGAAAGCCGTCATGGCCTCGCGATCTTCGGGGTCTGTGTACGGAACCGGGCCCATCCAGTCGTCGTCATAAACAAATCGAAACTGCGACTGAGTTAGCAAACGGCTCACTGTGCGCACAATTCCCTTGAAAAGACTGTATTCCACTCACAAGCTTCAGCGCGTAGATACACCCGAAAATCTCAACCTTGAACACATGGGAGTGCTGGCCTTCCCCAAGGTGTTCAAGGAACTTGATCTTTTGCGGACCGCGGAAGTCGAACGGGTCCAACTTTGGGCCATCGCAGGGCGGCAGCGGCACCAAATCAGATGATGATCGGGGCCAATCTGGGTACATGGCGGAAAATCCGTACGCTTGATTAATCACTCGCACAGAAAATACGAATGGTTATAAGGCTCGGACTGAGTTCGAGAATCGATGAAATTGAACGTCAAGGGACTGTGGAGTGAATGGGCAGCTGTCGCCCATTGAAGGCGGCCAAATAGCCGCCCATAGGAGTGTCCCAAATTCGCCTTCGCAAATTCTCGGTCCATGCCATCTGGGTGGTGTTTGGGTAAAATCAGAGCAAAATATTGGGGTGGATGTTTGAGGCTAAGAGGAGGAATAAAGGATGTTTATGACCTAAGCAGGAGCATCGAGGGTTCGGGTTGCTTTGGGTCGCTCAGGGCCCGCTAAACTCCGACAACTATCTCCGCAAACCCCGTGCTGCTTGTTCCGGATCATGGCCTCCAAGCGGAACATCCCCATTTTTGCCGGATTAGGAAAATGCTCTCTGGTTGGTGACTCCCAGCTTCGGTTTCCATTTTGGGCCCATCATCGAACAGCTTGGTCAGCGGTCATCACCACGTTGTCGCAGGAGGACTCGGCCTGTCCACTCCTCGAAACTCAAACCCCACCAAAATAGCATTGTATTACCAAGCCGACGACAAGGGCGGCCGCTGGCTAGCCTCCATGTGCCATGAGTCCAACCCCCTACGGTTCCTACCTCCTGTTTAGGAAGCCAGTCTCTCATTGGACGCCTTGCTCTAACCCACATGTGACAACGCCATGTCAACGACAGTTGACGCGTTCGGAACAAGGGCAAGGAGGCATTGACGAGGATGAGAGGGAATCAGTTAGGCGGACGGTGGACCAGAGACATCTCCGAGCCCAGTCCAGATGGACTCTGGCAGATTGAAGGACCGGAAACTGCGGAGAATGAAGTCAGTGACCGTGCGAGGCTGGATTCTAGCCTCTGGATTAAGAGACGGAGAGAGCTATAAAGAAGGGGGTTCCCTCTCTCCTTCACAGCTCTCAGCAGAAACAGCAGAGCATCACTCCGACCACTCCAGTTCTTCATCTTCATTCCACACAAGCACCAAGACTTCACTCTACCCGCTCCTCATAACCCATTTCTACCCACCATCACACACCAAGCCATCAACATGTCCGAAAAGATCGAAGTCTTCGAGCAAAAGCGCGACCTCCCCATTTTCGCCAACCGTGAGAACACCGAGGGCCGCACCTACATCGTCACGGGCGCCAACACCGGTCTTGGTTTCGAAGCCGCGAAGCACCTCGCCTCGCTCGGCGCCGCCAAGGTCATCCTCGCCGTCCGCAACAACATCACCGGCCAAGCCGCCAAGTACGAGATCGACACCGCCGCCGGCACCGCCGACAAGAACGTCGTCGAGGTCTGGCCGCTCGACCTGTGCAGCTTTGACAGCGTGAAGACCTTTGCCAAGCGGGCGGCTGCCGAGCTCGAGAGGATCGATGCGGTTATTGAGAATGCGGCCCTGGCGCTTATAGACCGTGAGATGGCTGAGGGGCATCTCAAAACTGTTACAGTCAATGTGACGAGCACCTTCTTGCTGGCGGCGCTGTTGCTGCCCGCGATGAGCGAGAAGGCGAAGCGCTTTAGTATCCAGCCGCGCTTGACCATCATCTCGAGCAGCATCGGATTTTCTGTGAAAGAGCATTGGGAGCGAATCAAGAATGATCCGTTGAACGGGATGGATGGGGAGGAGATATCAGGTACCGACGTGTGAGTCTGCCCTTTGCTTTGCCCAAAGCATCCCGGCTCGACTAACACAGCTGGCTGCGACAGTTACTCCCTGACCAAACTCGTCGAGAACTTTGCCGTCCACCACCTCGCTCGCGACCTGCTGCCAGTGGGCAAGACAAACGTCATCATTAACATTGTCTGCCCTGGTCTCTGCGTGACCAAGCTTGGCCGCCACGCTCCGCAGGAGGTTATGGCCCACCTCCGCCAGCTCCATGCCCTGATGGGCCGTTCCGCCGAAGACGGCAGTCGCACGCTGTTGCACGGGGCTGTTGGAGGCGTTGAGACCCATGGAAAATTCCTTGACTCTTGCGAGATCGCAGAGTAAGTGTTACTGTTCGTTACTCGTGGGTTTTCATGCGCTGACTTGAGCATAGAAACACTACCCTGCCTGACTGGGTTAAGGACGCGGAGGTCCAGAAGCACACTTGGGATGTCATCGCAAAGGAGCTGGAGGTTACTGCGCCCGGGTGTGTGGCCAAGATGCTGGAGTGTGCTGCTTAAATCGCCTACAATATTCACGGTTCAGCTCGTCTGAGTCTATGTACTTACAACTCTAGCTCTACCATTTCAGAATTCAGATAGCCCCCATCAAAGCACTAGGCTCTCCAAAAGAGCCCCCAACCCACCCCTCCCAAAACTCCCTCCCCGCTTTCCCATGCAACGCCTCAACCCACGGAAACCTCCGCAGCACCCCCTTCACCTCCTCCCAACTCCCCAACCCCAAAACCCCGACCGCCTCCCTCCCCCTCAAAACCACCCACCCCTCCCCCACAATATCCCGCTTTCCAAAAACACCCGCCGCAACCCCCACAAACACCATCCACACCACCACCTCCCATTCCCATCTCCCCCTCCCAACATCACCACCACCCACCCCCACTACCCTCCTCGCCTCCTCCCCAAGCCACCCCAACGGCGTCGACTTCATCTTCCCACACCCACCCCCACGTAAGAAACTGATCACCAGCGCTGTGATCCCCACATATATCGCTTCTTCAATTGCAACCCCCTTTGCACCACCACCACTCTCAACATAACCCTCCGGTCCCGCTGCTCCCCCCGCAATTTCTTGAACCCGTGGCCGCGGCAAGAGTGGGGAGACAGCCTGCAACTGGAAGCCCAGCAGGATGAACGCGTCGTGTACGTCGCGGCTGCTGAGTTTGGGGGTGGAGGGGTGAGAGGCGGTGTTGAGGAGGTTGGTGAGGTGCGTGGCGGAGTGGAACAGGGTTGTGAGGGTAGGGGTGAGGGGGAGGTGATGGTGATGGGGGTTTGGGAGGAGGGGAGGGTTGGTGTGGAAGTGGGTTGGGAAGGGTGGGACGAGGGTGTTGTTGCCGCAGAGGCACTCGGCTGCTTGGAGGGGGAAGCGGGTGGGGATGCCGAAGTGGAGGGAGCATTCGAGGTCTGGTCTGGGGTGGGTTAGTCAAGAGTGGACTTGAGAGTGGTGTTTCATTTTCTTTCATTTTCATTTTTTTTTCTTTCTTTTTGTTGTTTTCACCATTTTGGGACGAGAAGCCTTACCTGAACATCTTTCTTGTAGTCTCAGGAGAATTCTTGATCCAGTCCCCAACGCCCCCTCGCATCTCGATCATGCGGCGCAGTCCGTCCAGATGCACCAACCCGCGGTCGTACTGATTATCATACCGCTCGTACAAACTCAATATCAAGACGACGCCGATGTTTTCTTCGGTTATTGCGTTTGCCCCTGAGAGCCGGGCGTTGACCATCTGAAGGGCTTTGCAGATGTGCTGGACCTGAGCAGTCCTGTTTGCCTGGCCAGTGGCATAGCCGATCCCGGCAATGAAAGTTGCCATTGCCCCGTGGAAGTCTTTCGGGAGGTTGTCTGATTAGAATTCAATGTTCTCTTATCACGAAAACCAGGCTTAGTGGTTTTAGTTGGGAGTAGTGACTCACACGCCTCATCGAAGAATATAGGTTTGACCCATCTCATGTTGGGCTCCCCACTGTAGTCAAGAGCAGCATCCAATTCATGGGCATGGCGGATTCCGCGGAAGAAACAAACAGCTGCAGGTGCCCTCAGTCAGCTGAAACTTGAGTTCAAGCTCAAAATCTGCTCACCTCTCTGAATCAGTGCGACGCCTGCCGACCCGCGCTGCTGAACTTGCTGCCAGTGGACGGGTAGAAGTGAAAGGGGTCCAATGGCGGGGCCTGGCGGTTTTTTGCTCTTTTTTTCCTGTACGAGCAGTCCTGTATTGGAATGGGTATTCTTCCTGGAAGGGCGATTCAGTTTCTTCCCCAGGTTGTGGCCTTTGGCAGCATGGCTTCGAATCTGCCTTCTAATGTCTCGGTCGCCGGTGCTGTTATTGTCGACGAATTCGAATCCCATTTTGTCAAGTGTCAAGTTGTCAACCGGATGACACTGTTGTGGAAGGAAACCAGTGTGAAGCGAAGAGTTAGGATTTCTAAGCGCCAATTTCGAAGAATAACTGTATGTTATCTGTCAGAACCACCGGGTCCCCGGGCCGCAATCGCGGGTGGAAATTAGGCCCTATTGGGCACAGCCCCCAGACTCAATCCCCTCCTCTGGGCACAGGACGGAACATTATCAATCAATCAAGAGATCATCGGTTGAAGCCATCGCAAGAGCCCTCTTTGCAGTCTATTTGCTCCATCTTCTGGTGAACCATCACTCCCGACCAGCCACCCTGCTGTTCCAACATTATCCCATAAGTCCGAAACGACCCCGTGTTAACTCCGGGCCAAACTCTAGACCCATCAAATGCCACCATGGGACCTAAATTACTACCTCACTCCTAACATCTAATCGTGGGCTATGTTCATGGTTTCCAGGCCATGCTCGGCCAACAAGATATTGAGAGTGTACGGAGTACCTCCGATGATTCAGGTCGGACCGCCCCACCCAACCCCCACTACCCCCCCCCTTTCGCACACAAGAAACATCAAGCACCCCTCCATAGCCGCGTGAGCCAGAGACAATTGTGCCAAAGGGAAATTGTAGGTTTTGTCTCAAAAGAACCCAAGATCTCGCTCACCATAGTTTACGAATGGGCGTACAAGACCCTCCTCTCGAACGGCCCAGGAGAGGTGCCGAGATTTGGAATGGAGTAACACAGAGAAGCGATCCCCTCCTTGGTAGCGGATGGACCGATGGAATCTTCCACGCCTTGGGCGTCGCTGATTCCCATGCCGTGGGTAGACATGATCCCAATAAGCTCAATGGGACAGCAGACGGGAAACGGGAGGAAGCAACAGCGAACCTGAGAATGATCATGAACAACCTGGAAGCGAGACGTGTTTGGTTTGGAGCACAGCAGACAGCTTCCGTCCAAGCAATGTTTGACCCACTCAGGACTGCCCCACTCCGTTAGCGTGAAGGGCGGGGCCAAAAATGACCGGACATTGGACCGCGCAAAGTGCAACCTGAAAATCCTGGGGCTCTCTCCAAGTCCACAACCACAACCACACCATCCGAAGCACCCGTTGCTCGCATTTTGCTCAACCATTGGCAGTCTTGGAAAATGTCCCTGGCGAATCCGACGGACGCAACCGTTGAAACGACTAGCCTCCACGCGGCAAAAGTGGCTTGTTGAGGCCTAGGCGCGCTTCAACCGCGAGCGCGGCGCCACGCTAGGGACACCGCACAGGACTGATCCCGGCACATTTCCAACTATCCTCGAAGCCGCCGTCCACTTCAACGCGAGCAGAACATTGATTGCCCAGCATGTGAAGGCTTTAAGGGAGACAGGCCTCCCTGCACCCAAGGGCTCGCGGCGGGGACGTGGTCGACCCCCGAAATTGTACGACGGTGGTGCTCTTGTTAGAGATGCCAGCGAGACAGCTGGAGCTGTTGTTCCCAACAACGGCCTGCCCCACTCTGGAGAGAGCGCTGGCCCGGTATGTGAGCAGCACGTCTCAACCACCAACCCTCTTGGCGCACTCCCGGGTTGGCGATAGCTGACGCGTCCAACATAGGAGCCGCTTGGCCTCACCACCCAGCAGCAGTTTGTGCTGCTCTCAAGCGGTGACGAAGACGACGAAGACCAGCCAGATGGAACCAGCCCGCCAGCCCAAATCCACGCCCAGTCTGCAGAATCCCAGAGCCATGTCCATCCGTCTGATCCGCCTGTCCCTGATGTCGACTCCCGTTTCAAGCCCCCAGCCCGTGAAGACGCCTCCGTAGCTGGCCCCTCCAACATCCAAAACCCCGCGAAACGCCCTGCCCCTGATGACGTTGACCCATACAGCGTCCATGCGCGTGGGAAGGTCCGTAAGGTCCTTCGCGCCTGCGATCAGTGCCGCAGCGGGTGTTCGGGCTACAAGCCGTGCTGGAACTGTATGCTTTCGATTTCGCCCTGCCTTTACCTAGCTAACGCCCCTTTCAGGCACCAAAAAGGGCAAGACATGCACTTACAACAAGCTCTTCACTCGAGGTGAAGCCAAGACCCCGCCTCCACCCCCCGAAGGCGACACAGGCCAGGCCCGTTACTATCCCCAACTCTGGATTGACAGCAGGAAAGTCTATCGTGACAAGGGTTGGAACTCCCGCTCCTGTGACCACTGCCGGACCCTTACTCTCCCTTGTACCGGCAAACTCCCTTGCGATACATGTTTCAAGGAGCGCGTCCAGTGCACCTTCAAGCTGTTGGTAACTCACGCCCGTTTCTCTTGGAGAGCTACGCTGGCCAGCGTCAAGGCGTGCGCTGCAAAAAGGCTTGGATCCCGAGCACACCTACCGACCGATAGGCTCTGCTTCGGGTGGCAATGTAGGTTGGTGGGAATTGGCCGAGTCTGCCAAGAGGTTGGACTTCTCTTATTTTGTGCTCTATGCTTCATCTGCCTGACATCAAATTAGACGTGAACGCGAGCTTGCCTTGAATGGCGGCCAAATTCAACCACCGGACGGCAACGAAGCTTCCAGTTCAGCTATCCCGGACCGCGCCGCTCCCGAGATTGCGCTTCTCAGTTTACCACCAAGTATGGTGGTGAAGAGACCCCGCCCTTGGTTTTCCTGCACAGAGCCTGGCGGAGAATCGCCGTCGCCCAGTCCTTTGCCCGTCTGGGCGCCTACCAACCGCCCCCTGAGCAGCTGGTTTTGCTCTCCGGTGACCAGCCGTTCGACCTATCCACGCCCCATCGGTTTCCTGACGAGCAAGATAGATGGTTCCAGATGCAAGACAACTTTACCATCGGCTGGACCGAGACCTTTCATTTCCTTCACCGCCTCACCACCCGTTCGTGGCTGAACACGGTGCGCCAGAACTGGATCGCAGGTGCCCCGCTGGAGAGCCACATCGGCCACGCAAAGGCCGCGATCGCCCTGATGACCATGGCTCTCGGCACCCTGTTCAACTACGCCAAATGGGGCCCCTCTATGGAGAAAATTGCCTGGGGTTAGCTTTGGACTCTTAATAACGGGAACCAGACCTTCTGCCTCACTCTGCCCCTGACCGACCGCGAGCCTGGTCCCCTACCCCACCGACAAAGAACAAAAAGTCATCCACGACCACGCAATCCGCACCTGCCAACACGCCGCCCGCCTCGCAATCAACTTCGCCGTCAACCTCGCCCGCGAGCAGGCCGAGCGCGACAAGAGCCATTTTCGCACGGTGCTGTATGCGCACTATGTGATGTATGTGGCGGCGTGTGTCGTGTTTGTGATACCCCATGTGCGTGAGCGCCAGAGGATGAGGGGCGGGGGGTGTCAGCTGTTTAGGGACGAGACGGATGCGAAGATGCGGGAGCGCGCGCTCAAGGGGATTGAGGCGATGGTGGGGAAGACGAGTGAGTATTCGCCCGCGAGGAGGTGGGCGGTAGTGTTAGAGGAGTTGAGGGATGAAGCGGCGAGGCTGGTGCCGGGGTTGGTGAAGAAGACGCAGCAACCACAGGCGGAGGTTCGGCAGGAGGGGGGTGGAGAGTGGGATGGAGAAGAGGGCAGAGAAGTGGGCAGCGAGGGGAATGATGAGGAGAATAATGAGGGAAACGGCGAGGGCAACGGCGAGAGGAACGGCGAGGGCAATGGCGAGAGGAACGGCGAGGGGGAGGCTGCAAGCCTGGATGAGCAGTTGCTGGAGGATGCGTTGCGCGCATTGGGAGTTGGACTTGGCGAGAGAGGCGAGGGCGAGGGATAATGGGGGAAGGGGCGGCGCTGGCGCTGGTGGTAGTGGTGGTAATCGTGGTGGTAATGGCGCCAGGAGTGAGGCGCCAGGAGTGAGGCGCCGTCAGAGCCGGCGATTGTCCCAAGGTTATGGGATACCTGGAAGACGACGGATTGGCTGGACTTGGACTCGGCGGTGAGTTCGACGGGAATATTCGTTTGTGACTTAACTTGACTGACAGACAACCCAGGCTTTTGGCCCGATTCAAGCCTTTGAGAAATGGGAGATGCCGGTTGCGCCTCCTAGGCCTTAACTTCGGCCTGGGTCACATTTGTGTGGAGAGTTGATTGTCCGGATGCGATGGTTTGGCGAGCATCTACAGCAACTTGCCTGCATCAACAAGCGGAACTAACTGATGCACATGGGCCGTAAGTTTAGCCAGATGCTCTTCTTGACCCTACTACTCACAACGCTTTTTACAGTCCCTTAGACACGAAAAACATCCCCATTACACCCCCCTGTTATGCCCCGGACTCCGAGCCAACGCCCCCCCTTCCTTTCGATAATGTATCCCGACGATGTATACAACCCAGTCAAGCACCTTCAGTCTCTCGGACCCCTGGGCTCCTTGCGAGACCCCCTCAACCGGCGCCTACACTCGCTCCGAACAACTCCGCCCCGCCCAAAGCATGCTCTTCTATCCAGGTGTCTCATCAAAGACACGTCGGCGCGAGCTTTGAGTTCAAGGGGAAATGATATTCGCCAGCCTTCGCGCCTCGTCTACCACTGCTTGGGCCCGGTCCACGACCTCGCTAGCGTTGAAGTCTTGCAGGAGGCGGTCGGTGACTTCGCTGGGGCTGGTGATGTAATGCCGGAGAGAGTAGGGTGTGGTGGCTGGGGGTTGTCTGGACTGGTCAGCAACTGTCTCTTTATAGGGGATGGTTTGACTCACTTCCCCTCGCCTGAGAGCTGGAGAGTGGTGTTGTTGTTCGGCTGGGACATGGTGATGGGTTGTTTGTGTTATCGGGGAACCGGCTTTCTTGGGTTTGGCGCTTCAAGGGTGCGAGGCGGGCTCTTGGTTGCTAGGGGTCTCTTGAGATACAGGCGGGTGGGATGTTTGATTGATCGATGGGATGCTGCTCACCATCTTCGACGACGCCAGCCATCCGGCCTTTTATCCTTCTTCCTTCGACACGGTCCTCAGGTCTGGATGCGACATCCTCGAACCCGCCATTGAGCAATCCACAACACGGAACATCTGCGCGCTGTCCGGCTGTCGCCGCGTAGTCCGATCAACATCATTCCGGGTATGACGAGGCTCCCGTCTCAGGCACGCGGGCCCGGGGAGGTGCTGTGGCCGATCGGGAAGAGGCACGGCCCCCTGTAGCGAAGTTCTAGCAAGTCCACCACTGACCATTTTCGACCAGCTGTTGTGACTGATTACATCTGCTTCTGGTCCTCGACGAGGCTCCGAACCTCTGAACCAGGGACCAGGCACTCGGATTCAGGGGCTGTGGTTTTGCGCATCTGGGGGAACTGCGTCAACGCGATTGAGCTGTTGCACAAGCGGTTTCCGGTGAAGGACCAGGGGATATGAGGCGTCATCAGTGTGGCGCCGCTTTACGTCAGTGCCTGCATGGGCAATTGTTCCTTAGGCGATAGCATCGGCGAAGTCGTCAGTCTTGCGCGGGCGAGCTGGCGGCCTCTCTCCCCTGATGTGTAGCCACCACACCTGCATGTAGTGGATCGGTATTCGGCGGGCAACCTACTGCGAACCTGTTTACTGACAGTACATGAAGAAACACCCCATCACCGCAAACCGAACAACTCAATTCAGACAGCGTCGCACCATCGCCGATTCCCGATTCGCCTCGCTCTCACGACCGCGAAGCTCATCGCCCTGCCCCTCCCCTGCTCAGCCTTATCTGCGGGACCGAACGCGCCCCAAGCGAAGCGATTGACGAGTGAACGGAGCGTTCCCGCATTTGAGCATTTGCATTCCTCGCGCAACGCATGCCCGGGCCGGTCCACATGCGAACAAAGCAAGGCAACCGCTGCCGCAGCTGGCACCCCCACCCGGGCTTTGCCTTTCTGGGGGAGGCTTGTCGCTATTTCATATGCAACTGCATGTCATTAGACATGTACTCCACAGCCAGCCAATGCCCGGGGGGACTGGGGTCCCGGTGTGGCCCGCCGGCGGCAGCGGGTGTCGCCGTGCGCGGGGAGACGGCTGATTGGAGAATTCGAGGTGTGGTTCGAGGTCACTCGGGATCAGGAAGGCAGGTGAGAGGGGAGGGGGGCTGTGTGTGTCATTGTCGATCCGCTCTGAGGGTGCCGTCCTTGCTGTTGTGCGAGGGAGCTGAGAGTTGGTTTTCGCATTTGCGCAAAGTTTGGGAGATGGGTATATATCGTCTTCGCTTGAGGTTGTCAAAGTTGAGTCACCTTTCCTCCTCAGGTTCTCGTCTCGCTGCTCGCTCACATCGACACTCCTTGACTATCTATAAGAATTGACTTTTTCTCCTCGTTCCCACTACCTTTCCGGCTCGCAAGCCCTCGTCCCTCAGTCTTCTCCTGTGTCTACCTTCCCTCATCAACTCACTTGCACTCCATCGCAACATACTCGACACACTCGACACAAGACCAGCAGTCTTCAACCTCTCCCACAACAACATCAACCTTTTCACACAATACACACATAGCACGCAAAACATCCCCAGTCCCCACCTTGAATCTCATGTCTCGAGACCCAGGCTCCCTCCCCCTCCCACTCTAAACACAAAAACAACAACCCCCCCTGTCTTTGTGTTTCCCGGTCCATGGCATCCCGCGGCTCAAAAGGTACCTCTACCACCACCACCACCACCACCACCATCACCGCCTCTTCTTCAGATAGTGACAGCTTCTTGAGCCGCAAGAAGAAGGCGATCATCGACAGATCTATGGCTCTCCTTGCGCGATCACTTGATCGATGCCTTAGCAATACACCTTCTTCCCTGCCGCAGGAGGGAGGGGCGGCGGTGGGGAGGCGGCGGAAGAGGTACAGGGATGAGGAGGTGGTGGGGCGGGAGGGGGAGGGTCGGTGTGCTGGTGATGCGGTCGCTGAAGGGGTTGGAGAGGTGGTTGGTGGCAGGGCGAGGAAGAAAAGGGTTGTTCTTGCTAAGGAAGGGGAGGAGAAGAAGTTTGCTTGTCCGTTTTGCAAGCATGATCCGGTTAGGTATCGGAGTGTGAAGACGTGCTGCGGGCCGGGTTGGGTTGATGTACACCGAGTGAAGTGAGTCTCTGTTTCTAGGAATGGATTGGTTGTTTCTAACTGCAGCTAGGGAACATGTCTACCGCCGCCACTCGGCCAAGAACCAGTGCCCGCGCTGCTTCGAGCACTTTGACAAGCCCGAGCTGCTCAAGGACCACCAGCGCGCCGACATCCCGTGCAAGGTGAAGGACAAGGCGCCCAGTGCGATTACGGAAGAGCAGGAGAAGCTGCTCCGTGCCAGGGCTAAGGCGGGCTCCTCGGAGGAGACCAAGTGGCAGGAGATGTACCAGATCATCTACCCTGGCGAGAAGGTCCCGTCACCATGTATGTCCCCTCAATCCCCGTCCTTACTGTTTCCCTATATGGTTCTGACTCGAGATAGATTACAACGACACCAGCAACTCCTCCCCTCCTCCCGGCAAGAGCCGTTTCCAGAACAGAGACGAGGCCCGGGAGTTTGTGCATGCCGAGATTCTTCGTATCGCGGAGCCCATGATCACGAGCTACGTCGACAAAGCATTCAAGGAACTCGAGGAGAATGTCACACTAAAAACGGCCGAGATCTTCCGCGACGTCGAGGCCAAGGTGCTCCTCACATTCCACTTCCAGGAGGAGCAGGCGGCTGCTCACCCTGCGCTGTCTGCGGCCGTTACTGCCTCTGAGCCGAGCCCACCAGCCAGCTCGGAGCTGCAGCATGGGTTGACAGAGCTGCTCGAGGGGATGAAAAACGATTACTACGGCAACGAGCTCTGTAGTAATATGCAGCTTCCGTCCTTTGAAGAGATAGCATCTGGGCAGGGGTTTGGTTGTGAAGGGTACAGCGACTCTGGGTACAGCTCTTATTTCCCGTCCTCGGATGGGTTTCAGGAGTCGTTCGGGGGGTATGACTCTCACTGTTAAGGCTGGTGGGTCTTGTTTTCGTTTCTTCACTACGTGTGGAAGACTCATACGCTCCTTGACTTGCGCTTTTCTTTGGTACTTTCGTCACTGACAATCTTTTATTGTCGTTCTGCTTTTTGTCACTCATTCAGTTGAAGGGAGGAAGCTCATTTGTATCTTAACTTTCTGATCAAGTCACGAAGTCAAACAACATTCAGCACAGTCATGTACCCACCAAGTTTCCCTGAAACCACATTCTTTGGTGCCAAGAAGGTACTGCTTTCCCAGCTGCAGTTCAGATATCCAGAGCGTGGTTAACTTCCGGCTCGAAGCCTCTCCCAACCGGTAGCAACTCCCAACCGGTGGCAAGGAAGAGAACTTGCAGGAGTTGCACCAGCACAAGGAAAAAAGGCACTCCCACCCAGGTGTCTGTTTGTTACAGTTGCTTATTGGCTGTCCCCTGGCTTTGCAACCAACAGACTGCGGGGTACGAGCCCATCGTCTCTCCCGCTCCAGTGACCATGTGCAGATATTGGGTCAAGGCCCAGACTTCATGCATGCAGTCAAAGAAAGGTGCATATTAAGGAAGGGGGTATTTAGGTGGCAGGCCACTGGCTGATGCAGTCTCCTGTAAAGCTCTCATGTTTCACGTCTTACCTCCTATCACTGTCCACACCTCAGACACTGCAGCACAGCCTGTCGAGACTTTCGCACCTCCTCTTAATATCTACTATTTTCTCCTACAAATCCTATCAAAAATGTGTCGATACGAACAAGTAATGTGTCCAACCTGCAACTCTATCATGTGAACGAAAGTCGACCTCTGCGAGGAGAAAAGGGAAAAGGAAGCACATCCTGGAAGCGAGACAACACGAGGCAGAGATTTTCGAATATCGGTGCGAGGAATGCGACAACAACGACTCGGGCTACTCTAGCATGGGCTCGGACAACGAAGATGATGATGACAACGAAGATGATGATGACAACGAAGATGATGATGACAACGACTGAGAACAAACCTTGGTGTCCCTGGTAATGCGGAGCGGCGGCACCCAGACAAAGGGATGTTTAGAACTGGTGGAAGGCCAAATTACTGTGGTTGTTGAGCAAGAAAAGAGGATTTTGATCTGGTGGAACGATATCTTAAGTGTGATCAACGGTAACCAGCTCCTGGTTTCAACACTCTGAGATGTACGGGTTCTCACTTTGGGATCGGAGGCATGGTGGTCAAGAGCAGAGGTCCTTGCCTTAGTTTCGCCTCGGAAATAACAACATTCAGCAAGTTCTCTAGCTCTAGAAGGTTGTCTGAGTTGATGATGCCTTCAACTGGAGGTTTGGGTATGACAGCAACAGCACAGCGCCAACCATCGGGCAACAGGAGGAGAGGATGCAGAGCCAACTGGGACATGTGATTGGGTTTTGAGAAACCATCGACGCAACCCTTGAATCACGCGAAGTCACCCCATTGATGGTGTTTCCCGAGCATGAGCTGCGGGCTTCCGTGAAACTGAAGACAAGGGCTTTGACACCGCATCTGCTTGTGTGAAAACCCCGCCCCAACCTCAGGCCTCCCTTCGTTCGTTTTACAGACTCCTCGTCCCTTTGAGAAGTATTGCTCTTCCGAGTCATCACTGCCCTTCAATACCCATCCGAAATTCCGAATTTCTCACACCATGGACATCCAAGTCAGCCCCGAGACGCAAGCGACTCTGAAAGCCCACCCCTGCGTTCGGTTTGTCTACAAGACCAAGTTTAAGCAGGGTCATTCTCGACACTCCTCCGATGTCATTCCTGGGCACAAACTCGGGCTGCGACCTTCAGCAAATCTATGCTGGAACACCTCGGATACCAGACGACCGAAATAGACATCCAACTAAATGTCGTGCAACTTCTCGAGCATCAGGAATACGCTCATATCTGCTTCGACTTGTTTACCAAGAACTTCGATGAAGAAGAGCGGGCTGCAACCAGCAAAACTGTTGAGATGCCGATGCATTTGATAGTCAAGAAGTCCAAGGTGTTTTACGTCCACAGGGACAAAAAGGTCGAGAAGCGAGTGTCTCTCCAATATGCGGATCTTCAGAAGGATGAGAAGGGACCGCCGCCGTACTTCTGGGACTATCATCATCCGCCTGTGTATCAAAATGGGATAAGAATCGAAAGCGCTAAGTGTCAACCGCCGGCATCTCAAAAACCTGTGTGCGATGCGGAACACAAAACGACCCCCACGGTGGATGATGAGACTACTAATTCTAAAGGAAAGATCAAGGACGCACAAGCTGAGACTGTTGAGGCTTCTCTAAATGGAGATGAGCGGAACGATGAGTCTGGCGTGATGAACAAGACAGAAGGGTCAGTCATGAAGAGTGCAGTGAGGCTGATGAGAAGCCAGACGGTGATGGTCTAGGGCATGATGTTCAAGATCATGTGGAGCTTGTTACAGCCACTGAAGGCAATACTGAAGAACATGACTGTCAAGACAATGGGGCGATGGAGGTTGATGATGAGGGCAATGACGAGAAGGAGGCAGATCAAGTTATGGGGAGGAAAGAAATTGGGGGTAGAGATGAGGATAGTAGTAACGAGCTTGTTGATCAAGCCGATGCTGTCAAGAAAAAGGGAGAGAAGAGGAAGTGTAGTCCGATACCAGCATTGGATGAGGTGCCCCGGAAGCATGGTTAATGTGTTTAGCTTCGTCGACACAGCCTCTGTCGTTTTTTTTGGATATCTCGCAGGAAGAGTCTCACGTGTATAGTACTGGAATTGTAATGCTTGCAATGTTTCCTTCTTTACGGGCAAGCTGTACTTTGAATTCGAGATTTCCCCCGTGTAATGGAGGAGCTCAAGGGCGATGACGAGGGGTAAGAGGAAGATGATGCGAGTCAGACCAACAAGATTAGAAAGGAGTATAGTAATTGAAAACTCTTCGAACTGTCAAAGAGTGACTCAGGTCTCATAATTGACAACTCACACTCCAGCTACAACACCCGGCTAGTCAGATGTGAACAAGTTGAGCCTTGAGGAGGGAAAAGAGTGGGAGATTTAGGACCTGATCCGGCCTGATTGAGACAAAGAGAAATGAGTGTACTGATCTCAAATACAGAAGCAAAGGAAAAAGGAAAATGAGTCTGAAATCGAAAAAAAAAACCGCAAAAAAGAGCAAGAAATCGGAAACAGACGAGGTGGTAAGAAACGAGGTCGGAGTTTAGAGCTGAACTTGGGGATTGTGGATTTGAAGAGTTTAGGCAGCCAGTGCGCTGTCACGAGCAGAGGGCCATTGGCCGAGACAAAGCTGCGGAAAGACCGCTCTATTGTATAAAATCATAAGATGCGGAGGAAAGGAAGAGAAGCTGGAAGAGCTCTCGCGATGCCAAGGTTAAATGCCGGAGCAGGTCACGTGCACTCCGACGGCAGGCGCCGTCACATGCGCCACGCTGACAATCTTGTAATTTCGAATCCGAAATTATATACTGGGAGTACTGGGAGCTCTGTGATGTCATCTGTGGTGTGGCCGGACTGTGGTGTTGATCTGGGAGGTCATGGAGGAAAAGGGGGGATTGTGAGGGTTAGGGTTCCATTTTGCTCTGTCTGCCAAGAATGCACAGACCACGCCACCAGACAGGGGAGCTTGGAGCTCCAACCAGCAAGGTTCCCAAGTTCCCGTCCCAACATCGTCACTCACATCCACCCACGCTCCCAGGTGAGCCATCACGACAACTCTCCGAACATTTCCAACAGTTCCGACAGATACCCAGTAAAACCGGCGTCGGTTCTGAAGATGCGACCATGGCGTTAACAGTTCGTCCCCCATGTTCCTTCCCGTTCCTCCACCCCTCCAAACCTCTCCCCAATCTGCACCCCGCTTGCGGCTAACGTCCCCTCCCTTCCATTGTAGTGGAGGTCCTTCGACTTCTTCGACGCCGCCCAAATCAAAATCACCGACGACGACACCCGCGCCTTCTTTGAGAGTAATGAGATTTCCGCCGCGTGCTCCGGTTCCGACAGCCTCTTCCTCGGCAGCTTTGATGGGACCGTGCGAATTGTCGTTGGTGGTGGGAGCGGTGACAAAGGGGGGTGGAAGGTCCTGAGGAGTTTCAGGGCGTACGAGACGGGGAGCATCACGCATATGAAGCAGGTGGAGGGGACTAGCTTTCTGGTGACGGTTGCGGTAGGTGGATACGTTAGAATAGGGAGGGGAGAAGAGACGGTGCGCTGACAAGGGAGACAGGAAGAGCCAAGTGCGGGGGATGTGGCGACACAGCCGGTGCTCAAGGTGTGGGCGCTGGACAAGCCGGTGAAGAAGACTGGGATGCCGACGTGTTTGAGCACCGTGGCGATCAATAATGGGAAGAAGCCATTTCCAGTAGGTGGTCCCTGGGGAAGAGTCGAGAAAGGGGAACATTGACAAGGGATTAGATATCCGCATTCGCAGCGTCAGAAGACCTGACGCAGGTTGCGGTGGGCTTTGCGAACGGCGCCGTTACCGTAATCCGCGGCGACTTAGTCCACGACCTCGGTACAAAGCAACGCATCATTTACGAGTCGGACGAGCCCATCACTGGCGTTGAGCTCCACGTCGAAGCGGGGTTGACGACGCTGTTTATCGCGACGACCTCACGCATTCTGAAGCTTGTCATCTCGGGGAGGGGGCATGGGCAACCACCAAAGACGGTTGAAGACACCGGATGCGGTGTCGGCTGCATGGCAGTGGACAAGAAGGCGGGGAACATCGTTGTCGGCAGGGAAGACGCGGTGTACTACTACACACTGGATGGGAGGGGACCGCCAACCGCATACGAGGCGCCGAAAAAGCTCATCTCGGTGTACAATGATTACATCGCGCTGGTCTCCCCGCCATCGCAAGAGGGAGATTCAGAGAACATGCGCCGCCGGTTTTGGGGGGCCGCAGCCGACAGTATCTACACATTTACGCTGATACATCCGGAGCTGAGGATAATCGCCCACAGCGAGACCGTGCTGTCGGATGTCAAGCACATCTTCCAGCTCTGGGGCGACCTCTACATCCTTACTCAGGAGGGCAAGGTTTGTCATTCTAAGAGAGCTGTTTGGCGACAGAGCTGACGATTTCAGGTTTTCCGCTACCACGAGAAGTCCCTCCAGCAGCGGTTAGAAATGATGTACCAGCGCAACCTCTACACCCTCGCGGTTGATCTCGCTCAAAAGTGCGGGATGGATGCTCAACAGCAGAACATCATCTACCGCAAGTACGGCGACTACCTCTATCAGAAGGGCGACTATGACGGCGCCATGACCCAGTACATCAAGGCCATCGACAGCACCGAGCCGTCACAGGTCATCAGGAAATTCCTGGATACGCAGAGGATACACAACCTGATTGAGTATCTGGAAGAACTCCACGAGCACCACAAGGCTACATCCGATCACACCACACTCCTTTTGAACTGCTATGCGAAACTGAAGGACATCGACAAGCTGGAGAAGTTCATCAAATCTCCGGGAGACCTCAAGTTTGACTTGGACACAGCAATCTCCATGTGCCGGCAAGGTGGATATTATGAGCAGGCCGCCTACTTGGCCGAGAAGCATGGCGAGCACGACTTGGTTGTTGACATCCTCATCGAGGACTCCAAAGCCTACAGGCAAGCACTGGATTACATCTGGCACCTGGATCCGAAAACTGTACGTTGTTCCTGAACGGTTCACCCGATCCAGCCGCTAACTGCTCAGGCCTATCCCTGTCTCATGAAGTATGCCCGCGTTCTCATCGAGCACTGCCCGAAGGAAGCAACACAACTGTTTATCGATTACTACACCGGCAAGTACACACCAAGGGTTGACCTTCCAACACCAAACGTACAACCGGCAGCAAACGGAGGATTCGTCTTTGGGGCCGCCAACGCTGTTCAAAACCTTGGCCACTTCCTTCCGATACCATTACAACAAGGGAACGCCAAACCAGCAGCGGGCGATCTCGCAGCCAAGCAAGAGTTAGTCGCACCAACATATACGCCTCCCCGCCCACGAACTGCTTTCTCCTCCTTCATTGACCACCCCGACGAGTTCATCGTCTTCCTCGAAGCATGCCTCAAAGACGACAGCCTTGCCGAGGCCGACCGCACCGACATCTGCACAACCCTCTTCGAGATGTACCTCCACAAATCCAACGAAAAGAAAGGTGACGACGAGCACCGCAAGGAATGGGAAGCCCGCGCCAAGGCCCTCATCAACAAGACACCCGGCGGCATCAAACCCACCATTGAAAACTCCAACGTCCTCCTCCTCTCCCACCTCTCCGACTTCCGCGACGGCACGACCCTCGTCAAGGAACAGTCCGGCCTCCTCTTCGACATCTTCCGCTCCTACACCTCCGCCAAAGACACCCGCGGCGCCATCAAAGCCCTGCGCAAATACGGCCCCGAAGAACCCCAGCTCTACCCCGCCGCCCTGTCCTATCTCACCTCAGACGCCAAAATCCTCGACGAAGCCGGACCAGACGAACTCGCCTCCATCCTGGAGCGCATCGACCGCGACGGACTCATGGCCCCGCTACAGGTCGTGCAGACCTTGTCCAAAAACTCGGTCGCAAGCATGGGCATGCTCAAACCCTACCTCTCGCAACGCATCGAGCGCGAGCGACGGGAAATCGCCGAAAACCGCCGCCTCGCAGCCCAGTTCCGCTCCGAAACCGAAACCCGCCGCGCCGAGATCGCCGACCTCGGTTCAAAACCCGCCGTGTTCCAGGCCACGCGGTGTGCGCAGTGTATGGGCTCGCTGGAGCTGCCTGCGGTGCATTTCCTGTGCAAGCACTCGTTTCATCAGCGGTGTTTAAGGGGTGGGGGCGCTGTGGGTGGTGCGGGTGTGGAGGGCGAGGAGTGTCCGGTTTGTGCGAGGGATAATGCGACGATTAGGGCGCTGAAGAGGAGTCAGGAGGAGAATGCGGAGAGGCATGAGTTATTTAGGGATGATTTAGAGGGGAGTGAGGATCGGTTTAGGACGGTGGCGGAGTGGTTTGGGAGGGGGGTGATGAGTGTGCCGAATGTGGAGTGAATGAGGTGTCCAGGATGGGTTGTGATATTAGGTGGTGTCTATCTGGTTGTCTAGCTGGTTGAATGGGGTATCATAGATCAATAATGTTGCCGTCGAGGAACTCGCCGAGGAGGGTGTGGGAAACCATGTCGGTTGCCATTTCTGAAAGTGCGCCACCCTTTTCAGCGGCAGTCTGGATGCCGAACATGTGGTTGAGGAACTCGCCCACGTCGTCGACGTCGACGGGGACGGGGCTGGCTTGCTTGAGGGTTCGTCGCCAGTCTTTGATGTAGTGCAGGCGCTGCTTGGCCAGAGCCTGGCTGAGCACTGCGTCCTGGCTGGCTTCGTCGACGAAGTCGTGGTATTCCAGGCCGGAAATGTTGGCGGACTGGATTTCGCCGTGGCGGACGGTGAAGTGGGCGCGGAACTACACCTCGTTAGCAGGCGTCAAACTGGTTACCGAGGCAAGACTTACATCATAAGGCAAGCTATACGCCACCTCGGGCCTCTCCCTCGGATCCTCCTCCGTCTCATACGTCGAAAACGTAAACTGCGGCGTCTGCCCAAAGATCCAATCCGGCGACGTCAGCTCCCTCACCCCCTTCACCACCTCCTCCTCCGACAACGCCTGCCCATCCCCCACCACCACCTCCCTCCCCCCTTCCTCCCCATACATCCCCCTAAACTCCCCCACCACCGCATCCACAAACTTCTCTCCATCCACCCCAACATTCCTAATCGGACTCCTCACGCTCTCCACCCCCCTCGCTTTGATAAACCCCTCCGCCGGACTCCTCAACAACCCCCCACCCTCCCCAAATTCTCCGACTTCAACAAACACGTCCCATGGTGCAGCGACCGCGTCCGCGTCAATTTATATGCCGACCCCGAGACCTTGTATGTCCCCTTCCCGCGATCATCATCATCAGCGGAGGTGCTGTCAACGTCCATGACGATGTCGTGCCTCTCGTTGACCCGCACCCCGCGCACACCTAGGCGCTGCAGCGCGCGCACGACCATCTCGGCGTGCTTGTCGCGGTCGAAGGTGGAGGGGGGGCAGATGACGGTCCAGTTGGCGTTGTGCAGGTCGTGGAAGACGGTGCCGCCGCCGGAGCGGCGGCGGACGAGGGAGACGGGGGTGGGTTTTGAGGTGTCTTGTGATAAGAATGATAA
Organism: Amesomyces nigricolor; assembly: GCA_004802645.1. Classification (NCBI taxonomy): domain Eukaryota; kingdom Fungi; phylum Ascomycota; class Sordariomycetes; order Sordariales; family Chaetomiaceae; genus Amesomyces; species Amesomyces nigricolor. The sequence goes on along the minus strand of SRKS01000006.1, from coordinate 2,685,622 downwards.
TGCGGATGGTGGCGTGAGGCCTTGCCGGAGGCGGTGCAAGTTGACTTCTAGCCAAGGGTTTTGGTTGCGGCCGATGACGACGCAGGGGCGGTTGAAGTAGAGGAAGAGGATGGTGGAGTCGGGGTGGGAGCGGGTGAGGAGGTGGTGCTCGAGGGAGAGGTTGAGGTAAGGGTCCGTGGAGGTGGAGCGGTAGATTTGGAGGGGGCGGGTGAGGTTTTGGGTGTAATGGCGGGCTTGTTGTTGATGATGGGGTCTGAGCCGTCGTGTGAGTGTGTGGTTGAGGTGGGATTTGGAGGGTGAGATGGAGGGTGAGAAGTGCCGGGTGAGGGCGGCCAGGTGGGAGGGAAGAGCCATTGGCTCGGGTTGATGGAGAACTAGGAACTTTTTGTTGGTTCTCTTCCAGCTCTCATTCCTTGGCTTTTCTCAATTCTGATGTTGACACCCAAGACTCCTGTCCTCTGATCTGGAATTGTAGATGAGCTCAAGACAACAAGAGCCTGCAGCCGGAGCTGAACCCTGGCCGACCCACTTTCTATGCCAAGCCCCCTAAAGCAGTCGAGACCCACCATTCCGCAACCCCTGTCGGCGGGGTCCGATGACGGCGGGGAGGGTCCGGGTATGAGCTTTTCCGGACGTTGACCATTGGACTTCGTCGCCTCTCCACTGACTCACCCGTTGCAATGAAGAAGGAGAGTTGTCTTGTCGGTCGATTTGAGCTCAGTTTCTTCTCTCGAACCCATTGTCCCTCACCAGAACGCCCATCATGTCCACCTTTGGCGAGTACTTCCGCGTCACCACGTATGCTCTCCCCTCCTCCCCAATGGCCAGGACAAGACTGACCGGCCCAGCTATGGCGAGTCGCACTGCCGCTCCGTCGGCTGCATCGTCGACGGCTGCCCCCCGGGCATGGAGCTCACCGAGGACGACATCCAGCCCCAGATGACGCGCCGCCGTCCGGGCCAAAGCAACATCACCACCCCGCGCAACGAGAAAGACAGAGTTATGATCCAGAGCGGCACCGAGTTCGGCGTCACACTGGGAACACCAATTGGCATGCTGGTGCTGAACGAGGACCAGCGACCGAAGGGTAGGTTTTTCTTCTTGCGTGGGAGTGACTGATCACTGACATTGAGGGCCACAGACTACGGCAACAAGACCATGGACATCTACCCCCGCCCCAGCCACGCCGACTGGACCTACCTCGAGAAGTACGGCGTCAAGGCGAGCAGTGGCGGCGGCAGGAGTAGCGCGCGCGAGACCATCGGCCGCGTCGCCGCTGGCGCCATCGCCGAGAAGTACCTGCGCCTGGCCTACGGTATTGAGATCGTCGCCTTCACCAGTTCCGTCGGCGCCGTTCACCTCTTCCCGCCCACACCCGAGCACCCCAGCCCGAGCACGAACCCCGCCTTCCTGTCCCTCCTCCAGACAATCGACCGCAAGTCTGTCGACAACTACCTCCCCGTGCGGTGCCCCGACGAGACCGCCACCCGCAAGATGGAGGACTACATTGGCGAGTTCAAGGAGCGCGAGGACAGCATCGGCGGCACCGTGACCTGCGTCATCCGCAACGCGCCCAGCGGCCTGGGCGAGCCGTGCTTCGACAAGCTCGAGGCCATGCTCGGCCACGCCATGCTCAGCATCCCCGCCACCAAGGGCTTTGAGATCGGCTCCGGCTTCGGCGGCTGCGAGGTCCCGGGCTCGACACACAACGACGCTTTCGTCTCGGCCGAGAACGTCGAGCTCCCGTCGAGCGTCGCCGAGAGCGGTGCCGCCAAGTCGGGCTTCGCGCGGCCGAAGCTGACTACCAAGACGAACTACTCCGGCGGTATCCAGGGCGGCATCTCCAACGGCGCCCCCATCTACTTCCGCGTGGGCTTCAAGCCTGCCGCGACTATTGGTCAGGAACAGATGACGGCGACGTATGATGGGTCCTCGGAGGGCATTCTGGCGGCGAAGGGGCGTCACGACCCCTGTGTGGTGCCCCGTGCGGTGCCCATTGTTGAGGCGATGGCTGCGCTGGTGATTATGGATGCTGTCCTTGCGCAACAGGCGAGGCATACCGCCAAGAGCCTGCTGCCACCGCTCAAGCAGACGATAAACTCCGGGAAGCCGGTGGGAAACGGTGTGACGGAGGCTGAGGTGGGCAGGCAATAGATTGTGGGCTAAAAGTTACTGAATTGGGATACCCGTTATTTCTCTGCTATGCTCACTGCTTCAGACATTGATGACTTTTGATGCCTGGTGATCTTCTTAAGTCGCTGGAACTTTCGGACCAATAAACAGCACAGATTGGTTCTCTGTCCCAGCTGGATCTTCCAGGTTCTTCTGTTTTGCTGGACGCCGACAGGAAGGCGCGGGGTTGTGGTAGGCCTCAGCGGGGTCTTCATCGTGACGCAGCCAACCGCTTCTTCCCAGCTCACCATTGGACATTCTCAGTTTGAGAGGTTTGGACTTCAAATCTCGGTTTTTTCCAGCTCCTTTCCCTGTTCGGTCTTCTCTCGCAAACTTACCGTCACTTCAACCGAGATTATCTGCGACTTCCACCTGACTGACCTCTACTGCCTCTTCAACAATGGTGCTGCTCTTGATACTTTACCCCCTGGTGCGTCACAAGAAACGATTGTTCTTCTCAAAGACAACGCTGACTTGTTTCCAGGTCATCCTGGCCCTCATGGGCATCGCAATGTGAGACTTTTCTTGGCGTCCTTCATATCCCCATCCTAACAAATTCCCAGCTACGAACACATAAACATCACAAACCTCTCTCTACCCATCTCCCCGGCCCTGACAATCCTCACCATCATCCTCCCTCTCCTCTCCCCCTTCACAACCGTCACCAACTCCCGGCTCTTCGCCTCCAACTTCCCCACTACGCAACCCCAAAACCGAAACAGCAACCACCACACCCACACCCGCAACCGCCGCAAACCCTCCCACCCTATCCCCACCAACCTTCCCCCCCTCCTCTTCCACATCCTCCAATTCACCCTCACCACAATCCTCCTCACGCTCTTCACCACCCCCCTCACCTCCCCCCAATCCACCACACCCTGCCTCCTCGCCACCAAATGGCGCCTCCTCTGGACATCCCACTCCGCCACCGCCATCCGCAAAATCCAAGACTCGCTTTCCTGCTGTGGCTTCCGCTCTACGCGCGACATGGCCTGGCCGTTTCCCTCAGGCAGCCATCCGTCCACGGCGACGTGTGAGACTCAGTTTGGGAGGCATGAGCCTTGTTTGCCGGGGTGGGAGGGGGCGATGAGGAGGGCATTGGGAGGGGAGATTGGGGTGGTGGTGGTTGTGGGGGTGGTGCAGGTTTTGGGGTGGGTGATGGGGATGATGGGTGGGAGGGGTGTGTTTGAGTGGGGGGAGAGGGGGGTGGGTGCGGGGTGGATGAGTGGGTTGGAGGGGGTCTGGGATGGGAGTGGGAGGGAGGGGGTGGAGGGGAGTCGGAGGCCGTTGTTGGCTGCTGCGCCGGAGGAGGAAGGGGGGGGGACGAGGGTGGTTGAGACGGGGGTTGTGGGGCGGGTGGATGAGGAGGAGGAGGTGGGGGATAGGGAGAGGGGGGAAGGGGAGGAGGATGAGGTGCAGCAGCGGAGGCTGAGAGGAGAGGACGGGTATGGGGCGACTGCGGAAGGACCGAGGGTTGAGCCTGCGCATCATGATCCTTGGGCTGATGTGCAGAGGGTTTAAGGGGGGGTGAGCCATTGACTGTGCCCCCTGAGCCCCTTGGGCAGAAGCCACAGCTGTTCCGTTGAGACCATGACGGTCGAGGACAGGGGATAGGATACTTTTCTCGTGAGTCCGTCATCCAGGGGTAGGAATGGAAAAAAGCCGAGGTTTTGGTAATGTTTTCCTGCAATTCTCGGGCAATGGTTTTAGCCGATGAGCATAAGTAAGACCATTGAACTCCCCTCATCAGACAGAAAGCTTGAGAGATGACCAGTCTTCACTGAATTAAAAGCAATATCTGCCAACTACCCCCCTTCTCTCGCGGACAGCTACCTGTTTAGTGCCCGCTCTCTTTCTGTTGGCTGACCTCTCCCAGCTCCCCCGAACCTCTGGATGTCTGGGCCTCCTCCCAAAACGCCCACTTCCGCGACTTCCGGCACCAGATCAACTCCAGAGTTCATCCCAGGAACCCACGGCCTCCACTGAAACCGGATAATCTCATACAACAGCAGCAAGCCTTCTTCACCCGTCTCCTGCCAGAACACAGGACTTCTCGTCACCGTCAGCACATCCCCATATCTCGCCTCCCGCTGCCACAAATAAAACCGGAACCCAACCCAATACAGCACCGCAGCTCCCAACACCGCCATTGCCATCGTCTGCCCCGCAAACCACTGCACCTTGCCACTCGACCGCACAATAAACTTCTGCACCGGATCCCGCACCCAGATCGTGATCAGGGGCGTCGCAACAGCCGCCGTAAACACCACCGCCGCGACAGCCCCCAGGAGATGCGGCACGCGTGACTTGGTCCGCCATTTGCTGCCTGGCCAAAGCCGGAGGTACATCATCCCCACGCCAATAACAGCAAACCAGAAGATGACGAAGCCATACGCATACGCCATCAGAAGAATCGACGAACCCGGCGTGTGCCCGATCGTCTCCTCCGTCGCTTTCTCCTCGCCGGTGCCCAGGACCGCGCCCAGGATAAAGATGGTCGTCACCACCCAATGTAAACCAAGCGCCGCCACGGGGGCCTTTTCCGAGTGCAGATGGTGGGCACCAGCATGGTCTGGCAGGCGGCTGAAGAAGAAGCGGTGGCGGAAAGAGAAGTCGTAGCTGGCGGCGAGGTACAGCGAGCCGGGGAGGATGCCTTCCTTGGCGATTTCTTGCTTGACGCGGGCGGCGGTGAAGGTGAAGACGATGACGTTGCCGATGGCGGAGAGGGCGCGGAGGGCGCCGCAGGCGGCTTGGACGTGGCTGGGGGAGGAGGAGATTTTGCCGATGGTGCGGTTGAAGAATTCGAGGGCGATGTCGCGGTCGGGTTGGAAGAGGATGTCTTTGGGGATGATGGCGGCCTGGATTTGGTAAGTCTTTTTTTCGTTACCGAGAAAAGCGAAGGAGACTGACATAGAGGATGTGGATGGTCATGAAGAGAGCGCAGATTGTTGCGACTGTGTAGGCCGACACTCTGGCAAAGTTCTTCCGGGGTTCCTTGATCTCCGCCAGGACGTAGTTGGCTTGATGAAAGCCACCAAACGGGAAGATCACATAGATCAGGGCCTCACCGTATCGGAAAACGCTCTTCGGTGTCGCCGGAGTACCCGAAAAGGAGGTTGAACTGTCGAAGTTCGCATCCGAGACGCTCCTGTTGAGCCACCTCAGTCCGAAAATGATCATGACGACGAGCATCAGCACCTTTACACTGCCGAGAAAGTTGTTCAGCCTGATGCCCCATTTCCGGGACATGCTGTGCAAAAGACAGCAGAAGGTGTTGGCGCCGATGGCGATGCCGACAATCTTCCCTGCGGTTGCGTTGGCTCCCGCCGCTTGGAGGACTGCTACCGCAAAGGCAACGCAGTTGGTTGAGGTGTTAGCAAAGATGATAAACGTGATTCCGAAGGCGCACGTCATCAAGTACTTTGGGACTTTGAGAAAGTAGTTGAGCTGCGGGAGGTCAGTCTGGGGGTTTCAGGGGCAAAAGCTGGCAACACTTACATACGGCAGCTCGCCGCCGCTCCGAGGGGTTGAGATCTTTGAACCGTCCGGTAACTCGTATCTTGGGACAGTCAAGCCAAGATCGATGTACAGGACCAGCCCGGACAACGCCAGAACCACGCCGTACAGCCAGAGCAGCATCGACACGCCGATGCTCTGTGTGTTGTAGAACACCACTGCGCTGCTGTTGAAGATCCCGGAGCCGATCATGCGGTTGAACAGAAGACAGGAAACCGAGTAAGCACCCAAGCCGTCCTCCTCAACTGGGACCTCCTCGACGATTGCTGATGGATCCCCGCTTGCTTCGTTGAGGCGGGCGACATCTCGAGGGTCGAGTCCTCGACGCCATCGTGGCCCATCTTCGGCTCCGGCTGGAGGAACATGGGCTGGCTCGACTCCAGTAGCCACAGCTGGTTGATTCATGTTGCCTGGCGTTTGGACAGTTCAGTTCATTGTGCCTGGCAGTCCACGCCAAAGAGTTTGAGGCGTCCATGCTCGCGTCTTATTTGGGTTGAGAATCAGGTGTCGACACAGCCTTGCCATGATTGAAATGCGGCGTTCTACTTTTGGACTATAGGGTGGCGCGCCCAAGGCGCTATCGATGTGGCGGCAACATCGTTGGGTCACGATTGGTTCCGTCTCTCGATCTCGGCATGCCGCATATGCTCAGCTTTGGGTAATCCTCAAGCCACGGCTTGGGCTGAGCATGTGTTAGCCTCCAATGACAGCTGCAGCAGGTGAGGCCGCCTTGAAGTCCGCCTCACAATGTCACACACTCAATCAAGTCCGAGAGGAGTCCACGGGACCTTTTCCCTGGGCTCGTCTGGGCCTTCAGTCGGTTATCGGCGCAGTCTGGGCTGCCTAGCCTCCTAGCCCAAGCCTCTCCCAAGGGACGTCCTGGTCTCAGCGGGCCAGTAAGTTTGCCCCTCTTCCCCTCATCGGCCCCTCTGCTCAACTCGCTCGTGTTGACAGCGTTTGTCCTGCAGACACCTGCTGCAGACTCCTGCTGCCGATCTTATTACTCGTGCTAAGGTTGCACTCAGTCTCCTGGGCTGCACTTAGCTGAGAAGGGGACTGATAGCAAGCAGAGTGTAGAGATCAGAAGCACCGCGATGTTCCTTCCATTCGATCTTGGGGAGATAACCGGCATTCTTGAGCTGGCATATCATGTCATCGACATTGGCTGGGGTACTCCACACGATGCCCGTGAGACGAGCCTAAGATCCCTTCAAGTTTCTTGGCCATATCGCTGACGAGTATCCTTAGACCGAGAATACAACGACTTTCTTGAAGATATTCAGGCACTCGCTGACCAACTGAGCAATCTTCAGCGTGCTATCAGAGAAGGCAGGGCCAAGACTCGTGCGCTCCTCGCTCCGGGTCCTTCATCCCAGACCGATAGACAACTAGCACAAGTCTTCGCCAACTTCAACGAGACGCTCGAGGAATGTCGGGAGCTACTCCAAAGCCAAGAGCGGTATGGAAGGAGGCAAGGTCCGCACTTCAACATACAATGGTTCCTCCTCGTCAAGGATGATGTTGCCATGCATCGCGACCGCATCGCTTACCTCAACACCAAACTTTCTCTGGCGCTCAAATCTTTGGAGATGTAGGTTCTACCTTGCTCCCACAGAAGCTTGTGCCGTTCTAACAACAGTCTCAGCGAAACCAGGGATGGTCAAACTATCCTGGTCTTGGAGTGCACCGACCTCATCCTCGACAGCATCAGGCAATTGGACTCGAGGGTGTCGAGAGCACTCGGAGAGCCGATACCAGTACAAACGAATCGCGGCCTGGACATTCCACGTCAACTCGCAGACACCTTTGTCTCGATCACAAGCTCGAAATGCAGCAGACTAACCGCCATTCCCATAGCACAAGGCGTGGAAGAGATAATCTTTTACTTGGACCGGGCCACGGACTGGCCCTTTCGAATAAAGTCTGCTGAGCATGGCTACGCTTTCAAGATAACAAACATTCTCAGGGCTTACTGGCTTCTTCAAACCACCATGGCAAGCGAGGAGTACCAAGCAGCAACCAACACCTCATCGGTAGACCAATTTGAGCGACACTTTCCTCGTCTTGGCATGACACCACGGCGTTTCTTCAGCAAGCTGGGAGAGGTTGGTAATTTTTCTGATCTACCTTGTGTAATTCTATGCTTACAAGCAGTAAACAGAGAATACTCACTGCTTATGATGATTTGGTTCGATTAGGGGAGCCAACACCGTCTGTAACCACTTTACTAGCGATTGTTGAGCAAGACAGAAACGCCTTTGAAGAGCAAAGCCAGCGTAAACCTCAACAACATCAATATCACAACCCCAGGCGAGGAGAAAAGGTGGCAACATGGTGAGCAAACTGAGTCTACGGGAACAGACATTGTCCTGAGCACAAAATTAACTGAACGGGTTAGTCTCCTCAGAGGTAACACTGGCAGCACGAGAGATGGGCCAACGGTGGAACTCTATCAGCAAGGGGTCAATGTTGAGCACCTCACTGTTGTCGTCTGCGGCGCAGACCAGCCTCCTTGGGCGTGAGTTGACCCAAAACAATGCGATGGGAAGAAAACGCAGCAGCTGACAAACCCAGGCATCAAATAGATCTCAGATCTCTGCAATTAACACCGTTCATTGATGCTGTCAGCTCAAGTAGAAGCATCTACTCCCTCGAATTTGGTCCAGGGAGTACGGCAAATGGCCTCAGATTGGCATTTTATGGCGCGGAGGGTAAGTTCTGGTCTCCAACATCTACAAGCTTCCAGTTCTGAACTGCTAACTCGACTGTAGATCTCTTTGAGTTTCAGCAATGGATGATCGGATACAAACTGGTTGATGACTAGTTAGCACCCCTTACCTGTCGTACAGCAACGTGGCCGCTGACGAGCTTCACATCTCCAGCCCCAAAACTCTCATCACTACCCAACGCGCGAACTTTGCCATCGGCGGCGACCGGCGGAGTGAGAAATGTCGAATCCAGTTATGGTCATCCACCCGCGAATCAGCCGGGGCAAAGCTGCCCGAAGACCTCCTGGACCCAAAGGCCCCAACCCGTTCTCGTCCCCGTATCGTCTCGCCCTACGCCCCGGCCCTTGGCCCGTTGCCCTCTTTCTCCAGTATCAGTCTATCCTTCTTGCCTGGACGAAGATCGTCGACATCAACTGCAAGCACCGTCCCTGACGGCCAACCCCTCGGACGAAGTGATACAGCTCTCACTCGGACCTCAACTTCCACCGTCACTTCCTCCAACACTTCCCGCTCTTCGGCCTCGTCTCGAAGTGGGCTGTTCTCTAAATCAGCAAACCTGATCAAGGTCGACAGGCGGGGGAATCAAGGGTGCATTCTCGACCGGCCAGACCCTGCCCGTCTGGTGATCTTCCTGCCGTTGCCAGCCACCCTGGCTCAAAATAGGGGCCACCCGGCAAACACACTTGTACGGCCGGGCTCACTGGTAGTAATAGACAGTAGGTCCAGCCCATACGTACCAAATACTCAGTCACCAATGTCACTGACACGAACCCAAAGTCAACGAACGCATCCACATTAACCCAACCCTCTGCGACTGCCAACGCGAACACCAACAACGTCAACAACAACCGATCTCCGGCGAGTCAACATCGCCTCCAAACCGTACCAGTACAATTCTCCTCCGCACCGAAACGGCAATCCTACACACGGGTCAAACATCACAACTATCGAACCAAGCACAACCGACGCCATCAACATCTCAAGCCCGGTGCAAGATGGTAGTCCTGGAAGTGGCCAACGCCTCGGGAATGACTGCACAGGAAACAGAGTCTGGTTGGAACATTGCCAGTGCGGGACGGTATTATTCTCAGTCCCAGCAGGGTGGGGAGGGATTGGTGAAGGTGAAAAGGATGAAGAAGGTGACGGTTGAGTTTGTGAGCGTTGAAGGTATGTTCTTGCGGCATCAGCTCCGGATAGAGGAATGGTTTGCTGACTTACATGGGATGTTTAGAGAGGGTAGAGTTTGTGGAGTATTTTAACCAGTTGAGGAAGTTGTATTTGAAGGATTTGAAGGCTGCGAGGGGGTTGTGAGTTTAGGTGGCAAGGCTTTGGCGTAATGGAGTTTGGGTGTTAGAGACAAGATACCAAGTGACTGGAGCAAAAATATTGACGCTCAAAACAGTTGGTTAGGTTAGAGAAACATGGGAATATTGCCTCACTCGTGGCGAAACCGTGAGACATGATTGACCGGGAGTTGAGCCCGAGCTCAACACTCAAGACATACCGTCTTCTTTTCTTGAGCCAACGACCTCTCTCATTGTACACCATTGACGTTATTGCATGGTAAGCTCATCACAGTAGTCCAGAAGCAGTTGGCAGTTGGAACTTTGGTAATCACGTGCCATCAGGAGCAGGAATCGACTTATTGAGGATAAAATTGCACTTCGCCTGAATCCACTTTCAACATCTCAGTCAGTCAGAGAGAGAGAGACCCAACTCTGGGCATTGGCAGCAACCATGAAACTAATATTCAAGGCATTCCTTTTATTCTCGGGTACATTCCTCGCTCTCGCCAACCACAAAAACCTCATTCTTGACACAGACCTGTTCAGCGATGTCGAGTACGTACATGCAGCCCCTTTCTCTCATAGTGCGCAGATGAACTGACAATCTCACGTACCCCAGTGACGCTGGCGCTCTCATGCTCGCAGCAACTTCTCCGCAAATTAAACTTCTAGCCGTCAACATCAACCAACCTTCCTGGTACTCAGCATGCGCAGCTTCAGCCATCCTCGCGCACTACGGACAGTCAAACGTCCCAATCGGCATCATCCGCCCCCTTACCAATACCACATTTTTTGACGGCCGAGACTTTGAACTCGGTGAGTACACGAGCAAGGTCGGCTACCACTACTCTCGAGGAAGCGTCCCGTGGCTCAACCCCGGAGCTGCCTGGTACCCAGTCGATCTGTACCGGAAGAAGCTGTCTGAGGCGGAGGATAAAAGCGTAACAATATTGTCGATTGGGTTCCTGGATAACGTAAGTCTTCCATTAACCACAAACACAACTTACCCGCGACAGCAACATAACATCTAACACTTGCCCCCTTCCCAGCTCTCCGCCCTCCTCAACTCCACCGCCGACGCCCACTCCCCCCTGTCCGGACGCGCCCTCATCACCCTCAAAGTCTCGGAACTCGTCATCATGGGTGGCAGCTACCCCTCCGGCCGCAGCTGGAACTTCTACGGCTCCGGCAAAGCCAGTCTCGCCGCGCACGTCATCCACACCTGGCCCGGGCCCATCACCTTCCTCGGCGACGACGTCGGCAAGCACGTACTAACTGGCATGCCGCTGATGAACGAAGGACCCAAGGCAGACCCTGTGCGCCTGGCGTATATCTGGTACTCGTACTACACGCCGCGGCCGTCGTGGGATCTGCTGGCGGTGTGGTATGCGGCTTTTGGGTTGCCCGCGGCGGGGAGTATGTTTGAGTTGGGGAGTGAGTTTGGGTATAATAGGGTTGATGCGGTGGATGGGTCGAATGAGTGGGTGTGGGATGAGGGGGTGAGGAGTCAGCGGTTTTTGAGGTTGAAGATGGAGAATGAGAGGGTGGCGGAGAGTCTTGATAAGTTGTTGTTGACCTTGGCGCGGTCGGCGGAAGAGGGGGTTGTTGGGGTGTGTGATGTGCATGATGAGGAGCTGTGCGAGAGTTGTGGGCAGAGGGAGAGGGTTTGCGACTGTGGTAGAAAAGGGGGAAAAGAATGTGTCGCACCACTGCGCGGGGAATGAAGCAATTTGATTCAGCACTAAATATCACCACCAGGATGGAACTCAAAGGGTTGTTCAGCTGTTTCTGATGTAGTTGGTTGATTCAGGAAAAATCTCTGGCTGGGCTGGGCCACGCAGATAGAAGAGGAGTAGAGATGCGCCAACTCAGCGGTGGCTTGTTGCCCCCTGCGGTTTGACACACACCCCCAGGGAGGGCTATGCCGCGCCCTGGCCTTTCCGTCTTCCTTGTGAGGCCATTCCCAGCTATATAGTGCTTCTGATCCCGGATTTCCTTGGTGTTGATCATCTTAAACTTCCTGCCGGCCATCCTCCCAGAGCTCCTCCATATGGTTCTTCCCTGCGTGCCTGCCTGCGTGCCAGTTCCTGGAGGCGTGGCTGGCCACTTGGTAGTATGGCAATAATTCCTGCGGCAACATTGGCGTTCTGACGACCTTGTTGGCCCAACAGACCTCAGCTTCGTCCCGTGCGGGCTAGAATTCGGGGGCGACGAAAACTTCATACTCGCTCACCATGTTGACCGCAGCGAGCTGGTCACAGTTTCGGCCACGGATGGCACTATTGGGCAACCCATCTTGCTGCGTGAACCATCCACCGCTGGGTTACCCCATTCTCGTAGCAACGGAGAAGAGGGATAGATCTGGAGCCCGGATCGAATCCGGTTGGACCCATCCCACAAACTTGCCGCAGCGGCATACTTGGACTCAGCAGTTGCTCTCTGGGATTTGGAAGTTGACGAGATGCTTAAGCTCTTTAAATGCGAACGCACCGAAGACTCGTTCCCCTCTCCACCGACACTGGACATGATTTTTCACCCCCACGCTGAGCTCGAGCTGCTTGCCATTTCTTACGACAGTCAGGACCTCGTTACATGCAATCTCTGGACGTTGAAGCAGACTGCAAGCCAGCGGGTAGCCTACTCCCTCAACATCTTGGCTACGACCCCGAACGGCCGTTTACTTGCTGGAGGTGACCAAATTGGAACTATTAATTTCTTCCTTTTTGAGAGCCTCCAACCACTGTATCGGATCCATCGCCCTGACGACTTCTTTCGACTTCTAAGCATATCCTTGCCATTCGACAACGCTCGTCTTGTTGACATTCGCGGGTATTGTTGCGACGTCTTGGAACCTCATTCTGTCTCAACTCGAATAATTTCTTACCGGATGCCCAAGACCTGAAATTGCCCCTGCAGGAGGTGCCTCTTGAGATTGAATGGAAGAAGCGTCAGGACATCATGCATATTCTTCCCACAGAAAGCGGCGTAATATTTACACTGAGACACACGGGAGCCGTCGACGTTTGCGACACAAGCACAGGAGCCTCCATCCAAACACTCGACCTGGACTTCCAGCATGAATGGATCACACACATGGACTGGAGTGAGTCTCGGCATCTTCTTCTCACCGCCGACCAGGATATTTGTACCGTTACCAGTATAACATTTGATGGAGAAGCTTTGTTCCCGTGATTGCTGGTGTTTTGACACAGAAGCTGGGTTGGCAATGGATATTCTGGCTTCTCGTCATACTCACTGGTGCCGACCTCCTTATTGTGGTCTTTCTGTTGCCAGAAACACAACGGAAGGTTGTTGTGAATGGCAGTATTCCTACCAAGGGCATCCACGAGAGTCTGTTTAACGCCTTGTTTAAGAAACGGATAAAAACGGACGGCCAGCAAGGGAAAGATGAGGAGAGTGCGAGGAAGCGAAGGAGCTGCCACTTTCCAAACCCATTCAAGTGCATTCCTCTGCTTTTTAGAAAGGGGAACTTTACAATCATATTGATCGGCTCCATCACTTACACAGTCAAGATGGTTCTCCAGTCATCGCTTGCAGCTCAGTGTATTGAGATCTACAAGCTGGACTATCTTCAAGCAGGGCTAGTCTATCTCCCTCCTGCGTTGGAGGAGCTATTGCTTCCTACAGCACTGGTAAGTTATCAACATTCTCCCTTTCTTGTATGTTTTACATTAACACAGCCGTTTTGCGTAGGCAAGTTCCTTGACTGGAACCTCAAACGATTCTCTGCTCAGCATGGACGAGAACAGGGTTACCGCCGGGGGAACAACATGTCCGATTTTCCCATCGAGCAAGCAAGATTCGCTGGGATCAACACGCTACTGATCAGCAGCGCCCTGGGGACCGCCGCGTATGGTGTCACCCTGAACCAACGAACGGTAAGCCGGCTCTTCCGGGAACGGAGTTTCAGAAAAATGGTACCTAATTAGTGCTGACTTAAGACGAAGCATATTGCAGCGCCGCTTGTTTTGCAGTTCATTACCGGCGCTACGACATCCAGCCTTTTCACCGTGGGTCTGCCAAGTTCCCGTCGGCATATTAGGGGCTGACCAAAATTCCTTCGCAGCTTTCTGGGACACTGATCACAGATCTGAACCCTCACTCGTCTGCGACGGTTGAGGCGTCGTACAACCTTGTGCGCTGTCTTCTTGCAGGAGCTGGCATCGCGGCTCAGGATCCATTGGCTAAGGCTGCTGGTTCTGGATGGTGCTTCGGCATCTTTGCCATTTTTATGATCCTCGCAGTGCCGCTGGCCGTGGTTATTAAGAGGCGTGGTCTAGAGTGGAGAAGGGAGGCACTTCGCAGGCAGAGTCAGGGGGTGGCTGACGCCCTTACCCCTGAGAAGCCCTCTGTCTGACGTGTACTACGTATGATGGGTAATGAAAATCTCCATGCGTGGTACCTTACTAAGCAAAGCTATAGTATCCACACCGTTTTACAAATAATTGAATCAAACAGCTACTGCAGTATCTAATATTTTGTATGCATACCCTTCGTCGCAATGACCGCTTTGCAACGCTCTGGCATCGAGGCCAAAAGCTCTTGCAAATAGGTGTTTGGCATTGCCTCCCAAGCCTCGTTGACGTACTTACGGAGGTCATCATACGAGGGCTTCTCTTCAAGACCATACCGGTCTTCGATCCAATCCTTCATCCAGTTCCAACAAGACTCGATTGGGTTCAGGTCTGGGGAAAAGGGTGGCCACTCCATCACAACAACACCTCGCTCCTGAAGATCTTCTTTCGTCTCTGCTGCTGCATGCCCAGGAGCACCATTTTGCATCAGAATCAGGTCTTCACCAAGCTCCTGCTTACACAACTGTATCCAGCCATGAATGACAGGTACAGTATGCGCGCGGTAAGACTCAGCGTTGATCTTTCCCCAATCCTTTTCCCAGAAGATCCCAGGTCCTTTGCCTAGGCCAGAGAAACACCCCCAGAACATCCAGCCACCTTTGCGTTGATGCTTCTCCACGATACAAGTCGGATCCCACTCTTCGCCTTGACGCCGGGTTACATATTGCTTCCGATGCGGGCCACCAACAACCCAGGTCTCGTCGGTCCAAAGGATCTTCGCCCATTGCTCAGGGGTCCAATGCTCATGCTCTCTCGCCCAAGTCTCTCGGAGAATTCGGACTCGTTCGGTAATCGGTGGCTTCCTACGGGCAACGCGTCGACGGAAGCCCAGTCGACAGAGGGCATGCTTGATCACCCAAAGGCCAAAGACCCCGGCAAAAATGATTGTCGAGAGCTCGAGAAGGCCCATTCGGCGAGTCTTTTTGCTTGAAGTAACGTATTGAACAAGCTCTTCTTCCTGCTCTGGCGTCAATGTCTGAGGCCGGCCAGTGCTCCGGTGAGCAGTCGCATCGCGAGCGCGAATCGCAGTCCGAATCTGGGCTTTGGTATAGCCAGTGATAGAATGGATCTCGGCTTGGCTTTTGGCTGCATCGAAATACAAGACTCGAATGCGTTGGCGTTGTTCGGTGGTCAACTGTTTCGTACCACTGGATCCTTGTGGCCGTGCCATATTGTGTTGGCTGCGTTGGCTGTGTTGGCTGTGTTGGCTGCGTTGACCGCGTTGACCGCGTTGGAATGGTTTGTTGAAAAATAGGGGCTAGACAAGTTCAGCTGATTGGTCAAAACGCGTCGGGTGCTCTGCCCCACAGGTACCTGACTAGGGGGTTTTCTTTATGCACGCGACCGCAGTATGCCAAGTTGAAGTGCCGCTGGGTTCCGGGGTTTGGTACCTGCTTGGCATGCCAGTTTCATGAGTGCTCCGCTCAGCTTACGCGTACAACACTGTACGGGACAGTGCCAGTGGGAATCAGAGTGACAGGACACAGACAGCAGCACCGCTCAGACACCCCCGGATCTTCCGGTGTGGTTTGTGCTTCTACCATACTCCGAAATGCATCCAACATGAAGTCATTGCCCGCGGTGGCCATTGCCATCTTCAGGCGGGCGCGCCGCCCGTCACGTCTCGTCAAAGCTGCCGCCATTGTCCTCCTCTGCCTCGTCGAAGCCGTCTTCCACGCTTACGTCTACTCTGTCCCACGCCCTCCACAGGACCTCGATGGTCCCTTTGCACGGCAATGTCAGGATCCCCGGGTTGCCGCCAAGCAGCCTCGCGAGAAAGCCGCTTTTGTTATGCTCGCTCGCAACTCCGAGATCGACGAGGCACGCGAGACGATCCGGAATATCGAGACCCAGTTCAACCAATGGTTCAACTACCCCGTCATCTTCCTCAACAACGAGCCCTGGGACCTCGAGTTTGTCCGCGAGCTCAACGCCTCCGTGAGCGGCAACGCTATCTTCGAGCTCATCCCCCCTGAAGACTGGTCCTACCCCCCTCACATCAACCGGCAGGAAGCCCAGCAATCCCTGGCCCAGCAAGCTCTCTCTGGTGTCTGGAACGGCGGCAAAGAGTCCTACCACCACATGTGCCGCTTCTACTCGGGCACCTTCTACACCCTCCCCGCCCTGAAACCCTACAAATGGTACTGGCGCCTCGAGCCCGGCGTCCGCTACACATGCGCCATCACCTACGACCCCTTCGTCGAGATGGCCCGCCGCCGCAAACAGTACGGCTTCACCATCGCCCTCTGGGAAGAACCCGCGACCTGCCCCTCCCTCTTCCGCGCCGTCGACGACTTTCGCATCGCATCCAACCTCCCCTCCCACCCGGCCTGGAACGCCCTCCTCGAAACCACATCCCCCTGGTACCTCCAGCTCTACCCAATCCGCAAACTCTTCGGCCTCCTCAAGCGCCCGCACTACTCCCGCTCCGGCGAGCGTTGGAACTTATGCCATTACTGGAGCAACTTTGAGATCGCCGATCTCGATTTCTTCCGTGGCGATGCCTACCAAAGTCTGTTTCACCACTTGGACAAACAAGGAGGGTTCTACCACGAGCGGTGGGGCGACGCCCCCGTCCACAGCCTCGCTGTACACCTCCTGCTTCCGCCGGGCAGTTTGCATCACTTCTCCGACATAGGTTATCACCACGAGCCGTTCTTCCAGTGTCCTGGTAACGCACCAGGCGGGCAGCTGCTGGGAAATCAGGCATTGGGGGACCAGGAAGGGGATTCGGCGGAGGCTGAAGGTTCGATAGGGTGTAGGTGTCAATGTCCTGATATTGGGAAGGGCAGGAGGAGGAATAACCAGGCGGTGTGTCTGGAGAGGATGCAGAGGCCGGCGGCGGTGGGGAGGATGGGGTGGTGGGAAAGGTGGAGGGGGAAATATCCGTATGCGATTGGTGTGCCGGGGTGAAATGCTGGGTGATGGCGGAGAGTTGGTTCTGGGGGAGGGGTGGTTGTTTGAGCCCCTGAATGTGGTCTGCGGTGTGGTCAGGGACAGCCGGGTATGGCGTCCGTGGTTGGGACAGTGGCTACAAAACCATCAACACTGATACAGTGTTCAGCTGATCCCGCCAGGCTTCCCTCAGGCCTCGTCGGCATGGCCATGGGATGTTTCGGGTAGTGACCGCAAAACCGTCTTCTCACCGCGTGAAGGGACGAGCTCAGCATTCGCAGGAATTCGATACCGCTGTCGCCGCACTTCACGACTCCAAAAGCTGAGTTCCCCGTAAGGGGAGGAGGGTGGGTGTTGGGGGGGTATTGCAGTCAGAGGAGCGGCACTTCAGATGTTGTATCCTCCAAGGGGCAGTGCTTTCATGACACATCGCAGCCAGTGAACGAATCAGAGGCAGCAGGGTCGCTCCCGGCGAGAGGAACACAAGCACCATGAGACGAGAATCGAGCCAAAGCCCAGGTTGATAGGGTTGAGATGCTCCTAGAGGCCCTAAGTACATTGACAAGTCTGAAATCCTCTCCTGCAGTGTTCCCTCCCGACTCCTTGACGAATCACGCAGTAGAGCGCGAAATCGCAAGAAAATAATCCGCCCTCGCCATCTTCGACCTCTCTGCCCTGGTTCTGTCCATCCAATCCTGCACCTTCTCCACCGCCACACGAGCCGAGCCTCTGTGTTCTACCAGATAAGATTTTATTTCAGCTGACGAGAACTCCCGTTCTGGCACCTTCCTCGCAAAATCACGCGCAAACTCTTCTACCGTTCTATCGTCTTCAGCCGGTTCATTCGGATCGGGGATGTCGCCTTCCGCGTTCTTGAAGATCATGCAGAAGAGCCGGAATATCACGTCCTTGTCGGCATTCGGAAGCTCAATTTTCTTGTCCACACGACCAGCCCGGATGAGCGCCCAGTCCAGATGGTCCAAGTGGTTCGTGGTTAGTACTGATGCCGGCCTTGTCATCAGTGTTCTGTTTGGATCTCAAGCTCACTTTGCCTGCTCTGCATGTTCCCGCGATATAGTTCGGTGTCGCTTTGCCCGGCCACGCCGCGAGTAGGAACAGGTCCCTACCATGCTTGGCGGTTTCCCAGGCTTCCTCCTACCTAAGCTAAATACATAGCGGGCATCCGCCTTGGTACTGAGAGTTTGGAGCAGGTCATCCCATTCAAGATGGCCACATCCACTAGCCTCCTCACCTCCAGTGACCCCATCGTTCTCGGACCTGGCGCCGCTTATAAACCAGGTTTTGTCCCTCGCCGTGTTACAGGTCCAAATCTCTCCAATCCATACAATTGATATCTGTCTCAAAGCAAAATTCATAGGATGCTTCCTCGTCGGTATCCTCGTCGGTATCCTCAGTATCCGAACCCCATACTGCCCTCCTCTGCAGCCGTCGTTGTTCTTGCTCTTGTCGCTCCCGTTGCCGCCTTTCTTCCTCCTGATGGCGTCGAGCCGCTTCCAGACGCCGCATCTCCTGACCTTCTGGGGTCACTATCGGCCAACACCTGGTGCACCACGGGGTGTTTTTGCCACTTCCGTCTTTCGCCGGCTGCGCAAGCAGAGTGCAGAACATGCATTTCACAGATACCACGCCATTCCTCGTAATGAAGGTGCCGCGTCCATATCCATTCTGACCTGGCGGCGGGTTGAGGCCGCATTCTACGCAGAATCGGGTGTGACGGCTGGAGCCCCCTTCCGGTAGCTTTCTCTTGGGCCCCTTCATCATTCTGTCGGCAAAATGCCACGCGCGACGAAGGCGAAGACAAAGGCAACAGGCGTAGAGGTTTCGTTCAATTCCCATCTCGCTAATTTCGGCAGCCAGGAGTTCATCTATGTTAAGGGGCGGGATGATGTTGCGAAAGTAACGACAGGTCGATCTAAGCATGAGGAGGTCCATGGGTTCCAGTTGGCCGATGATTCGGTTATGGATCTCACCCGGAAACTTTGAAAGGATGCCGAACACCGTCTCGGTAAACATGGCTGTGGATATGACTGTGGGAGACGAACAATGGATCGAGGTTGTTATCCGCCGATGATTCTTTAGGAGCCCGGTGGTGGTGCCACGCTAGGCTGGAAAAGAGGGGTTTTAATTATGCCTGTCGTTAGTCATGCTGTTGGAATAATCTGGCTTTGCCCGAGGACAAAAAACACGTGGTCACGTGTTAGCAACACAGCTACAGCAATGTGGAGATCGTATGCAAGGAGCACCCTCCTCGACGTCGGCTTCGGTACCGCATTCCATAACAGACACCTAGGTAGTATCATCGGATACATTTGCCATGTGCACACCTGACTTGCGGTGCAGTCTTCAATCGAAGATGGATCTCTACGTAGCAGAGTCGGCTGGCGTTGAGGGGGCGGGAATGTCGAAAATTTATCGAGTAGAGGAACTGCTACGTTCATTTCATACCTCTTTAACCACCTTCCGCTGCAATACTTGAGGATACAGGAGGTAGATCAACCAGATAAGCCCCCAAGCAGACAGGGACGCCACCCAAAACACCTCTCGGGACCAAACCTGGTTTGGATCACTAGCACGGCCGCCACAGCATTGAACGGCAGGGCAAACGTCGCTACAAATGTCAAGAACGTCAGAGTCTCATCCTGCTTGACCGACAGTTCCCCCTCCCGGACCGACATCATGGACGTGAGCAGCTCCACCGATTAGGCGACCTTCTCGCCGTTTCGTTTTACGATGCTATGCACCTGGTTTGCGTCGACATGCATCTCTCGCAGGGCCTGCTTTGCCGCCCTCGGCAGCCGACGGCCTTCTAGTAACCATGCAGCTACATTTCAAACATGCGGGCTGGGTGGATGATTTGTCGTATCTTCTTTATGTGCTCCGTATATTCCGGAGCATCTGGTCCGGGCAAGAATCCCTTCATTACTGTACCTTGTGAGTACAGACGGAGTTTCAACACGGCAGTTTGCTGGCAGCGTCCGTCGCGCCGACACCGCCCGCCGACTCATGGCGGCTGTCGACCTCAGGCCAACTTGACTCGCACAGAAGAGGTTTGCTATCTCGAGTCTTCAGGCTTTCCCTGTTCCTCATAGCGGCATCTTCCGGGCAGGCTGTCCGATCGGGCACCGCTCGAGGCGGAGGCATCAGTCCGAAACGGGAAAATTGAATTACGTAAGTACGTAATACACTAGTACAATTCAAGCTTAGCGCCTGCGTCGAATTATCCTTGCCTCTCACGGACGTCTGACGACCAGCGCAATCCTATTGCCCTCGTCGCCTTCGTTGTCCCGGCAAGTTCGAACAAACTTTGCGGTTAAAATGCCTCGTCACACGAAGGGAGACAGTCGCACTCTTCCAGCGTGGTATTATCGAGTTCGGGTTATCAGGTCCGAAGAAGATAGGGAGGTGTACGGCCATGACTTCGACGATGACCTTTCAGAGCTGGAAGAGGATGAGGAGCAAGGGGGAGACGATTCCGAGCAGTCCCCGAGAGCGGTAAAGGACTTTTGTGAGTGCGGGGGGGACGACCCCGAGTGTGACTGCCAGTTTGATTATGGGACGGACGAAGACGAGTCAGAGAGATCCTACGACGGATCTGACGCCGATTACTACTACGAGCTGAAAGAAGAGCGCGAGGAAAGGAAACAGGAGAAGCTACGGGAGCGGAAGGCGAAAGAAAGACAAAGGGAAGTTGAGAAAAATAAGGAAGACGAGGTTTGAACCGCATACAGATCTCTGGATACGGCTGAGAAGGAAGGCAAGACGAATCCCATCGGGCCACTTGCAGGACAGAGTTTCAAGCTGTTCTGCAGCGATCACGTCGACTACTTCTACTACGATCTGTATGGGACAAAAAGGGTCGATTTTTACCACCTTGGCGACATGGAGAATCACCATCCGGACGAACAGGAGCCGAGTGACGAGGCCGGCATGATTTATGGCGACGTGTATCTGGACGGCAATGCCAACTGCAACTTTGGGCCGTTCCGCCCTCCGAAACTTGCGAGCCGGAAGGTCTTCGAGATGAAGAGTTGCGATGATATGTATGAGCAGTCGTTCCAGTCCATTGGCAACGGATACCTGAAGCTGAGCGTCTCTCGGGAAATGGTGTTCATGGATCCGTACCGTACAAGCCCTCGTTCTCCCCCACCTGCCGCTCCAGAAGTGTTCGAGTTTAGCGGCATCTTGCGGGATTGGGAGAAGGACAAACAGGAATGGCAGGAGATGATAGCGAAGGCACGACGCTCACCATCCCCCGGCGAGAGTTGGTTTGAGATGAACCATTCTCTGGCATGGTACCGTTAAAGGTATTTCTGATGCGTTGGTATGATTGAATGAGGATAATTGTTGGGTTGCCGAGAGACGTACAATTGGGCGGTTCAAACAGATCGTGTCAGACCCGGGCCACCGCCCAGGCTCACATCTTCCAGACCGCCCGGCGTTCTGCCACTTCGCGCCCATCAATTGCCCCGCGCCCAGGGCACTCTTCCTCCCTAGACAACCACCAAACAATTCATCACCGTTCTTCCTGCCTGTTGGTTCCATTCGTCCCACAAAACCTCCGTCTTCCCTCTCTCTTCCGCAACCATTCCTCTGAGAACCGCCACCGCCTTCAGTGCCATTGCACAGCCGCAGCTTAGCGCCGCGTGCCGGACTTGGATGGATTCCATTGTTTCGAATTGGAGCTTGCATTCTCTTTGACAAGTTTGCAGAATCGTGCCTTTGTTGTTTGGCTGACTCGATCTGGCTCCGAGTCTTTGTGCCGCCGTTCTTCCCCCTGTCGCGACAGAGTTCAGCCTCTTAGGGCCCAGCCTTTGTCGCCTGTCCCTCGAGATTACGAAAACGACAGAATGTTCGTATCGAACAAAAAGGCAGGATGGTCCGGCTTGAGAGCGAAGGACAATAGCGAGGCTTTGCCTTATATTACTAGAGCCATATGAAATCTAATGTCACTACATTTGCCCCGATCCGACTCCTCAACTGATCTCTTGCTTTGGCTCTTTCAAACCAAAGAACCGAAGCACAATGGCACAGCTAGGCGGGCCCATCCCTCGGCTCCTGGACGGCCCTCGACATCGAACCCACAAAACCCAACGGAAAATCACCAGGGACATCCTAAAGCTCAAACTCAAGCCAACCTTCTATAATGCCCAGAGAGCTTGGAACATTCTCGGTTATCACGGGGTGGGGAGAAAGCCCACCGAACAAGTCTTCTATCGGCAGATCAACAATCTCTGGAGATTTCTTGCTAACGAAGACATCGGCGACTCCTGCTTTTACGTGTCATACAAAGCGAAAAAGGCCAGGTCTTGCATTCTTGACGCCCTCAGGACATTGGGGTTTTGGGACGCCCGCTGGAACGTCGACGTGCCGGATATATATCTGGGCCCACAATATTCGGTGGTAAACTGGGCAAATGTCCCTCGACCACGTCCCAATGGTGGCGGAACCGGCAAAGGTGATGCTCGTGAATTCTACACCACAATAGCCACCCGGACGAGGCCACCTCCAGAGGGCATAGAGGGCAGAAGGTACCAGGAAAAGATCCTGTGGAGGAGATTTCACAGATACCAGGGTTTCATGGCCAAAGACGAAGACGACGCCGAGCGGTATTTCCGAACCATCCATGTGCCGGAAGGGCCAGATTCACTCTGGCATAGCGTCGCGTAAGTTTTCCTTAGCCTCTGGTCGTCAGAAGGAGAAGCTCAAACACGCACGCGGCAGGTATTGGGTGCAAACCCGGGACCAGTGCTACGCTGGTGATATCTGGAAGCACTGGGTGGTCAAGGGGCGGATCTGGTCCTATTTCATGTCGGTCCTTGAAGACAACAACCACGTTCGCTGGGCAGACTACCATTTTATTCAGTCTACGGGGTACATTTGTCTCGCACCTGACTATGGCGATATCACCTTGGCCCGGTCACTTCACGCTTCGCCAAGTCAGGGCAGGGCTGCACAAAGCCCAGCAGAGATCTTCTGGGTCATTGCCGACTATTTCAGAACCCAGGTCGTCGTGTTCTACCCTGATAAAATCATCACGCCAGGCGCCATTGAGTACAGATTGAAACCGGAAGAAATGAACCCGCAGAATCCGTACGGATACTTCCCCCCCAGGTGCTGCCACACAAGGTAGTCCCAAGCTAACTTCAAATTCAGGCAGGGTTCTCACGACTACAGCTACAAAGTCTACGGCCACCATCACCCTGACGAGCGCCAAATCCTCCTCGCCACCAGCGACTGGAAGAGCTTCGACGCAATCGACTTCGACATCGTTCCCCAACACAAAACCAGAGGATACGACCCCGACGACGTCCGCGATCCCGACGACGACGACGATGACGACGGCGCCCCTACCCAGCGCCCCCCTCACTTCCGCGTGCCCAACAATCCCCTCCCCGCCCCCTGGTGGCCACGGGACGGCAACCCAGGCGCGCCAAACCTCCAACCGCACCCCCTCGACGCGCAGGGCCATCCCATGTACAAGCAATGCCGCTTCAACTTCTACACCGCCGACGAGATGCAGCTGCTGCGGCAAAATTTCCCCAGCGGCACCGTGACCGGCGGCGACCTGGGCATGGTACCGTTCTACGGCCCGCGCGACTGCTACGGCCAGGTCCCGAACCGCAACTTCCAGCACTATGCGCTGGTGGACCAGTTCGCAACCAATTTTGAGGCCGGCATCGACATCCCCGGCCGTATGTTCTACCTCCCGCCGAGCGACCAGATTTCTTCGTGGCAGGTGGGCCACGCCACCCAGGTGCCGGTGCCGACGCCGTGGGTGGTGAGGCTGTCGCCTGCTCAAGCGGCGCAGGTGGATTGGGCGGAGTGGAGGTTTGGGGCTGACCCGATGTGTTTGGATTATGAGAGGGATGTTGTTGAGAGGTTTGATACGTGGTGGGAGAAGTACCAGGGGGCTATTCCGGCGGGGGAGATAGATGGGGGGAGGCAGGTGATGGAGGATCCGTACTCGGAGTTTGGGACGGGGAGGTTCAATTGATTAGGTTGTCTCGGGAGTCAATTTTGTGGGCAGGAAGTGGGAGAGATTGTATGGTAGTTTATGGTTTGGTGTTGGGAGAGTTGATTAAGCGTTGGAATAGGTACGGTAATTGAGGAGTTCAGTTGCTTTTTATCTGCCTGTCTGTAGAGAACTTCGCAATTCTGAGTCGATTTGATTTTTCCTGCAGTACTTGTTCTGCTTGCTGCTTGAATTACGTACCTAGTCGAACGAGTCCCAGCTTATCCTGACCTTTCAAATTTCCAATCCTGGACTTTCCGTGCTTTATCTCTGCCGCTACCCCTCTGGTCTATGCTGGAGGTTCAGTTACGCCTCGCCTGTCTTGTTCCATCACACTTCGTCGGTTCTTCCGTTTCAGGTTTCGCTCCAGATTCAGAAGCTATTATGGCTGTGTCCAACCTTTGTAGGCTTCGTCATTAGCCAGTTCATTGTGGTTCTTTGCGTATGTTGGCCGTTTCCAACGCCAACAATGAGTCTCTCATAGCTATTTGAGCAACAAAGATTACATTTCTTTGCTCCGTCCGTTTTGGGCATCAGTTCAACAGCTACCCAGAGACTTTAAACCGCACTCTAATCTGCCCAAGGCCAAGAGGGATTGTCCTGGGCCAACGTCACCAACAACTTGAATCGTCCCTGAGGCTCTCGACCAACCCACAACCATTCAATACTGGTTCCTCCCTGAGTTTTCCCATTCTTCTGACACAATGAATCCGACTCCCTGGCCACCGGGGCGAGACTGCTCGAAACGAGACAAACAAGACGAGATGATCGATAAAATCCTTGGCAGCAAAAGTGCGCCTATATACTATAGCGCTCGGAGGGCATGGAACGTCCTCGGCCATTTTTGAAGGCCGAAGCCCGAGTTCGACGTGTTCAGGCAGCAGATCCGCATGATGTGGACGTATCTTAACCGGGTCAAGACGCTCAGGGGCCGCTGGGCCAAGGCGTATATCCTTGATGCATTGAGGATGCTTTTCCAACTCGGCAGAAAATGCGCGGCCCTCTGCCTGCCGACGTACCCCTGCTTTGGCCTGACCAACGACACCGGGGGTGGACCGTGGAGCAGGGGTTTGCGTTTAATTAATGATTAATCCACGACTACTCCGTACATGATGCAGTGGGGAAGGGATGAGTCGAGTCTAGGTTGTTTATTATTCTTGGAAGAAATGGTGCTGTAGAGTGTAAGCGGTGCACTGACTACATTTTAAGTCGTTGGGCCTCCTCCGTGATTGACGTTGTCATGATATCATTGACGAGGTTTGTGGCTTTTCAAAGCCATTGTGCTGTCGAAACCCAGCCCATCACTGATACAAAGGGCAACGTAAGACATGCTCCCCTTATTATAACGTTACACAAAGTTCTTGACGTTAAATTTCTCTCCTCGCTTCCCAACCCAACTCAGTAGATCCATCAAGCACCGCTACACACCAAAAATGCCAAGCAGCAAAGGCAACCCCACCGATCCGGAGCTCCGCCAGGAACTCAAGGAAGGTACGACGATCGTCTCGAGGCAGCAGTACAGTGCGATGTGATTACACGCTAATTAGGTGCCACCTTTCTCAACAGAGATCCAACAAGAGCCCAACAAATCCGGAGATGGCCAGGGGCAGTGGTCTGCATGGAAGGGCATGAAGCTTGCCAAGGAGTATGAAGCCCAGGGCGGTGGCTACGAGAATGATCCCGGCTCCAAGAATGAGCCGAAGGCGGGTGCGCCCGTTGCCAAGAGCGAGAGCAAGAAAAAGAAGGAGTTGGATGACTGATTTTGCGGAATATTAAAGTTGTCAATGACTGACGACTGTAAGGTACTCTGGACTGTGTAGATGGTTCGGAGTTAGGAAGTCTTTCAGTTGAGCTATCACTCGCGCATCTCGGACCCAGACATCCATTGTTTCCATCGGAAAGTTGATGACTTGATGGAAAAAACGTTCACTCAGGTCTCAAACAAATGCATTGGCGCGATCTGGACATGGCGTGAGATTCCCGCTCTCGGGACAGGCACACCCGGCTTGGCAACTGGCAGCATGCATGCCTCTGGTGAAAATGGAAGCAACCACTCAAAATGGTTAGCGCCCAGCCCAAGCATGGGCTGATCCGGTTGTCAGCTTCCCGAGAAATGAGTGATGGTTCTGGAACGCGCGGGTTCCGACGTTCCGTTCAAGTTCCTGAGGTTGACAGTATCACACCCAACTACATAAGGTTTGGTAGCTTGTCCATCTTTTCCAGTCTCGAGAGCAACAAGATCTTCGAATTGTTTTGAAGGCCGCTCATCCAACCATTCCGAAACATGTCATCGGCCAACAACCCCAACGGCAGCATGGCCAGCCATCCATATTACCCCCCAGATCTGGTGCTCCCCGGCTTTATGCCGAATGAGATCCCCGTACCAATCCTAATCACTTCCTTTGCCGGTGCCGCGGGCCTAGTCTTTTGGATTACCTCCGTTTTGGCAAGAACAACACGGCCCAGCATCAGCAGAACCGACCTGTTGACGGCCATGTGGTTCATGCTCTGCGGCTGTATCCACCTCTTTTTCGAAGGTTTGTTCGCAGCTCCCCTGTCGTCATGTCGTGTCTTCCCCAACTCCGACGCTTCTCATTCTAACCACTCGTAATAGGCTATTTTGCTTATCACAACAGCACCATGCCAGCGCGTGCCGATCTCTTTGGCCAGCTGTGGAAGGAGTATGCGAAATCGGACCGGCGATATCTGACACGAGATTCCTTCACTGTGTGCATGGAAACAGTGACAGCCGTCGCGTGGGGACCGCTCTCCTTCCTGATCAGCTGGCTTGTTATCAAGGACCACGCCCTCCGCCACCCGCTGCAGATCGCCGTCAGCCTCGGCCAGATGTATGGCGACGTGCTGTACTACGCCATCTTCTTCTTTGACGAGGCCGTCTACGGGGCCGTTTACTGCCGGCCAGAGTCGTTTTATTTTTGGGCTTACTTCGTCATGCTCAATGGATTCTGGATCGTTATTCCCGGGATGTTGATTTACCTGAGTACGGTGGAAGTTTTCAAGGCAATTCGATTTGTGCAGGAGGCAAAGAAAAGGGGGTCAACCAAGTCCATGTAAATGGCGGGTTCTTACAGGCAAATGGGAACAAATGTCATATGCCATCGTACCGGGGCTCTGGCGCTTTGAGGGGTTGCGTTCTAGACCATCCAAACTTGAGTTACTTTTATTCCAAGATGCGCTTAAGGAGCAAAGGGGGATAGAGTTTTATCTGCTAATTAATTGCTTTTCAATCCTATGTCTGCTTTCGCATTGACCCATGAGCAACCCCTGCCCCACACCGTCCCCAGGCCGCAACATCTTTATCTTCGTGGGTGGTAATGCTGCTCGCAGGCTCAGATAGGATGTTAAGGCTGCCCGCGGGTTTCAATGGCCATTCCTATCACAAGCCTCCGGGCTACAGCTGCATGTGTTCCATTGGAACGAGGTGGGGACGCCACAGCTCACCAGCCTTTCTGGGCCCTGTCCGCCAACACCATATGCACACAGTACACAGTAGTTGCGGCTTCAATGCGGCCCCTGATGGCCCGGCAGCTGCCGTGGAAACTCGCAATTTGTCGCCAAGGTGTGAACTAGTTGCCACTCGATCAGCCGGAGCAAGGTACGGCTATGCCGCAGTGGTTTGTGATATGCTGAACTTCACGGGCAGTCAGCGGGCAGAGACCAAGAGTACCTAATACTGTCGCCTTTGGTACTGGCGCCTAATCCCAGCCTTATGCTCTTGATAAAGCGTTCAGGTCCGTTTACAAAGTAGTCTGGGTCGGGTCCAAACTGAGTTGGGTGTACGTATTCTGTCGAGGTGTGTACCCCGCTGCTTGCCTGCTGAGGTCGGGTATCAGGGTTTGTTTCCATGACAGTGGCATGACTTCCTTCTCCGTAGCATAGTTCCAAGCTAATCGCCGGCCTCCCAGTGCATGTTTTCGGCACTCGGCACGAACCCTTGTGCGCTCTGGCTCGACTATCAATCTTGATTCCCCTAGTTGAGGACTTGCTCGCATTCTTGGTGGCGTTGAGCCTCACCTGAAACCTTCACCGCGTCGCTTTCCACCAACCTCGAGAGGTGTTAGCCGCGACCTGTTCTTTTTTCAGAAAAGCCTGCCGCGCCTGACGAGCGGCTTCAAGGTTTCCCCCATATTCCTGAAAGGGAGGGGACAATCACTGGACTACCATGATTGGTTGTCCCCAACCGTGCCATTTGAAACGTGCATTGCCAAGGGCCCCAATATGTTCAGCTGAAGGAAAGATTGACAACAAAGCTTGTCTTGGCTGGCTCGCTTCCAGGGTATTCCTGTGTGGCGCACAATCGAAAGCCCGTGCCTTCATGTATGGAGTCGGAGTTGGCGCTCTGGCGCTTAATGATACCCTGAGGGATGATTGGGGTTAGAATCGTGGTTGAAGACATGACCAAGACCCCCCTCGTGTGCCGCGATAAGTTTTGTTCTGGTTGTTCTTTTCCCGTCGCGGGTGGCGTCAACATCAGTCTCGCGTTTCCGACCTTCCCAACCCTAAATTTCCATCAACGATATTGTCTCCGAGACCAGCCACGATGATTGCCCTCAACCCCGCGGGACTCGCCCTCTTCTTCCTGTGGACGATAACCGCCTCAGCCAACCCCCAATTGAGGCCCGTGTTCAGGGCAGCGGCGGCGTACAATGGGCTCAGCAGCGATCAACGAAAATGCGCCGTCGACGACACATACTCTGCGGTATACAAGTCGGCCTGCAAGGACAAGGACTGCTTTTGTGCCAGCCCGCAGTTCATGTCCGACACCGCCGACGCGTGCCTGCTCTTCTATTCGGACTTCTTGACCCCGCGTCCAGAAGTTTACTCGACCGAGAACTACAACGGCATCATGATGTTCTTTGGGAACGAGTGTGGAACCTTTGAGGTCCAGACCAAGGTTGGTTGGGACTTGGAGAATGGGGCCTTTGGATGGGGCAAGACGAGCAGTGGCTGACAGCAAGGGGATGAACAGTCAGTGGCGACCCAATCGATCACGTACACCGCGCAGCTCGTCCAAACAAAGACACAACTTCCTGGCACTGCGACAACGCCAACCGGTGCCGCGAGTTCTCCAACCGGCGCCGCGGATTCTGGATCAGGCAGCTCAGGTATTCGTTCAGCCAGCTCTGGCGCTGAAGTCGTGCTGACCGCAACAGGAACCGGTTCAAACACGCAGAACACTCAGGGAGGCGATCAGACGCAGAAGTCGGGGGGCGGTGGCGGCCTTAGCATCGGGGCCTGGATTGGCATCGCAGCCAGTATATTGAGTGCCATCGCGGCATGCGTGTCCATTTGGTACAAATGCTGCCGGAATCCGGATAAACGGGGGAACAAGGAGGGCGTGTAACATACTTTGGTTGGGTAACGTTATGGGAATCCCGGATTATCACGACCTTTTGCTTCAAAAACGTGGTGCGCGATATGTTAGAAAGAACTGGCCAAACTGCTTCGTTGTACGACACCCAGAGCTAAAGACGCGTTTTAATCGCGTCTACGATTACCAAAGAGGTCTCTGCGAGGATCCTGCAATTATCGAGCCATAGTTTCAACTCGTTGCCAACATGTGTCCGAAATACGGCATCCTCGATTGCGACTTCTATAACTTCGACGAGACGGGCTTTATGATGGGTATGATACGACCCCGGATGGTAGTTACGCGCTCCGATCGGGTTGGCAAACTAAAGGGTATTTAGCCAGGCAATCGAGAATAGGCAACGGCGATTTGCAGTATCGCTGGCGATGGATATGTGGTGCCGCCTTTGGTGGTTCAGGGCCGTTTCCACCTCGCTAGCTGGTACTCCGAACACCAGATTCCCGACGATTGGGCGGTCAAAACAACAAAAAACGGCTGGACAGATAATACGACAGGTCTCGAGTGGCTTCAGCATTTTGATAAGCATACTAAACACCGTCGAAGGGGTGTATACCGGATGCTAGTACTTAACGGCCCATGAGAGTCACGTCAGCGCCGAATTCGAGGACTACTGCAAGGAGAACAACATTATAACACTTTGTCTGCCTCCCCATTCCTCGCATCTCCCCCAACCTCTTGATGTCGGTTATTACAGCGTCTTGAAGAAGATGTATAGCGCCGAAATTGAGCACTTCTTCAAGGCCCGGATTACCCATATCACGAAGCCCGAGTTTTTCCTCGCGTTCAAAGCCGCCTTCTCCCGGACCTTCACCAAAGAAAATGCTCTTGGGGGTTTTCGGGGGGCTGGAATTGTCCCCTACGACTCGCAGGCTGTACTTTCGAAGCTGGATGTCAAGTTGCGGACGCCAACATCCCCTGGGACCCCCAATGGACCACCTCTACCTTGGGTCCCCAAGACGTCCCAGACGACCTACGAAGCTATCTCACAGTCTACACTGATCAAAGATCGAGTGACTAAACATTAAGGGAGCTCTCCAACTCCGATTTTGGCCGCTGTCGACCAGCTTTCGAAGGGAATGCAAGCGGTTTCACATCGGGTACTCCTTTTGGAGGCCGAGGTACGGACATTACAAGAGGCCAACGAAGCACTTTCTAAGCGCCGGAAAGCCAAACGGACGCGTTCACAAGATGGAGGGGCTATTAATGGAAGCCAGGCCAGGGAAATAATGGCAGAGAAGGTTATAGTTGAAGAAGAAGGACGCGTCGAGGGGGAAAACGCAGGGTCGTCAAAGAGGCGTAGGACGGGTTCGCGGCTCTGTGGCATTTGCCGCAAAACTGGTCACAATGCAAGGACTTGCACGGAAGCTAGAGAAATTGAGAGTACAAGCGATTCTGAGTAGATTCAATTGATTCAACTGTTTTTGGTAGACTTTTGGTGGTTTCGAGTGGTGATGTCTTGAAAAATGTTCCACTCAATGGGTTGTTCCACTCGATGGTGGGCCACGTTACGCCTATTGTGCATGAACTGATCCTTAGAGATTCCAAACCAATCTTTGCCGCTTACGCAGCAGATCTTCCCTTTTTAAGCTCGAGTGTCTCCTGAGCTCAACTGTGCCATGACGACACCATCTGCCATCCATCGTCCCATGCTGGGTGCGGTGAGAAATTCTCCTATCATCCAATGTTAGGTGCTGTGATAAGAGTGAAAAGAACGGATTTCATAGAGTACCTCACCAGCTTAAAGTAGCAGCTTAATAATGGCCTCATGCCCCTCCCAAGCAGCCCACGAGCGCGGTGTCTCGCCATCGTTGTCCCTCGCGTTGATATCTACCTTGCCCGTGCTGAGTAGCAGCTTGACGACGGCCTCGTGCCCCCCCCTGACAGCCCACGAGAGCGGTGTCTGGCCTTCGCTATCCCTCGCGTCGACATCTACCTTGCCCGTGCCGAGCAGCAGCTTAATGACGGCCTCGTGCCCCGTACCCATAGCCCCCGAAAGCAGCTTCTGGTCTGCATTATTCTTTGCGTCGATATCTACCTTGTGTAGACGGAGTAGCAGCTGAAGTACGGTCGTATAGCCCCTAGCAGCCAATAACAGCGGCGTCTGGCCTCCGACATCCCTCGCGTCGACATCTACCTTGCCCGTGGCGAGTAGCAGCTTGACGACGGCCTCATGCCCCCCCGAAGCAGCACACGATAGCGGCGTCAGGCCTTCGACATCCCTCGCGTCGACATCTACCTTGCCCGTGGCGAGTAGCAGCTTGACGACGGCCTCATGACCTTCCAAAGCAGCCCTCGAGAGCGGCGTCTGGCCTCCGACATCCCTCGCGTCGACATCTACCTTGCCCGTGGCGAGTAGCAGCTTGACGACGGCCTCATGACCTTCCCAAGCAGCCCTCGAGAGCGGCGTCTGGCCTCCGACATCCCTCGCGTCGACATCTACCTTGCCCGTGGCGAGTAGCAGCTTGACGACGGCCTCATGCCCCCCCGAAGCAGCACACGATAGCGGCGTCAGGCCTTCGACATCCCTCGCGTCGACATCTACCTTGCCCGTGGCGAGTAGCAGCTTGACGACGGCCTCATGACCTTCCAAAGCAGCCCTCGAGAGCGGCGTCTGGCCTCCGACATCCCTCGCGTCGACATCTACCTTGCCCGTGGCGAGTAGCAGCTTGACGACGGCCTCATGCCCCCCCGAAGCAGCACACGATAGCGGCGTCAGGCCTTGGACATCCCTCGCGTCGACATCTACCTTGCCCGTGGCGAGTAGCAGCTTGACGACGGCCTCATGCCCCCCCGAAGCAGCACACGATAGCGGCGTCAGGCCTTCGACATCCCTCGCGTCGACATCTACCTTGCCCGTGGCGAGTAGCAGCTTGACGACGGCCTCATGACCTTCCAAAGCAGCCCTCGAGAGCGGCGTCTGGCCTCCGACATCCCTCGCGTCGACATCTACCTTGCCCGTGGCGAGTAGCAGCTTGACGACGGCCTCATGCCCCCCCGAAGCAGCACACGATAGCGGCGTCAGGCCTTCGACATCCCTCGCGTCGATATATATCGTAACCTCATCTTTCATATGTAGAATGGCCATCAATAACCCAAAGATCCCATATCTCGCTGCAACATGTGCCAAACTAGTTCCTTTTGCTGGACGATCATTTGAATAAGGATTTAGCATCTGGTAGATACGTACCCATGACTCCATGAGATGATTTGATGGCCAAGCAAACAACGCTAGAAGATCATCCTGAAGGACACTTCCATCATCACATTTCTCCGTATGAACCATCCACGAGGTTGTAGCGTAACGCAAGAAGGGAAAGTCGTTGTCGTTGTAGCTTGTTGACCGATCGATCTCCTCCATCGCTAGATAGCGTATGCAAATCCTGGAGAACTGGAAGTGTGCTGTAATCGCCGCTTTGGTCGATGTTTCGCAGCCGTCAACACCTTTCTCAATGAAGTCCTTGACGGATTGGTGGATGAACTGAACAAGCCCCGTATGGGTGACCTCCGCAAGACCCCGGCTAAGCGTCTGCACTTGCCTCTTCATCCGGTCGTTATCGGGCACATAGCCTTCGGCGCTCTGACATGCCTGTAATGACTGGTATAGGCAATTGTCCTCGATAACCATAGCCCATCTCAACTCGTCTATTGACAAGGGCCGCCTGGCAAAACAGATCCAATGGATCAGTTTTAGGGAGTCCGGATGCATCTCTCGAGTGAGTTGCCGATATAGTTCATCGAGATCTGGAGGGAGAGAATTGACTTCCGCTTTAATTTTTTTCAACGCGAAACCGGCACGTTCACGGTCCAGGACTACCTCTACCACAAGCCGCGCCCATAGAAACATGCCGGAGGCACGTTCCTTGATCAAGGCCGGGATTGTAGACGATGATCGTACACTGAACTCAGCGAGCTGGTCGTCCACGAAAGTCGAAATATCCTCGTGGTTCTCATCCTCGACGTAGATCTCGAACATACCGTCCTGATTTAGGATTGGGTAGCGGCGGCAAGAGAAGCAGACGCGGAACTCTCTAAGGCCGATGGACCGGGAGGCGAGACTCTTGAACAAGGACTTGAAATAGTTAACAAGCTCGACCGCATTGTCTTTGCCGCATTCGTCTAACGCGTCGATAAACAACCAGATTGAGTGAGTCTCTAGGACGTTCAAAAGTGATGACTTGAAGAAGTGCCGTAGTTCCTCCTCATGCCACTGCCACTTTGCACCCGGTTCGCCAAACTCCTGGCACTTCTTTTCAAAAGTAGCGACAAGGTACTGCAACGCGTGAGGGGCCCATTTAAGCATCTGATGAAGGAGGGACCGGAAGAAGCCAAGGGGAGCCTTTTGAAGTTCATCGCCGCGACCATGGAAGAAGAACGCGAGGACAAGGTCGCTGTCTCTGGCTTCATGGCTACTGAGAGCGTATTTTAGCAGTGTCGACTTCCCAGAACCAGGCTTTCCCTTAATCCAGAGTAAGCCTCGATCGCAAGTGGCCCAGCTCCTGTACGTCTTGTGATCGGGCAGCCACTTGCATGTCCCCTCGACGGCGCCGATGATTTCACGGGAGCGATCATCCATTTTCAGAAATGCTAGCGACTTGAGGCATGATTGCGCAGTCTGAGATAGGATTTGGCCTCGGGAGTAGATTAGCCTAGTGTATCCTTCAGAAATATATCGACTCCTTCTTACCGACTTGAGATTCCCATCTGACCAGCTCACCAAGCAGCCTCTTGAATCCAGTCTCTTCCGCGGAGGCAAATTTGACCATGTCGCTATGGTTGGCGCGAATACTGAAGGCAATATACCCTTCTAGGGTAGCCGATTCCTTAGACACGACTTTCCCGACTATAGGCAAAGGCAGTTCCTCAAAGAAGCAGGAGACCTCGAGATACCTGCCACCTTCCCGTAGTTCTCGCACCATAGACCAAAACTCGACTTGGACGGACTCGAGGAGCTGATTGTCTGTCTCTAAGATTTCCAGCAGCGACTTGTTGGTGGACTTGACAAGGCCGACAGCCGACGCCGGAAAATTGGCCCAGTCCGCTATCCAAGACCCCTTGTGAGGGGTGCCCATGAAGGCAATACCCCTAGTGCAATCGAATATGCCACGAAGATGGGCGTCTGGATTGTTTCGCGAGAGCAGGATGGCCTTCTTGCAGAGGAGGCCGCCGAGGCTGTGGGCGACGAAGATGAGGGAACGAGACGACGCATTGCTGCTGCTTCTCTCTGCCGTCAGATCGTGTAGAAGGTTCGTAGCATGGTCAAGCAGGCGGTTCGACCCTGCAACCCCGTTTCGCCAAATATATGCGTCGTAGCCGTAGGTGAGTATACGGGCTCTACTAAGCCTCGACGGGAGGAGGTCCATCGGCCAAGGTTTGGACTGCCCACGAGCGGTCCACGTGCTCTCCCGGTTCCCGCTCAGACCGTGAACGAAGCAGATGTCGACCGAGGCGTCGAAGCAGTCACGTAGAACCTTCACTCCATCTGGAAAAGAGGGTCCCTTGGACGGTTCGGGGTCCGGGTTGGGGAGAGACAGAGGATCGGACGGGGTCAGGTTGCTCATCGTTTCTTGAGGCGGATTGGGCGCGGCTTTGCCCTTCCTTGACCACCATCGGCGCTTACCCATCGTCTAGAGTGCGCGATCAAATCAACAAGAAGGTGAGCGTAAACGATGCGTGAATTATTATGCCGAGATCCAACTTGTTGAGGTGAGGCGGGGTAAAAGTAGCGGCGAGCTGAATGCTGCAAACCGACCTCTCAATCTGGGGCGCGACTGGCAGCCGCCCAGTAAGAGAACTCCAGCCAATTGTTTCGACGCCCTGCGATTGAACGATGCAGACCAGCATTTTGCCTTGTCAGCGCCAATAGGGGACGGAATCCTGGCGCCAACAATGCATCTCCAACCCGAATGCGCGGGAGGCTTCCGGAAAACTCGACAGGTGTGAAGCCCCCGTCGCCCGCGCCGTTTATAGTCGTGACGGAGGGTGAACTGATTACGTCACACCACTCAGGGTCTCGACCCCCCCAACCATCACCGGCTCCTTGCCGAGCCATAACACCGGATGCGGGGTATCGGCGATCGCTCAGGTTGTCCCCTCTGGCACCTCCAATTCAGCTTGCATTCCCCGTCCCAATTCCCAACGGAGGTACATAATTGGTGATATCTACGCCTTATACTGCCCCCAACCTCTAGCATTGACCGTAACAACCTCCCACAATGTCACCCACCACCATCCGCCTCGGCACGGCCTCCCCCGGCACCCGAACCACCACAGCTGAGACCCTCTCCCAGCTCGAGCAGTTCGCCCGCCGCGCCGCAGCGAAGAACATCGACGTTCTCCTGCTCCCAGAAGCTTACATCGGTGGCTACCCGCGAGGAACACACTTTGGCTGTGTCATTGGCAACCGCTCGCAGGAGGGCCGCGAGGAATACCTCCGATATTTCCAGAGTGCTGTTGACTTGGGGGACACTGTTGGGGATGGAGCTGGGGCCGGGGACGCCTGGGTAAATAGGGATCTGCCAGGCGATGCAGTTTCTGGTTCTGATGACGGGAAGGTTCCCAACAAACGAGGCGATGGCACCCGGGAGGAGTTGGAACGGATTGCCCGTGAAACTGGAGTTTTTGTGGTAACTGGTTTGATCGAGAAGACTGGAGGCAGCTTGTACTGCTCGGTTGTCTATGTGTGTCCTAAGCTGGGCATCATTGGGAAGCGCAGGAAGGTTATGCCCGTAAGCATCTGTCTTACACGACCAAGACTTCCTTGATCCTTGACATCTCTTAGACCGGGACAGAACGTCTAGTTTGGGCTCAAGGCTCTCCCGCCACCCTCCGCGCCCTTAGCACGACCATTCGCGGCGTACGCATCAACTTGGCAGCAGCAATCTGTTGGGAGAACTACATGCCACTGGTGCGGCAAGCACTCTACTCGCAGAACATCAACCTCTACCTCGCCCCAACCGCTGACGGCCGCGACACCTGGCTCTCGCTCCTCCGCACCACAGCCATCGAAGGCCGCTGCTTCGTGATCAGCTCCAACATGTGCACCCGCAGCACTCCCATGCCCTCCACAAACGGCCCCACCACCTTCACCCACCACGAGTCCGAATCCGCAGTCGACACGGACGGCGCAGACCCGGACCCCTCCCCTTTCTCTCACCGTCGGCGCCGCCAATCGGTCTTTGATGAAAATGGCAACGAGATCGCACTCCCCTGCACACCCCCTATCCGTCCAACCTCATCAACGCAACGCCGTGAATCCGTCCTCGACGAAGACGGCAACGAAATTGTCCTCCCCTCTTCTCAACCCCAACAACAAGGACAACACAAAGAGCACGGAGGCCGAGAAAGGCGACAATCCGTCTACGATGAAGATGGCAACGAAATTGTCCTCCCTTGCTCTCACCCCCTTTCCTCCCAACAACAGCAAAAGGAACAAAGGGGCCGAGAACGCCGCCAGTCCGTCTACGACGAAGACGGCAACGAAATCGTCCTCTGCTGCAGCAAGAAGAAACCCGCCATCACTACCACCCCACCATCCACCACTGCTGCCACCAACACTACCAACAGCACCACCCCATCAACCACAAAAGGGAACTTCACCTCCCACGGCGGCTCCGCCATAGTCTCCCCCTTCGGAGACGTCCTTGCCGGACCACAATGGGAAGACAACCAGGGCATTGTATACGCCGATGTGGACTTTGATGACTGCATCAGGGGCCGGCTGGACTTGGATACGGCGGGGAGCTATTCGCGGAATGATTCGTTTAGGTTTGAGGTGAGGGGGTTGGAGTTGAGGGCGTTGCCTTATTAACTCCGGTCTTGGATATTTGGGGCTATGGGAGTGGGTTGTTGTGACGATTTGGGTTTGGAGTTGGAATTTGCTTCGCAGCCTAGGTTGGATCGGGTTGCTCAGCATGGTAGGTCGGGTTGGGTTGGCGTAAGAGATTGAATAAGGTAGGGAAGGTAGACAGGTCCTAAAAGGTTGCGCTGTGTACTCGATTCGCTGTAAATAAGATTGTACGTAGGTGCAGCTCGGTTGTGCCAGAACCAGTGGTATGTACTCGGACCAGACCCGTCAGACCTGGTGTAGAAAACCCGACCCATTGTTTTCAATGAGATATTTCTGTCCCTGACCCGTGATTTGTTCACCATAAACGCCATAAAGGAGATTGCAAAGCTCCCAGCCCATCATAGCCCCAATATCCGTAGGTATCTCCCCTAACAACTCCCAAAGCAACCCTCCCTCCCTTCCCAACACCCCCCTTAAATCGTCTTCTTCCCCTTCATCTTCTCTTTCATCTTCTCCTTCCCTTTCCACTTCTTCTTCTCCCTCTCCTCCGCCACCTTCTCCTCCTTTTCATCCTCCTCCTCTTCCCCCTCCTTTTCAACCTCCCTCGGACTCGCCAAAGGACTAGCCCCCGTCACCTGCCCGGTAGGAGGCGCCAAACCGACAATACTCCCATTCACGCTATCCGTCCTGCCATGCCCAAGCAGGCCACTCCTGACACTCGCCGCATCAAGGCCCTGTTTGGCGTAGAAGCTATTCCGCTCGCTGGCGGCCGCGGTACCCATAATTCCCGTGGCCGAGTAGATACTCGCGCGCTCCGCGCCACTCATCCCCGCCGCCCCGCTGCGGTGCATGCCCGGTGTGGCGGGCGAGCCGGTGCCTTCGAGGTTTGCTGAGAGGACGCTAAGGGGGAGCGACTCGCGGCTGCCGCCCCAGAGGGAGGAGGGCGCCACGGCGCGGATCGAGGCGTCTGTGTCGAGGGAGCGGCGGCGGCGCCGACGGGAGGAAGACGCGAGGGTTAGGATGGAAGCGTCGTCGGTTAGGAGGTTGTTGGCTGTGGCTGTGGCGTAGGTTGAGGGGTGACCGGTGGGTGTTGCGAGGTACGGGGGGATGGCGGATGCCGGAGAGGCCGTTGGGAATGGCTGGCTGAAGTGTATGGCTTGCGACGAGTGGAGGGACGAGTGATGGTGGTGGTGTGCTGTGTGATTGTGGCTGGCGCCGTTGGGGTTTGGGGTCGCCGTCTGTATGGTTGTGAGGGTGGTCGTGAGAGACCGGATGGACGGGGCCGGAGATGAGAAGGTGCTGTCGCCACCCCTTCTGCCAGCGGTTCGGCTTGTGCCAGCGAGCGATTCCATGTGGGACGGGGCCGCTATTGAGCGGCAGGTCTCGTGCTCGGTCGATATGGTAGGCGCCATGGACCGGGCGCCGGTAGTCGGAGGCGGATGACCATCGCTAGATCCCCTGACCGAGCCGTTCCGTTCTAGAGATGATATGCTTGTTAATCGGCGGCTGGGACCCGAGGATAACGAGTAGTTGCTCTGGCGGGGAGAGGTGCTGAATCCAATACGGCCAGACTGGGGATAAGGGTTGTTCTGACGTTTCTTTGTGCTGTTCCATTTCGAGCTTGCATGCCGGCCTCCATCACCGGAAGTGCCGGCCTTTAGACTTGCGAACTTTTTCATCAGTGCGGAGAAGGGCCCTCGACGGCCATGACGCCCTGTCATCGTGTTAGCTGTGACGATGTTGGTGCGTGGGGTTTTGTGCGGTGTATGGCGTGGGAATGTCAGACACATGGCGTGGAGTTCAATTGAAACGCAGCAAAGGGGCCA
Source organism: Amesomyces nigricolor (assembly GCA_004802645.1). Classification (NCBI taxonomy): domain Eukaryota; kingdom Fungi; phylum Ascomycota; class Sordariomycetes; order Sordariales; family Chaetomiaceae; genus Amesomyces; species Amesomyces nigricolor. The sequence goes on along the minus strand of SRKS01000006.1, from coordinate 2,646,611 downwards.
TGCTCGGATCGGAGAAGCGGGTTTTAGTACCGTGCGGTTGGGCTGCCACTTCCGTCAAGGCCATTGATGCGCTCTGACGTGGGGAAACGACTGGGAGCTCGGAACTGATGGCGAGCGACTGTCGGAGGCTTATCGGAATGTGCGAGTGTTGCGCTGCGCTTCGATGTTGGCGTAATCGGCAGTTGGAGGCTTCAGAAAAGAGAAGATGCTCGCGGAAGCCCCTTTAGGCGTCGTGTCGAATGGGCAGAATGATGGCTCGCGAAAGCTGATGGCAGGCAGCGGCGGCACCTGTTCGCAATGGTCGGGTCGATGTGAGGCCGATGGTCCGTACGATAGATTCGAGCGGGAGGTGGTCTGGATTTCGGCAACGGTGATGGACGGAAACGGCAGAACGAAGGGCCCGGTGAGGTCGACGTGATGAGGTCTGAAAATCGCCAGTGGAGGTTTGGTTTGGTTGGGGGTTGCCAGTGTGACAATGGCCAGCGATCACTGAGAGATCAGTGGGGAGCATGCAGCGGGTGGAATGGTGGGTCCAGACCTTCGGGCCACGCAGGGCTGGGTGGAGCCGGGGAAGTGGATACGAGCCCCTGCTTGGCACGCTTCACGTGCTTTGGCATCCTGTGGCACCCCACTTTAATCTCCAGGCTCCACCTTTGACCACGATCGATCCCCGAACTTGATTCTGTCACCATCGTTCCAGAAGCCAACCTTGAGAGTTCTTTTCGGATATTCTCGTCTCAATGGATACGGTGATTTTGTTCTCCTAAGTTGGTTCTGTTTTACATCATAGCGCGTCTTCTTTTTTGCTCCAATTTCTCTTCTTTTCTCTACTTCCTTTCCACCACTGGCGCATTCGCGCCGGGGCGGGTTGGAGTCTTGAATTACTGGCCTCACTGCTGTGGTCTCGCTCCATTGATGGGCTGTTTTTGTTGCTCGCCTAAGAAGGACTAGTTCTTGGCCTACACCTGCACCCAAGCGGCCAACATCGACTGGATGAGCCATGTCCGCGACACCAGCAACATGTCGATACAGCCACTTCCTGGGGATGTTGTTGCACAAATCAAGTCTTCGGCCGTCATAACATCGCTGAACGGCGTGGTATGTGGTCTGCTCCAAAACTCACTGGATGCTGGCGCGTCCAAGATCAACATCTCGGTTGACTACAGCCGCGGGAATTGCTCCGTAGAAGACAATGGCCATGGAATTGCACCGGCCGCCTTTCAGGAGGACGGGGCCCTCGGCAAACTCCATTGTGAGTCTTTTGCCAGCCATAATTGGACTTGGCCTGACATACCATAGGTACTTCCAAATATCCTCCTCGGCCTGACTGCCACGGAAGACACGGGGAATTCCTGGCGTCACTGGCGGCCCTTTCCCTTCTGTCCGTCACATCCCATCACCGCGATTATCGCTCTCACAATTCCCTGACTATCCACAACTCGAGAGTGCTTGTTCGCAACATTCCCGCGCCGCCAGAGCAACGAGTCTTGGCCTTCACGAACGGAACTCGAGTTCTTGTGCGGGATCTGTTCGGGTCCATGCCCGTCCGCGTGAAGCAGAGGGCCATAGAGGTGGAACGAGCTGGGACATCCAGGGATTTTGAGCTGCTAATCTCCAGCATCGTCGCCCTTCTTCTTTCCTGGCCCGGGCGGGTGACTGTCTCCCTCCAGGACTCGTACGCCCGTCGGACGGTCTCTCTTTCGACATCGCGTGCTGTTGACTGGGGCCAGAGCTATCGAACCATGGGACCGGATATCGTCTCAAAAACCACCACACTCCTGACGCAAGCCTCTCTCCTCGACCATGCTGACTCGACGTTCTGGGTACCGATTGGGGCCACTGCTTCGGGCATCTCGGTAAGGGGCTGCGTCTCCATCCAGCCGGTTGCCACAAAGCGTGTGCAGTTTATCGCTCTTGGCATCCAGCCCCTGGTGAACGAGCATCAGTCGAACTTCCTCTATGAGGAAGTCAATCGCGTGTTTGGGGATTCCAGCTTCGGCGTGGTTGAAGAAGCCACCATTGGCGAAGACGGCCTTCCGACTAAAACTGCAGGGTTCACGGGGAAAGAGCTGAAGCCGAAGAAGGGAGTCGACCGATGGCCCATGTTCTTCCTTCAGATTGTGTTGGAGATTGGGACAGACTCTGTCGACATTGACGACTTCCTCGATGAAAGACACCAGAACCTAGTGGTCATCACGGACCTGCTTCAGGTGATGGTGTACGAGTTCCTGAAGAAGCACCATTTCCGGCCCAGGTGCGTCAACGCTCTTGAGAGACTCAAGCGACCAAAGACACAGTCGCCTCTCCTGCCATCTCAGCCAGCCAGAGCAGCTCAAGGACGGTCAAGCGGTCAGACAACGTCAAAGTCCAGGCGTCCCCAATCTAAGCGCTCGGGTTCTGGACTCGGCCCCTTACCACAGCCAAAGAGGCACGCCTCTGAACAGCGCAGCGCCTCACCCTTCGCCTCCTGGTCTAGGTTGAAATCAAACACACCGAGCGCTCGGGGAGATAAGGACGAAACGATCACTCATCGGCCAGCCCCAAGTTCTCTCAGTGAACAGAGGGCTGAGCAGGTCCCAACGGTTCCTGAAACTGAGACGAACGCCAGCCTGCAGAACCCATTGTTTGACAGATCTGGTAGTCTCGTGCGGAAACCGTTCGATGATGCGGATGAAGTGTCGACAGCTCCTGTGGTTGATAAAGCGACAGAGCAAGCAGATGCACCCAGTGTTGATGCTCATCCCGAAGCCGAAACGGAGCGGGAGACTGTCGTTTGGATCGACCCAGCCACAAAGCTCAGGTCGCTTATTGATCCGCGTACCGGCTTTGCGGTCAGATCTCGCACCAACGTCAAAACTGAATCAATATCCAAACCCATAAGTCGAAAGGGGATTGGCCATGCTTCTCGGATACTTACCTTTGTCGCGGCGTCGGGCGAGCGCAATCGCATTTTCCAACCAACTGAGGCACCGGTTCCCCAGGTCCTTCAGGCTTCTGAGACACCTTGCTGCGATCATGCTGGCAGAAACATGGAGCGCGAAGACCTTCTTTTAGACGGCACAGGTAGCGGCATACCAACTACTCTTGAGGGCCGGATATCGAAGGCTGCTCTGCAAGATGCCGACATCATAAGCCAAGTTGACCAGAAGTTTATCTTGGCCAAGGTCACAGCTGCGCTTCCCGCCACCTCGACAAGGCAAACCGCAGAAGCGGACCTCATGCTCGTCCTGATCGATCAACATGCCGCGGATGAACGATGCAAGGTCGAGCGGCTACTCAGCGGGTATTTTATCTCGGACCCAGCCGGTAGTGGTGATCTCGTTGCGCAGACCCAACGCCTGGACAAGCCCCTCCGCTTTGAACTGTCGGGACAAGATGGCGATCTTCTGTCCCGGTTCTCACGACACTTTGCGAGTTGGGGGATCACCTATGACGTGTCACGCCAAGAACAAGCGCCAACCCACAAAGGAGTGACCGTCGAGGTCCAGGGTCTCCCGCCTAGCATCCTGGAGAGGTGCCGCCTCGAGCCACGGATTCTCATCGACCTACTTCGGAAGGAGATATGGAAGCTTCACAGCACGGGTAGCATACCCCCTAACCTCAGTGTTGGGCCTGATTGGGTTACGAGGTTCCAGGGTTGCCCTCAAGGTATCCTGGATCTAATCAACTCAAGGGCTTGCAGGAGTAAGTGTCCTGTCAGTCTTCACAATGATAGAGAAAACAGAACTAACGTGCCTCAGGTGCTATCATGTTCAACGATGTCTTAACACAGGAACACTGTCGTGACCTCGTTCAGCGCCTGGCATCATGCGCCTTTCCGTTTCAGTGTGCTCATGGACGACCTTCCATGGTCCCGTTGGTCCACCTCGGGCAGAACAGTATGTTTGGAGCTCGGGATGCGGAGACTGATGGGGGAGAAGCTGGGGAGCTAGTAAGCGCTTTGAGGAAGTGGAAACGGAGGTTTCGCGGGTAGCTCAGCGTCGGTAGTCAACAAATTGAATTCTACGATCATCGCCGAACCCAAGCTGAAGCTGTTGTGAGCAGACTTTTGACAGCCACAAGACAGAGCCAATTCACCAGGCCGACGATATCGTCATCAAACGCACTTTGATGCCATTGGATTGTGGGGCAGCCGGAGGCCTCGTCAACCCACGAGCTCAACACTGACGAGATGGTCCGGGCTGTCAGACTGGATGTTTGCTGATGAGGTGGTCTGGGCGATCGGTTTGGAGGTTGATCTCTCTCCAGAAGCGCGATCTGCAGCGCTCCTCCAGACGCTTTGAGACCTGTGCCAGGGCTCTAGCATGGCTAAGGGTGCAGTGGGTGGTGATCATGTCCTGAATTCCCGTCGCGCGGGGGTCACAACAAAACACGCAGGAGGAGGACGGCTCGTGGCCCTGCCAGCGCTGCCAGGGCCGGGCTACGAGAGTGGCAGCTGGGCTAGAACGACGACGACTCTTCCAGCCGGGAGCTGGATGCCTTCGTCGCCCTCCTGGAGGATCTGGATTGCGACCCGGTCGAGGCCACCTGGCCGGAAGAGAAAGAACCCCTGGCAGTTGGAGCCCGCCGCCGCACCAGCCAGGGCGGGAGCGACCAAGGGTAAACAACCCAGGCCACCAGGAGCGGAGAGCGGCGCTCTCGGTGATGAGCTGTACGACAAGGCAGATATCATCCTCAAACAGGCAGACAACCCGTCTAATGACATCGCCTTCCTGGCGGCAAGCGCCGCCTTCGTAATGACGACAACGGGAGACACATCCGTCAAGGAGGCAAAACACGAGGAGAAGACGAGAAGGAATTTGAAAGGTTTCTTCCCCTGGGGGGGTACCTGAAGTTTGTTGAGTTGTGGCTGACAGCAAAGAAAGTGTCGGACTTGGCATTTTTTACACAGCAGTTTAATACCATGTGTGTCAATGTTGCACAATACATGTTGCACAATGATATCGTTTCATACGATTTCGTAAGGTCGGGATTTCTCATTGTCTCCTTTTGTTCTTGCTGTCTTCTCATGCCCCTGTCGTCTTCTGGTGTCCCTTCTGCGTCCTCTTCACTTCGGCCTTCCCATATCCCTTGCCCTCACATGTGACTGGTGAGCTTGAAACCCCCTAACTCCATGCCATGCAGTCAGCCAGCCGGCAGCACCCTGCTCACTCCATTTCTTCTCTTTTCCAGTTGCTCAAGAGCTTATACCCAACGAAATCGTCACCTCCCATGCCTCCATCGTGATCCCAACCTGCGTCCTGCCGGTGCCCATTGTTGGCCACGAAAGCTGATTTTGGCTGTTAGGATCTGCTGACTTGACTTTCGAGATGGCCGATATATTGTAAACCCCTGACCTTTCCCTGAGTTTGGCTCATTTCTCGGTTACCTTCCTTCACCTTACAAGACCAAGATTCAAGATATACCAGAACTTCAAATTGTTTTATCTCCTTAACACTCGACACTTACTTATTACCAAGCACCACCCACGTGCCCCTCCCCCTCAACATTCTCATCCCAATCCCTCTCCAACCGCCACGCGTCCTCCGCCTTCCTCCCCGCCGCCACCAGGTCACACCCGCGATGGCCCCATTTCTCCGCAAACACATTCCTCCCCGCATCAATCCACATCTGGATACCCGCCTCAAACCCATCCCCATCCCGATAAAACGGCTCCCCCTGCCCACCCCTCTGCTTCGCCTGCCATGTATTCCTCAAGGCATTCCCATTTCGGTACTTGTCCCTCTCCATACGAAACGCCACATCCACCAACCTCTCCCACGACTCCCCATGCCGATCCACCCACCTCTGATGCTCCCTCTCCCTCTCCTTCCGCTTCGCCTTCTCCTCCGCTGTCTCCTCCCTCTTCTTACCACCATTCTCCCCCGCAATCCCACCACCCCAAAAGTTCGAACTCCCCCTCCACCGGGCCCTGGCCCCGGGAATCCGCAGCAGCGCTCCAACATCCTCCATCACGGATCCCACGTCGGTGATGATCCCGATCTCGCTCTCGCCCTGCCAGTACCCGGCCCACATTAGTCGGAGGTAGGTGTCGCAGTCGGAGGCATAGTAGGGGATTTGCGTGTCCCATCCGCCGATGGAGAGGACGGCGTCGCGGTTGACGAGGGTTAGGTGGTCGTAGTCGAAGAAATGGTGCGCCCATTTTACAGCGGGGGAAGAGGATGAGGAGCGGTGGGGGAAGGTGGAGGAGGAGTGGGAGGGGGTGTTGAGACGCCGGAGCGTTTGGACGGCGTTGGTGTAGAGCGAGGAAGGTGGGGTGGCCGTCTCGTTGGAGAAGACGACGAGGTCTTGGTGGGACCAGAAGAAGTAGGGGTGGGAGTTGGTGAGTGCTGTCCTGGGAGGGGGTTAGTGATCTGGAGGGGAGGGATTTTGGGCCGAGGGCGTACCAGAGGTAGAAATTTTGGAGCTGGGAGAAAGTGAGGAGGGTTGGTGTCTAGTGGTGTTCATTGTCAGCAAACGTTCAGAGGTACATCGGGAAGCAAGCCACGGCATGTATGTACCGTAATGACATTCACGCCCAACAACCCCAACTGCGTGTGGTTCAGGTAGGACGGGTTCTGCAGTGAGAGCTTCCTCTCCTTGTTTGCCAACATCACTCCCGTGTTCTCCACGACGTAGATATCCTCCGCGGGCCATCCCGCCGCAATGTAGCTCACAACGCACTGCAGCAGCTGCGGCCAGTTGCGGGTGAAGCCCACAAACAGTGGTGTCTGCTCCGGGTAGTGGTGTCTCGGAGGGCGGTTGATCTCTGGAGCGCGAAGGAGGTTCTTCTTCGGCGGTGGGTTCTGGGAGAGGAGCGGAAACGGGTCCCGAATGGGGGGCGACGACTCGGGGGGCGACTTGTACGTTTTCTTCTTCTGGCTGACGTTCGGGTCACCCCAAACGTATGGGAAGAGCGGCTCAGGCTGCTGCGTTCCGCCCCCATTCTTGCCTTTGTCGGGGAGGAAGTGGCGATACCTGCTAGTCCATGTGTTCAGAGAAAGCAACGAGGCCCCGGACCGGTTCGAATGCAACAGGCAGCCGTAGATAAAGATGGCGGCAAGGGAAAGAAACAGCGTCCGGTGCCGCGCCCGGGGGGACATGCGAAACCTTCGAGGCATGGTGAAGTATCAGATTGAGTTGGCTGTGCCTTTCGTGGCCTGGAAGATGAGACAAGATAGGAATACGTCCAGTCTCTGAGATCTTGTTAGCGACAGAATCGAAGTTCTGGAGGAGCTTGTCACAACCATGGAGAATCCGCTGGATTGGAAATGACCTTGTGGGATCTGCTTATGTCTCCCGGACCTGCATGAGTGACGCAGTTCCGCTCCAGTCCTCATGATTAATACACACGGAGCACTGGGCGGTGAGAAATGAGGCCTTGTCATCAGCTGTAGTTGGAACGTCATGCCCGAGCACACCGTGTGACTCTCGATTCCCATTTTCTCCCCTATTTTCCGACCCCCACTCAACGCTGTACCGACAACTCTATCCACCCATCCAGCCGAAGACCAAAGCATAGTATCTCCCGGCACAAAAACAAGTATACAGAAGAAGGATATTAACAAAACCGTACAGGCAAGGAAAATTAGTTGGCCAGGGAATAGAAACAGAAGAAAACGAAAAGAAACGGAACGAGAGGAACCCAGGTCCGGCAGCTCGCTCGGCTGGCCACGGCCCTGTCCATCCAAGCCCAGAGCCAGCCAAGGGGTATGTAACTAAAAATAACAAAAGAACAGAGTCAACGAAATAGAGTGATGACAAAAGAGCCCCACCACGGACTCCCGATGACCGCAACTTGAACAGACAGCAGCCGTCCAGCTTTGTGCCCTCGACAAAGCAGCATGAGCCCCATGAGCATACTGTAAAACAAAAAGAGAAAAGCAGCACACAAAGAAAAGGGAAAAAAGAAAGTAGACCTCCTGGTATCGTGTCCACTACTAAAACCAAACCGTGCCACAACTCAAAAAAAGACCAACTGTACTTCCGATCGAAACTCTCCAACACCAAGTCCCCATCACGATCCCCAAACCCTCAACCCCCCACCACCATCACCAACCAACTCACTCCTCATCAACCCCACCCAAACCCCCCGGGCCCCGATCTCGACTACTCTTCTTCCCTAACCTCAAAATACTCGTACTCAACCTCTTCCTCACACTTCCCACCCCGTGCCCCATAATCGAATGCCCATGTTGTCCCTGCTGCCCTCCCTGCCCCTGCCCATTCCCAGACAAACCGCCATTCGCATGCTCATAATAAACCCTCATCTCCTTCTCCGACCCGCCCCCACCCCCACCAGGGCCACCAAAACCCTCCACTGACTGCCTACCAGCAAGCTGTGGACTACTCCCATTCCCACCACCGACTATCGCACTCGCCGAGCGCGAGTGGGCATTACTGTTGTTCATTCCGCGCTCAACACTACCAAAGCGCGCCCCATTGTTGTGGTTGTTACTCTCGCTCTGGACACGCTGCAAAGGATTTCCGTTCAGCGGGGACACGTGTGGGGCAGACGGGATGGCCGGCATGACGCGGAAGAAACTGCGTCTGTTGGTTGAGACCTTTGACGCTCCACCACCGCCAGTACCGTTTACGGGGGGGTTGCCCTTGGCTGCTGCAGATGATGGAACTTCACTGCCGTGGACTGGACAGCTAGGGTTGTGCTGGTGGTGGGGATGGTCGCCGTTTGTGGTGTGCGCGTCCCTCTGGTCCTTGTTCTTGCGGCCGCCGAGGAAGCTGAGGCGGGCGCCGCGGCCTTGACGGAGGGCAACGGGCTGGACAATGCCGGTTGTTGCGTCGTCTGTCGGGGTGCCGTTGGGGGCAGGGTTGGGGATGGAGTGCGGGAGGGTGTTGGTTGGGGAGGAGCGCGGCCAGGTTGGCGAGGGTGTGGTGGTCAAGTGATCGCGGACGGGTTGGGCAGGTGTGAAAATGGCGATTTCGGGGGCGTAGCTTGATTCGAAGACTGTGACTTTCATGTCAGCGGTTATGCTTTGAGCAAGTCCTTCAAAGATAGACGTACACCTCTGAAGATCGTCCACATGCCTCAAGAGGAACTCGTTCCCGCTCTTGGCAAACGTCGCCAGACACCGCTTGAGCATGATAGCATGATCCACGAGCGCCATCTTAATGGCATTCTCCTGGGCATCCAGCTCAGGCGCCTCGGCCTCCTCCGCGTCAAAGTCACTTCCCCTCGCCGAATCCGTTCCCTCCCTCCACATGCCCGGAACTAGATCCCGATACGCCACCACGCTATTCTCCGAAATAGGATTCACGCTGATAGCCACCGCATCAACCAGCAACTGCGTGTTCTCCTCCCCACCCTCACCCTCAGCCACCTTCTTCTCCAGCGCGGACATCTCCATCGTCTTGCGCACAATCCTCTCCAGCGCCGTCTCCTTCGCCCCCAAATGCACCTCATGCACATCCACAATCTCGCTCCTCCTCAAAATCGTCGGAAACGGCTCCGCGGTCGTAAACACCAACTTCTCCGCATAATGCTCCTGCACCGGGCCCGTGGTATTCCTCCTCGACGTAACCGAAAACATCTGCGGATGCGCCGACACCAGGTAATCTCTAATAACCTGTGGCACCCTGGCGCGCTGGTAGACATGATGAGCGAGGTCGCGGTGGGGGCTGAGCATGGAGATGACGAGAAACTGGCCCTCGACGTCGTCGATGGCGTCGCTGGTGACGATGCGCGCGGCCGGGTACATCTCCTGCATGCGGTCGGTGAAGCTGCTGGTGCGCTCGGCGGGGGAGCCCTCGAAGACGAATTCCTTGTCGCGGACAGAGGCTGGGAAGCCCAGGCCTTTGAAGACGACTTTGAAGTATTTGGGGACTAGCTTGTCGCTCTTGGCGACGGTTTCGTAGATGGAGGCGATGGCGCGCTCGGTGCGCGCGAGCTTGGAGAAGTCGAAGATGTTGCTCTCGTACTGCGCCTGGAGTTCCTTGTAGGCGGCCAGGGCGCTGCTCCAGGCCTCGCCGTCCTCGAAGTGCTTGATCATGGCGAAGTAGATGCGCTCCTTGCGTTCGAAATGGGTCTGGGCGGGGAAGTCCGGGTCCTGGAGGGCGGGCGTGCTGCGCAGCGGGTCCCAGTCGTAGAGATCGGCGTGCAGGCGCAGGGCGAGGCCGGCCTCGGCGTGGTTGCGGGCTTCGGCTTGGAGATTGGCGAGCTGGTGGACGTAGCGGATGAAGATGTCCTCCTTTTGCATGTCGCGTAGGAACTCCATAAGCCGCAGGCGGTGGATGAGATGAGATGCCTCACCAGACCCATCACCGCTACGCACCGCGACCAGCAAATCCAAGAACTCGTCCACCGTATCAGTGAGCTCTCTGATGGCCGCATACAGGGGCTCCCCTTGACCCGTCGCCAGCGGCTTGAACCTCTCAAGTAGCTCGCCGACAAACAGCTTCTGCAGTATGCTCTCCGTCAGCGGCTTCGACTTGAAGTAGACATCCAAACAGTCAATCATCTCCGTTTGAATGACCGACAAATCCTCACTCAGCGTCCACTCGCTGACAATCATGGTCTGCAGCACCTCAACCGCCATCCCCCTCAACCCCTGATGCACACTTAGGCACAGCTCAACAATCGGCCCGACCAGCGTCGGGACGTACTGCACCTGGTATCCGCCCATCTTCGACAAGCCATACCTCGCCCTCTCCTCAAGCGTCGTCTCCCACCCAATAGCCTCCCACGTCTTCCTCAGCAAATCCGCCCCCGTCTCCCTCACATCCCCCGCGATCTTCCACGCCGCCCTGCGCTTCTGCTCCGGAAACGTCTCGAGAGCCAGGCGCGGGCTACCAACCAGCTTGAGCAGCGTCATGAAGAACAGCTTCCACAGCTCCGTGTTGAACGCCTCGGCGTCGTCCGGGTCGGGCAGGAAGCTGTCCAGCAAGATGCCAGCGAGGTACTGCAGCGTGCGCATGGTGGATTTATGGTGGAAGATGTGCACGGAGAGCCAGTCGGCAGGGAAGGCCTCGCCCTGCTGGAGGATAGTCATGTGCACGCGCAGGCACGAGTCGACGATGACGTGGAGGTCGTCTTCTGCGAGCTCGAGTTGCATACCTGCGGGGGAGTTGGAGAGGGCGGAGAGGATCGCGGAGAGCTCGACGAGAGCTTCTTCGAAGATGGGTTTTGCGGCGGTGACAGGTTTGCTGGGGAAGGGGTAGGCGGTGGGGAAGAGGAGGGAGAGGCGGTCTTTAGGTTTCTTGGGGACAGCCTGGAGGGCGAGGTAAGATTGGATGATCTTTGGGATGTAGTCTGGGATTTCGGGGCCGAGGTGGTCGATCTGACTGGCAAGCACGGAGCAGCAGAGGCGAACTTGATCCTTCCACTGGTCGGTGACCTCGTCGATGTGACCCCAGTGCGGTGCGATCCAGCGGACGGTGTTGGCGCTCAGCGCAGACCGCTGTTCGGGCTGGGAGAAGATGTCGAGTTTGGCGTAGTTGATGATCAGGACCAGCTTGTAGAGCACGAGCTTTCCTTTGACGGCGGCGCACGAATCCATGAAGTCGATGGCAATATGCAGGATCTCCTCCGTGGTCAACAGCCCGGCGAGCTCCGGAAGCCAGGTGTGGAAGTGCTGGACGGCCAGTGTCTGACTGCCCACCAGGACTGGAGCGCTGCTGCGCATCATCTTATCGAGCGCCTTGAAGATAACTCTCAGATGGCGCGTGAAGCCCGGGTTTGAGCTGGTGATGCCGATGCCCGCCTCCTTTGCCTTCTGTTGTCCCCGGGCATGTGTAATGAACTTGAGGATGTGCCGGGCAACCTTGAAGGTAGCACGCAACTTTCGCGCAGTTTCAGGTTCGGTAGGCTTCGACAAGAGTCTGGTAAAGGACCGCACCAAGCAGACGGTTGCAAACGGGTAATTGAACCTGCTCTCGGCGTACTGGTCGACCAGCGGGGCCAGGTTGAAACGCCTGTCGTGGACGATGTCGAGCACGCGCACCAGCGCCGTGAAGACGAGGTCCTCGTAGTCGTCATTGCCGGAATAGTCAACCAGAATACCAAACAGCGCATCCAGAACGTCGTTCAGCAGCTTGACAACCTCGATCTCGGGGACGAAGATGAACTGCTTCAACAGAACCGGGATGCCTTCTCGAGACGAGTCCTTCCAGGCGAGCAGGCCCAGTATGATCCTATCCTGGGAAAACCTAGTGCTGCAAAGGTATGTCTCGACGCGGACCATGGCGAGCTGCGCGTTGGCGTCGTTCTGCTCGCCCTTGCCCCGATGAGTAAAGGGCAGACTGAGGTATCCGCCCTTGGTCGGCGAGGTGGACTGGGCAATAGACGTGTTTTCGTCGAGCCTGTAAAGCATCAAGGCATGCGGCCCGTCGCGGATGAAGGCCTGGTGGTCCCACAACGGCATGTATGCAACGGCGAACGGCGGGTTCGGCGCATCGGCGAGATACATAACGACATGCCCTTGGTGGACATCCTGCGGTGCGAGGGTAAGCTTGATGGATTGTCGCCATGGCTCCCCGCGCTCTGCGACCACCGTCTTCCAGATGCTGGCCGGTTCACCGTTGGATGACGGGCAGATGCAGTTTTCTACAGGCTCGCCGTTCGGCCTGCGCACCTCGAGGGTGAGCTGGAGATTGTTGCCATGGATGCTGGCTGGAACTGGGTTCGGGCTGCCGCCGTACCGCGACAAAAGGGCCTGCCTGCCCAGAACAGCCTCCTCGATTGTGAGGTAGATGTCAGACCTCGTCTTTGTTGGCGCACCGGCAAACCCCATCTTGTTTGTTTTGCAAATATTCGACAGCACTGTCGGTGTCGCCTTGATGAGGGCATCCGCATCCGGATTGTTGAACGCCCGCAAGTGAACCTGGAGGCGCTCTGTCCTCTTCGACTTTTCATAAGCGCCCGTCTTGCTGTCCAGAATCTCCCTGATCACTGGGTCCCAGTCGTCACCCGGCTCTGTGGTATGCCTGGCGGACGGCGACCAGATGCCAATAATGTGCTCCACCTCTTCGCCCTGCTTCATGATGTTATTTAGCTTCAAGACTCCGACACCCACGGTCCTCTCAGCAGTCTGGGTGACGTGGCCATCCACAGAAGCGCGGCCGGCCTTAGAATTTGCGGTGCTCGGGGGCGCGCCATCCCTGCTCTCGGCGCCTGCTGTGGACGGTGATACGGCCTCTTCGGGCTGTTCCGACAGCGAATCGAGGCGGGCGTTGCCCCTGGAAAAGGTAGATCTTGAGCCCTTTCCCGGCCACATCCGGCTCCTGCGCATTGATTTGTTGCCCATGGACAGTGGCGGTTTCGAGTGTTCCTTTGAGAACTGCGGCAAGGCCTGTGACATGGTCCCGGACCGCGAGCTGGGCTTAGCAGCAACGACCTGATAGGCAGTGCGGATCTTGACGACGAGGAAGAGTTCCGAATCGATGGAGGGGACATCGCCAATCTCTGCAGCAGTCAGGTCGGCAAAGAGGGTGCCCATTTGGGTGTTCCTGGCCACGTGGACCATCTGCCCGCCGGCGGGCATCTCAGCCGTGTAGGTCTCGGAGAGGGGCATCAGCAGCCCTCCGGAGGTTTTGGCGGCCAGGTAAAGGACGAGAGTGGTGGCTTCTGTGGAAGCGCCAGCAAAGCTGCCGATGTTGACCAGCAAGTGGTGGAGTGCCGTCAGTTCGATCGGCTGTGTCGGGGTCTCGTCCAGCAGGCTCATGACGGACTGCAGTTTTGTTATCTCGACAACGGAGTCATCCCCGGTGAGCACCCGGCCGCGGGTTTGCGGGTCTCGCACAATCACCTCTCCTCCACACAGCTTGTTGACGCGCACCAGGTCCCAGACGGTCTTCTCGCGCAGGGCATCGTACTCCCGTGTGGTCAGCACATCGTGCAGAAATTGTTGCCTGGCCAGGTTGAGAGTAGTGACGAGCTTTGACATGGTGTCTAATTTGGCGTACTGTCGCGACAGCAGCAGCTCGTGGAGGTTCGTGGAGTGCCATTCTCGGAGGCAGGAGGCAATCTCGTCGATAAGGGGTTCGGAGGCGGATGTCGAGGTCTCATCGCCAATCTTCAGCATCGGCACTGGGGCCTGTGGTCGTGGCACATTCGGATCGCGTATGATAGGGACTGAGAGTGGTCCTTGGGTACCGTTTGGCCAATCTGAGTGCTCCCTCCAGCCTTTGGAAGGTGGGACCTTTGGCCTGTCTTTCCTCCCCGTCTTCTCGGCATTGTTCCCCTCTATCCCACTCTTTGCTGAATCCCCTTCTCCTGACTGTACAGGTGACGAAGCTAGTGCCGAAGCGCCTCCATCTCCGGTTCCGATCTCGTTCTCGTGGGTCTCGTCGGCCTCGCCCAGCACTTCACGGACCTCGACGCAACTTCGCGGGAAGATGCCGCTGAAGACGCGCGCTTCCAGAGTTTGGCCCTTGACACTCGTCAGGCCGGCCAGCAGACTTGGGGGCTGGACCAGGTATCCACGCAGCCAATTGCCGTCGGGGGTCTCTTCGATGATGTACAGCTCGTCGCCCAGTTCGAGGGGGAGGTCGAGTGGGCTCACGGCGGCAAAGGGGTATGTCGCTACAGCGAAGGCGATGCGAGGCAGCGGTTGCCAAGGCATGTTGGCTGGCTGGACGGCATCTATGATCTATGTGGGAGGTAATCGCGTCGTCGTGGATGTCTCGGGAGAATTTCGTGGAGGTTGAATTTCGGCACAATGCGCACGCGTGCGCGTTCTGAAGCTTCAGGGTTCCGGAACCGCTGGGTCGGGTGGTCAAGCGTTGTTTGTCTGGTTTAGTTGTGGTCGTCGGGCGAGGGTCTCGAGCGGGTCTCGGCGCACGGAGGTTGCGACAGGCGGGAAGGGTTGGGGAAGTGTTTTGGAATTGCAATGGTGGTGATTTCGGGCGTTCTCATCAGGGGCAGCACCCCTTCTGCGTCGACTTGGCATGGGCCGTGGCTCCTCGGCCAGCAGGGGTTAGGATCAGCTCCCGATCGTCTAATCGGGTGAATTCATGTGTCGAACAGAAGGGGAGGCGGAGTGCAGGGAAGCGGCCAGTTTCCGCTGCCGATTAATTTAGCAGTCGGGGAGCAAATGCAGTCATCAAAATGGCCCCTTGACTTTGCCAGGGGGGAGCTTGAGAAAGATGAAGATTACGGTTGGATGGATGTGCTTCGTCCGTGGCTGGTTGACGTGCACGGTTTCAGGACAACCTGGAACCTGGAAGATAGAAACGAACAGCACGGCGGGAGCAACCCCGAAAATGAACCCGCTGGAAGCGAAAGAGAGCCCTTCCAAAAAGAAGGTCCGAACTGCGCAAGCAACCTGAGCAGCAGCAAGGGGAAGAAATGGTTGAGCACGAGTGGATCCTGGAAGGGGACGACCCGGCGCGATTGTGGGAACCGAAAAAAGTTGGGTGGGTCCTGGCCCCAGGAACGCGCATGGACCTCGCGTGGCTTCACCAATTGCAGTGCTCCAATGCACCCAATCATCCAATGCGGGGCCAAGTCATCCAATTGCTCGGTTCGTCACAAGTCGAGTCCACGCCAAAGAAGCATCTCATCCATGGAACATCACTCGCGGCCCAAGGTGCGGATTGCTTCCTTCTTGACACTCAGCAAACTGAATGCCCGGTTCAGCGTTTTTTTTTTTCCTTCCTCATTTGGCAAACTTGTGTTGGTTTGTCTTCGCATCAGGAAGCCTCAAGTTTCATGTGCCACATCCCATTCTTTTCCGCAAAAGCGTCCATCTTTCAGGGGAAACTCAGACCCACCCCACCACAACCACACCTCCTGCATGATGCCCAATTCGGCAATTTGTAAACAAATGCCCCTGGCCGCCAACAAACTGCACCACAAGACCAAATGAGTCGCAACCAGAACACGAATCTTGATGAAGACAAAAGAGGTACGGAAAATCGAGAATAAAGCAACCCCGATTGTTTAAGGATAATTTTCTATGGACGGCATCTTCGAAGACAACCCGACAAAGTTTACATCTTCCATTGATTCATGTGTCATGAGACATCCGACTATCGCTATGCATAGGCTAGACTCAAGGAAATAAAACAAAAGAAATATCAATCACATACATCCATCTCATATATATCGTCAGAAATTATTCATCCGACGTCTTAGCATACCTCATTCAGTCCTCACCACCACCCTTCTAGAGCAACCCCCCACAGCTCTTGCCCCTCTTCCCTTTCAACGCCCCAGTCGCCTTTGCCTTCTTCTTCCCCGTGTCCTGCTCCTCAACAGGCACCGAGACCGTGATCTTAACTGTCTCGGTCTCGTACACCGTCTCCTCCACGGTCTGCGGGATAGCAGTTACCACCGTCGACACCGTCTCCGTCTCGGTCACCACGCTGACACGCACTGTCTCGGTGACCGTCTCGAACACTCGCACCGTCTTGTGCTGCGTCACAAACGGGCCGGGGACAAAGACGGCGGATGTTGAGGCCGAGGAAGAGGGCGTGGCGTGGTTGTTGCATTGCTCCTCTTCGTCCGAGTCGAGTTCTGAGTCGACATCGTCGTCATCAGACTGGTTGTTTTCCGCGAGTTCGGTGGAGGCGGCTGTGTTGAGGTCGGCTTGAAGAGCTTCAACTGGGGCGTCAAATTCGGGTCCGGTAACGGTCTCCTCGGCAGAGCTAGGACCATCCACGGGAGGGCTCAAAAGTGCCTCGTCCGTGTCCATGGGTGCTTCTGGAGCAGCCGCCAGTCCGTCCTCGACGAAATCCCGGGGATCAATTCTCTCACCAGTCTCCGTTGTCGTGTCTTGCACAGCCTCAATCTCCTCGGCAGGCGGCGCTTCACCAACCAGGCTCACAGGGAACTGAGGCCCCAAGAGTGCGATAATATCCGTCCAGGATGTGAAGTCGAGAGTCACTTCCTCAATCAGGACCTCAACCTCCGCGGCTTCCCCAGCAACCTCCTCAGTAACCTCCTCGGCAGTGGGAACGGTCTCAGAGTCCGAGGTCACTGAAACCGGTTGCTGCTCTGTCTGCTCAGCCACAGAGACCGAAGCCTCCTCTGTTGCCCTCTCCACCAGCGCCGACACCTCAACCACAGTGTCAGCAGCGGTACCCGACCAACTCTCCTCCACAACTCCAGAAACCACCTCCTCCACTCTGGCAGAAACAAAACTCTCCACTCCCATCTCCACCTCCTTCTGCACCGGCGCCTCATACTTCACCACCACCGCCGGCTCCCTCACAACAGGCTGCAGCCCCGTCTCCCCCATCCCCGGCCGCCGCACCATGACAACCACAAACACGCACAACACAATAATCGCCACGTTCTTCGGATCCCGCAGCAGCACCTTGAACGCCTCCATCAACAACTCGACAAAGCCCGAGTTTTCGTCAAACGTCCTTGGGGGCTGCTTGACGGCGTTCTGTCGGCGGTCTTGCGAGTAGGTGTCGTGGGAGGCGTAGGAATCGTGGGGGTGCCGGCCGTCGGTGAGCAGCATTGGCATTGGTGGGGGCGCTGGGGGCGCTGGGGTGTGGGTTTGAGAGTAGGGATAATGTTGCTGTTGGGGATGGTGCTGTTCGGTGGGCATGGGAGGGGCAGGGGTAGGAGCTTGCTGCTGCTGGGGAGGCACGTCGCCGTAGATCTCGCGCATGCGCTCCTCGTCGCGGCGTTGACGTTCGTCGGAGTCGTCGATGGTCTCGCTCTGTCGGAGAGGGGTGCCCGGGCGGGTGTGGTGCATGAGCGTCGGGGTGCCCGCGCGGATGAGGGAGTTGGAGGAGGATGACTGGGGACGGGCAAGCTGCATGGCCAGCGGATGCGGAGAAGAGAGCCGCGCTGCTTGGGCCTCCAGCTCCCGCTCAACAGCCGCATCGATCTGCTGCTGCCGGCTCTCTGCCCGCATCTCCTGCTCCAGCGCCATCTCCCGCTTCACCTCAGCCTCCAGCTCCGCCTCGCGCGCCCTCTCATCCTCCTGCCGTCGCTGTTCCTCCATCTCCATCTGCAGCGCCGCCAGCTTCTCCAACTCCCCATGCACCCCAGCCTCCACAATCGGCTCAACCTCCACATCCACCCGCTCCATCTCCTTCCAGCAGGCCTCCCACGCGCCAGCCTTCATCAGCCCATTACTCGCATACACCTTGACGCGAAACATCCTCCCCGCCCCCAACGCCTCCATCCTAATCTCCTCCCTGCACGTCCTACACCAATGCCTCTTCCCCTCCTCCTCATCCTCACTCTCCTCCTCCTCATCCAAATCCTCCACCATCACATTCGCCGGCCCCAAATAATGCCCACACTCCAATATCCTCGCCCTCTTCCTCGCCGGCAACTCCAGCGCCTCCAACAACCTCTCCTCCAACACCTCATAATCATCCCTCGGATGCGGCAGCAACACCCCCCTCTCCAGCACCGTATCCCCCACGCGGTCCTGCAGCTCGCGCCACGCGTCCCGCAGCGCCATCAGCCCCTCTCCATCCACCCTCCCCTTCCCAATCCCACTCTTACTTTCAAGCACCCCATCCAACCCATCCACCACCTCCCCCCACCCCCACCTCAGCGGCAACAGCGTCACATGCAACAGCACCAACGGCGCCTCTTCCCTCCTCCCTGCACCACCACCACTAAACCTCGGCGGTGTCCCCCGCCCTTTAGGCGAGTACTGTTGTCCAGTTGGACTACCCAACATTCTCCCCAACCCCGAACCCGCCGACCCGGGCCTCTTCGTCAGCGGTGATGACCTTGCTGGTGGGTCACCGCCAAAGACACTCGGCGTTGGGCTAGCCATCATCTGCACCGCGCGCATTTCCGACGGGGTGCGGAAGGGGACGCGGCGGGTGGTAGGGACAAAGGGGGTGTTGTTGTCAGTGTCATACTGGGAGAGGCCTGAGATGGCGGAGAAGTTGGAGATGTTGCGCGGGGAGGGGTATTTGTTGGCGCCGCGGCCGGTGGTGGTTGAGGTGGTGGTGGTGGTGGAGGCGTAGGAGTCCCGGCGGTGGATGAGGGAGGGGGAGGAGGGTTGGGGGAGTTTGGATTGTTTAGATTGTTTCGCTTGGGGGTTTTGGACATGGTTGAGTCTTCTTCCTCGTCGTTGGAGTCGAAGGTGGGGGAGCAGAGGGAGCTGCGCGCGCTGTGGCTGCTGAAGATTTCTTCTTCCGAGTCACCGGGGGAGGTGTGGGAGTCTGTACTGGAGATGGAGCGGGAGGGGATGTGGCGGGTTTGGGTGGGGGATGTGGGGGTGTCGTCGGGGAGGTAGGTGTCGTGCGAGGCGGTGCTGAGGAGGGAGTTGTCGAAGGCGGCCTCTTCGTGCTCCTCGATGACATGGCCGCTCTTGCGCTTCTCGATCTTGGCGACGACGGCGCGCGCGGCGGCCTGGATGAGGGCTTCGGTGCGGAGCGAGGTCTTGCGGTCGCCGATGGTATGATGCGGAGTGCCGTCATCCAAGGGAATATCTTGCGGCAACGCGCCGGCCTCGTCTTCAGCGGGGGCTTCGGCACTTGAAAACTCCTCATCTGCGGCGGGGTCGTCGGCATCATGCATCTCGGTTGCAGCATGTGCTTCGGCAGTGGGCTTGCTGGTAGGGTGTTCGGCTTCTGATGCAACATCTGGCGTGACCTGTGGGGCCAGCACTTCCTCATCATGCACCTGGTCTTCCTGGTCCTCGACGATAGAAACAGGGTCCTCGGAGAGAGTTGTGTCAACCGGCGCAACTTCAGCGTCCGGTTCTAAGGGTGCCTCAAATTCTGGGGTCGGATCTGTGGCGAGCTCGGCTTCGGCGGGCGGGGCATCCTCCCCTGCTGCGACGGTTACTTGCGCCGCGTCCTCAAGGCCGGCAGCCGATGCCTCCTCGGAAGCAGTGTCGACCGTTGAAACATCATGCTGTGCCTCAACCGCCGGCTCTGGCTCGGCAATCTCCGTCGGTAGTTGTTCTTCTGCCGCGGCGATCGTCTCCGACACCGAAGCGGCAAGCTCTTCTTCCGCAGGGCTGCTGGAGTTGTCTTCCATCGATTTCTGTGTTTCGTTCATTTCGTCGTTCGTAACCATCTCCTCAGAGACATCAGGGACAGCAATAATCTCCTGTGGCTCCGGTGAAGGCGGCATCTCGTGGATGGGTGTCTCGTCCATTGGTGTGCTCAGACAAGAGGAGTCGACATAAATGCTAAAGTCCAGATCTGATCCTGGAGTCGTCGGTTGCATCTTGAGGAAACAAAGTTTAACAAAGCGGCGCGAGACGCAATTGTTGTTTATACAAACGGCATGCGTGCCTCAGGGGCTCCGGGCAACGAGGAATGCCAATGGGAAGATCGGGACGGGTGGGGAGTGATGAGCTGGCAGGCGACGAAATGTCGAGGCGATGTCAATGTTTTGGTGGCGGGCGTTCCCGACTGGTCTGGGGCGCGGTTGAGGGCCAGGGGGGACGGCGGTGACAGGCTCTGGATGGACCGCAATGGGCCGCGATGCGCTGGGCGATGCGATCCGGGCCAATGTGCGCCGAGTAAACAAAGCGTTGCTGGGGTGATGGGCGACAATCCGCCCCGCATCGTGCCTTGGCGTGCCATGATGCTGTCTGAGATGTTGTCCCTTGTGCCACTACAGCCGCCTGGAATTTGGGTGCAGAAAGCCGTCTGACGTCGTGGTTGAAGAGACATTGTTTGGGCGGTTGGGCAGCAATTTCGAGCCGAGACCTTGGGACTTCGTCTGAACTTGCAGTTGAGTCTAAGGCTCTTCCTTGCCCGCGATCCGAGCTGCAGAAGGTTGTTCCTGGCTTGACGTCACCCAAACCAGACGACCCACAAGGACACCCCAAATCCACAACTGCTGGCCTCATTCATGCGTAGAGGAGCATGGATTCCCACATCTGTGTTGATCTCTCCTCCATGCCCGTTGTTTAAATCATTGCTGAAAGAGTGAAGAACGCCAATTACGATTACTTTCTGAGACTGAAACCATTGCGACTGCTGTCCTCTGCCTTCTGATCCTTAACCTCGCCACTCCTGCCCCTGGCACCCCTATCTTCCATGAAGCTTACCTACCCGCGATGCTCTTGTTTGTTCTGCCATACTGACGCATCCAGCACAAGCTCAGCGCCGACATGACCACCGCGAGCGCCCACTGATCTCCCAGCTGGCCCGTGGCACCCGCCCCCTTCAGTTCCAGCATAAACACATGTTTCGTTGACCACACGCTCTCAAACAACAGTTCCGCAAGCACTTCGCCATCAACATTCCCGTCCTCGGCCTTTGAAGTGCTCAAAGAACCCCCCTCGCCCCCACCCGTCCTACCCCAAACCCCGACCAAGCGGTACTCCCGACTCCCCTTCCCCTTCCTCCCTCCCTTCCGCCATTCAAACTCAGCCCTCCCCACCCTCTCCCCCCCATCCACCCCCACAACCCCATCAACCCCAAACCTCCACCCCACTCCCTCCTCTCCCCCCTCTCTCCACCTCACAGCCCTCACCTCCTCCACCACATCCTCTGCGCCATCCACCACCGACGGCAACACAAAAACCGCCCTCGGCACAAAAAACACCTTCAATATCGACAACCGCACCCGATCCCCGGCCGCAGCCAGGACGGGATCTGTCGCGTTCGGCCCGCTGTGCAGGTAGTACCCGCGCCCGCCGGAACCGAGTGGGCCACGAGAGGTGTGCCCGAAGTGTAGTTCGATGAGGTGTAGGAGGTCGGAGGGGGTGGCGCCGCAGAGGTGGAGGGTTTTGAGGGAGGAGGAGGTGTAGGCTAGGTGGAAGTTCATGATGGGGGGGAACTTCGGTTTGAAAGGGCGGTGGGGTGGGTGGGAGGAAGGGGGTTTGTTGAGGTTGGAGTCGTTGTTGGTGGAGGGTGCGGGGGGATGGTCCATCTTTGACGGTTGGACCCTGGGTGGAGGTGAGGTCATCTTTGTGAGGATGTGGGTGGCTGGAAGGTATGGAGTGCGTGATCGGCGGCCCTTGATGTTTTAGGATATGGTTCAAGCAAGCTATCTTGAGTTGAGAGGCTGTCACGAACGGAGACCTGGGTTACCAACAACGACGAGGAGAACAACAACTATTAATCCGCGTCTAGTCGACGAGGTGAGGCCGGAAGGATTCATGCTCATGTGAGCTGATGATGATCACAGGACTATCAGTGGAACCGCGTCGCCGCGTTTCCGTCTCGTTCTCGCACCAACGGAGCATATCTCAAGAAGATAGTCACCATTCATCTGCCACCAAGCACCACCTATCCAAAACCCGGAAACCACCACCCACCCGACCAGCTCACAGCATATTCCACCCCGCCGGCGCCAGCGCCATATGCCGTCCCTTCCCATTGAACCCCAGCGCCTGCGACATCAGCACCCTCTCCCTCTCCTTCTCCCTTACCCTCCCCTCCCACACCCCCATCACCCTGCTCTCATACCTCGCCCACAACCTTGGCAACACCTTCACATCCTGCACACAATAAGCCCTCACCTCCTCCCTCAGCGGCCTCTCCTCAAAAACCTCATACTTGCCCCCCTTCTCCGGCGCGAAAAGCCTCGCCCCCTTTTCCTACCCCACTATCCACTCCCTCCTGTCCTCCCACCCAAGCCCCGCATCCCGCTCGATACACTTCGCCAATCCAGACACCAACCGCCGTGACTCCCCTGGAGATCGCGCAGCAAGCTCCATCAGCTGCAGATCCCGCACCCCGCCAAGCCGCACCCCAAAGAGGGAGTACAGCGCATCCGAGTCGTTGCACACGTCGAAAAACACCTTCGGCACCGCTTCATTTTCAAGGAGAGCCTTCAAAGTAGTACCATCTCCCGTTGAGGATGGGGTGGTAAAGGCGAGCGCGCCGAGGACGTGGATGTCGATCAGGTGTGGTTGAGGGGCAGGACGTGGATCTGCAGGATGGAGATGGTGCCGTGGCGGGAGAGGTTGATGCCTTCCAGGTCGAGGTAGAGGGAGGGTGGGATGGTGGGGAGGGGGTGAGGAGGGGGAGAAGGGCGGAGAGGGAGGGGGTGGTGGACATGGTGATTGGTTGATGGTGTGTGTGTGGGTGTGTGTGTGAGAAGGGTGTTGCTGGTGGGGTTGAGGAGGTATGTATGGTCAAGTATGGTCAAGTATGGTCAAGTATGGTCAAGTATGGTCAAGTCTGGGAAGGTGCGTGAGAGTTGAAGAACCAGGACAGACACGTTAGATGTGGCCAGGGAGTGGTCTCAAATACTTGAGCCATGAGGACTCGTCGTCTGCTATGACGAGGACACGTCTTCGGCGTCTTACAAGGTCCCTTTTCGCACCGGTGTGTCATGTTCGTTTGCTGTGCGCAGCCTCCCGGCGAGTCTCGACGGCAATAGGTTGACCAACAGATCGTAAGCAGCGGACAAGACGGTAGACCGACGGCTCTCCGCGTGACGACAGGCCTCAGTGTAGGCCTCAGTGCATCGTTTGAGGGCAGAGACGACCGGACACGAGTTCTTGGACCACGCTTCCCCGCCTGTCTCTGAGGGCGCCTGCAGTTCCCCAGAGAGGATCAGCCGGCACCCAGCAGTCAAAAGTCTCAAGTCTGTCGGTTCTCGGACTGGTGTTTAGATCTCACCAAATTTCAGGTGCCATTTGCAGCCGAGACTCGGGGTGCGTTAGAAAATCAGAGTTGATGGAACTGGACAACAGACTCCGTCGAAGCCTCCTCACTGAAGTTTACCACAGGAACGACATCCACAAAGTCAGCTTCGTCACCAGTTCAAGATCAAGGGAACATGTGGTAAAGTATCCATATCAATTCTCACCGACGCCTCTACCCTAATTATCCGGGGTGAGCTGAGAGGAGGGTAAAAAAGCAGCTGCTTGTTTCCAATTCAAGTCCTTCACAAATGAGACACAACAAACGGACGCTCGAGGGGTACTGGTCCGAGCTCGATCCTCCACTCCGGTCCAAATCAAGTCAACATAAGAGATACCAAAAAAAGAAAAATAAAATCGTTTTATGCTCACTGCCGACAAGAGCGGCAGAGGGCAAAGAACACTGCGTGCGGTGCGCACTGTGCTAGAAACCATCGAGGACCAGGGTGCGTTTTCTGCCCTGTATCCCGCTCCAACTGTCGAGAGTTCAGAGCCCTCTAAAAGCAAGCCAACGCCATTCAATCCGTCCCTGTACCCGGTGATCCCAAACGCCAACCATAATCGAAAAACACGCGGCGCCCAGCCGAGTCCACACCCTAAAAGACGGACCCAAACTGGAGGGCCTGCGGCGACGGTTGCAGCTGCAGAGCATACGGGTTGATTGACTCATGCAGCGGCGGCTGGTCCTGCTGTTCGGGGGGCACATCGAGGGGCTGGGGCAGCTGCGAGGGCGAGAGCTGGGGGACGGCAGACTTGTCGATCTCGCGGGCGTTGGGGTCGGCTATGGAGATGGCGCGGCCGGGTTGTGAGCTGAGCTGGTTGAGCATGGGCTTGAACTCGTTCGACGAGAGCAGGAACTTGACGAGATTGGAGAGGCGCAGGTTCTCCTCGGCGAGCGCGTTGTTGCGGGCATTGAGCTGCGCGTTGGAGCCTTCGGCTTTGTGAACGCGGTATTTCAGGTCCTCCATGTAATCTCGGGTTGCAAGTTAGTTGTGGAACGTTTTGGGGGGGGGGGGGGGGGGGGGACCACAGGGCGGGGAGACTTATCTCACCTTTCCGGCGCTCGCGGAACAAGCGTGCCGATACCTTGTTTCGCAGCTGACGCCGGGTCTTGCTGTCCATACTCTTGCCTTTTTCGCTCGCCAGGAGCTTCTCATCCTCGTCCATTTCTTCCTCACTCTTCTTGTGGCGGGTGCCGTTCTGGGAAGGCGCGTCCGAGGTAACGGGCTCGATCTTGGGAGGCTGAGCCCGCATGGCGTTGAGGACCTGGGTGATCTTCTGCTCCGTGATGATGTCGGTTTGGAGCGACAAGGGCGCCTGTGGTTGTTGCACTGGCTGGGCTTGCTGCTGTGCCTGCTGCATCTGGGCCTGGGCGAGCTGCCTCTGCTGCTGCTCGAGGTACTCGGCCCTCTGCTGCGCCGCCTGTTGGTGCATGCCGGGCCGCAAGCGACCCACATTGTTCGTCTGCGCCCAAAGAGGCGGGGGTGATGGCGGGCTGCTGGGCTCCTGGCCGCCGATGGCACTTGGGTCGACAGTGGACAGGCCCATGTCGCTTGATCCAGAACCGAAGTCAATCAGCGGGTCAGCGAGGGAGGCCGAGGCATCAAAGTCAAAGTCGTCGAGGTTGCCCATGTCGAACAAGGGGGTGCCGAAGACGGGAAAGGGCTGGAGGTAAGAGCTGGACTCGGTGAGGGCGATGGTGTCGTCGAGGGCGCCGGGGACGAGACCTGTCTGCTGCTTGTAGAGACTGTACTCGTGGCTGGGGCCGGTATGCTGCTGGTGGGTGGGCAGCAGTGTCTGCACCCGCCGGTTCTCGGTCTTGATGGGCTGGGGGAACAGCGTCTTGATCGGAGCGGCGGGCGAGATGGCGGGCGACAGGTATGCAAAACTGTCGAGGTCTCCTCCAAAGGTGGTGTAGTAGGATTCGGAATCCATCATCGAAGGGAGGTGGCGGTTGAGGCCGGGCGAGGGCGAGGGCGAGGTGTTTGCAGCGTTGGGTGGTTGCCCGCAGCGGTTCTGATTGGCCTGTGGGGCGGGGGAGAAGGGTCGACCGGGCGCCGAGTCTGTTGGGACGGAGCTCCTGCTCAGAGTCTCAGACGAACAACTCTATGTCCCTTAAAATGACGTTTCTTCTCCACCTCTTGATGATGTAGAAAGCCCGACAACAGATGGAAAATATCGCGGTCGTGGGTCGAAAACGCGAATGGGCGTAAGGCTGGGGTGTAGTTTGGTGAGGTGAGAGTGAGATGCAGCGAGAGACCGAGCGGGAAGGCACCAGACGCTGGGGGCCACAGGTTTATTGGGCTGGGTGCCTGGGGACGCAATGGGGTGCGATTGGGCTTGGCAGCTCCATCGTCCCGACCGAGTGGGTCCCTGCGGCGCCAATGCAATGGGAGCAGGGGTCGTTTCACTTGATGGACAGAGGGACGCGTCATCACTTTCCAGACTCGTTCTGCGGCCTTCTCCCCCTCAACCGACACCCTCGCGGCCAGCAAGCCAGCGAATCACCATCGCTTCCGCAGAAAACAGAAAACAGACAACACCGCCGACGGTCATCCGGCATCATCAATGATGTGCGGGCAGAGACACAACTCGTCTTGTCGGGCTGCAATGGACGACCTCACGGGACTCGCCGGTGACCCGAACTAGTTTGAAATCCACAAGAAACTGAGCAGCAGAAAACGGA
This sequence comes from Amesomyces nigricolor, assembly GCA_004802645.1. Taxonomy (NCBI): domain Eukaryota; kingdom Fungi; phylum Ascomycota; class Sordariomycetes; order Sordariales; family Chaetomiaceae; genus Amesomyces; species Amesomyces nigricolor. The sequence continues at coordinate 2,620,448 of SRKS01000006.1, read as the reverse complement.
ATCAGAGATTCAAAGCCATCTCACCATGAGTGAGAGAGGAAGCACGGAAGTGACGGCCTGGGCGGTGCTTCAGGGCCGGAAACATCTGACACCGCTGGTTGGCTGCCGCGGCTTGCACTGCCTCACTGCCACCCGCTCCAGCAAAAACGCTCAGTCTCAAACGTGAAACCTGGCCTGTGTCGCCAACCAGCCAATGAGTCGAGAGAGATTCATTTTTGAGTCTTCGCATCTTTGTTCTTTCATCACCATGACAGGCGATCAACATGGCAGTGGTTCTCCGATCTCAAAACAGCGGCAGACCCGGCGTTCCACATCGCCGAGTCTCCATGACGGACGGAGCTGTGTCCGATGGAGCTCCGCTCTACGGATACTCGGGGAGAACTTCAACGCCGTCGAGCCCAGGTCTCACAGTGTGAGGGTTGGATTGAGATGCTGAACTCAACAACAGGAAGAGACCCAAGAGTTCAGGCAACCGCAACCCGCTCACAGAGGCTCTGCTCGCATTTCGCGTTCGGCGGGGCAAAGACCAGAGCAAGTGGTCTGCTCGGACTCCAAAGTGCGAGGAGCTGCTCGCCGCTGACAAAGCGGTACAAGGACCTTGGCGGCCAGCTGTCCTGCAGCTGGCGCCCTACCCTGCGAGCTTGGGAAGTGGAATCCTCGAGGAAACCTCAGGGTGTGTCCATTTCATCCCGAGTCGAGCGAGTCTGCCCTCCTCCGACTTCCACGGGTTCCAGGAATCCTAGCGATCACCCTGCTTCCACGTCGATCGGCCCCAGTACCATGCGGAGTACCAGCCAAGGCCGCACTGCTCGCCAAAATAGAAGCACTCGAGGCACTCCAGAAGCTTCAGCGAGGCTGTTTCATCATGCCCACTGCTTCCTCCACAGACCTTGTCGGTCATCTCGAAATGTAACCCGGCACTTGGACGGAATCTGCCCCTTTTTGAGGCTCCCCCGGCGTTACTTGTGGCTGGGGAGGGGCGAGGATACGATACTCATTTACTATCGCGAAATTCTCAGCTTTCTCACCACGGCGACTACTGTGAGGCTGTGCTTGGAATAACAAGATGCTGTGCTCGGGCTGTTCGGTGGGAGATCCGATCTGACCACCCTCGAGCCACCCAGGCCTGCCTGTTCAAGAATCAAGAAGCTGCCAACATAACACAACGAAATGAGTTTCACAAAGCTGGGAGCTTGGGGTGGTGGTTTCACAGGGTCCCACACCCCCCAGCTTGACCTGCTTGAGAAGTGGAAATTTATGCCGTCTGAGGAAAAGGCATGCATCTTCATGAACAGTGGCCAGCACTTTCCCTTGTCCCGTGAGCCCCAAAATCATCCCTCATCTCATAAGTCTCCATCACGGTCATCGATCACAGTAAGTAGTGGGAGTTTTCTTCAGAAGAACCTTGCTGGTGCCACAACCCAGCAGGGAAAGGGGCTGACAGCTGTGGCGAGGCATGTGTGGCGAGTGTGGCGCTGTGGCTTGTGTCGGCTTACACGAGACCCGTGCCCGTTGCCAACTTGCCACATTGAGCTCGAACCTCAACTTCAGGTCAGGCAGATGGAGGAGGAGACGGGACCAATATTTGGCATTTGAGAGTGCATATGATGTCACGGTAGGTACCTATCCATGCCAGGGAGCCTGCTTACGCTTCACCACCACCATTCGGACATTTTGCACCATTCCGGCAGTTCAATTGACATTCACCTGCGACTCATCGTCTATCTTCCGTCTCTTCCAGGCTCAGACTCTGCCTTTGTGGTTAAAATTCTATGCGTGGCCAATCTCTCAACGAAGTTCAAGTATCTCGTCTTCAACGGACAAAACAGCTCACGTTTAGTTGAACCTGAGACCTCCGAGGGGTTGAAAGTCCAGCCGGAGGCATCGAGGCTGCCCAATTGATGCGAGCAGTGAAAGAAGGAGCGGGCGGTCGGCGACCGATCTCGTGGTGTTTCTTGGTTTCTGGTAGGGTTGTTGGGAATAGTTAGAGAGTTCGGGTTCTTATAATGGTCTTTCGGGAATCGCAACCCCCGGAATGTGCCATGAATCGGGACCGGGTAATCATCAGAACTACGGCTACAGAGACCGAGAAAGGCGATTCTAAAGTAGATCTTTCGTATGGCTTGTTAGAGAGCAACAAGGCACACACTCGTCTAATGTCTGTTCTAGTTTCAGCTCACGGCATGCAAAGATCCATCAAAAGATCTCAGTCACTTCAAAATCCCCCATGTCCAGCATGACTTCCGCGCCACACATCTCGGGTCTACAGTTTCGCTCCTGCCAACTTGAGGCATGATGTAAACAGATCGTAGCAGACTAAGTGGGTGACCAATATTCGAGATTGTCGAGATCGAGTGTCCCTTTTGTTTGCTCGCGCCCTCCGATAAATGAACCCTCAGTAACCACGTCACACATCCCACCATCTGCTCCGAGTCTCGAGCGGCCAAGTTTTGGACTGTCCGCTATTCTCTCAGGGTCCCCCATAGAGTTGCTTTTTAATGAAAAGATTAGTTTAGGTCTAAAGATGGATTTTGGTCCAAACAGATTGGAGGCAGGGACGTCATTGACACTCCGTTCTCAACTTACCACAGGCAGAAAGACTTCCCAGGGCGCAGTTCGCCGCCAAGGTATCAGGAATTTGGGGATCTCTAGCTTCGATTGCTTGGTCAACTGGCATTGCAGGCGTGGCAATAATGACACTGATGAGAGCGAGGACGGTAGTGGTAGTGAAGAGCTTCATTGGGTCTTGTTGTGCTTTGTGCTTGTCCGAATTTGTTGCGATGTTGTATCGTGAGAGTTGAAGCTTGGATGTTACCCAAAGCACGAGAGGATCTTGGAAGCTAACTTATATATACGAGAGAAGTCAAACAAAAAGTGATCAGTGACCGATCTTGCTGTCCTTCCTACCTAGTCTCGGGAATTGGCTTCTCAAAAGCAGCACTGGTTGGACGGTCAAATGGCAATACTCGTTTTCCGGGAATTCCTACTCTTCGAGTGCTCTGTGGATTGTGAGCCCGTATGGACAGAGAAAGCCGAGGAAAACCTAAAAAATGGGATATTGTGGCAGGCGTTGTACTCGCTGGTTGTCAAGACATACCGTCTTCCTTGACTTTGTTGTCTCTTTCCCTGTACCTAGGCTCAGGTTTTTGGTATGGCAACAAGAGGCTTAATTGTGCTTCGCGATTGTTGGTTGAAAATAAATGTCCGAGTCGAACTTGTTTTATATTGTCTGGTTTCATGACCGAGTATTGGCGGAGTACTATAATGAAGCAGATTGCCTAAAACCGAGCTATCGAATCAACATCAGACATCAGAGGGCAAATATCAGAGGCGGCCTGTTCAAACTATACATGCCTCCTTAGTAATAGTCAGGTCGGCTCGGTCTGGAAGTCGGGCTTGAACTTCGCTCGGGCAGTAAACACCGAGACAGTGGCATTCAATTCAAGTTAGACTCGGCTCGTCTTGCCGTCATTCTTGATCTTAGAGTTTGGAGGCGTGGTAGATCACAAGTTTCGAATTACTGTCGGTTCTTGATGGCATGCGCCTCTCCGAGTTCAAATTGATTCAGTTCGGACTGTGCTAAGGTAATTGTCAAGTTGACGTTAGTGACTGACCTAGAAACTTATAGGGAATTGAGAGCAGATGGTGATTATTGCTGCTATGGTTAATGGGCCAAATCCCGGAAAGAGAGTCCTGTGGTATATCCCATATAATATGTTCGTTGAAACAAGGCATATAGATACTATCTTCCGAGAGAAGTCCTTGACTTGTTTCCACCGGCTGTCTCGGGCCTCAAACCTAGCAATTGACGCCAATTTGATTTACCTCGGCTTGCCTGATCTTAGTATCAATATAGAGGGCAAACTAAAATCAAGACCAAAGAGCTTTAGAACTGGGCTCCAGCTTCAAATCCTCTCTAGTAATCTTAACCCCTTAAGAATAACAATAAATCTTATGTTTAGTCAATGTATCCGCTTCCGAGGTACTCTTATTAACTAGTACCTGTGGTCACAATGGCTGTCCACACTTTTTCAATTATGTATAAGTTAATTCGAACCGTTGTATTGGCAAGGCGGCTAGTGTTTAGGTGTTGTTCATGACCCGATTGGCCGTGTCTTTCATCCTTGAGTTGGGAAATACTTCCTGGATTTGTTTGACTAACAAAGAAAGCGCAGTAGTGATAAGCTTAATGGCAGCGAGGGTCGAAGGAATAGAGAGAGTGGTTTATATTTGAGGTTTGCTAAATCTCTATAGTTCAATTGAATCCCGTTACTCCTCATAGCTTACGGCCGCTACTACTGCAGTAGTAAATAGTTAACCCATTAGGTTCGCTATCAGTTCCTACGTTGCTGCGATGCCGCTGACGAGCGCAAGGGTGACTACGTTTAGGAAAAGCTTCATCGTGTATTGCTGTGTTTTTGTTCTTGTCAAAGGTTTGTAAGCGTTGGATGGACTCGATCAAGCTAAATGCACTGGGGGCTCTTGAGACTAATATACACGGAGACCAGGGAACAAAAGGTTTGGTGACCGACCTCGTGGTCCATCAAATTGTGAACTCCCTGTCTCGGTCTTTCCAGGTTGCCTCTCATCACCCACTCATAATCCACAGCGCATTCTCGCGATCAACACCGACCAGACAACCACAGCGACCTACCTTGAACGCAGTATGCATCAGTATCAACTCGGATATGTGCAATGGGCCGATAGCCATTGATAATTTAGGTAACTTGCACAACTCTGCCATGCCGGAAAAGCCGGGCCCGCGATAGAAAGTCTTGCGGCAGACAGATCTTCTGTTGCTCAGAATCAAGGCAAGCCGTCTTTTCAGATTCCTTTTCCTTGTTCCCTGGTCCCGAAGCTCAGACTGCGGCATAACCTGAAGAGAGCAGCATGTGTGATGGTCGTTGGTGGGTAACGACGGGATTCTCCGAGTTGAACCTGAGCCATTTTGTCTGTCGTACGGTTTACCTGTCAGTAACAGTTTAGCACCAAGCAGATCGTTCCCGGGACATTGAGAGAATCGGAGAGTTGTAGATTGCCTACCGCGGTAAGACCGGCACGGAGTCTGCGAGGTATGTGGTGACAGACCTGACATCACGATGGAAGCCTCCCAGTTGCCATTGTTACATTAGGCTCAGGTCCAGAAAGACTGGGGGAGGGATCTATGTTCAACTCTGGATATCCCTACAATCCAGACACCCTATCCCTTTCTCTTTTCTTCCAACCGTCCCGTCCTTCTTCCGTGCCGAAGACCGGCCAGCTTGCCAACTTCTCACTTCCCAAACAGTTCATCTCCAACGAAGGAATCAGTTTACATCCAAGACAAACCGAGGGAGCCAAATACAAAAACAGGTTCTTGTCAGTTACCGTAGACATCAAAATCGCCGGCCTCGTACTGGTTCAAGAGGACGGGATCGAGGTCTTGGGAGTCTCGAGCCTTGATGCCGCTTGGTGTGCCGGCGGGGTCAGCCGTAATGCCGCTGATGAGGGCGAGGATGGCAGCGGCGGTAAAGAGCTTCATTGTGTTGTTGTGTTTGTGTTAAATAGGTACGTTGCAAGAGTGTTACGGTTAAGGTTGGGACGGGAGGGTTGGAGAGACTGAATGTCATCGGAAACGCAGGATACTATCGACGTTAAGAATTCAAGGTCCACGGGAGGACGAGGTCAGATGCGCCATTCCCAGTTTTCGGACCTAAACTTGTGGGCATGATCAAGGAGAGTTCACATCAGAATACGGTAGTTGGTGGAACGCGATTCTCCGAGTCGAGCCTGATTCATCTGGCGTTGTACGATGAGATGTCGGTTGTACTCGATGCAGTTGTTTATTCAAAGTTTGGTGAAATCACCACTCCCGCCGATCCGGGTGACAAGCTTCGCACTCTCGCCGTGGAGGCGGTGGCAAACTTGAATGGAAGCTGTTTCCGATGCTGAAAATGCAGTTTGATGCCGCAGACGGCTTGTGTTGGTGCAATGCATATCCCGTTACTAGCATAACCCTCAAAAAATAAATAGTCCTGGCGGGGATTGAACCCGCGACCGTCGCATACCCATGACCCTAGTAAGGGGTATAAGAGCGAAATCTTAACCGCTAGACCACAGGACTATTCTCGTGATTGGTGGTTTCCGCGCCCACGGGCAATTCAAGAGGGCCCCGCCCAACGTCAGTTTGGCGGCACTGCCCCCCTGACAATCACCGAAGGCAGCACACAAAACAGGGCATCACCAACGACGCTTGACAAAGGTGACCAACAAAATTATTCCTTGCATTGCGGCGAGCCACCGCTGTTGCTTGCTGCAGTCCGCAACCGTCGATGACCGTGCGTATGACCGCATACAATGCCCAACTACGTACCGTTCTTTCTCCTCCCGCCGCTCTTACTCCTCGCAATATGCCCCCTCAGCGTCTTCTGCGTATCAACCAAACTCCTCTTGTTTTTCGCCCTAGCCTTTCCAATCGTCATCAAAAAGTTCTTCTTCCTTGCCTTCTCCTTGTTGGTTGTGCTCTTGCCCTCGGCCTCCTTCTTGGCCTTGCGGATCGCCTGCGTCGACTTGTGCTCCTCGCGACCCGGCTTGCCCTCGCGGGCCAGCGCGGCGCGCTCCTCCTTGGTCGTCTTCTTCCCCAACTGCCCCGGCAGCTCAATGTCGTCGGCCGTGACGCCGTCCTCGATGTGCTTCTCGATGAGCTCCATCTTGCGCTTGGACGTGCGGCCGAGCGCCTTGTCGACCTTGGCTTCGCGGCGTAGCTCCTCGAGCTTGGCGAGATCGGCGGGCGTGAGGATGGAGGTGGTAGCGAGCTTGGAGATGCGGTTGATCTCGGCGACTGAGGCGTCTTCCTCGGCGGTGTTGGCGAGTTCGGGGGCTTCGTCGTCTGCCGGGCCGGACTTGCGCAGGCGCTTCTTGGCCGGCTCGTCGTCTTCATCGTCGCTGACGTCGATCCAGCCAGTGGAGGAGTCGCTGTCGTCGGAGGCGACCTCCCATTCGTCCGAGTTGAAGCCGTCGTCTTCTTCATCGCCGTCCTTCTTCTCGGCGTCGCCGTCAAGTCCGAGTTCCTCAAGCCTCTTCTGCTTCTGCTCCTCCTTGTATGTTTCGAGAAGCTCAATGCCCTCAATACCGCCCTGCTCTTCCTCGCCGAACTTGCGCAGCTTGACTGCTCCTGAGCGCAAGCCCATGGTGGCATCCTTGCCGCGGAACTTCTTCTGCAGCAGCTCGGGGTAGACCTCGCGGTACAGCGACTGCAGACCCTTTGCGGCCATGACCACACCTTTGTCCTTGCTCCTCTGGTACATGACCAGATCCTGCAGGAGCGTCTCAGTCATGCAGAGCGGTTGCCGCATCGCAACTTCCCTGATGGAGTTGATACCGGCAGCCGCGACCTCAGACGCAGATGCTTCCGAGACGAACTCGTTGGCGATCTTGACAACCAGAGGCTCGATGACGTCTGGTGGCACCAGGTTGTGTGTTGCCTGGGCAAGAGAGGCGAGGAACGAGGTGACGCTGAGTTGCTTCGGCGTCAGGTAGCGGACGAACCAGGAGTAGAGCGAGATGATGGTGAGCTTGTGCAGACCCACGAGGCGAGTGACCAGCTGCAGGATGAGGAGCTTGGTGTCGAGGGTAAACCTGTTCTTGGTGTTTTGCAGGTGCTTCTGGAAGAGCTTCTCGGCGAAGCCCTGCGGGTCGTGGATGAGGTGAAGGGCGGAGAAGTTCAGGGGGTGCGGGGAGTGCTTCTTCTTCTCTTGCCTGTTGTGTGTCAGCGAGATCCCATCATGAAGTGGTTGAATGTGCCATACTTCTTGATCTTGTCAACCGCCTTCTCATACGCCTTTTGGCGCTTCTTCGACTTCTTGTTGATGGTCCCCTGGTGCTTGACCTTCTTGATGTCAATGTCCACATCGCTGTCCTCGTCCTCCAGCTCCTCCCGCTCCTTGTCGCCGCCCAAGAAGAAGCGCACACCACCAACAACAACCTTCTCGTTGTCACTCAGACAGGCCTCCTTCATGACATCGCACGGCTTCGCGTCAGTCCAGATCTGGCGGCGCCACAGCTCGCGCGTAATGCGAGTCGCCCACATTCCCTTGGTCGAGGTGCGGTCCGAGGTGACCAGGTTGTGCAAAACAGTCTGGATTGTCCTGTTGAGCTTATGATTCGTCGCCTTCGAGTTCGACTCCCGGAGATCGCTGATGATCTTGGTGTACAGGAGGGATCGCAGGGTCTTGCTGGGGGTCGTGACGAGGATGGGGAACAGCGTGGTCAGGAGGCTGGTCGAGTCGATCACGTCCTTCCTCCGCAGCAGAACCAGGCTGCCCACCACCTTCTCGCGCAGTTCCTTGTCGAGGGTCGCATGGTGCTGGTTTAGGAGCTCCTTCAGGTGGTCGGGATAGGGGGCGGTAAGTTCGGGGTAGAGGTCGGCGACGTGTGCTATCAGGTCAACGAGATCGTGAAACTTCCTGGTGTCCTCGTTTGAGACTGTGGCAGGGTTGGAGATGAAGATCTGGCGTTGGGCATCGTAGGCGAGCCACTGGTCGTAGAATTCCTGGGCGTAGGACCTGGGCGCTCGAGTTAGCCATTGGCCTGGATTGGCAAGGCATTAGGGCGCATTGTACCTCGGATCTCTCCTGATCTTGTACTGCAGGTTGACCAGATCGGCTTCGACCTTTTCGAGCGCGGCAACCTTTCTCTTGGGCATTTTGGCGGTCCTGGTGTCGCGGTTGTTTGGCCGATTGAGGACATTCACCATCCGATTTTTTCTGTCTTCCCCCCTGCACCAGCCCAGCTTATCGCTATCGCGACTTTTTAGTGGGGCATCTGCGAACAGCGCTGCGGGGCTGCAGGGGTGACTAGCCGAGCCAGCGAACCGCGGCACGAACAACTGAACCTAATCTCGACTTCCCAAGTTTCCAACATCTCATCGATCTACTGCATCAGTCACCTCATCCGTTTACCCCTATGTTTGGAGATGTTTTCGCAGAAGAGGCGAATTATTTCTACCGTCTGCTTCTATCCCTACACAGAAACGGCGAAATCTTCATGAAGCCCACTTCCTTAACCTTCAGAGATGTCCACTTGCCATGCTACAGTTTGCGACACCAAGTCAGTGTGCACGGGGACTCGGGATCCCGACAAAGTTTGCGCTCCATCCGAAGAGCAAGACATGTCCGGGTGAGACGGGAAATTTGCAGGCTCCGTCTCGTCAGCGGGACCCTGACGACTTCTTGAGATAACTGGACTGGCCCCCACCCGACCACCCCACGGCTTCGCTCGGACAACCTGCGCCGCCTCTTGTGCAATATTTCCGCCCTCTGAGCCACAGGTTGGATCCAGACGCGCGTCTTTGTTGTTGTTGATGATGACTACAGTGGACTCTCTATCGTGGAGACTGGAGACATCGATACATCTAGCTAGAGCGGGATGCGAAGTTCCCGACTCACTTCCAGAACTGGTTGGGCTGGACATCGATCCAGAACTTCAAGTCTTGATCAAGATCACTGTGGTCAGAATTTTGTGTTTAAGTGGAATCGTTTCTTTGTCGCGAGGAAGTATTAGTACTTGCAGCGGGATTAAGTTTACAAAATCATCACAGCCATCCTCAGGCCCCAGACAAGCAGTGCCGTGGTGGTCACACTTTTCTGGCCCTACTGTGGGACAAGTTCCTGCTCATCCCATTGTCCACCTACCACCAGGGAGCTTCGTTCCTGGGTCTTGTTTACTTTGCGGCTCCAGAATACGAACATCTAAACATTGCAGGCCACCACCTCCGCCGCCTGCGTCGTCCCGCTACATCCGTGGCAAACATCTTCATGGCTGTGGTTGCCGCTGGCCCGATCACAGGCCCATAACCATTCCCCATTCCCTCATCCCCGCGTGTTTACTATCCACCCCTATGCTCAGCCCAGTTCGGCGGCCGCCGGCACCCATAATGCAGTAGACGTGATGCTTGCCCTAAGAGATGGGGACAGTGGATGCTTACCCTACGAGATAGGGACACTGAAGAAGTATTTAACCATTTCCCAAGGACTCTAAACACAGATTCAGTTCCTCCAGATCTCTCTCTTGCAAAAAGCCGAATCTTAGTTACACCCTTTACCACCCATTGTCAAATTTCAAGCTACCTCACAATGCATCTCGCACACCTCGTCGCCGTTGCTGCCCTCTCCGCCGCCCCAACCATTGGGGCGCCCAACCTTGGCTCACTCGTCGCCAAACGCGACTGCCAGACCGTCTTCCCCATCCCGCGCGCATATCCGTCGGACGCCAAGCCGTCCTATCCAATCCAGTTTACCATCCCATACAACGACTCCTCAGGCTCCAGCTCATCCATCTCTTCCGGCTCTTCCTCTGGCTCTTCGGGCATCCTAGGATCCCTTGGCTCCGTCCCCGTGGGCGGCTCGTCCAGTCAACTTGGCTCCTCTGCGGGTTCCTCCTCCTCTCGTGGCTCTTCCGGCGCCGGCAGGACCCTCAGCCGCCGCCAAGCATCCTCCAGCTCAGCCCCCGTGGCGGACCCCCTCGAGATCGGCTTCGCCATTCCCTCCGGCACCGCCAACTCCGGCAAGGGCCCCTGCAGTCTGGTCCTAGACCTTACGTCGCCCGACGCAAAGGTCACTGGGGCGTCGTTGCCGGCGACCGTCAACGTAGTTGCCTTGGATGGGCCATCGTCGGGATCGGTGATTGGGACGGTGCAGTTTGCTGCTGGGGCTAAGGCCACGGTCAACAGCTTTTCGTGTCGGGATGGGGAGATGTGCTACCGGCTTGAGGTAGCTGGTGGTGCGAATGGGACTTCTGGTGGGAGTAGTAGCGGGGGTGATGATGAGAAGAAGGGTAGTGGGAGTAATGGGGGGACGGGCGTGGTTGAGTATTTACAGGGAAATGTGGTAGGGATGGGATTGTCGATGAATTTTGGGTGTTAGGGGGGGACAGGACGGGTTTTATGGTTGGCTTAGGGTACACTTTTGTCTTTCGAGAATGTCTTTGTCTTTATTTGGGTCATTTGGAGTGGGATGGGTGCAAACTTTGGAGGCAGACACATTTAGGGCAATCAAAAGTTACTGCAAGTTGCAAAACTGTCTGCCGCTGTCATGGATGAAAGGAGCGGATAAGTTGAGATCAAGATGGTGTTGTTGTAAGTCATGGTTGTTGCCCAAGAGAGGGTTCAGTTGAATTTGATAATTTGATGTGTTGGCACAAGAGAAGTTACATCTTCTCCAAGCAAGCGGCAGAGTACGGAAGGACAGGCAAGCGGTCAGGAAAAAAAGACAAAAGCTCACCGGCCAGCCCGTAGGGTGACCGGCTACGAAAAGCCTTTTAGTGCTCTTACTAAGACTCGAACGCGGTGACTCTTGCTGGTTAATACCATCGTGCAGCTAGGCTGAAACTGAGTTTCTGCTTTGCTGCACTCCCCCCACTAGGCCAAACTCTGGTTAAGAGCCTTTTCTGCGGGGGCTGGGAGAGTGAAGACTGAAGCCTACTTGTGAAGGACTGCCCGTGAGATGTTGCGGGAAGGAGCTCGAGATCTGGGAGAAGGAGCTTGAGCCATCTCAACCTCGGATCTCGGATGGAAAGACGATGTCGTCCGTGCCCTCAACCCTCATGCTGGCCGAAACCAGGCTGTCAGGGGAGATGGGGGCTCTTCAAGGAAACCGGAATAACCTTACCTCGTGTGTGTATCAGGCCGTTCTCAACCAAATGTGGTGCCATGCTACACTGACTTAATCGTAGAAAAAGCCACAAAGGGAGGAAGTCATGTCTATTACTCCGCATACCGCAGCCAAGGCCTTTCTCTTGGTGTTTGGTTCTGGGCTGTCGAAGGGTTACATCGATCAACTTCCACAAGTACAGCCCCCCAATCGCATCAACCCGTCCCAATGTCACATTCAGGGGCATTTGCCGAATGGCAGATGGAGCTGCCGAGGGTAGATGCCGACTGTACATCGCTTCCCCAGATTTTTTCGCAAGCTTAATCTGAATCCCTCCCGTCTGGGTCGGCAGACAGCTCCGCGTTGTTTTGGGGTGCATACCCCACGTTTCCCACGTTTCACCTGCCTTGACAACAAACATCACACCTCGCAAGAGAAACCTGGATTTGGAAGAAAACGATATAAGGTCCGCTAAACGGGTGATGGTTTTGCTCTGTCGACTTGCCGATTCCCATTGCCATGGCCTGGGGGAAGATGTTCATCATGCTCGGCGTGAGGGGGTGAAGAGGGGACAGAGACGACAACGGTGTTGTCTCCTGGGTATAAAGATGGAGATTTTCTCCTCCAAATCGGCAATCATGAAGATGAGGAACCAGACCAACACTCGCCTTCTACCTCTTGAACACTTCCTAAAATAGCATCATCATGTTGTTCCGCTCTCTCCTCACCCTCGCTGCGACGGCAGCAACCTGCCTCGGTGCGTCTCTGCAACGGGTCAGAAATTTTGGCAACAACCCTACCAGAATCGACATGTACATCTACGTGCCCGATAATCTTGCCCCGAACCCAGCCATTATCGTCGCGGTATGCCCCTTTTTCACCCTTACTCCTTGCCTTGACTGATGTTAAACTCCCAGATCCACCCCTGCGGCGGCTCCGCCTCGCAATGGTTCTCCGGTACGGACCTGCCTTCCTACGCCGATAGCAACGGCTTCATCCTGATCTACCCTGAGACGCCTAACCAGAGCAACTGCTGGGACGTGCACAACACGGCCAGCCTCACACACAACGCGGGCGGCGACGCGGCGGGCATCGTCAGCATGGTCAACTACGCGCTCGACACGTACCAGGGCAACCGGGCGCGCGTCTACGCCATGGGCTTCTCGTCGGGCGGTATGATGACCAATGTGCTGGCGGGCTCGTACCCGGAGGTGTTTGAGGCCGGCGCGGCGTACTCGGGCACAGCGCATGCGTGCTTTTTTGGTATGTTTGGTTTTGGTTTTGGTTTTGTTTTCTATTCCAGGAGGTCGGAAGCGAGATGAAAGGGGGCGATGAGCCAAGACGCGGCTGTGATGTTGATTTAAGGAGGCGGTTTTTGTTGAACCGTTGCCCCTCAACCCCTGAACACAGGCAACATATTAGGCAGCACTAACAAGCCTCCCCCGCAACAGGAGCTCGCTCGTCCACGCCATTGAGCCTCAACCAGACTTGTGCCCGCGGCCTGCAGAAGACTGCACAGCAGTGGGGCAACTTCGTCAAGAACTCGTACCCAGGATACACAGGGCGCCGCCCCCGTATGCAGATCACGCATGGTCTGGCCGACAGACTCGTGAGGCCGCAGTGCGCCATTGAGGCTCTCAAGCAGTGGTCCAATGTGCTCGGTGTCGAGTTCAGCAGGAATGTGACAGGCGTGCCCTCGGCGGGGTGGACGCAACAGATTTACGGTGACGGGACGAAGCTGCTCGGGTTCTTCGGGGAAGGCGTTGGCCATGCGTCGTCGGTGGACGAGCAGCAGCTCCTCAAGTTCTTTGGTTTGATTAACTGATCTGGACTGCCGGATGGGGGCGATGTGTGACGGTGGCGGGTGGCGTGGTATGTGTCGAAGCGCATGTGGCAACGCTTGGCTGGCTTCGACTGGCGAGGGAAGAGTCTCGTGTAAGCTCGTGAAAAAGCTGAACTGGGAAGAAGCCCGCTTCGGAGAAGATAGCGGTCTCGTTTGATAGGATAAGAGAAGTGACCAAGTTCAAGAATGGGCCACTCGGCCCGGGGTGCATGTCCGCGTGGGAGGGCCCAACGCTAATCGACGGGATTCCACTGTCTCGGGATGTGTAACGGTCACAGCCGCCCGAGCCGTTGGTAGCTCATGCGGGTCGGCTGCTTCGTCGCTGGCATCCCGGTCAAACACATGGCGACGCATGAGGTTATCGGTCCCGAAGGCCTGAGTGGCGTTTCTAGACACATGAGAGAGCGGAAAGGCGCCGAAGGCCCCGGTCTGCCATCCAGCGCCACACCAACTCTTAACGTAATGCTTGGTCTTGGCTTGCGAGGCCGAGAATATGGCGAGACGAATCTGGCGATGTGTGGTTGAGATGTGAACAGTTTCGGCGGTCTTGGCTTCGATTTGGCGTCCAATGAACCACAAGAGGCGTGTGGTTTCCAGTTGTTTGTCAAGAGCTCGGTAACCGAAAAACCGAACTCGCCAAAATGTTTCTAAGTGCTCGACGTGGATGGCCGAAATGCCAGACGTCTAGATTGCAGCTTGGTGTTTTGATGTTCTAAGCATCCTCCGCCGACGTCGACTGGGAACCTTTGTCGATTTGAAGATAAATTAAGGCACCAAGAGAAAAAGAATGTAAAAGCAGTGAAGCAGTTGCGTCATTTCATGCAAGGGAGCGAGCTCGAGCCTTCTGGTAATCTGCCGGTCCAGATGGAAGTCACGTTGGAGTCTCCCCAGGTTTGAGTGTATCATCGGACAGGCAGCAACCACTCCAGGGTTCTTTCCTCTGCTTGTCCCCCGTCGCACCTCAGCTTCTTTCCAAATTTAGGTGCTGGGTTGGGTGTTCTCTGCCCTCCACACCGCTTTCATCTTTTGTCATTTTCGCCAAAAACAAATTCGGAACTGGCAAAAACCCGAGACCATGATTTGTCGGAGCAGCACAGTGCAATCAAACTTGTCGTTGATGATCATCGGTAATTACCGCCAGGTCCTGACCAAAGACACCGCTGACGAAGCAGACCTCCAGAAAAAGCAACGAGCAAGCGAAAAGGGATGGGGAAAGATCGCGATATTTCTTCAGATCCATCTGTGAAGCCTGAAGATCCCCAGCCCGGATTCCCAAAGCCAAGCCACGGGCTAACAGGCAACGGCCGTAAAAGGTTATGTTGGTCGAAATCGATGTCGGCCATGCCGCGCTGGCAGCTTGGTCCGTCAGCAAACGCGGGGGGCACGTTGACCAACTGCCACCAACACTCAACTCGAAGGCCGCCGCAAACAATCTCACCACAGATCAGATGCCTCCATGGTTCATCGCTTCCGGCAGGCAATATCATACCGTCTGCGTAGGTTCCTTCGCGAAGGAAGTCATTTATACACCCAAGGGCCCAAGACCGCTTGCGTCCGCCCCTTCGTCACCGACTTACCCGTCAGTTGGGTGAGCGTCCCGGCTTCGCCCCCAGGACTACCGAGCCAGGTCTCGAGTCACTGACTTACACCCCAATCGGCATTTAACCAGGTGCGGAGCTTAATTCGACTTGAGGCTGAGAGCTGGGTGCACTGTGCTTGTGCCGCCCTCATGATGAAGAAAGCGGGACGGGAAGCCTTGCCCTGATCATGCTGCATGCATGGGAGGCAGAGCCTCCCTGCCGTCGGTCGCATGGTGTTCGGCGACCACGAAACATTTCCATTGGCTCCAGATCCCTGCGCACATCAATGTTTCACCCGAGGGCTCGTCTCCCTGCGGCTTTGATGTGCTCAATGGAGAGGCCAACTGTGTTGGGCGGCACTGTGGGAGGGCGGACGCAGCCTGGCCATGCAAGGGCGCCGTTGACACCAGGCCGAAGAAGCAGTGGAAGCTGCTCAGAAGCCTCGCCATTGACCTTGACTTTTTATACATATCGAGGTACTGGCGCCGCCGGCAGAACATCCACGGACGTCTTGGTATCTCGCCATCAAGCTCTCGCCCCCATCGCCATGATGCTCACTTCCTCCATTTCCAAGCCAGTCTTTGAGTGCCATGTGCGGATCGCCCCTGAGCCCGAGGGCTCGAGTATTGCCCCCACATCAGCCATGGCAATGTCTGTCTGGGGCTGGACCAGGGAGGTGCACGGCGGTACATATGCTACGAGTCCTCGGACTTCATGCACATTCCACGGTGGAAGATACTTGCGGGACTACCCGTTAACAAACACGGCAGAGGGACCTTTTGTCATTGAGCTTTCATATCATGCCAGTCGACCTTACCACTCGGCTCCGGTCAAAATCATCGCAACTTCTGTCCTGCGACGATTTATTATATGGAGCCCGTGTCGGTAACAACTCCTTCCGTCATGTCTCGCCGCCATATGCTTGCCCGTCATCAAGTGCTACTTTTTCAACACCGAACTGCACCGAGATGGCTTCTTTGCCGTCATCAGTCACCGCCGGGCCGACGTCGTCCGGTTCCAGGATAGGACGACCACCACAGTGGACGGTATCTCGGTCTCGGAAGCTAGCTCGACTCTATCTCTATTCCACACTGTCCATCGAGAAGATTATCAGGGTCCTCGAGGATGATGGCTTCAGCCCAAAGTGCGCAGAGGGGCTGGGAACAGATAATGTCCAAGCAACTAATTAGCAACCAGAAAGAATTCGGCGCAAAAGACGATCCACAAGATGCTCGACAATGACCCCCGCTATCTCCGACCCGAGTCCCGGACGGAGATGTGCAAACGCATCAACAACCTCACCATGTCCCCCACTAGAAGAAGACGGAGGAGGGTGAGGAGCCGGCACCAGACACCCCTGCGACATGGGTCGCGAGAAGTAAATCTATCCTTCGAGGGAAGCCATTACATTACTAACCCCCAGTGACAGAGAGAGTCTACCCTCCTAAGCTCCGAGGTTACATCTCCTTTGGCTCAAAGCATCAAGATCGAAGACGATCCAGCATTTGATTTCTCTGCGTCTCCAGTGGTCTTCAGCGGGGGCTATTTTCAGTTTCCACCCAGGAATCGACGACAAGACAGCACCGACACCCCTAACCCAGGCAGCCCAACGTACCCAAAGATGATTCAGGACGTCAAGAGGAGATTATCTGACTGCTCTTCTCGTTACGCGTTTCAGTTATGCACCCTAATCAAAGAATTCACTATCGAGGACTGTTCTGAAGACGGGCGGTCTGTTGACCGTCGTGCATCAACGCTGAGCGAAGCAACCGATCTTGGAGCATTTCAAGACTTCGAAACAAGGACCGATACCTACGAAGCATTTCCAGACCCGGGCTTCGCCCTTCCGGGAGACTTTCTCACCGCACACACCAGAAGTTGTGCTGATTTTCCGGGTCAACAACATGGGGAGAATTGTTGGTGCTTAATAGCCAAGGAGACCTCAGCCGTAAAGAATTCATGGCTGTTGCCGACAGGGGAACTGAGCGGTCGAGCACGACATGCGCTCGAACATACCAATCTATCAGGGGTTGCAAGCCTCTGCGACGGCTTCGGCAACACACCGCTTCATCTCTTCGCTGCTTTGGAGGGGTATCAAGATGTCCTTCTTCGGTTGGTTACCAACAGGGACGGCGGAAATCTGAGGGCTGTGAACACTGGCGGGCAAACTTTTCTGCACCTTCTCAACCTGGAGTGGTTCAATGATACAAGAAGCCCATCCTCAGCACTCAGGCATCTCATGGCGTTTGTCAGAGACTCTTGTCCAGAAATTGTCTATCAAACCGACGTTTACGGCCGAACTTTTTTTCACCGAGCACATTCCCTCGTCCGGAATCCAACAGCCCTTTCCGGCCTCATCTCCTTGTTCAACCCCCAGATGGCCGTACGGCATGATGCATTCGGTTTCAAGCCAACTCCCGACGCCGACACAACAAGCCATGGTCCATACACCCCCCCCAGGCGTGTCGGCAGTTTCTCACCCCCAGCCGAGCATCTCTCCCGCGGCGCCAGCCCCGGCTCGCGGACCCGGCCCTCCACTACCGAAGAAGAATCCTTTCTTGCCTATCACGCCCATCTCGTTCAAACCATCCACTTCGCCTACATCAACCCGTCAGTCGAGGACACCGAAGGCCGCAACGGCCTGCACTGCCTCGCCGAAGCAATCCTCAACCAGCAAGCCATGGACCGCCACGTCCACAGCCGGACACCCCAACGCACCTCATCCACCTCCAACACCACCACCCCCTCCTCCTCCACGCCCCGCCTCCCACTCAAACGCAAACTCTCCTCCTTCAAATCTCCCATCCGCTCCATGCCCCCAACTCCACCTACCGCCACCACTACCAACAACCCAGCCCCCGCCCCTCAAATAACAGAAGGAACCCTCCTCACCCGCCTCCGCCACCTCACCTCCCTCCTCTCCCCCTCCATCTCCGTCCCTCTGTCCACCTACTCCCTCGCCGGCCTCACCCCGCTCATGTCCTTCATTACCCACATCCCCGACGATCAGGACGACAAGGCCAAGACCCTCCAAACCCTACTCGAGACTATCATCCGGCACCACCCTCACCACCCCACCCCCAACAGCCACAACCAGAACCACAACATAATTGCCGTCGTCGAAGCGCGCAACCGCCGCGGCGAAACACCCCTCCTAATAGCCGCGCGCCTTGGGCGCAAAGTCGCGCTGGCAACGCTGTTGGAGGTGGGCAGGGCGAATGTCGCAGCGAGAGATTGTGAGGGGAGGGGGGTGTTGGAGGTGTTGGATTGGGAGGTTGGGGGGGCGCGGGCGAGGGGGAGGTGGGTTTGTATGCGCGGCTGGAGGCGTGTCGGGTGTTGTTGACGGGGAGGAGGGAGTGGGGGGTTAGGTATGTTGATGGTGGTTGTGGAGGTGGGAGGAGGGGGAGTAGCGTGATGGGAAGGGGGGGACTGGCGGCGGGGAGGGGGGAGGTGGCGGCGGTAATGAGGGAGTGGAAGTTGAGGGAGGGGGCTGAATTAGGGGGTTTTGTGACGGAGGAGGCGGAGAGAAAAGAAAGGGGCTTGTGCTGCGGGCTGGAACCTGCTCAAGGGGGTTTGAGGAAATTGGGGTAGTTGGGATAAGGAGATGGTTCAAACCGGCCGTACTTTTACTACCACTCGTGAAATATGGGAAGGGTGGAAATCAAAGCCAACAAAATAGACTCGTTCATATTGAGGAAAGAAAACATTGTGGATATTGGTAGTTATGGATGATACGGAGCAGCGTTCAACCTCTCCAGTTGCGATTCCCTGTGCGAGACGGTTCACGTTTGTATCTTTGATACTGTCGGAATATCTACGCCAGAGTCCAGTCCGGGCAGGACGACGTTTATTCCCGGGGAAGTAGTCACGTGGCCTATGGCCTCGGGGACGGCTGCTTCAGCTGCAACGCCCGCACCCCCTCATTCTTCCCCTCTTGAAGAAGAAGAATATGATCCACCTGAACCACCAATTTTGCACGTCCCTCTAAGAGAAGAGGGTATTTGCTCTGTGTTTCCAATGTATCGCGATACCTGGTATTTCCTACAGATACTTCCTCTAACCAATACTGACCATCTGACGACCAGAACACCGCGAATCTCTTGCTTGCACTGTGGCACCCAATAATTTGGCTTCCATTCTGTTTTCAAAATTCCAAACTGTAACGATAACGTTACCATTTTTTGCCAAGACAGCCCCAACTTTCCCAGAAAGAAAACCAAAATCAAGTGGGAGAACCTAAAGAGAATTTGTGTAACGTTATGTGTTGCGTGATTGCTAAGCCTCTTAATTAATTGCTTCTTCCTAAATGCCAAAGATAAGTCAAACTTAAAATCAATCTTGAATGGTAAAGACATATTGCGGTAGATCATAACAATTCAGCGGCACTAGTAATGCGTGAGTCCTTGAGGACCCGATCCGAGAGGGTTCTGTAACTGGTGTTTCTCTGAAAGTGTCACTTCCTCGCATTGCACTCCGAATTCCACGAAGACTGAACTCCCTGACAACGAATCAAGTTCGTATCCAAGCAACTAACGTACATGATAAGCGAGTGACCCAGACAAGCGAGTGACCCACTTTCTCCCCGACGCGACACCCTTACACTCAACAACAATTTTTTCCAACTATCCAAGATGCCCTCTACTTTAAAAGAATTCCAGATAATCTTGGCCCTCCAAGCTCTTCAAAACGACGAGAATCTAAGCGAACGAGCCGCAGCTAAGATCTACGGGGTCAACCGTAGAACCTTAGCGCGCCGACGCGCTGGCAAGCCTGCACGACGCGACATTCCAGCCAACTCACGCAACCTGACGAATCTAGAGGAGCAGACGATAGTTCAGTATGTGGTTGAGCTATATTCTCGCGCATTTCCTCCTAGATTAGGTGGTGTGGAAGGTATGGCCAACCAGCTGCTCCGCCAACGCGACGCGCCCCCTGTCGGCAAACGCTGGGCACACAACTTCGTCAAACACCAGCCAGAGCTCCGAACGCGTTGGACGCGTAAATACGACTACCAGAGGGCCAAGTGCGAGGATCCAAAGGTTATTGGCGAGTGGTTTGCTCTTGTACGGAACGTCAAGGCCAAGTACGGGATCGTGGACGATGATACCTACAACTTCGACGAGGTGGGGTTTATGATAGGCATTATCTTCGCGGGCATAGTAGTTACGACCTCGGATGGCCGTGGCAAGGCAAAGCTGGCCCAGCCTGGCAACCGCGAGTGGGCAACGGTGATCCAGGGAGTCAATGCCCTCGGCTGGGCCATCCCTCCGTTCATTATCTTGGCCGCGCAGTACCACCTCACCAACTGGTACACCGAATGCGACCTCCCAGCCGACTGGCGCATCGCAACTACTGACAATGGCTGGACGACCAATGCAGTAGGCTTGGATTGGCTCAAGCACTTCGACTTCTATACAGCACCTCGTACGAAAGGCAAATATCGGTTGTTAATCCTCGACGGCCACAAGAGCCACCACTCGACTGAATTTGAGCTCTATTGCCAGCAGAACAACATTATCACACTTTGCATGCCTCCGCATTCCCCCCACCTCCTCCAGCCACTCGATGTTGGCTGCTTTGGGCCGTTGAAGCAGGCGTACGGTCGCCAGGTTGAAGCCTTGATACGGATGCATATCAACCATATTAGCAAGCTCGAGTTCCTCTATTCCTTTCGCGAGGCCTTCTTCGCCTCTATCACCGAGAAGAATATCCAGGGCGGCTTCGCAGGGGCTGGTCTTATACCGTACGATCCAGAGAGGGTACTTTCCAAGCTGGATGTCAAGCTTCGTACACCAACACCCCCGACATCACGGCCTGGCACCCCACCACCTTGGGTCTTCCAGACACCCCACAACCCCCGAGAAGCCGACTCGCAGTCAACGCTTATCAAGACTCGTATTGCCAACCATCAAAACAGCTCCCCAACGTCGATGTTGACTGCTGTGGACCAGCTTACCAAGGGTACGATGGCTGTGATGCACGAGGTGGCTCTTCTTCGGTCAGAGGTGTCTTCGCTCCGTAAGGCCAACAAGGCACTTAGCAAGCGCCGGAGAGCCAAAAGAACCCGTATCCGGCTTGGGGGATCACTTGCAGTACAAGATGCAATGGATCTACTAGGCCCAGGGGCCGTGGGTGGGGAGGGAGCGCAAGAAACGCAGGCGGATAGGGGTGGTGCAGGGGGGGGGTCGTGCGAGGGTTCGGTGCTGTAGTGTGTGCGGCAAGCCTGGCCATAATGCCCGTACTTGCCAGGAGGCTGCGGAAACATCTCATTCAGCTGTTTCTAATGTAATTATAGTTAGTTCCTAGTATTGTGGTGCAGCAATGGAGGATGGTTGGAGGAGGATGGTGGGAGGTGGGTCACTCGTGTAACGGTCTTAGGAGTGTATTGCAATTATCTAATGACGACTCTACGAGTACAACTAAGCTTGAAGAAAGAAAAGGAAAACGAAGAAACAGGCCAACGCATTGCGGAGGCCTTCCTCTGACCGGAGGGAGACACTAAGTGTAAAAGGGGTAAGTGTGATGGAGTCGTTGATGGGGGTTGTTGATGCAGTCGTTGGCCGGGAGATTTTCAGGGGTTGGCTGAGAGTCATCGAGGCCTCTCCGGGGCTCAGCCCGTTACAACTCGCTTGTCTGGGTCACTCGCTTATCATGTACGTTACTGGTTTGGGATATTCCCGCACTTATACGAAGTCCAAGAAATCCTTAGTCATACCCCCTGAGTGATAGGTCTCCATTTCCTCCGGCTTTCTCGGCACCTCATCTGACAACTTGTCAAGCCAAGACGTTGATCCTACGAATGCCCTCCACCCACAAGCATTTTTCTTTCTTGGCAAGACACGCGAACACCTGTCTCTCACAAGGTTCCAAGCAACCTCAGCCACACTGTGCCAGCTGCCAGACTGAAGTCAACAGCAAACTGTTACGGAGTACAAACATGGGGTTGTTTAGGGGCCCCCCTCGGGTTGGTGTGGCGGAGGCTATTGGCAACTTGGCAAACAAGCCTTCGTCAGCAGTCTTGGCCCCTTTGTCCAGAACAAAAAGCCCCCGGCCAGTCCTTGACTTTGCTCTTCTGCATTCCAAGTCTACCTTCACCGATCGATCTAATGCTCATCCTTCCCATGTTCAACCATGCGCAGACTGGGATGGGATAACGTCCTCTCACACATCGACCCCGTCGTCCTTTCCACCGGGGCAGCTCTGCTTTGTGCGGCATGGAGCCAGTCCCTGCCAAGGACACAGGCCGGCGAGATTGCCTCGGAAGTGTTGTGCTGGGCGCTTCTTCCGGGGCTCATTGTCATAGCCAAACGATGGCATCCACGTCAACCGGATGGGGTGTTGGACACGGCACTCTTGGACTCGACTCACAGCAGGCCTGCGGCGCCCATCTCCTTGTGGATGGCTTCGACAGCTCTTGCTGGGATATGTTGTTATAGGGCAGAGCTTGGAGTTATATGGGCATTCGTGAGTGCCTCTACCACTAACTCACCGAAGCTCCCTTACCCCTGAGATTATAAATTGACGAAGAGTGATTTCTAGCCTGCTTTGACTCCCCTTCTCCTAATAGCTGACAAAAGGCTTCGGGGCGAGCAGCAAGTCCCACTATCTCGGTTATTCCTGTTCACTTCTCTTGCTCATATCACCTGGGGAATGATCCTGACTGCCTCGTTTGCGATATTTGCGCTTTCAGACTGGAGTGGTCTGCAGCTGGTTCTATCGACAATTCCGGTCGCTTTGCTGCTCGCCGTTTACGCTGCGCTGTCACTGAAAAGAGGCGACGGACCTGCTTTTAACTCTCTTCAGTCACTTGACCTCGAGCAAGATGTTCGCCCCTTTTCCTTGCGGGCCGTGGGTGTGTTGGTCGTCGCGCTGGTAGCACAAGCTCTAATCTTCGGGATCCCAACCATACCCCTTCTCTCAACTACGATCCTGGGTCTAGCCAAGGCTGCTTGTTGTTTTTTCATGATTCAAACAGTCTGTCATCTTCCCAACCTTTCCCCCGAGAGCAAAATTCTTACTAGTTCCAGATCGAGCGGGCTTCATGGCTCAATGCTACGGCAATATGGACATTCGGCATGGTGGCCAGCCGTGACCCCTTTACCCAGCTCACGGAGGTGCATGCTCTCTTGCCACTCATAGCGTCCTTCCTAATCATCGCCCAGCTCATTGTCATGCTTCCAAGACAGGCAAGCGGCAGAGCAGCTTTGTGGGCACTCGCTCTCCTGTATCTCGTTCCGTATCTGGCCAATATCATCGCCATCCGCAACTTACATTCTACCACCATACACACGCAGGAGCACCCAATCGAATTTCTCATCCGAGACGCAAAGGTCAGCTTTGAGAGCATGCTGCAGCGTCAGTCCAAGACTTATGATGAAGCGGTGGAAAAGTACCAGTCTCGATACGGAGCTAAGCCGCCGCCGGGCTTTGAAGCCTGGTACAAGTTTGCTGTGGCAAGCAAATCTCCTATTGTTGATGAATTCGATTCCATCTACGAGGCCGTTTCGCCGTTTTGGAAACTGACCGGCAAAGAGGTGAAATCGATTATGACGACAGCATACAACACGGAGAATATTGATCTCTGGGAGTGCAGCTTCTCTGGAAAGACTGGCCAGACACGATGCACTCACTCTTTCCGGAAGTTCGACAGACATATCAGCCAAATGTTCAACCATTTATTGGGAGGCATTCATGGGCATACTATCCCTGACGTTACATTTCTCGTCAACCACCTCGATGAGCCGCGGGTGCTATTTCCGCCAATATCGATCAAAGGACAATTCACCGTCACCGATTTGTCACGCCGGCCTACCTGGGAGGCGATCACCGGGCCCTGCTCGTTTTCAGAACACCAGAAGGACCTCCCCATGGAGACCTACGGCCTCCCGCTCGTCACCAACCTTAGCTTCGCCCTCGATCTCTGCCAGCACCCCGAATACGTCAGCATGCATGGCCTCTTCCAGTCACCCGCCTCCTTTCCGCTCATCAAAGGCCTCGTCCCCGTCCTGTCAACTGGCACCGTCTCCACAATGTCCGACATTCTTATCCCCTCCCCGGCCTTTTTCGAATCCGAGTTCCTCTATAACGCCACAGACGACATCCCATGGGACAGCAAATCCAATACCCTCTACTGGGCAGGCTCTAACACAGGCGGCGTCAGCACCGCCGCCTCCCCCTCCCAATGGCAACACTTCCATCGCCAACGTTTCCTCTCCCTCACCCAAAACCTCGACCCCTACAACCACCACCCCCGCACCTACCTCACCTCCTCTTCCTCAGGCACCATCACCCCCACCACGTCCCCCTTCCTCAACCCCCGCCTTTACAACACCCACCCAACCCGTCTCTTCCAATGTCTCTCCCCCCAGCCCTGCCGCGTCCAAACCTCCCACTTCCGCACCCGCCCCTGGCAACCCCCCTCGACCGCCTTCCACTCCAAACTCGCCTTCGACCTCGACGGCAACGGCATCTCAGGCCGGTTCCTCAAACTCCTCGCCTCCAACTCGCTCGTGCTAAAGCAGACTGTGCTGCGCGAGTGGCATGATGAGAGGCTGGTTCCGTGGCTGCATTATGTGCCGGTTAGTATGGACATGGGGGAGTTACCGGAGGTGGTGAAGTGGTTTTTGGAAACCGAGAGGGGGAGGGGGAAGGCGGAGGAGTTGGCGAGGGAGGGGCGGGAGTGGGTGAGAAAAGGGGTGAGGGAGATGGATGTGAGAGTTTGGGTCTGGAGGTTGGTGCTGGAGTTGGGGAGGGTGGGGGATGCGGGGAGGGGGGTTATTGGGGGTGGAGAAGGAAAGGGGGAAAGGGTGCAAAAGGGGTAGGGGTGGTTTGACTTTTACCCAACAGGCACAGCGAGTGAGGTTGTAATTTTGTTGCATTGCTGCTAGATTCCTTTTATCTATACACTTTCTCCCGATGGCCCTTCCCTCCTGGCAAATCTACTTGCCCCTCTCATCCTCGGCCCAAAATACCACACCATCAGCGGCGCCGGGATGCCAATGACGACGGCCACAATGCCCAAAACACTACCGCCCCAACCGTATCCTAGAGAGCCAAAAAGGGCTGGAACAAATAACGGAAACACAAACGCGAGCGTGGAGCGGAGAAAGGCACAAGCGGCGGAGGCAGACGCAGAGTGGACTTCGTAGGCATCTGCGATATACGCCGATATGCACTGGTATGTAATCATCGAGCTGCCAGCAAAAAGAGCCGCGCCAATCTAATGTTATCTTGTCAGTTTCCATGGTCTCGAAGTCGGTATCAGGAGGAAAAGCTCACATTGGGAACGATAAAGTGCATCTTTGCCTCAGACGCCCACCCGAACAGGAGGATACCGCACGGGGTCAGGATAGATGCGGGCACCATCAACGGCACGCGGAACTCCGGCAAGCCGGACTCGCCGTCTTTGAGGCCACTACGTCGCTTCAAAAAACCATAAACACGGTCCATCGACGGGCCGCAGATGTGGACACCAATGAGGGAACCAACTGCGAGCGAGATGTAGTTGAGACTGGCGTTGCCACGGGGCATGCCGTAACGCCCCTCGAATAAGGCCGGGAAGCTAGAGATGAGGAGGTACAAGGTACCGAAGTTGAAGGCCTGGTACAGAGCAAAAAGCTGGACGATGGGCTGGGTGCCCAACATGACCCACGGTCGCGAGAGAGCCACCCGTAACAGCCCAAGTAGCGTTCTGTCGGCGTCTGACTGTTCCCACTGGGTCTGAAGCTTTGGGTTGCTGGTCGACTCGCGAAGGCGGCGAGCCTTGAGCTGGAGGAGGCGCGGCGCATACGTCTCGCGGAGGAAGAAGAAGGCGATGATCTGGACAAGGACGTTGACGAGGACGATGATCCAGAAACACCAGCGCCAACTCGTGTACTGGGACACGTAACCGCCAACTGATTGCTATTAGTCAAAGTTTGTCTCCAGAATCTAAGCCATGTAAATGAACGCACCAATAGGCCCGATGGCCGGTCCCAAGACAGGAGCAAGCTGATAAACAGCGAACCCCTTTCCTCGCTCCTCTGGTTTCCAGCAGTCGTTCAACACACCACTGCCCATCTGTGCTACGGTCAGCGTGCTGTCCACATATTTCCTGACCTCTAGACGTACCCCAACACTAGCACTCCCACCCAGCCCCGCCAGAAAACGAAAGGCCGTGATCTGGGACTGCGACGTGGAGAATCCACACAAGGTTGTAAACAAGATGAAGAGCAGGTTCCCCAGCCGAATAACGGGCATGCGTCCCCAGATTTCGGAGCAGGGCGAGAGGACAAAGGGACCGATGGCGTAGGCGAGGAGAAAGATTGAGAGAACGAGCTGTTGCTGGAAGCCGATGGGGATGTGTAGTTCTGCTCCAATCGAAGTGAGGGCTGGGGCTGTGATCGACGAGCAGAGCGGGGAGAGGAAGGCGAAGGTTGAAATGATGAGGGATGTCTGCAGAAAAGTCTTGGTCAGTAACATGAATGGAACTTGTGTGTGCTTATGGGGTAGAAGGGGTGGGGTGAAAGGGGCTTAACTTACTGCCCACTTCTGCCCGGTGCTCCAGTTTCTGGGGTTCTCGGGGTCATCTGGCCCATCCCAAGTGACCTGTACCAGGATTTCTCGTCAGTCTCAGTAGCCAAGTGAGAATTGCCTGCCGCTGTTGCCTACCGTAAAACTTCCCTCTCGCTCTTGCGTGGCCTTGTCCTCGGCCAAGGTCACAACAGATGTGGATGTGCTGAATTCTGATCTCGCAGGGGAGATTGGGCCCGCTACAAGAAGACCTTGGGCGGTTCTTCCATTGCCGCAGATCTCTGGGTCAACAGAGACCAGAGTCTGGGTAGATTCCCCGGCCGACAACGAACCGACTGTCTGAAGGGTTGCCATGAGGCAAGATCAGAGAGCAAAGGGATAAAGCAAACAAGTGTTTAAGGACAAGAAGACCAACTGCAACAGCAAATCTATGGCATTACACGCCACAAGTCAAACTAAAGCAGTTCAAGTGTCGATACAGAAGAAAAATGAATGCCTCAATGAGAGTCGAACGAGCGTGGATTAAAGAGCGAGAGGAAAGAGAGCGGGAAAGAAGTGAACGGTGGACACAACAGAGAAGAAGAGACACTTCCCTCTGGGCCCAGGCTTATGATGTTATACATTTCGATGTTGACGTCCAAGCTCCCTGTCGTGTAGCTTCAAATGAACATTGATGGGTTGCAGTTCAAGGGAACCGTCTCAGCCAGCCCAGCAACCGGGAACCGACATCGACGAAACCCACAGCGTCATCAAGCAGCGGCCATTTCTAGCAATCATGTTACCTGAATATTGACAAACACCCTGTTTGTGTTAACATTATGAAAGAACGCCCCACACGGCAATGGGGGATAGCGAGCTGAAAGACCCAGAAAATACCAGACCCCTGGGCTGCCCAGGTCGATAGTTGGTGGGTATTTTCTCCTCAAACCGATAGGGTAAGCCTTCACGCGACTTCCCGCTCCTTTCGGCAGCTGAGAGGCAGGGCTGAAGCATTCCACGGCACCGATGGGCTGGGTCGGGGACGGGGACCCTGGCGGGCCGGTCAGCCGCAGCAGCTGTGACAGCATTTTGGCTGGGTTCCCCTTTGTGCGAGCTCACCGCCGAAGCACAAGACGTGGCAAATATCCACCTTCAAGATTGTTTAACGTTAGTTAATTCAATTTCAACATACTCTCTGCCAGGACCGGTTGCTGAAACAGACACACTCTCCAACACCATCGCACCTGCCTAGACTGTATATTTGACTTGCACAAAGTTCCCTTTTCCTTTACATTTCACAACAGAAATAACAAAAACAACAAAAACAACAAAAAGAAAAAAGAAAAAAGAAAAAAGACAGGTGGCAAGAACAGACGGAAAAAAGGGATCGAAAACAAACCGCAAGTCTTTCGCTCCGCTAAACACAGAACAATTCATATTTTCTAGAATCGTTTGAAGGAGCCCATGCGTGCCATTCGCCTCCATCTTAAAACAAATGACTCAGAGGTGATGTTCTAACGGTTGCGACTGAACATGATGGTGATCTGACAGTCCCGAACCCCACCAGACAGACACCGTTTTCCCACCCCCCAAGTTCTTCCGTTTCAACCCGACCCGACCAAAGAAAAAGCCCAGGACCGGGCCGATGTCGCAGCGTTCCCGATGGGCGCCGGGGTGTCATGATCGGCGCACATTGACAAATCGGGTTGTTGACTGTACATGAGCGGGCACGAACGATTAGGATCCTTGGAGTGCTGTGTTTGTGGTTGATGGGTCAGATCTTGCGAGACCCGATCTGGGACCCTGCTGCGTGGCTCACGATCGAATGGCCCTCTGGGCGTTGGTTTGGCGGGGACGGGCCGCAGGGGGGGAGGGGTGCTGCTGTCGCAAGCCGGAAAGGGAAGCAGAGTGTGAGAGGATGAATGCAGCAGAATGCTAGCATTTCTCAACTAGGACAGCCCATTGAGGTATGTCAGGGTTGGGGACGAGGCGGGGCGGCGGCAGCGTGGAAGGCGGTGTCAAAAGCGGCGATGACATTGGCTGCCCTGGTCTTGTAGAACGGGACAAAGGCATTGGGATGGGGGTGCAAAGCTATGTCCTGCACGCGGCTGTAAAGCGTGGTATCGTCGCACATGTCTTGGTTGCAAAACCGATCGAGGTTGTGTGTGTAAGTGGTGGATCGCGAGCTAGTGGACGATGTTTTTGTTGAAGAGCTGGTGATGCTAGCACTTGTATGAGTGCTTGGAGAGGAACTAGTCAATTAGCTTGAGCCTGGAGAATACAAAGCTTGGGATGACATGAAGCAGCCGAGTTGACTTACACAGCAACAGACAGCCTGGAGGGCGAGAAGCCGGCGGGAGGGTTAGGGTTAGGCATGTGTGCCCTCTCTCGGCCACTGCGAACTTCGAAGAAATACTGCACTTGAGAAAGAATGAAGCTGTTCAAGAAAAAGACTGCTTAACACTGAGAAAGTATGCTATGACCAAAGACCAGAAAGTTATCTTCATCTTATATGTTTAGAGGAGCCTCAGCATGGCCAGGGAATGTGAACTTGCCAAAGTTTTTTTAGCGCGGTTGTATTCGATACAGGAGCTGGTTAACGTTAAGGCCATGTACAGTTTGTTGTGAAGGAATGTCCGCGACCAAGGGACTTTAATTGGATGGAATCTGGGCCAAATGCTCATAAAGTTGTGTTGCATGTAGGTACAGCGCCCGTGCCAGCCCTCTTTCTTCGGCAGCCTCCCCTTCTAGGTGAAACTTGCCGAAGTGTTGGGAATCACCCACCACATCTTTCCGGAGTCCGCCGCTAACCCGAGAGATGTGGTTCTACGCAGTACTCCGCCAATGATGTTCCGAGTCTGGTTGCCCGACCTGGGGCGCGGCCCGCGGCTATAGGCGGCTGGCCCGAATATGTATTTTCAAGGAGGCAACCGCAATGCTAAAATGCAGTCGGCCACCTTGATATAAAGCGGGCAATGCCAGTTCTTTCTCCAATTCATCGAGCTGTTCAATGTCTTTTTCGTTCTCGTCTCCCTCTCTGACCAGTCCTTCGTTGATGTTGCGCGCGCAAGGAAGAGGCAGGAGAACAGAGAGAAAACTGGTGATCTTGTTGTTTTGTTGGATGCTGGCGAGCGAGGAATTAAGCCGCTTGCAGAGCCAAAAGGTGTGGGCAACGTGGGGCGGTCTGGTCGGCAGATGGCTAAGTCTCGATGCCAGCTCTACCGTCTGCTGCACAGCAACAAATCTGATTGTCACTTTTGGAAACCTGTGTTCTGTCAGCCAGACCATTCGTCACCCTCGCTATGAGCATACCTTCGGCGGCCTACTCAAATTGGCTAACTAGGTAAACTAAGTCTCGTGGCGTTAAAGCTGCCTCAGCTGGCAGCACCAACGCCACGAAGATCAATTGAGAACGCCACAACATAGCAATGTGTGACCCCCAAAAACCTCTTCCCTCCCGCCTCAGCACTCACCACAAGGCCTTCTTGAACCGAGTTTCTTGCTGTAAAGTTGGGCATGCGGGCGATACCGTTTGAGACAGTCACTACATTTACGGTGTCTCAAACCTACATGATGTCTCGAGAAGGAGGTGCACAATGTACATGTACCTTGTCAGAATCTGCACCACCCACAACACAGCCTGCGCACCACCCACAACACAGCCTGCGCACCACCCACAACACAGCCTGCGCACCACCCACAACACAGCCTGCGTTGGAACACCACCAACCTCAACTACAAGTCAAGCATGTACCGATGTCCCTTCCGGCCATCAGACTCTGGGCTGCAAGGCCACGCTCCACCACTCATGTCCATTTACATCTTCGTACATGTATGTATGTACAGATGCTGCGAGTGCAAAGCAGCAGCCAATCAAGATGAACCGATCGATCGCGGCAAGCCACAATTTGACCGGCGGTGGACGGTTGGAACATGATGTTCAGGCCCCGGCCCCGCATCCACCCCAAACTTCCCATGAAGGGAGCTCTCGAGTGCAAATCCCGTGGTTCGGGCTGATCGAAGTGACACCGTTTCTTTGTTCTGCAACCATCTACCAAAGGAATTAGGCGGGTGCCGCTGCAGTCTCACAAACCCCGAGGCACTTCGTACGCCGAGCAACCCAAGATGCGACGTGCATCTGGATTGGGGAGGGATCACCAGGGTTCCTGGTAACTGATCAAAAGCAAAACTGCCCAGGTGGTCAGGAACCAGGATCAGATGCTCAGGTACTCCGTGCGACTGCACAGTACGAAGTAAGTACAGCTGTTTCCGTCGGGCCGCGTGGCCTGCAGTGGTGAGCCTGGGCGCCAATGAAGGAACAGCTGGCTGGAGAGCCTGGGAATTTCTGGTTCTTTCTGCTCCATCTTTGGTCCGAGAGCAAAAGAGACATCCGCAAAGTGTTGTCGAGGATGTCGTTAGAAGGAGTCGTAGATTCCTTCTCGCAAGGAACAGAATCACTCGTAACTCGTTGATCATCAATGCAGTCAAGTCTCTGACGATTTTGGGGCGGATACGGGACTCCCAGCACCCATATCTGTTGATTTCATGCTATCTTAAAAAAAGAGAAAAGAAATCATGCTGTGATATTTTTTCGTGCTTGTTTTTTTCGTTTTCCTCTTTTTTCCCTCTTTCTCCTTTTCTCAGGTTCACAATTCCCAATCGCACCATAACCGCTTTCCCAAACAGGCAAGCACTGTGTCACGTTAGCGGACACCACCAAACGGGTGCTCCCGAAACTCCCCACTCACCCCACAAAGCTTAAACTTCATATGCTCCACATAAAATCCACCCCCAAGAGTTTTGGTCCTTTGGACGGCGTGGGACAGGAGCAGGAACATGGTTGCAGTCGTACATTTATTGCATCATACCATCATTTTTTTGTATGGTATTGTTAGGCGTCATTTTATTGAAAGCCGCCCAATCCGTTGGTCAGGGTTTTCAGCGTCCCGAGTTGAAGTTCTGGTCGAGGATACAGTGTTGTTGGAACTGGCTGTGGCGGTGGAAGACGTGGGGGTCGAGTTGGAAGGACATGGGGCGAACCAAACTGTGAGCCGGCCCGGAATCTGCCAGAGCACCTACAGGCCAAGAGACAATGAAAGGTTTGAGGACAAATAGGTGATCAAAATACAAACGGACCTCAATGTGCTTTTGAGGGTAGATCTCTTGTTGGAAGAGCTTGCCATTGCGTTGCGGCTTCGTCTTGTTGGCGTGGGTGGGTTGGGGGATGGGGCGTGAGATTCCTGAAAAGCCACTGAAAATTACACAGAACTAGTGAGATGAAGAGAAGGAGCACTGTTGCACTTCAAACTGAGTTGAGAAAAAAGCTTGAGCCATGGGGATGAGATCACAGATTGGGGGGGGGCTTGAGAGTTTATGCCCGTCGTGCTGTGGTGTGAGAGGGACCTTTATGAAGCCGGCAGGGTTGGCACCACGCAAGCCGGGACTCTTCATGAACTTCTCGATCCAATCGAAGCCTTTCATGTCTGAACCAGGGAGAATCTGTGATGGTGGGAAGAGCTCCCCTGCATGGGACCGGGGGGGTCAAACCCACACCAGACCCACAGCCCCCGCCTGGCCCACAATGGAATCGAACCGCAGCGCCTGGTGTGCCTATTGGTTTTCGAGTCTTTTGAGTTTGGCCAGTCACGAAGCACTCATGCACGCTCGCTTGCCTTGCAGCAACCTGAAGTTGGGGGTGGTGATATTTGGCACCCTCCCTCGTCCAAGACTGCCGGTAAAGTTCCGTCATGGCAACTAAAAGGATCCTGGCTAGTCTGGACTTCGGGAAGCCTCTGGCTTAACATGTATTATTTCGAGCACGGCCCAAGTGCAACGACCTGTGCTCTATAAACTCGAAGGTCCTGCTGTGTGGGTCGTAGTAGATGATATGAGGGAGGCCGTTGTGTCGTAAGGCTAGTGTCACAGGCACAGCCGTGACATGTGGTCATGTGGTTGGTCACGTGGAGATAGATCGATAGCTGCTTGTTGGTGGGTCTTGCGGAGCTTGCAGTGGCCCCACCCTGGTGTGGCCCCGGCGCGCAGGGTATTTCCCCTGCGCCTGCGAGCCCCGGCTTCCCACACCTCGCAGATCCACATACATCCATTTGGACCCCTACTGTTGCCTCACAATCACGTCCGTGATAGTTGGATCTGCCTTCTGCTTGTGCGCTGCAAGAGAGCAGCCGTTTTCAGCTATTTCCACGATTTTTGAGCGACTTCAGAGCTCTCGACTCAATTAAGCGACTGCAACAGGCATCGCGCAAGCCACCGACGACGTCGGATTCAAGGTTCAACGATACATACGAGGATCTCCCCGCAGCGGGAAAGCGGCCGACGGTCCGATCCAATCAAAGGCTTCGCCAAGACGGTTCACGGAAGCAATCACAAGGAACAAGGAAGCAATGGCTGCCCAGCAGACGGCTGAGGGCAGCAGCGCCGGCGCCGAAGTGTTATACGACGCGCGCGCCGACTTCATCAAGGTCCTGCAGACCGACCCGGCGTTCGGGACTCTCGCCCACGCCTTGGATTCGATTGGGAAGGAGATCATGAGCACCGCCGCGGTCGCGCAGACCGTGGCCACGATGGTCCAGGGCAAGGGCACCGCGGCTTACGCCTGGATGAAGGTCATCGACGGCCTGATTACCGAGATCAACGACAATTTCAATCAGGCGCAGGTCTACTACAACAACGAAGGCGCCGAGAAAGATCAGCGTATCAACAACCTCTCCGTAGAGGTCACTACCTACAAGAACACGATTGCCGACAAGGACGAGTTGTTGGCCAAGCAGGGCGCGGAAGCCGCCGCAAGTATCAAGACCGAAGCTAGCCTGACGAACCGGTTGGCCTTCAAGGACCAAGAGATCAGCAACTTGCGCGCCGCGCTGGCTGATATGAAGGCGGCGACGCAGCAGTCCGCGCAGGCGTTCAACACGGCCACCGCCAACCTTCCTGAGTACGGCATCGGCGGTCACGTTCAGGGCGGTCCCGACTGGAACGCGCCTCAGATCAAGCAGTTTACAGGCAAGGAGACTAGCGTGGCGGTTCGGTCTGCCGAATTCCGCGCCTGGCGCTCCTCGGTCCAGTTCCGCTGGAAGAACAGTTTTTTCCGCAACGAAGGCGCCAGGATCCAGTGGGCGCTTCTGCAGCTTGGTGGCCCGGCCCAGGAGGGCGTCAGCGGCAATATGGAGACCGTTTTCAACGAGCCGGAGGATGAGTGGCCGTGGCGTACCGGCGAGGATCTGCTTGCCCACCTCACAAAGAAGTATGCTACGCACGATGTGGTGGCCGGGGCCGAGATGACCATGAGTACCCTCCGCCAGGAGGGCAAGTACGCCCTTTTCATTGACTTTCTGCAAGCCTTTTGCAACGCAGCTGACAATGCAAAGTACGACAATGCCACCCGTGTACGTATGATCCGGGAGCGCGTGTCGAGGCGTATTAGCGAGCTGCTGTTGGCGCAAGCCGTACAGCCTGCGGCCGACGATTTCGACAAGTGGGTGGAACTTCTGCAAGCACTAGCCACCAACATCGAACGCGAGGAGCATAATAAGAAGATGAAAGAGAAGAATACGGTCAGCACCCAGCCCGCTGGCGGCAATGGCAACGGCAAGAACGGCGGTAACCGTACCGACCCGGACGCAATGGAGCTCGATGCTGTTCGCCTGGCGCTCTCTCGGATCCCTCAGGAAGAGCGTGACCGCCGTCGGGCGGCAGGCCTCTGCTTGAACTGTGGCAAAGCTGGCCATTACGCGCGTGGCTGCAACGGCATCAATCGCGGGGGACAGAGCGGCCGCGGCGGCGGCTACGGCCGTGGTGGCGACGGTTACCTGGCATACTCTAACCAGCCTAACTGGGGCAACAACGGCAATTACCAAGGCAACAACAGCGGGTATGGCCGCGGTAACCCCCAGCAGTACAGCAACCCTCAACAGTACAGTCAGCAGTATGGTCAGCAGCACGGCCAGCAGTACGGCGGCGCCCAGGTCGCGCGGGGTGGCCGCGGCCCTGGCCAGCCACGTGGCGGCAGTGCCCGTGGTGTTAGCATCCGTTTCGCAGCGACCGAGCCTACTGCCGGTAGCTACCCGCAGCACACGCAGTACCCGCGGCGCCCCCCGACCGGTTTTTGCACCGAGCTCAACGACGACGAGGGCCAGACCAGCACTTGCCAGGGCGATGACAGCGCCTACGACGAGCAGGAAAATGCTTAACCCTCGCAACAAGTCGCTTGCGAGGGTGGAACCACCACCAAGGATGGGACAACTCGGAGGAGGACGATAGGCTAGTGTTGGGTGCTTTTAGCACAGCGACGCAATCAATTCTCCTCCCTTCAGTACTCCTTTGTGATGGGCGCACTATGTCTTGTGTATCCTTGGTCGATTCGGGCTGCACTGCCCTTGCGTTCATGGATTACCAGTTTGCTTTACGACATCGTTTTAATTTTGAGCGTTTACCAAGGCCAAAACCACTTTTCCTCGCTAACGGAGTGTTCTCGGCCTGGGTCGAATTCGTCGTTCGGGCGGAATTGATGATAGGCGACCATTGGGAACAACTTCAGTTCTTCGTTACGACGCTCGCGGCCGAGAGCCCGGTGATCTTAGGCCTCCCGTGGCTGCGAAAACACGACCCTCGCATTGGGTGGGGTTCTCTACAGTTGGAATTTACAGGACACTGCGATACTTGCAGACAACCCAGCGACAGCCCCGACCTTACTCGCTTCCAGCCGACGGTGGAAGAAGTGGAAGACGAAGGAGAGCCCGGGCAGAACATCGCAAGGCTGTCGGAGAGGGCCCGCCGGAGGCGTGCTGACCGACGCCGGCACAACAGACAGAGGGAACGAGCCCGCGCGAGCTTCCAACGAGCGGTCGACAACGGCCCACGCTGGACCAAAGCCCCCGAGGGCGCGCGAGCCCGGATGATTGAGCCACCACCGAGGAAGTCACCGCAACCGGTCACCCCGACGGCGGGAACACGCCGACCGACAGTTCCCACACGGCCGGTAACGAGGTTACGCGCCGCGCGCCCACTCCCGGACGCACCGGTGGATAGCGACATTGATCCGCGGACTCCTGCGAGGAGGGAGAGAATCACCAAGAACACTGAGATCCGGTCAGTCAACCCGCAGAACTTCCACTTGTTCTGCCGACAGGAGGGCGTAACGATATCGCGATTCACTGAGGGGGACCTCGACCGCGCCATTGAAGCAGCTGAGAGAGGCTACGACTTGCCCGATGTACCCGACTTCTTCTTTCAAGATCTGTTCAACAAGGTAGGGGACCTGGAGTATTACAAAACAATGCTCCCAGAGCCTTACCACGAGTTTATTGACGACCATTGGGAGGGCACTGAGGTGGTGAGCCGTATCACCCAAGAAGACGCCGACAAATTTCTCGCAAAAGCTAATAGGCCGGTACTGACAGCCGGAGACATCAAGAAACGCCTGCCAGAGCAATACCGAGATCTGTTCGAAGCCTTCCTGCCAGCGGAGGCTGACACGCTTCCACCACACCGCTCGTATGATCACAAAATCGAGCTGGTTCCCGGCGCGAAGCTCCCCTTCTCGAGAAATCGACCGCTGTCCCCGATAGAGCTGCGCGTCGTGAAGCAGTGGCTGAATGACAATATCGTCAAGGGCTTTATCCGGCCATCCAAGTCAAGCGTGGCATCGCCGCTGCTGTTGGCGCAGAAACCAGGCGGTGGTGTGAGGATTTGCGTCGACTACCGCGGCGTGAACAACATTAGCCTGAAGAACCGATATCCAATTCCACTGATCAAGGAAACACTAGATTCCATTTGTAAAGCAAAGATCTTTACGAAGCTTGACGTAATTGCGGCCTTCAACCGCGTGAGAGTCGCAGAGGGCCACGAGTGGCTTACAGCCTTCATCACCCGTTTTGGCCTATATGAATCTCTGGTCACGCCGTTCGGCCTGCAGGGCGCGCCAGCTACCTTCCAGAACTATATGAACGATATCTTCTACGATCTGTTGGATGACTTCGTTACAGCTTATCTCGACGATATCCTCGTTTACTCGATCAACGAGAAGGACCATGTGAGGCAGGTACGCGAGGTACTCAAACGCCTTATTGCCGCCGGGCTGCAAGCCGACATTGACAAGTGCGACTTCCATACCCGCCGAACAAAGTACCTGGGGCTGATCATCACGCCGGGCGGTATCGAGATGGACAAGGAGAAGGTCGAGGCGGTGACAACGTGGTTGCCGCCTACTACGAGGAAGCAGTTGCAGCGCTTCCTTGGCTTCGCGAACTTCTATAGGCGCTTCATCAAGGACTTCTCGGGGATGGCGAAGCCGCTCTATGAGCTCACAAAGAAGACTGTGGGGTGGGACTGGTCACTACGCTGTCAAACTGCATTTGAGCAGCTGAAACGTGCC
Organism: Amesomyces nigricolor; assembly: GCA_004802645.1. Taxonomy (NCBI): domain Eukaryota; kingdom Fungi; phylum Ascomycota; class Sordariomycetes; order Sordariales; family Chaetomiaceae; genus Amesomyces; species Amesomyces nigricolor. The sequence goes on along the minus strand of SRKS01000006.1, from coordinate 2,583,518 downwards.
TTTACGACCGCGCCAGCGCTGCAGATATACGACTGGGAGAAGCCAGCAGTTGTCGAGACCGACGCTTCGAACTGGTCGTCTGGCGGTACCCTCTTACAGCCAGGTGGGGATGGCGAGCTACGCCCGGTAGCGTACTTTTCAGCAAAGCATTCCACGCAAGAAGTCAACTACGATATCTATGACAAGGAGCTGCTAGCGGTCATCAAAGCACTGGAGGAATGGCGACCCGAACTTGAGGGCGCTGGCGAGAGATTCGACGTCATCACCGACCATAAGAATTTACAGACGTTCGCAACGACGAAGCAGCTATCGCCGCGTCATATGCGGTGGTCAGAGTTCCTGTCAAGATTCAACTTTCGGATCGTTTACCGGCCGGGCGCTGCAAACGCGCGGCCCGATGCGCTGAGCCGCAAGCCGGAACATATGCCCGCCAGTGAAGACGACGACCGACTGCGCAACCGTAAGCGCCCGTTGATTGACCCGGCAGTGTTTGACAGGGAGAGTTTTGAGGACCTGTGGGAGGAGGAGATGGCGGCCCCAATCCGCCTCTTTCAGCTGGATACCACGGAACACATTGATACGTTGATTGACAGGATGTACTGGCAGTCAGTGCTGCTCAACGAGGTCATCGCGGCACTGAAATCCGGGAACCGAGCGTGGCCAGCGGCCTTGAAAGGCAAGCTCAACGTCGCCTTCGCGGAGTGTCGTGTGGTGAGCGAAAAGGTGTATTGGCGCGACCGCCTGATCATCGACCCAGACGACACCGACCTCCACCTACAATTGATCCATCGTACGCATGCATCGGGACCGGGAGGCCACCCGGGCCGGACCAAGACCCTCGACCTGATGAACCGAAAGTACTACTGGCCAGGGATGAGCGTGGCGGTCCGGACCTACTGCAACGCTTGCCTCCTCTGCGACAAGACGAAGACCGTGAGGGCTGCGCCGGCGGGGTTTCTCAAGCCGTTACCGCTGCCGCTGGCGCCGTGGAAGGATATCTCGGTAGATTACATTACACCGTTGCCGCCCTGCGAGAGGCGCGGGCAGATTTTCCAGCACGTAGCGGTCGTGGTTGACCGGCTTACGAAGATGCGCCACTTTATCCCTACAGTTACGTTGGAAGCTGAGGAGCTGGCGGAACGGTTCATTGACCGCGTCTACTGCCTTCATGGCTTGCCCGACACTGTTATTTCCGACCGGGGAACGCAGTTCGTATCGACGTTATGGAGGACACTGTCAGCGAGGCTGGCAGTCACGCTGCGACCGTCGTCGGCGTTCCACCCGCAGACCAACGGCCAGACGGAAAGGATCAACGCCGAGTTGGAACAGTACTTGAGAACGTACGTGGATTGGGCACAGGATGACTGGGTAGATTGGCTGCCGCTGGCCGAATTCGCGGGCAACAACACGGTCTCGGAGACAACCGGCGTATCACCATTCTTCGCGAATTACGGTTTTCACCCAAGGATGGGCGTTGAGCCTGCAGGGCCATGCCCGCCGAGGCTCTCCGAGGCGCAACGGCGCGAGTTCTTCAAGGCCTCAGAGATCGCGGCGAGGTTCAGGGCTATCCTCGACGTCGCTACGGCGTTGGCGAGACAAGCTCAGGACCGGTACGAGCGGAACGCCAACCGGAGGCGGCGTGATGCGCCACTCTACAAGGTCAACGATAAGGTTATGTTAAGCATGGAAAATATGAAGACGGGGCGACCAGCAAAGAAGCTGGAACCACGGTGGGAGGGACCCTTCGTCGTCGATGGGGTGGCATCGCACTCGGTGACCTTACGCCTGCCGGCGAATATGAAGATATTCAACACGTTCCACGTATCGCGAGTACGCCCATACCGGGCCGACAACGGGATCCCGGGGCAGGAGCCTGACGATTTGCGCGCCAACCAAGGTCGGGTAATCACAAGGACCGACGATGGGCAGGAGGTGGAGGAATGGCAATTCGATGAGATTCTAGACTACGGCAAAGCAGACAACGGCAGGTGGCAGTATTACGTTAAGTGGGCAGGAGATCAGACCCCGACATGGCAACCCGCTACTGACTTACGCAACTGCGACGACGCTATCTGGGACTTCCACGATGCGAACCCTGACAAGCCGCCACCACCAGCGTGGGTATCACGGCGCCGAAGGGACGAGGGGAGGAATGGCGCGCAGCCAGTGAGCGGCACGCGCGTAAGGGGTATCAGGAGGAGCGAGCGGCTGGGAGTAAGGGATGGGGGTGTCACATGACGCGGCGTCTGTTGAAAATTGAGGAAACTGCGGAAATCGCGTTTTCTGACGATTTGCAACCTCTGTATGTATTTTGAGCCCGTGGGAGGAGGGGGGCCTGTTTTGAGGAGGGGGTAGTGTCACAGGCACAGCCGTGACATGTGGTCATGTGGTTGGTCACGTGGAGATAGATCGATAGCTGCTTGTTGGTGGGTCTTGCGGAGCTTGCAGTGGCCCCACCCTGGTGTGGCCCCGGCGCGCAGGGTATTTCCCCTGCGCCTGCGAGCCCCGGCTTCCCACACCTCGCAGATCCACATACATCCATTTGGACCCCTACTGTTGCCTCACAATCACGTCCGTGATAGCTAGGTAGCTGGAATAAAGACCAGTTTTACTTCAGACGATTGTCCAAACCCCAAATGGACGGATTCTGAACATATGGTTCAAGAAGCCGCTGGATATCGTTTAGGACGTGATGCGGAACAACGATGATAATCTTGCTACCTAAAGGTGTAACGGGCTGAGCTCCGTCGAAGGCCTCGAAGACTCTCGGCCAAGACGGACGGATCCGCTAACGCCGACGATCAAGACGCAACCCTATAGGTTCAGACACGGCCGAGGCATGCCGTCTCCCCCTGGTCATATGAGGGGCATCCCACGGTTCTCTTTTTCTTCCTCTTTCCTTCCTCAAGTTTAGTGTACTCGTAGAATCGTCACCAGCTAGTCGCAATACACTCGTTGAGACCGTTACAGAACCATCTTGTGCCTCTAGCTACCTATATCAACAACGTCTACTGGTATACATCCTGGGAACCCAAGGACAGGAGTACCTATCAGACTTGATTTTACGTTCTTAAACGGCCTGTTGCAAATTGTGGACCTCACTGTTTTCCGTTCAAAGTTGTCTGTAACCACCAACCGTTTAGCGAGTCTGGTCACGGTTGCCACGGGAATTTAGTGGCGGGGTCAGTCATGTCATAACTCTACGAAGAGTAGTTAACGTGCATTATCAGTGAGTCGTGCATATCAGTGGGTCGCGCACTCCCTAGCGCGACGCGTCCTCTTTACACTTTACATCGAATTTCTCTACAACGGAAGATGCGTCCTACTCTAAAGGAAGGGAGGGTGATCTTGGCCCTTGAAGCTCTCGAAAAGGACGAAAAATTAAGCCTCCGGGCCGCAGCTAAGCTCTACAATGTACCAGCATCAACCCTCCGCGACCGACGCGCTGGCCGGCCTGCACGACGCGATACTACGCCTGGCATAAAGAAGCTCACTCAATCAGAAGAGGAGGCTATTGTCCGATACATCATTGACCTATGTGCGCGAGCTTTTCCGCCTAGATTGTGTGGTGTGGAAGATATGGCCAACCGACTACTGCGCGAACGCGACGCGCCTGTCGGCAAACTCTGGGCACATCGGTTCGTCAAACGCCAGCCAGAGCTCCGTACGCGCTTTACGCGTAGATACGACTACCAGAGGGCCAAATGCGAGGATCCAAAAGTCATTGGCGAGTGGTTTACGCTTGTACGGAACATGATGGCCAAGTACGGAATCGTAGAGGACGATGTCTACAACTTCGACGAGACTGGGTTTATAATGGGCATTATCTTTGCGGGCATAGTAGTAACGACATTGGACGGCCTTAGCAAAGCGAAACTGGCCCAGCCTGGCAACCGGGAATAGGCAATAGTGATCCAGGGGGTCAATGCTCTTAGCTGGGCTATCCCTCCTTTCATCATCCTGGCCGCGCAATACCACCTGGCCAACTGGTATACCGAGTGCAACCTCCCGGCTGACTGGTGCATTACAACTACCGAGAATGGTTGGACTACCAATATGGTAGGCCTGGAATGGCTCAAGCACTTCGACTTCCATATAGCACCCCGGACAAAGGGCAAATACCGGTTATTGATCCTCGACGGCCACGAAAGCCACCACTCGTCCGAATTCGAGCACTACTGCCATCAGAACAATATCATCCCGCTCTGTATACCTCCGCATTCCTCCCACCTCCTCCAGCCACTCGATGTTGGCTGCTTTGGGCCACTAAAGCAGGCGTATGGTCGCCAGGTTGAGAACTTGATGCGGATGCACATCAACCACATCAGCAAGCTCGAGTTTCTCTGTTCCTTTCGCGAGGCCTTCTTTGCCTCTATCAGCGAGAAGAATATCCAGGGCGGCTTTGCAGGAGCTGGACTCGTTCCATTCAATCCAAAGAGGGTGCTTTCTAAGCTGGATGTCAAGCTTCGTACGCCAACACCTCCGACCTCACGGCCTGGCACCCCCCAACCTTGGGTCTTCCAGACACCCCAGAACCCCCGAGAAGCCAACTCGCAGTCAACGCTCATCAAGACTCGCATTGCCAACCATCAAAATAGCTCCCCAACTTCAATGTTGACTGCTGTGGACCAGGTTGCTAAGAGTACAACGGCTATAATGCATCAGGCGGCTCTCCTGCGTGCAGAGAATGCTTCGCTCCGCAAGGCCAACGAGGCACTAAGCAAGCGCCGAAGAGCAAAAAGAACACGTGTTCAGCTTGGAGGGTCCCTTATTGTACAGGATGCACAGAATTTGCTTGGTCAGAAGGCGGCGGGCGGGGAAGAAGGACGAGAAATGCAGGAGGATGGTGGTAGTGCAGGGGGGGTTCGTACGAAGGTTCGGTGCTGTAGTGTCTGCGGCAAGCCTGGGCATAATTCACGTACCCGCCAGGAGGCTGTAGATCCATCTGACTTAGCTGTTTCTGATGTAATTGTAGTTAGTTCCTAGTCTTAATGTATTACGATTGAAGATAGCATTTGTAGGGTGGTGGAGAGTGCGCGACCCACTGATATGCGCGACTCACTGATAATGCACGTTACATGTATTCTAGAGTCTATTACAATCAGAGTAGATGCCGGTCGGAGCGGCAAAAGTCAATTGGAAATGTTATTGATGAGGCTAATAAGTATCTTAAGTCACTGTGTCCAATCCTTATCCCTGGTATTTATATCCTGTCTTAAGACTACTTCGATCGAATAGGGGGGAACGACTAGATATATATAGCAAGTTAGTTAGAGGAGGTTGAACTTTATGCTATATGCTATATGTGCTGAAATATCAGGGCTGCTACTGAATTGGTGCAACGCACCTCAAACACAATCACACACCACGGACCTTACTGCTGGTCAGAGCAGTCTGGCGACAGTGTTGCTGTGAAGTGGGGGAGGAACAAGACTTCAACAGGTCATGGCTCAAGGTGGCTCTGGAACTCTCTGTGAGGCACGCGGCTCAACCAACAGACAGTTCTGGTCCTCTGGTCAGTGTCATGGCGGTTCACACCGTGCCTGCCAGAACCCACAAGTGGGGCATGCTGACATGCGCAAGCACGGGACACCGTGGGTTGAAGATCTTGCACCTCGCTGTCCCCAGACCTGTATATAGCTCCTCGAGCTACGTCTTGACAATCAAGCCTGCCCGTACCGACGGAATAGAGACCGAGACTGTAGCTTAGCCCGAATACACTGTCATTGAACTACCTGCCTGTCCTGCCCGTGACACTAAGACCGTTACAACAAAAATGAAAGCAATGTCAATTTTTCCCTCGCTGCCACACTCCCATAGCAGGATAACCCCTGGAACCTAGTGGTTTTCACCCTAGTTCACTACTAAAGATCCTCATCATCATCAGGCAAGATTGACAGCTCCGGCGATAGCGCTTCTCTAGGTGTCTCCTCGCCCTTGCGGCGGGCCGGCTCGCTCAACGGCCAACTGCAATAGCCAAAGTCTACGCCACAGGCGGCGAATGCCTTCCCTACAGCCATATCTTCGAGTCTCCCTCTGGCGTGAACCGCATCGCACCTTACGCGTTTAAGCGCCTTGAAATGCTTCCTAGGACCGACTGACTTGGCGAGATAGCGCAACGCGTGGCCCAACCGCGGCGTGAATTTGCCGAGGTTCCCCGCGAGGTACAGCGAGACGACGCTTGCAGGCAGCAGTTTGGTGAGGAGTACACTATCGTAGTTCGTGTATGATGCCCTCCCGTGGTGGTTACTTAATATGCTTGCGCTGAGGAACACATGTTTGAGAGCTGTGAAGTCCTTTAGTGTCTCGGATAGCGGCTGTGTATTGCCGCCGTCTGTACTCGGGGCGTAGTAGCCGCGAGCGCGGAGGTCGAGGTGTAGCGACTCTAGGGTTGCCTTGTGTCGTTTTAGGTGTTGAATAGCATCCGAGGGCTGAAAGTGGTCGCTATCATTGGCTTTTCCAAGGTAAATATTAGCTACTAGTATTATCTTATAGTAGTAGAACTAGGAGACTCTTGTTCAAACTTACGGAATCCAAGACACTCCGATATGCTATTTACAGGCGGATAGGCGGCCTCGTAAACGAAGGACTTCAGGCCCAGGGCCGCGCACGAGTTGAGCAGAGCTTCCAAGTTAGCAGCGCTAAGCCGGCTATAGGTAACCCGTAGAGTCCGGATATTGCGTAGGCTATCTCGCTCAGCATTCCCGCACATATGAAGGTTCAGCATCGTTAGACTGCCTGTACGAACCGTCACCTCCAGAATCCCTCTCGCGTGATAGTTAAAGTTAAAAGGCAGGCCACGGTCGCAAATGTCAAGAGTATTCAGCTTCGCTAGTAGTCCCGACTTGGATAGGCTAGCCAACGTTGAGAGCGCCCTAGCCGGGATATATGCGCTTGGCCCTTCAGTCTGAAGGCTAAGACGCTCCAAGTTCGGAAGTAGCGCTAGGAGCACGCCAACTAACTTCACTCCAGCAGTGTTGACCAAGCTCTGCATTCCCCGGAAACAGGCGAGGTAATCATCGGCTGCAGTGCCTGCGGCCGCCTCTAGCGTAGCTTCGGCCTCCTCCTCCGTGACAGGCCGGAGAAGGTAGACGTGCACGTAGATGCGCTCTACCAGGGCAGCCAAGTCGGGGCGTGCCACGAGGGTCCGCACAAACGAGGCCAGCCGGCCATCCCACGAGAACCTTGTCGACCGCCACGCGTCGCCGTAGCCGGGGACGAACTCGTGGTACAGGACTGACTGGGCGACAGACCGGAAGCGCCTCGAGACTAGGCACATAGAGTAGAGGGCCATGCGGTAGTCGCGCGAGTACCACGACGGCTGGTCGGGATGCTGTTGCTCCCCAGACTCAGAGCTGCGGAAGTAGCCATCTGGCAAGTCGTAATTGTGCGCCTTGGTACAGTGAAGGCAGAACTGGCTTAGAACGAACGTGAGCGTCTCGATCGGCAAATGGGTGAGACTGGGCGCCATGGTTTCGGTTTGTGTGGGACGAAGGGAACCAACAGGCAGAACGGTGATGAATTGGTTTTGTGGTTGTCTGGGTGGGCGCGAAGTGGCAGAACGCCGGGCGGTCTGGAAGATGTGAGCGGGCGGTGGCCCGGGTCCGACAGTTTGTCTGGAAAGAATGGGTGGCCTCTGTGCCGCCAAGTTTCGCGGATCTCTGCCGCCATTAAATATCTGTTGCATGGTGGCACGTGACCGACCATACAATCATCCACTACCTTCTGTCCTGGGTTTGGTAGGTCCAAGGCGGTTGAATTGTAGCCTTTATTGGTTCGGCTATGGAGAGGGGACCCTCTTGCACAGCACGAACATCGACAACCAAAGCACTACAGAGGCCGAAGACTGGTGGAATCGAGCGATGCGCGACGCGACGCCAGGAGGCGCCGCGCGGCGTGGCGCGCCCCGAAGCCCTGGAACCGAAGATGAAGACAACATTGGCAGTGATAAGTGGCGGTCAGGAACTGGACTGAAGCTTCCAAGTTCGTTCGTCCGGGGATAAGCTGTGTTGATCATCATTGGACAGAGAAACATACCTACAGGTAGGTAAGGGGGTACGAAGGTGCAGGTTTCCGAGCAGCTACAATCCGACCTCCTCATCTAAAACCGCCAGAATATGCTGCTGCGAATTTTGGAACAAAGGAAGCAGCAAGCGCTGCAAGGCGCAAGGGGACCCGCATGATCTCTGCCAGGGACAGGGTGTCCGTATCATCCGAAAGAGTTTAAGCGAAGAAGAGATTGCGTGTAAATTTTGACCATTGCGAGTGCTGAATGAAACCTCAAGTCACGAATTTGGCTGGAGTTGGTTTCACCGACCGTGATTCAATCTAGTACGTGCTCCATACGAAGAAGATCAATCAGAACGGAACTTGCTGCCCTGCGACTGCCTGCGGAACTGCGCCGCTCGGGCCGAGCAACGGTTGCCCGCTATTCGTATCCGTGTCTCTTCGGCAACAAGACGGACGTACCGAGATACGGTGCGCGTTATCAAATGCCGGCCCTGATGCAGGACTTCCAGCCTTCCCAAATCGACAAATTACAGTTCCTATGGGTTGAGTTGCAGCGAGGCAATCAATCTATGGAACGGGGTAAGACAAGCACCCCGTTTGAACAGCAACTCCGAGTTTCAGATCTCATTGCCGCGTGCCGTTGCAGGGACAAGTCTGCCTTGGCCCAAAACAATCGGCAGCCTGCCAACAACAGCCATCATCGTGAGCAAAGGTTTGGTGGTGCCGAAGTCTGCGTCGTCATCCGCTTCTAAGAAACTCCAATGTGCTGCTGGCAGGTCTGGACCAGCCCATGACATCTCAGGTCTCACAGGAACGGCGGACCTGAGAGGATCGTCATCAACAAGGGGCAGACCCATGGATCGGTCCAGACTTCAAGGGGGACCCACAGCTTTAGAACACCTAACCCACGCACTCATACAGAAGGGTCCTTGCAGGGGTCTGGGCCTTCGTCATCCCGCGCTCCCCAGATCTCTTTTGCAACGAAAGCTTTGTTTCTCGCGACGCAACTCGGGAAATTACATAGGTAGGAATGTTTCCGTTTTTAAGTCACCGCCAACCTCTGCATATATATGCTTTGTCGATGAAGGGAACCATCCTCCGATGCATGCTCCGCGGGAACCAGAAGGCCCTTGTTCCTCCCTTACATTTGCAGAATCACAGCGCCAAAACAAAGCCCGAGTCAAAACTCGAGGGGCGCGAGTCTGTTTCTGCTCCAATTTATTGAAGGCATCAGAAGACCAAAACTCAGCTTTCGGCGCCACGCTGAAGTTCTAGGCCCAACACAGCCAGCCTTGGCAGCCCTTGAGGCCATCACCGCATTTTCATCCAACACCTCGAACCCTCCATCCTCAATTGCGGTGCAAGGGTCTGACATCGTCATCACAGCACAGCTAAGCCATGCAGCGGTCTCGTCACGGTGCATACGTTGTGCGACTCGGTAGGGCTAAATGAAGGGTTACCTGCATACCGAACCAAAACCGTTCAACACCAGACCCTGAGGTCCAGACTTTCATGGACGCTTTCTTCTTGACAACATATCTCGAAGAGGGCAGGTAGGTACGTACCGGAAAGGCGGGCATCCAGCTTTTGCGCAGGAATATGTAGAGGAGGCTGATGACATTTGACTACAGGTACTAACCAGCATCCTTGTGCAGCAACACACCGCCGAAAGAAAATAAAGCCAGTTCTATGGCGACATACCAGCCAACCGTAGTCTTTGAAGCAATTCGGAGAAAAATGAAAAAGACAAAAGTGAGGTCCTGCCCGGACTCGAACCGGGGTTGCCGGAATCAGAATCCGGAGTGATAACCGCTACACTACAGAACCTTTCCAGATTCGTTATCTGATGCCGAAAAGCGGGTCGAAATGCCCCACATAAATGATGCTCCAGTCCGATCAGATACCCCGAATCGCAACGCTTCGTTGGGGAGACAAGAGTGTCGTTCTGAGGGAATACCATTTACTCTCATTCTTTTCCATCCATATCAAGGCTTCTACATTCACCCAATCTGTTTTTCCACCAGCACCGAACGTGCCATTCGAGCCATCTCTTGCCCTTTCTACCAATCCACCCTATGCGCAGATTGCCGGATCTTCAACGATCGGAGCCTTTGTCTGTCCTGTGAGGTTTTTAGTGAGAGCCTCTGAGCAACGCAGCAAAAATTTAAGCAACTCCTCCACTCGTCTATGGGCGAGTCATCTAATTCGAGCCCCATTCGGCAGGTTTTGAATCCGCTCTCTGCATCTCAACAGCCTCCGGCCAGAGGCTGTTGGCCCAAAATTGTGCCCGTATCCTTGGACAATGGCTGCCGGGCAAGGTGATCGTAGAAGTTGCTTCAAAAAAATTGATCTGCTGTTTCAGTCACTGGAGGTTCTGCCGCCACAGAACAAGGTTTACGTTCAAAACCTTTGCCAGCGTGGGCCAAACGAGCAAATCGAGGCATGACAGCACCCAATTTGAAAGAGGTTTCATGATGTTGTGGGAAGGGAAAGCGCCCAGGGAAATGGGTGGGTTGAAGAGGAGAGAGACAGAGAAAACGAGAACCGGATTCTGAAGGAGGGGGTTTATACTGTGTTCGTACCTGCCCAATCTGGAGCCTTGGGCGATATCGTTCTTTGCCGTCTGTGCAGTTTCGCTCGACATGATCGACATGATCAGCCCACATTTGAGAGTCCAACCCTCTTTCCTTGGGCTTCTGATAATTGGGAATGGAAGACTCGAAGGCTCGATGCGACCTCAAAGCGAGCGGACAGTGGGGCCTGACGGCAGGCTCAAAGCAGGACCGTGACCGACAGCAGTGCAGAAGCAGCAGGGGCAACTCCAAATCAGCCAATCCAGACACCTTCGACTTTAGGGTGCTGAGCACCGTCCTCTAGTACTCGTCTGCCGAAAGGGCTCGTTCTAACTTCTTCAGCCAGCGTCTATGGCCTCGCCCAATCTAAAAAAGAACTCCATACCACCCCCGGCGAAGCAGCGGCCGTCGTCCAGTCAAGCCACTCCTCACATGAGCAACAACTGCCGCTTCAACTTCCACATCATCAACAGCCACCGCTTTTTACTCCCCAAAAACGACTCGGGGCTGCACATGTTTTAAAGGCATCTCCGCCGACCAGCACCATCGTCATTTTGAGGTTGTCGTTGCGAGGTTGTTGAGTAATTGTATGAGTAGTCATAGTGAGAGAAACGGAGATTGGTTGTCTCTTGGGAAGTTGTTTGAACATTTTGGTACATAGTTAGTTTGTCCTCGGGGCTTGGGACCACCGAGTGTCGATTTTGGGTGAGTGGTGGTTTGAGTTCCGTTGACGACAAAGCTCCGCAGCTGGCAGCACCTGCTCGGCATGACCCACGTGACTCTGAGCAGTGCCGACGCTATGCGACGTCACTCGGCAACAGCTGTGATCCCTGGCAGGTGCGGCTAACAAGAGCCGACAGCGACTTGCCGCCCCTCTCCTCTTGCCGATTGATGGCTTGAACAACACACAGCACACACAATGGCGAGGATCGCGCTGCTCTCACGACGGTTTCTGGCCCGCGGGCCATCTATGCGTACTGCTCGGACGTTTGCGACAGCGTCCGACACGCAGCAGCAGCGCCCGCCGGGCGACTACCACGTGAAGCTCGTCGAAGTTGGCCCGCGCGATGGTCTCCAGAACGAGAAGAGGGCCATCCCGCTGGCAACCAAGCTCGAGCTGATTGACCGGTTGGCGAAGACCGGGTTGACCACCATTGAGGCGGGATCATTTGTCTCGCCGAAATGGGTGCCCCAGGTGCGCCGCCCTCCCTAACCCTCACACCCATACTTCTGCAACGACTAACTTACCGTCTAACTAGATGGACAACTCCTCCGAAATCCTCTCCCACCTCCTCACGCAACCAACCGCCGCCCCTCACCCCCTCACATTCTCCTTCCTCGCCCCCAACATCAAAGGCCTCAACAACGCCTTCGACATCCTCTCCCAACACCCCACCTCCTTCGCAACTTCCACCGTCACCCCGACAAAGGAAAAACCCGCCCTCGAAATCGCCGTCTTTGCCTCCGCCACCGAGTCCTTTTCCCAAAAGAATCTCAACTGCGATATCGCCACCTCGCTCGCCCGCTTCAAGGAGGTCATCCAAGCCGCCAAGGACACCCACTCGCTGCGCGTGCGCGCCTACATCTCTGTGGTTCTCGGGTGTCCCTTTGAGGGTTACGACACCGACCCGCACAAGGTGGCGGAGATTGCGACCGCGTTGATGGAGATGGGCGCGGACGAGATCGCGCTGGGGGATACCACGGGCATGGGCACCGCGCCGAGAACCAAGGAGCTGCTGACGTGTTTGAGTGCGGCCGGGGTGAGGAATGAGGATGTGGCGATGCATTTTCATGATACGTATGGTCAGGCGCTGGTGAATACCGCGGTGGCGTTGGAGCATGGGATTAGGACGTTTGATTGCAGTGTGGGGGGGTTGGGTGGGTGTCCGTATAGTCCTGGGGCGACCGGGAATGTGGCGACGGAGGATGTGGTGTATTTTATGGAGACGTTGGGGATGGATACGGGGGTGGATTTGGATGCCGTTGTGGATATTGGGCAGTGGATTACGAAGGAAATTGGGAAGGATAATGCGAGTACTGTTGGGAAGGCCGTGTTGGGCGCGAGGAAGAGGGCTGAGGCGACTGGACAGACGAAGGCCTAAGGACAGAGGATGTGCCAGATATGATAATGAACTGTTTGACTTACCTTTTTCTCAACTCTGCGCCACAGATGTGTCTGTTGATGATGGAGCCTGACGCTCCACGTTGTCTTTTAAGGGAAGAGCTACTCAGGCCGCCGTCTTCGTTCGATGCCATTTGACGTTAAGTTGCGTTTACTCACCAGAAGTATCAGGTTCACGGAGTTTAACGAAACTTAAAACATGAATACGAAGAGTGATGTTGGATAAAGGGAGTCGTCTATTGGTCCTCCTTTGCAAAGGTGTTCGCTACAATGAAGGGGAAGCAAGTCGTTGCTTCGCAATACACCTGATAACCTGTCAGCAGCTATCCATGATTTGTGGGCGTGAAAATTTACCTTGACAGCATCCGCCCCAATCTTGATCTTCCCCCACGAGACAGCCTCGTCCGGCCTGGCGCCGGCATCGCTGCCGTCAAACTCCTGCGCTGTGTTGATGTACACCGCCGACTCAGCGCCGTTCCGCATCAAGCACGCATTCGCAATGTGGTGCTTAACAATGCCGCCGCCGAGGATGATCATGCCAGCACGCTTGGCCCTGACAGACATGGTGTTAATCTTACGGATGTCCTCGACAATGTCGATGCGCAGCTGCTTCGGCGACGACTTGAAGGTGTGGAAGTACAGCATGTCGCCGAGACTGCCATCGGTGAGGGCTGGGCAGAACACGGGGATGTTGTTCTTGTACGCCCAGTAGTAGACGGACCGCTCGTCGTTGATCTCCTTGCCGAGGCGGTGGATCACCTTGGACGGCGTCCAGTTGATCTCTTCCTCGGTGCCCTTGCTTGCCTCCTGCTCTTCCAACATCTTGTCGAGAATGGGCACCACCCAATCCTCAAAGGCGCAGTAGTTGGAGTTGGGAACGACAAGGTTGCCTATCCGGTTGAGGCCTTGGGACCGCAGCTCGGAACCCACAGCGCTGAAGGACGACATGTAGGTGTCGCCTAGGCACTTGATGAAGTCCTCCTCAATGCCGCCGGCCGTGGTGACGATGGCAGATACGTGGTTGTGCTCAACCAGATACCGGAATACACCCCTGAGACCGGATGAAATCATGTTGGAGGTGTAGCCCAAAAAGATGGTCGTCTTGTCCCCCGTCTCTGGGTCTTTCCATGCTCGCTGGACTCGGTTAGTGTGTGGGCTGCACCGGTGCCGTGTTGGGCCGCTCCAATATCTGCGCAAGCAAGCTAACCGGTTCGTACCATTTCGTTGATGATGCGGACAGCCTCGCACATGGACGAGGCCTGGAAGCCCATGTGCTTCATGCCCTGGAAGAGGTCGTCGACGGTGATGGGCCGGCCCTTGAACTTGTTGAAGTCGAGCTCCTCCACCTTCTGTGAGCCCTCGGGCATCTCGACCGACTTGACCAGCACCGCCTCGGTTGCGGCACTGGGGGGCTGGTTGGAGGTCATCTTGGCGGGGTGGGAGGGGTGAGACGGGGTGGGAGGGGTGAGGCGGGGTGAGAGGGAATCCTGGTATCACAACGTCGGCCGTTGAATGAAGACGAGGTGGTGTGATGGTGTCGTCTCCCGTGTGGACGTGTTCCTGTGTATCGTTACCCTGGAATCCTTCGGATGAACAGCAAGCCTCGTGGTGATGTGTTTGTCAGAAACCCCACTTGTGACTGTTGCCAAGTTGGGTTGTTGGAAATACTTTTGCGATGAGCGAGTCAAGTTCGGCTTTCTGCGGTTCAGAGAGTCCCGAGAGATGGGTTGGGGTCTCGTAAGATATTCAAAAATTAATTGTGTTCTCAAGATGAGAATTCCAACCACTTGGCCTTTGGATCTGGAAATCCCAAATCCCCAAACTTCCAGAATCTCGAATCGTGAAACAAGACAGGCTGATGTTGCGTGATGCCCCGAACAAGGGTGCACTAACATTTAAATTTTTGCTGCTTCGAGATGGCCCACAGTCCATTCGGCGCTTGCGACAGGGCCGGATCGAAGCCTCTTTGGTGGACCTTCAACCCAATCGGGGCTAGCGTGCTGCGTAAGGCACGGGACTGTTCCACTTTCTGGGGATCTCGGGCAAACACTGGTGTGGGTCCTTGCAGGGCCACAGGCTTCGCTGCACGAAGAGGACGAGAGCGACAAGAGCGACGAGAGGGGGGAGCAATTGGAGATCCACATCGAAAGCACTGGCCATCCAATCTTGAGCCAAGTCTGGTCCCGATTCTCCATTCTCCCCCAAAACACCCGCTGCCGTCGAAATCGCGTCTCTGTTTCATCATCTCCAACATCGAGCCCAAGAGTGTGTCGCCGATCTCGCCTGGCTGTGGTCGCAGTTCTAGCAAGCTTCTGCTTCCCCCACTCCGCTGCTGCCGCATGTTTTGATGCGCGCTGTCCCAATTCGACCCGCGGCCTGCGACCCGTTGCCGCTTTGACTCGCCCTGACTGCGCCCGGCAACCACCACCACCACCACCACCACCACCACGCCGCCTCTAGCCAACCCTTCTTCATCCAATCCATCCGCGATTCTGCTTTTCTATCATCAACCATCCAAAGCCCGGAACGAGTGAGGTTTTGCTGCACGATTGGTCGCCTGCAACACGCCATGAGCAGCCACGGGCAAGATTGCACAACTCGGTAGTTATCAGGCAGCCTCGAGCATCTTGAAAT
Organism: Amesomyces nigricolor; assembly: GCA_004802645.1. Lineage (NCBI taxonomy): Eukaryota > Fungi > Ascomycota > Sordariomycetes > Sordariales > Chaetomiaceae > Amesomyces > Amesomyces nigricolor. Next base: position 2,568,179 of record SRKS01000006.1, on the reverse strand, counting down.
GTACGTTACCATGGATTCATTCTGCCGTCACCTCACACAGGTTATCCCACTCTTTTTCGCACCCCTTCTCCACCCAACAGGCACAGAATCAGGGTCTCTGCAAGCGAGAATACAGACACTGTTTAGTCCGCAATCAGGAGGTTCCACACACAACCAGGCCTTACGCCATGCCGCTGCTACCTCGGCCCAAGCAGCAACAAGTCGCGACGACCGCTACCGCTGAGCCCACGCTGACATCTCTGGTGGCAGGTCGAGGTATCCCGGCGCCCGTTTTGACGGTGGTCGCCGGTCCCGTTCCCCTCGGGATCGTTCTCCATATGGAGATCGCGGGGAGCGCGGTCCACAATATCCCGATGCTGACCGCCGTCGGCCGCCCATAGATTCCCGCGGCAACCCGCCGGGATTTCCCCCAGACCGTGATGGCTTTCGTGACTCCCTCTCAGGAATACAACCTCCCCGCGGTCCGAAGGCCCTGCTGGACCCGCCTTCGGGTCCTCGCGGTGGTGGGTTTGCCGGAGACTTCCGTGGCGGGAGAGGTCGTGGTGGAGGACGCGGTCGCCCATGGCGGGACGACGGTAGGGACGTTGGTCGCGACCGCGACGACTACCGAGACCGCCTTCTGTTTAGAGACGACCGAAGCCGCGAGCGCGAACGAGAACACCCGAGAGACCGTGAGAGAGAATGGCAGCGCGACCCCCGCGACCGAGTCGATTTCCCCCGAGTCCGAAGACCTTCACCCCCTCCCTTACGGCCACGGTCGCCACCGCCTGGGAGAGATTTCCGGGATGCAAGAGACGGGCCGCCTCTAGGAGTCGACGCTGAGCGGCCAAGACGCGGATCCAGAGACGGTCCGCTGTCGGCTGGCTCCTCGAACTCGGACCCCTTGTTCGCCCCCTCACCTTTCCGTGGCGGCTTTTCCCGTGGTGGAGGGAGAGGCGGTGGCCGAGGGCGAGGGGATTGGGATCAGAGAGTGGGAAGAGACAGGGTAAATTTTTACGACCGAGATCGTTACCCCCGGAGCCGCTCTCAGGAAAGCCGATGGGGCCGCGAGCAGGAAGAGCGCGATATTCGGGACAGCAGGTACCCGGACACGGTTAGGGACGTCCGTGACGATCGGGAAATCAGGGACCGGGAAAACAGGGAGCGGGAGCTCCTCCGCCCGAAACCTGATCGCATCCCTCACGAGCCGCCGCCACCTGCAAAGGATGTCTCGCCCCCGCCTCTGGCCCCCTCTGCGCCCGCCTTCGGCTCGGTTCCCAGTCGCCAACCGACATCAACAACAGAAATCCAGTCGCTGACTGGAAAGCCCCCGCCGACCGGCCCCAGAGCACTCACCGAGGACCGACCTGTTTCTGCTGGCCAGGCCGTCAGTGAGAGGCCTCCGCCTACCGGTCCGTCTAAGGCGGCGTTGCCAGACGGTGGTCCTCCCATCCCCCTGGGGCCTCGGGCCCAACAGCAGAAACAGCAGCGTTCGAGCAAGCAGTGGATCAACCCCTCACTAGCTGTTAAGAAGGCGCAGGAGTCCCCAAAATCCGCGAGAGCCCAGAATTTCCCGCCACAGCAGCCGAGACCCCTCGGCAGCTTCTCATCGCACAGCGACTTCCACCGAGAGTTTGACAAACGCCCCCTTAGTCCTGGGGCCAGGTCAGATTCTCATGCCCCATCCCTGGATCGATATGGACCTCATGTGGCTACCGGTCCGAACGAGATAGCTATCAAACCTGGGAGGGGCTCGCAGTCCGCCAGGGCGTCGGTTGACCGCGACACCAGAACACTCAGCGGCGATGTCAGGATGGGCGGCATGGATACTGACAGAGCAACCCGCGAGCCGGAGCAGCCCCAAAAGGAGAAAGCCGCAAGCCCGGTTTTGCCGAAACCTCCGACCCTGCCAGCGGAGGCACCCAAGGAAGAGCTGAAGGAGCCGCCAAAAATCGAAAAGAAGCACACTGTGCTCGCCATTCCGTCCGCTCGGGTCCAGTTGCCATCCCGAGAACCAGAAACTCCTGTCTCGGACGAGTCTTCCGAGTCGGATGATGACGAGGACATGGATGTGTACTTTGAGCGGGAAATCGCCAAGACAGAGGCCGAGCTCAGGAAGCTCGCGGATGCCGTTGACAAGGTCCCAATGTCCATCGTTAGGCGATACGCAACTGCGGTACATGAAGCGGTACTTGCCGTAGTCAACGATAGCGTTGGTTTGGTGGAGATGGCCGGGCCCATCCCCGACGGGCTGACCTTCCCCTGCCCGAAGCCTGGAACTCTGGTGGCCGACAAGGATATGCCTGATGCGGAACCTCAGGAAGAAATGGCAAAGGAAGCGGAGAAGGCACCGGAGGAGGCGCAGGAGCAGGAGCAGGAGATGCCACCCACGATTTGTGAGCCGTCAGCAATCCCTACCGTGGAGGAGGACGACAGGTCGGTACATCCGCCCGAGCCCCGGCCAAAGGTTGAGGAGATGGACACGGAAGGGTCAGGACTGCCAACGATACCAACCGTGGAGGATGCGAGACGCCAGGACGAAGATGTCGAAATGCCGCATGTTCCGGAGCCCGAGATTGCGGCACCCTCGCCACGCCGATCAGCGTCGGTCAACGGCACGTTGCGCGACGGGCAGCCCACCGAGCCATTCCCGCATCCGTTCGGTCAACCGGAAACCGCTAGGAGCACTATATCGGCAGACGAGAGAAGCGAAGACAGAACTGAGGACGATGTAAGCATCTATGGGAGTGTTGAAGCCGTCAGAGAGTTCTCCGCCACCCCGCCTACCGAAGACCTTCCCATCTTTGATGTCAAGCCGTGGTATCAGAGCCAGCGAGTTCGGGCACTGGGCGAAGAGTCACCGGAGTTCACCGACTTCTTCATGGGTCGTGTCCGCGACCAAACCGCGGTTACGGAGCTTGCCCAGGAGGAGTTGCGACGCGAATACTCAAAGAACTACGAGGCTTATCTCCGGTTCACTCTCTCAGACGACCCAGTCGCCGTCAAGAGTCGCGAGTACGTTACCAGCGCTGGGGCCCCGGCAGGATCCACCGGTAAGGCGGCCAGCGCAGAATCGAAGCCTGAAGGGGGCAGAAGAGGCGCAGGCCGTTTCTCCACTGAGCTGGATCTCAACTATGCGATTAAGGAGTCCATCCGCGAGCATCAAGAAAGGCAGGAGAGGGAGGAGAGAGCACAGAAAGAGAAATATCGCACGGAGAAAGAGGCCGTCATCCCCGACATGTTTTGGACAGCGGAAGAGAGGGAGCGAGTCACCTACTACGACACGGCTGGGCTGCTACCTCTGGAGAAGCTGGTCGCTACCTGGCAGGTCGTCCCTCGCCATCTCAACTTTACCCAGGAGGAGGCCGACAAGTTCGAAAAGGCGTACCTTGAGGCCCCCAAGCAGTGGGGCAAGATCGCCAAGGAACTGCCCGGCCGCGACACCGGCGCCTGCATTCTCTACTACTATGCCAAGAAACGCGAGCTCAACCTCAAAGACAAACTTAAGAAGCAGCCTAGGAGGCGCAGGAAGGGCCAAGGGAGAAAGCAGCGTTCTAGCGCATTGGTGTCAGAGCTGGGCACCACCGAGAACGAGACGGAAGACGCGGCGAACCAGGAGGGAGGCGAGAATGGTGAGCGCCGGCGTCCTCCTCGCCGTGCTGCGGCGCCCGTCTGGGGCCAGGATGTCACACCGAACCCGGAGTCCGATAGTGCCACTCCGGCGCCGACACCTGGTCGCCGGAGGGCTGGGACAACTGCGGATGCTAAGAACGACGCCGGCGGCGAGAAGCCAGAAGGCCCCAAGAGAGGCGGCCGGAAGCCCCGTCAGCCGAAAGCAGACAAGGAGCCGAAGGTGCCAAAGCAGTTGGCACAGGCACCCGGCGCTGGCCCCCTCACCGTCCCCGCCAAAACGGGCCGGTCGCGCGCAAACTCTAGACCCCAGCAGGTCCAGGATTGGGGGATATCGGCTCAGACCCCGGTCGACCTCGCGGCACGGGTACCCCTTCCTTTCGAGGCCCCTCAGGGGTCCATGCAGCCGCCGCTGGTTCCCGTACAGCAGGCGCCGTTGGCAAACCCGGACAGGGCGATACCCCCGATGGCGTCCACCATGTCGGAGGTCATGGCACCCCCGTCGCTCCGTCCCGAACCGCCCCCGCCTCCCGCTTCAGTCGCAACGTTCGAGATCGCTCAGCCAGCCGGACCTGAGCGTATCCGCACCCCCCAGCAGGCGTCGAGCTACTGGAGCGTGTCAGAGACCACCGACTTCCCAGGTTTGCTACGTGCCTTCGGGACGGACTGGGCCAAGATTGCCAATCACATGCAAACCAAGACAGCGACTATGGTACGAGTTTTCCCTCCGCACGTCGGATATCGGTTGCTAACTCTTATCACAGGTCAAGAACTACTATGTACGGCAGACGAAGGAAGGAGGCAAGCCGGAGTGGGAACAGCTCGCCACAGAAGCAGATGCAAAGGCCCAGAGAGGCGAAAAGCGCCCCGCGCCGCCGACGCCAACACAAGGGCCAAGAAAGCGGTACGACGTGTCATCTGCTGGGCACAGGCCTCTCGCTGCTGCTGAGCCTGACGAGGCAATGATCACAAAGGTCGAGCCTCCGCAGAACCAGCCATTCTCCCGCTTCCAGGTCCCGATCGCACAGGCCGTGCCAACTTCGCATCAGCTTGTCCAACCAGCGCCGCCCATGCCATCGACACAGCCAACGGGACCAGCCTCCACGCAAGCGATGTCACCTCACATCCACCCTCACCCTCTCCGTCCACCGGCTCCTGCCTATCCTTATCCGGAGAGGGAAGCAGACGTGCCACCGGCACAGATTCAGCAGCCCGTTCGGGCTCCCCCGAAGTCTATTCACACTACCGTGCCCGTCGCCCCGATTTCCGAACCTGCACCCCGCCCGGCTCAGTGGGCAACCGATTTGGGTTCTCAGTTCTCGTTGGTGTCCCAGCAGAAGGAGGCTCGTGGTGTCCGCGACGCCCGGGAGCGGCCAAGACTGGACTTCACCCCGCGTGAGTCGCCGCGGCCGGTTGAACGGGCACCGTTGCGCATGAAGCAAGAACCTGAGCAAACGCTGCACCACCAAGAGACATATTCTCAGTACCCTCCGCCACAGCGTGGTATGTCCTCTCGACTTGAGCCGGCTCCTCTCGCCAGGCAGCCGGAGCCGACGCGCGCTGCTCCGAACTCAACATATGCACCACCTGTCCATGCGCAGGCTGTCCGTAGCGCGCTCAGCGAGGCCCTGCCTGTACAGCAAGTGCCTCAGTTACACACCAGGGACGACAGGCCGATGTCGAGCATGCAGCCACAGACACCCGTTTCGATGCAAGAGCCATATGGAATGGCCCGCGCAACCGCTCCTCCCCCTCCACCTCCCCAGCCACATATGCAAGCCCAGCCGCACCAAGGGGCGGCTCCATCTCGGCCTCCGGAGCGCAAGAGTAACATAATGTCGTTGCTCAATGACGACCCGCCGCCTCCGCCAAAGAGAATCATTGATGTGTCTTCGATCAAGCCGAGCTCTACACCGCCCCCGCAGGCAATGGTACGTGGCCCGCCGCCGCCCTCGCAAGCGCCGCGCCGAGAGGTTGAGACTGGGTACCCGTATGGCCGCGCCTCTGCTCAGACACCACAGTCAACAATCCCATCGCTCAAGCCATACCAAACTCAGTCGCCGCAACCCCAGCACATCCGTGTGCCGAGTTCTGGGATGGTGGATGTGTCGGAGGCACAGCGAGACTACTATGCGCGACAGTCGTATGGGTCTCAGCACCCGGCTAGCGCAGCGGGCTCGCCCGTGTCACATCCAGCACACCATTACTCTCAGACAGGGCAGCACGTTCAGCAGCATGGCCAACAACCGCAGATGGGCTACCAGGGACAGCAATCGTACCAGTCGTATCAGGTCAGTCAGCCACATGCTGCTTCTCCGCCACCGCAGTATGCGCCGCACCCATCCATGTCTGGGAGACGTGAGGCTCCGACTCCGTCCACACGTGAACAGTGGTCGCACCAGCAGTCAGCGGCGATGCAACAGCAGCAGCTGATGCAGCAACAAATGCATCAGCACCAGCAGCAACAGCAGCAACAATCACCTTGGCCGCCATCGCATCAAGCACCCCCCAAGTCGTCGCAACCCGTCCCGGCCCAATCAGCCTGGGGCGCTCAACACGGCGGTGTCCAAGCCAAACCATCAGTCAGCAGCCCCCTCCCGCCGCAGCAGCACCACTCCTGGCCAACATCCGGTGCCAGCCAGCAGCAACCCCACCCCCTTAACCTCCGCGACCCGCGCCCTCCATCCGTCTATGACGCGCAGAGCCCAACGTCAGGCATGGTTCACCACCAGCACTCAGGCTCGATAGGCAGCTCCCGCTATGCCCCCGGCCCGCCGCAAGACTCCAGGCGCGGCGAGCCCGTTCCTCAGTCTGGGCCCGCAGGCCAGCCGCCGTATGTCCGGTACAGCAACACCCCCGGTCCCGTAGCGCAGCAAGCACGGGACCCGGGTATTGTGAGGAGTTACACTCCTGTTTCGGCGGGTGGTGCAGCTGGTGGTGGTAGCGGTGGTGTTGGGGGGTTTGACCCGCGTGGACCCCCGCCCACACAACAACAACAACAACAGCAGCAGCAAGCGGTGCAAGACCATCAGCGCTATGTGCAACAGCAGCAGCAGGAAGCTGCTTTGCAGCAGATGAGGGAGGCGCATATGCGGGAGATGGGGCAACGAGAGATGGGGCAACGAGAGATGGGGCAACGGGAGATGGGAGGGAGAGAGATGAGGGAGATGGGTGGTGGCGGACGCGATTCGAGAGAGCAGCAGCAGCAGCAGCAGGGTGTGTTGGGGAGACAGCAGCAGCAGCAGTTGAGGCCGGTTGGATCAGGTGATCAGCAACAGGGTCCTCCGACGGGACCTGGTGGGCAGGGGCCGCAGGTTGGGCAGGGGATGGGTGGGATGTATAATGAGCGTGGGGAGAGAAGGTATTGAGGAGGAGGACCTGATCATCAAATGATGACCATACCGTGGTTTCGCGGTCGAGGAGATGCTTCGAAGAGGTTTCTTTGGGGATGTGAAAAAGTCTTGTCAAAATCTGTCTCCGCCAGATGGACCAAGCGATTCTTGGTTTTAATCTTGCCGTTTAGCAGAATACTTCAACAAGCAGGAGGAGCCTTGGGCACATGCGAAGGCCAACAATCCGGGTTCTTAATCAGGCTTGGGAAAGGAGGTTTGCATTGGCTAGACGGGGAAGCACACAAGGGATGGCGCGGTTGATGTTTACCTGGGCGGTTCATGAGATTGGGGATGTAACGTTAAGGAGTAGATGTTTACATAGCGGGTTGGTGGTTGCTTTTGGGTGTTTTCGGTTGAGCAATATTACGAGCATATTCGAATGCATGGAGTTTCTCAAGAAATTGTTCCGTTGTATTTGAGTCCTTCGTCTATCGACGCATTCCCGCGAGTCTATAAGGCCATCTCAACCTTCGAAGGCTTACCTCCCTGGTGCCAGTTCTTGGCCGCTCGTCTTTAAAGTTTCGAGTAGATCCCCTCCTCGAACTCCCTCATAAGCGGCGTCACCAACGGGTCGGCCGGGAACGCGATCTGCGTGCCGAACGCGCCACAAGCCCCCTTAGTTGGGTCAATGAACTGGAATGTCATTGTCAGCAACCCGTCCTCTCTTATCAGCTTGGACTTCACTGTACTCACCCAACTCAGGTTCCAGACGCCTCCCCACTGAAGGAACCCCTTCCCGCGATAAGCACCTTCCTTTCCCTCCTTTACCGTCAACATCCCGCCGGCACTCCAGTCATACTCGGTATCCTTTCCCTTGGGCATCCACCCCACCACCCAGGGAACCGTGTTCACCGTCTCTTGCATCGCCTTCCTCGCCTCGTCCTCCCTCAGCAGCGGCTCAAACAACAACTTCGCAGTCCCCGACTCCAGAATCTTCCCATCATCCACCGCCAGCGAATGCAGCACCTTCACATACTCCCCAATCCCGCCATGTAGCCCTTCCCCCCCAAACGCCGCCTTCTCAGCATCAATCGCCACCGGCAAATCCCCCACCTTGCCCGTCTCGGGGTTCCTCACCGCCATCCCCGCCAGCTCATACTTCCCCGTGTACTTCGCAGGATGGAACGTGATCCCGCCCTTCGGCACCCCCACCGGCGCAAGCACATGCTCGTACATAAACTCGTCTAGGCTCTTGCCGCTGACAACCTCCACCAGCCTCCCCGCCCAGTCCATGCTGCTGCCATAAACCCACCCCTCACCAGGCTCAAACAGCAAAGGATACCCAAACTTCTCATCCACCGTTGCGCCACCCCCCGCAGGACCAGGTGCAAACGGCACCGGCAGCGGGCGCCCCGTCGCGCGCGCCCATTGCGCGAGCTCGTCGGAGAGCAGGAGATACCCCGTGCCAGCGGAGTGGGTGAGCAGGTGGCGGACGAGGATGGGTTTGGTGCGTGGAGTAAGGATGGGCGCACCGGTGGAGGCGTCGAAGCCGCGCAGGATGGGCTGGGAGGCGAGGACCGGGAGGTAGGGGGCGATGTCGGTGTCGAGGGTGAGGTGGTTGTGTTGGATGAGGTGCAGGATTGAGAGGGATGTGAGGAGCTTGGACATGGAGGCTAGGGAGAGGAGGGTGGATTGGGTGATGGGGGGGGAGGAGGGGGAGACGGAGGTGGGGCCGAGGGAGAGGGTGTAGGTGATTTTGCCTGGGGGAAGGAAGATGGGGGTTAGTGACGATGAAGTGGAGGGGGTGGGGGGGGGTAAGTACCGGACTTGTCCTTGGCGGCGACGACCGCGTGGGGGATGACGCCGTCGTCGACGGCCTTTTGGAGGCGGGCTTCAAATTCGGGAGTCATGGTTGACTTCTTTGTGAGTTCTGGTGTGTATGGTTGTCTTGGTGTTGATGTTAAGCTTAAATCTGATGTTCAAGCATCGCCAGCAAGTTCAGCCGAGGGAACGCCCCCAAATATACCCTCCTCCTCCTAATGCAACACAACACATGTCCTCGCAAGCGCAGCTCTTCTGGACCCCACCTTCCGCTTCGGATAGTTACACGCGGCCCCGGCAACAAACACCAGCATGCTACCCCTACCCAGCATCGGCCGCAGCGTCTTCAGCGGATCCATAAACGGGGCATCCAAGGGCTGAGCTTAATAAATCCCCGATCCCCGCGGCAGCCAATGAATCGATCGTTGTGCAGCTGCCTGAAATCCAATTCCACAGCGCAGGTTGAAGATGTGTCCTGTTGGTTTGTGAACAGGCCAGCACGTTTTCGGTTTCTTCGGTTTCCTGTGACGAGTGCATCGGACTGTACCTTGCATGCACCACAGCCCGCAGACCTCGACTGGTCCACACATGATTGTTGTGGTGGGTTCGCCCAGAATGGTATTTATGCAAACAAAGGTTCCGACCAAAGTATCCGGAGAACTTAAGCAGGGTTCGGGAAGATCACGTAAGACGTGAATATTCAGGCTCAACGTCAACACTTAATTCCCAGGAAACCCCTCCCGTTCTCAACCAGGCCCCGTCAGCATTGGGGGCTGAGGCAATACCCAGCAAATACCCCTTTGCCATGTTCGACATCTGCCCCGATACTCCTCTGAGAAACGACCAAGTCATCAACGGCGCTCATACCCAAGCCCGGAAGCAGACAAAACAGCAACAGCACCCGCGATACTATTAATTAGCCAAGAAAGATACAAGGAGCTAGACAGTTGATGTGCCCGTAACAGCAACGGCATCAGCAGGAGGGACTAAACAACCCCGCCAGCCAGCCCAAAAGATAGAAAGACAAAAGGAAGAAAAGACAGAAAACAATCCAGGGGTATATTCGACAGCAGCCACGCCCCTCACTCCTCGCTCTCCCCATGTCATGGCCCCGTCGCATCACAATCCATGCGAAAACAGCCAGAAAAACATAACAAAGAAAGACCGTTGCCTCCCTAGTTATAACTCCAAATCAGACCACCACGGATCACTTATCCCCTTCACCTTCGCCCATCTCATCATCACCATTAACCTTGCCCTCTCCGTCTCCTCCATCCTCACCGCCCTCCCCAACCTCCTCACCCGGCGTCTCCTCCTGCGCCTCCGCCCCCTCCTCCACACTCACAATCCCATTCATCCTCTCCCACACCTCCCTCCTAATCCGATCATCCTTCGCCTTCCTCGCCCTCTCCACCTCCTCCACCCCGCCACTCTTCTTCAGCTTCCCCTCCTCGACAAAATTCACCAGCTCCTTCGTCAGCGGATTCTCTCTCCTCCTCTCCAGCTCCTTCTGCCTTAGCTTCTCCGCGCGCTCAATCGCCTCCAGCCTATTCTCATGATTCGGCTGCAGCGCCCTGACCTCGCCCAACACCCCCTCCTTGGCGGCGTTCGGGTCCGCCAGCGCGGCGTTCTCCCGGATCGAGTTCAGGCCCTTGCTGAACTGGCGCGAGATGATCCCGCTTCCGATGCCGTTCGTCCCGGCGTCCTTCATCTGCTCCTTCGTCGCCTGCTCGACCAGCGCAAACGTCTCCGACGCCTTCTCCAGATCATCGCGCAGATCCACGATCAAATCCTCCACCAGCCGCAATTCATCCCGTCCCTGGCACACATCCTCCAGCTCCTTCTCCCAAATCTTAGTCCAAATCGGCTTCTCGCGCTTCATGTACTCCTCCATCTTGCTCAGCTCCTTCGTCAGCAGCGTGATATCCCTAGTGACGGCCTCGAGCTGGCGCGGGAGGGGCCGCACGCCGCGGTGCACGACGTCCTTCCTTAAATCCTCAACCAGGTCCTGCAGGTCGTCGACCTTGTTGACGAGGCGGTCGCTGTCCGAATTGAGCGACTTGCGGCCCGAGACGACGTACGAGCGGCCCGTGTCGCCCTCGATATCCGGGACGGCGACCTTGACGGCGGCCATCTTGACGTTGGCGGCTTTGCTGCGGAGGGCGGACATGGAGCCTTGGATTTCGGATTGGAAATTCGAGTACGTCTGTCGTAGTACTGCGAGGTCGCGGCGGAGGGATTGGATTTCCGAGAGCTGGGCTGGGTTGAGCTTGCGGGCGGCTAATGCGGGGCCGGCTTGTTTGGGGGATTCGGCGGGCGCAGCGACGATAGTGGGGGGTGCGGCGGCCAGCTGGGCGAGATCCTTGGCTGTCTCTTGCTGGCGTTCTGATACTCTTTGTAGAGCGACGCCATGGTCGTCGACGTTCTGCTTCATGTCCTCCATCATCTTCTTGAGCGAGCCAAGGCCGTCATCGATGTGTCGCTTAACCTCGTCAAGGGCCTCCACATTGAGCACAAGGACTGTGCGGTCCTTAATGTCAGATAGGTCCTCAAGCTCATGGCGCACACCGGAAATGGGATCCTGGATGTAGATGTCTGGTAAATCAGCGCCATTCTGCTGCGTGTTCCATGAGAACTTCTCAATGAATGCCAGCTGCAGGCGCCCGATTGACAGCTCTTCGTATCCCCCGGCGAGCACAAACTTCTTGACCTTAGACTTGTACTGCAGAAACAGTGTCAAATCCTTCGTCGCTGGCGGAGTCTCGGTAAAGGTGCTCGGTGGCTTCTCAGGGGTAGTGACGTGAACTGGGACGGCGGGAGCAGGGGTGGGCGTCGAGGGCTTCTCTCGTTCTCCATTTTCGATTCCCATCATCGGCATGATGTCAGGGGGAGGTCCGAATAATGTCGCGCTCGGTCGGTACTTCTCGTCGTCATCGGGGGTTGGCGGCTCAGCCTTCGCAGCGGGAACCTCGGCCGGAGGCTCCTCCGGTTCCTCTGACACCCGGCTGGGAACTCGGATAGGTGAAGAGTCGAGGTTAGCCGATCGGGACTGGCTGGACATGTTGCGCTTGTGGCGACCGGGAGTATCTCTCGTCTGTACAGCCCGTATGGACTCTCTAAGCTCGCCCCTGCCGCGGTTTGGGATTGGGGTCGTCTGTGGAAGCATCGGGATTCCAGCAGCCTGGGCGCCGAGATGCTTGGATATTTGATAGGCCGAGTACCTTCGAGATGCACGCCTCTCAAGGTCACCTCCTCTTTGCAGGGCTGCCAGGGCGCTCTGCTGGGATGCCTTGGGCGGCGGCGGAGGCGGGGGAAAGTTATCCAAGCCACCCAAATCGCCCGTCGAGGGGCCGGATGGAATCGTCTCGTCACCCGGGTAGGGAGGGAGCACGGGGATGTTCTGCATCGTAGTGCTCGAAAGGCTTGACTGCTCCGAGTTGAGCGAGCCACGAGACTGGTCGCGAGCGAGGAAGCGTTTGGTGGGCGAGGCCGTCGCATCCCGTCTACTATCGTCTTGGCGGAGATCCGGTCGATATCCGTCCTCCAACCCCTCATTTAACAATGTCGTAAGCCCAGTGTTGGCGCTCCCAATCGTGCTGACACTTGTCGTCCTCGGGGGAACCGGAGGGTTGCCGGGAGAGCCGCCACTTCCATCGCTGCCGTCCTTTTCCCGCTGTTGTTTCTGCCTCAATCTCGTCTGTTTCCGCTTGAGTCCGTGTAGCAGATTGATGATGATATCGCGGATCTTGGGCAAATATTTCTCGAGGCTCTCTGCGCTGGCCTTCTGGCTAAGGGTGGCCTCGAGAATATTCCGCAAGAGCTCGGGTACGTTGCCTAGGTCGGAAGTGTCGACGTTGATGGCGGTGAAGGCACGGCAGGCCATGTTGAACTCGTAGCCCAGTCGGACGTAGACGTCGGACACCTGGGTGTCGGTAGCGTTTCCTCGGGACCATTGTGTGAGGGTCTCGAGCAGTTGTTTGGTGGCCACAAGGAGGTGGGTTACGCTCTTCTCAATCTGTGAGAGGGGAGCAGAAGAGGAGCCTCCTGATGACTGTCGGGCCATGGTGTTAGCAATCCATCTGTGGAGGGGACAACCTTGCAGACCAGCACGAAACAACCACGACTACAGTCCACTGCTCGACGAAGAGACACCCCCACACCAAGCCCTGAAACCGGCGTTGCGATGGCGTTGCGCACGAAACCGGGGGCCGGAATAGGGATCTGCATCCATGGCGCAGAGCACCATTTGGGGAGGGGAAACCGGAACTTACGTTGGCGCGTCTTGTGCCATCGTTCCTGCTGCTACTCCCGCCCGCGCCAGTCGGCTGCATCGACCGAGAGCCCAGAGTGCGAGGGGCGACGGGACGGTTTGTGCCCACGCCGACAGCTGGGGACATGGAGCGCGGGGGGACATTTGGTGCCCCTGGGTCGACGTTGGGCGAGGCCCTCTGGGACCTCCGCAAAGAGCTCATCTGCAACTTTGTTGTCGAGATCGTCGTGGGATGGCTTCGTCCGTGCTTTGCGACTTTCTTTTCGGCCGTGCCTTGGTGCCCAACGCGGTCGGGGGCTCGAGGGAGGTGCGATGGCTTGATTGAATTTCGATATTCGGAGGCTGGGGTGGAAATGAGCCCGGCTACCCGGCGGGTGCTGGTGACGCGCGGCTGCTTCTCCTTGCGCGGGGGCGAGTTGGGTAAAGTCCGAGGGTTCGAGGAAAGTCGAGGCGCGATGGTGGAGGAGTTGGCAGGATTGAAGATTGAAGGTGCTCGTGTTCTGGGTTGATTGTGGAGGTTCGTTCTGGTTGGCAATCGCAAGTTGGATGTCCCCACCACAGCCCCAGCCGCCCTGGCTGAGTTTCCCCATCAGTCCAGCCCCGCCTGGACAGGGATGTGGGGTCATGTGAAATGTGTGGCTGGGCATGACGTACTCCGTCCAAGAGCTGTGGCTGTCACAAGCCCCCATGCGTTATGTAATCTTGAAGCTCCACTTTGGTCCTTCGTCCATACCAAACATCACAACCACCAACTGCACCACCATCCCTCGAAACTGGGATTTATAGCAATTGGACACCTTACAGGCTTCACAGAGAGAAGAGAAGGCAAGATTCACCGCTCTGATCCTGCCCTCGAGCCGTTGTACCGCCGCGCCATTGCCGACCCCCAATCCATCACCCGCGCGGAAAAGAACCTGATCAAGGACTGGCCCTCTCCAGAGGAAGAAGACCAGCTATGCATCGCCAAAACAGGGTCTACCCGCACCGAACTCGTCGCCAAAACTGTGTCCCATTATGACGACCTCACTCGTGAGGAGTCCATGATAGTGCTCGATGGCGTGCTCCACGAAGTCTATGCGGAGGCGGCCGTGCAGGCGTCCAGGGAGTCGTGGGCTCGTGGTTTCCCCTTTCCGGACCCTTCGCCGTTGCAGATTCTGTGCTCTATGCGGTGAGGCGCGGTTCCAGCTCTTAGTGAACGCGCCAGATGAGATGACGGCCATGCTGAATGCCACGGCTAGGCAGGACCAATTGACAATGCGGAGGAAGAGGATTTGTAAGCACGGGTTTCCTTCTGTCTGTGATAACCTCTGGGGACGGACCACCTGCGCAAAACAGGTCCCATCTTCTTCCCCCAGGGTAGCCCCCGCCTCGCGGCCGATCGGAATCGAACTCGTAACGCTATTCTTAGTCTACGAAAGTGACGTGAGATGGTAAGAGCGCGCCTGAGCACCGGCTGGATCACTCAGATTCTTGGGAAGGGGTTATTGGAGGGCGGCGCCGAGTGCTGGGGGTTTGTGGTATTTCGCACGGGGTGCTACGATGGCGAAGAGGGCGAGTCGGCGTGGCAGAACTTCCGGGAGTACTTCAATGCTCTCGCTGAGGCATCGGTGATACCCCGCGCAAGGGCTGGCACAACATCTACGTGCAAACCAGGACGCCAGAAGTTTGGATCCGCAACTGGGCGTCTAACACTGGGGGTTTGGTATATACGCGCGTGCCCATGTCGATGCCCTCCTAGGCCGTAGGTAAGTATCAAGACAATATTGTCATTTGATTGAGACCCTCCCTCTCAGCAACGAGCACACACTCGGGGTGAATCTTGTGTCCCAGGACCTTCTGGTCAGCGCCTCCACGTACCTTCAAGTCGACTTTGACGCAGTACGAATATCCCATCTTGAGCCGGCAGGCCCCCCACGTCGAGCTATCATCCTGGTCGTACCATTCCAATGATGTCAGCATTGGAGGCCATCGAGCATTTATTACCGAGGTTGTAGGTCGTAAAAGAGGGTGCCCTACACGCATGCTAGCGATAAGTCCGGCGGCTTTTCAAGTTGATCAAAGTTGAAGCCATCCGAGGACACAAACACCTGCGCTGGGACGGAGCAGAGGCTGATGGCTGCGAGCTGCGAGCTGCAGATTGCGCCAGGTTTGTGGGAGTCCTCAAATGGGATATCCCCCCTTTGTTGACTCCCCGAGTGGGCGCACTCACCACGACGCCATATAGAAGAAGAAAGGCGATGGACATGATGGGTGGCTGCCTTGAACCCCTCACCGACACCGAAACGTCTCTCACAGGACGTGGATGTGGTGTTGAGTTCCATACAGGTATTTCTCGCAGTCAATTTTTGCAGGCAGCAACAGTGGATCGAGTCGGAACCGCTCTGTTGGTTCCATGTTGGGAATCCCTTAGGAGCAGGGAGACTGAACAGGCCACATCGTGATCGATCATCGGCGTCGATGTCGAGGGTCAGTCTTGAGATTGAAACAGTGTTTTGTTGACATGTTCGGTGTAATGTTCGTATTAATGGAATGGATAAGCGTCTCAGGCTGCCATTTGACATGACTGGTTGAAAGCTGTCCCGTCCGCCGCGGGAAGGCACGACACTCTTCTTCCCCAACCTCCGCCCGACTGCTACTGAGACACCACTTCTGCTTTTCTGTCAGACTCAACATAATTCCATTGCAATGGGAAATATTGCTTGTTTTCCCCTCCCTTTTTCGTCGTTGCTGCTAAGAATCGGAATCTCGACGCGGCTCCGTGACACAATTCAGGGGCATCGGCAGCCTCCCGAAGGGTCCAGGCCGCATTCTGCAAGCCATATTTGCCTCGCACGGCCTCTTCCACTTCACGTAATGTCGACTCCCGTCCGTCATCCAATGGTTTCTCCGATATGTGCTATTTACCTCCGGGGAGGCGTTCGGATCGCCATTACCGCCCACGCGTTGTGCGGCCGTTTGCAGCTCCCATGTATCGCAGCCTCTCTACTCAACGGGAGCTCGCACAGGACTTCCGACGCCTCGACAACAAGATTTTCGTCTCATTCCACACATGTCTCGGCTGTTGTCCAGTCTCATCTCCCGGACGACCAGTGTCGTCTTCTTAATCCGGCATAAAGATGGGGAAGCCGCCCTGCCCTCCCTCCCTGTTCCCTCCTCCCTCCTCTCCTCAACTATCCCCTAGCCAAGTCCATTCGTTTTGCGCTGCTCCCCTAACCACCACACTCGTTCGGTAACAAGTCCCCCAAAATGCAGCTCAAACCCTCCCTCGCCCTCGCCACCCTGCTCCTGGGGCTGGCCACAGCAACAGACTACGTCGACACCACCCTCTCCACCTCAGAGGACCTGCTCGCCACCTCCACCGCCTACTCCCCGGACCAACAAGAAACCCCCGCCTCCTCCACCACCCTCGCCCTCGATGAGGACACCACCACCATCGACCCGGCCTTCCCCCTCCCCACCACCACCGACTACGACGACACCGACTACCCCACCCAATCACCCCTGCTGTCATCCTCCTCCTCCACAGACTCCCTCCTCCCCCAACCCAGCCACAGCACCGGTATCTACCCGCACCCCTCCAACGGCACCATCGTCACCTTCTCAACCTCCTCGTCCGCCGAGGAGGCCGCCACCGTGACGGAGACTGCTCCCCCCGAGCCGGAGTCGACCGAGCATAATGATGAGCCCACCCAGTCGAGTGACGACAGCAATGAGGATGATGACGCCAGGCCTACCGGTACGACTACGAGGCAGACTTCTTCGCCTACGCCGACGTCGGTGAATGGTGCTGTGGGCGGCAGGGGGGTGATGAAGAGCCAGTTTGGGCTGGCGGTTGTGGGGGTTGTGTTGGGGGTTGGGTTGGGGCTTTAGGGGGTGTGACTGAGCAAGGAGGTGGCTTGGGCTGGTATGTGGATGAGGGGTTGAAATGGGTGTGGGATAGGGGTGGTGGTGGAGGTGGGTGGTGGTTGGAATGGAGGGGAAAAGGGGGTTGTTTATGTTTGGTGGTAACTTTTGGAAAGTTTTGTTGTTTAGGTACCTACTTAACTACTTGTTAGTTTGGAGGAGGAAAACAGTATTGATAGTAATATATGCCAGCTGGTTGGTCGTTATTGGTCGTTTTGACGTAAGAGACCTCTTCTCCGCTGGCCTGCATCTTATGAGTCGACGATGCTTTGCTTTTAGGCCTGAGTGAAGTCAGAAGAGAAGCAAGCGCCGTCAAATCAGAACCCCTTTCTTCTCTGTGACTCTCAGCCAGTGGCATATAACCTCTACTTACGAGGATGCAGAAACTATCCCTGTGGGCGAATGCTAGTCTTTTTACCCTTCGCCGTATCTCACTTGCAAGGAGCAGCCCCAGAGGAAGCATCCATCCATGCCAACGGGATACACACAACCGCCGGAGCCACACTGTTTCAGCATAAGGTAGCTTACCCTAGATCCACCGCGCTGGCATAGACAGAGGTTGAGATAAGCTTAAATCGGCGGTAAACACCATAGGGAATCTTAGGGCACCTAGGTAGGAAAGTTGACAGCAACGGTCCGTGAGCGTCCATGGATCTCTGCGTCTTACAAGAAAACCATCGCGGTCAAAAGCGACCGAGAAAGCGTCTCTAAAGAACCACTATTCTGCGTTCCCCTTCCTAAGATCCATTCGCAGAAGCATACCCAGCCACTTCTTCCCATCAGGCTTCCCAACCACAAACCCATCGACCTTCTCAAAACCCTGTGCCGTATAAAAGCTGTGTCTCCGTCAGCATCCCATCTCACTTCACCAAGCTCCTCCCCCCTCTCACACCACCATCCCACCTCCAGACCACTCAGGAAATCATAAACCTACCTCACCAACTTTCCGCCATTCCCCGCCCAACAGTCCACATACATCACCCCCAACCCCAGCTCCCTCCCCGCCCACTCCCTCGCAAACTCCACCAGCGCAGCCCCAGCGCCCCTGCGAAGCTCTCTCTTCGCCTCACTAAAATCCGTAACCAAAATATCCAAGTACATAAACTCCCCCTCCTCCCCCGCCAACAACCTCCCCGTCATCTCCTGCAACGGCTTATGCTCCCTCACATACCCAGGCACATACCCCCCCTTCAGCGTCGCCGATCCAACGGGGACATACTCCCCACTCGCCGGCGAGAGGGCCTCGGCGATCAGGACGCGGATGGGTGGACCGCTACCGGTGGAGCGGTAGTTGGTGGCGTCGGCGATGGCGGAGATATGCCGGTTGATCATGTCCGGGCGGGCGGTGGACAAAGGGACGGAGCCCCATTGCGAGGCGCTGCCGATGGTGGCAAGATGCGGGATGCAGGAGTCGAAGGCGGAGGTTATGAAGGCGGCGTCGATGTTGGTGGGGGTAGGGAGGGCGTCGCGGATGCGGAAGGACATGGTTGCGGTTTTGGGTTTGGAAGGGGGGGTGGTGGGGTGGAATTGTGGTGTTTTGATGGGAGATAAAAAATGTTCCTCCGAGGGTGAGTGAAGTAATATCATGCTTGTATTTGTAGCCTCGCGGGAGGGGAAGGTTGGGAACACGTTGGACCACGCTTACGAATCTCCCGATGCCCGTTTTGGCAGGTCACAGAGCCTGATGACGATGACCGACGAACGTCTGGAGGCAGTTTTGAAGTTTTCCGTTAAGAATAAGAAAGCACCAGAAGCTATTATTACGGTCTCCTAGCCCTTGACACGACATGACTTGAAGACACAGAGCTTGGTACTCAGTTTAGAACAGATCCTCCCAGGCTCAACACCCTGGTCTCCAACCTCAGAGCTCCCAGACGAAAGCAAACTGGAAGGCAGCAACAAACAGAAAGTGGAAATGTTGCAGCTGCATAGCGCAGTCAGCAATGTTTCGTTGACTGTCTGATGCCTCAACATTGCCACTTGTCAGGGCACAAGCGTTCGTCGGTCACAACCTGAGCAAAGTGCCACTGAAACGTGTCTCTGATCAGCGAGGCAGAAGGCATGACTCCGTCATCAACTGAGATCGGGCGAGTACATGAAGAAAAGGTAATCCAAAGATGATGGAAAAGTTTCAATCCGCGGTGAGTTGCTTTGTTGCTCGACGGTCAAGCTGTTGGTGCCATCTCACGCCTCTGGCTCTCAGGGTGCTCT
Organism: Amesomyces nigricolor; assembly: GCA_004802645.1. Classification (NCBI taxonomy): domain Eukaryota; kingdom Fungi; phylum Ascomycota; class Sordariomycetes; order Sordariales; family Chaetomiaceae; genus Amesomyces; species Amesomyces nigricolor. The sequence goes on along the minus strand of SRKS01000006.1, from coordinate 2,549,033 downwards.
CAGGGTTGCAAGGGCTCAGCTGTTAGGTTGGGCGAGAAAGAGCACCCACAAAGACAATCTGAGTCACGTGGCTCCCTTTGGAGGCTCCCAACAGACGCACACTGCTGGACCATCCTCGTGCCAAGACCACGCTCATGAAACAGCGCTAACTCGGTGGGGATGAAGCTCCAAGCTGGCAGCGGACCTTCCAGCCAGCAAAGGTCTCGGTCTGCTGGTCTCTGGGGAGAAGCTCTCGCCTCACCTCACATTTCCATAACATGGGCAACAAAGCGCATTTGCGGGACCTTTGACGGAGACTTGTGGGCCCTAAGCCCTTGGGAGCTCGAGAGTATTTAGATAGCTTGTTGGGCCTGTTCCGCGGGTTGGTTGTTGGGGCGCTGGCTGACACTTTCTCGGCGTCTCTGACCACAATTCCACATCCACATCCATTTGTCTTGTGCAACAACGGACCGACCGAGCCCCCCATCGCTTCCCCGCCCAACACCGTGAGACATTCGTTTCGTGGCAGTCTTTGGGAAAGCGTCACTCGGCATCGTTACCCTCGCTTTTCAAACCTCGTGGTGTCGACTTCCCCCGATTTATTTTGCGTACGGGAGTTGCCTCACCTGACCGTCACTCTCTCCGTCAATCCACGCATTCGACAAGGCCAATTCAGGCCAGGCGCAATCGAGTCAACTCCACAAGACCACGAACCAGAGACACAGAGCACTGCAAGGCAGAGAGCCGATCAGCGCCTGTTGTCAGCCTCCAACCAGGAAATTTGTTGGCTGGGTCTGATTGTGACACGCCAGCAATTTGAGAGCCGGGAATTGAGCGATTTTCTCTAGGTTGGTTCTAAGTTGTCAGTTGCTTGAGTCTGAGCTCCCTTCGAGACTCAGGGCAGTTTGGCAGTTTGACGCAACCCCCCGCTGCTGCCACCCCAGCACCAACCAATCAGAGGCCTCGACCGCCCAATCCACAGAGTCGTTCCGCACATCTCCCGCCCACACGCTCTCCTTCCCCAAGTTTCCACAGCTGCGCCCAGTCGAGCCAGCGTTCTCTCCGGCAGAGCACAGGAACGATGGAAGATCGATCGACATCCGCCAACACCAAACCCACCAACAACAACTCCTCGTCGCCGACACCCTCTCCGGCACCGTCCATCACCACCACCCCGGACATCAAGTCGCCCAGCGCCCGTCCCCTGTACAGCAGCAAGCTTGGCGATCAGCAGGACAGCACCAGCGCTGCTTCGCCCCCGACTGCTGCCACTACGACTGGCACAGCGACTGGCATTGCGACTGCGAGGTGAGACACGAGGCCCTTTTCCAATGCATCCCCAACTTTTTTTGCCAGAGCCTTCCCTCCCCTCCCACCTCCCCCGGACGACAACAAAGAAATTCGCCCGCAATCCATCTCCCCACCCCTTCAGCCCTCCTTCTCCCCATTGACGCTTCTTTAATTTGTCGCCCCATCTGCCCGGGTCGCATCGCCCGCCCGTCCGCCAATCTGGCCTGCATTGCGCCCCTGCGCCAAAGGGGTTGTCGGTGGGACAGCCATTGACTGACGTCCACACAGACAGCCGCCCGTTCACCAGAAGGCCTGGAACTCCAACAGAACCCCCATCACCGGTCGGACCCAGTCCGTTACCAGCTCTCTGCGCGAGGTCAGTTCAAGCTCCCACCCAGCAGCCCGACGTGGCGCCAGCGACACCGCCAAAAGCTCCGGACCGTAGCTCACAATACCAACAGGGCCAACGGGTTCGCATTGTTCTCGCATCTGGCGCCGAGTTTGAGGGCACATACAGCAACAGTTCCGAGCCGACGAACTGCCGCCTGCTCACGGTGCAGCAGAAGAAGCTTCCGAATTCGGCCGACTTCACAAACGGTTTCAACAGAAGAGAACAGCCCACCATGACCTTCCAACGGAAGGACATCACGGATGCCCGTGTGCTCCCCAACAACGCCAAGAACGATTCGAGGGCTCCGAATGGTATGCGCTACCCTCTGCCTGTCTAATTGTTTGCGCTGACCTGATCCGTCCAGGTAACCGCTCCGGCTTCCGCACCGATACCGCCATCTCTAACTCTCGACTTGGCAACGAGCGGACCCTGAAGGCTTGGGTTCCCGACACAGGCTATGAGGTCGATGGGTCCCTGGAGAAGCCCAGCGGCGGTGGCGGCGCCTGGGATCAGTTCGCCGAGAATGAGCGCCTGTTCGGTTTGAAGACCGACTACGATGAGAACATCTACACCACCGCTATCGACAGAAGCCACCCCCAGTATAAGGAACGGCTGGCGGCTGCTGAGCGCAAGGCGCGTGAGATTGAGCGGACCGTTCCCACCACGGCTCACGTTGCCGAAGAGCGCGTCATGGATTTCGCAGGCGGAGACGACCAGAGAGATGAGGAAGACAAGTAAGTGCCGTAGTCTACGAATTGAGGGCAAGGAAACTGACATGCCTCTAGATACAGCGGTGTTCGCCGTCAGGATTTCCCGCCCCTGGCCGCCCGCGAGAACAAGTACACCCCTCCGGCCCGCCGGGCTCCCACAGGCCAAGCTACTGTCAAGGGCGCCCCGGTCGACCCTGCCATCATTTCGGCCCAGCTGAAGAGCACATCGCCCCCAAAGCAGCCAACGCCCCAGCTCGCCGAGCCGAAGAATGTCGGCACTCCGGAGAAGCCTGCCACCCCAGCCGCAGAGAAGCCCATAGAGGTGAAGCCGGCTGGACCTGCAGGCACCGCAAACGTTCCCGAGGGCAAGGCCGACGCCCCGGCGCAGAGCAAGACTGCCAACACCAAGGAACAGGCACCCACCCGGCCCTCGGCGTCTACCGTTCGCGCCCCCTCGCAGGCAAAGGCGGGTGCTGCGATGACCGTTGAGCGCGATCTGCTGAACTCCTTCAAGACATTTGCCTCCTCGCAGAGGACCATGATGGAGAAGAGCAGGACCAGCCGGGCCAAGGTTGATAAGGAGGTCAAGCTGACGGAGCTGAAGAAGTTCGCCGAGAGCTTCAAGCTCACCACTCCCGTTCCTAAGGACTTGATCTCCATCATTGCCAAGGACCCCGCCAAGCAAAAGCAGATCCAGGAGAAGGTTCAGGCGAACATTGAAGAGGAGGCTAAGCGGAAGGAGACTGTTGCGAAAGAGAAGGAAGTTGCGGCGACAAAGGAGACCAGGCCGTCTGTTGAGCAGCCTGGTGCCTCGGCCTCGTCTGCTGATACCCGCCCCAGCGCCCGCCCGGCTGCGCCGCAACACACCGGCTCGGCGCCGGGCATTCCTGGCCGCCACCCGGGCGCTCGCTCCTCATTCAACCCCCAGTCACACTATCAGTACAACAGGAATAATCGCCCGCCGCCTCACCTCTCTGGCCAGGCCCAGCCGACTGGCAACCTCGCCCAGCGCCTCCGGAACGTTGAACAGCAAAAGATGCAGCATCCCCATATGGCCCAGCACCCTCCTCCGGACATGCGCCTGCCCCCCACCGGCCCTGCCAACAGCGTTGACCCCAACTTTGGCCGCCGTATCAGCGGCGTTCCGCCGTCGTACATGGGCCCGAAGCTGAACCCCAACAGCCACGAGTTCCGGCCCAACGCGTTCGCGCAGCCGTTCAACCCTGCTGTTCCCAGCCAGGGCTCTTCCCCTCGTTCCTCTGTCAACAACATCGTCGAGGCCCCGGTGCCGGCCCCACCCGCCAAGGGCCAGCTCATCCGCCGCAAGACCAGGATGGTGGACGTCAAGAAGTGCTTCATCTTGTCGCACATCGAGACCTTCCAGCCGCCGCAGGGACGCACATACGACGAGAACGACGGCCTTAAGCCGTCCTTCGACACTCTCCCGACCTGGCGGCAGCTCCAGGAAGAGACCGAGGCCCCCGACTCGACCATGCATCTGACATACAAGGAGCACTTTGAGCGGCAGCCCCTGTCTAACGCCGCAGTGGCCACCCCGAACCCGACCCACGTCGTGCCGCAGATTCCCCACCAACACCAGCTCCCCTTTCATCTCCAGCACGGCGCCCAAAACCTGGCACCTAGGCAGTCGCCCCATATGCCCCCGATGCAGATGCACGCTGGCCAGCACGGGCATGTTCCCCACGTGCCCTTCAGCGGCCCCGACGACCATAGAATGATGCACTCCAACTCGGCTCAGTCATTTGCCTCCCCTAGAATGGGGCAGGTGCCCATGGCCTACCCGCCCGCCGTCAACGCCCAAGCCCAGATGCCCTACGGCCAGCCCATGATGCAACCATACGTCGGCGCCGCCCCGCAGATGGGCCAGTTCCGAAGCTTCTCGCACAACCCCCAGTTCATGCCCCAGCAGCCCCACCACATGGGCACTCCCATGATGGTCCCGCCGCAGTTTTTGCAGGGTCCCAACGGCATGGTTGCGGCGCCGCTGTACCCCGGCGCACACCCGCCTTTTATCCCGGCTGGGTCTGTGCCGCCGCAGCAGATGCCGGGCTCGAATGGATTTCCGAGCCCGGGACGTCCGGCTGCACCGATGATGGTCCATCAGGGAAGTCATCAGGGCAGTCATCAGCCGCAGCAGGGGGTGTATGGCATGAGTCCGGGGATGGGGTATCAGCAGCCGGCGTATACGCCGCAGCAGCCGCAGGGGAAATTTTCGGGGCAGAGACCGCAGTGAGTGACAAGCATGCACTTGTTTAAAGAGCTAGCTGGAGAGGAAGTCCTGTGCCCGGGCCCTTAATAGCTCGAGGCATGCCGTCGGGTTTGGGTTGAAAAGAGAGGGGATTGACGGTGAAGCTCTCATCACGGGCTGTGATGATGACGGGAAAGGCTTGTGGGGAAGAATAAGCAGGACAACAGCAGCAGAGAGGGAAGGAGGGGAAGATTCGAAGGTTTGGCCTGCATCAAAAGTCAGACAGAGGCAGAGAGCGCGGCTCAACTTACTTCCTGGTCCGCCTCTGCATTTCAGGCAGGGAAAGGGAGGGGGATGGGGGACTGGATTGACAAGACAAGAGAAGCATGTGGTGGTTGGGGTTGAGTAGGAGGGGGTTTGAAGCAAAGCGGGGAGAGTGCTGAGGGTGGGCGAAGAAGAAGTGGGTGTGAGCAGGCTAAGTAAGGCTGGGCGAGGGGATGGGAGGGAGAGAGTAGGGCATGGATGGATTGAGGTGGGAGTTGAGATCATCGATCGGTAACTTAGTGCTACTTCTGCCTACTACTATCTGCCTACCTTACCTTACCTGCCCACCGTCTTTACCTACCTAGCTTGCTTGCTTGCTTCTTGCTTGTCTTGCCTGAGATGAGAAAAGATAACCGGTTTTTTATTATCCGTATTGCCCGTTGATGAGAGATGTGTAACGTGGACGAATGAAATGTGGTGTGCTGGGTTTGGGATGGTGTGTTGCGTGTATTGATTTCGTGCATCTAAATAGCTACATCATTGGATCGGACACTTGTTCAAGAGCTTCAGTGAGAAAATTACTGCGAGCAGTATATGTCTTTACGAGGGACCGGCTTGTTGAGGGTGAAGGAGAAGGGACGGTTGAGAAGGCAGAAAAGGGGGATGGGGGGTCAAGGGGGAGGATAGGCAGGAACTCATGATATCAAAGTCAGTAGCTAGGGATATTGATGCATATTGATGACTTACGTACATGTATCCCAGATTCGCTACTCGTTGCTGGATTGCGAAGTGAGGGAGAGCTTGGTTGAGCAATGAGGTGTGACAAGAAACATTTAGGGGATGCTAGGAGGAAGAGAGAGAGAGAGAAGAAGAGGAGCCTGAGACGGGGGGTGACGCGGGTTTGGCGGTGGTTTTGCATCGAGTGGCTGAACACTAAGTGCAAAGGAATAACGAGGAGTGATGCCCAACGGCTTACTACTTGGTACACAGGAAGAGAATTCCACCCCCCTTGCGTTGGGGATGTGAATGGGGATTTCGACGTGGCCGCGTTCAAACCAGTGGGAATTACCATCTGCTGCAGCTTGAAGGGAGGCCAAGATGTTGGGGGTGGCATCTCTGCAGCCTTGCAGTCCGTTGCTCAGTTGCTTCACGGAGTTGGCGGCGAATTCAGAGAGTTTGCATACGTACGTGGTGTTGGCTCAAGGGAAAGTGAAATGTTTGCTGATTGTCCTGTTGGTTACGTCTTCCATCATATGCGAAGGACGCCAGAAGAAGTGGCAAGACGGGAGTGCTGAATGCATTGACGAGGTGATTTATGTGGCCTTCGGCGGCCCAAGAATGGACTTGGGACGCCACGAAGCTGGGGCCGAGTGGATGGGTTGCAATGCTTTGGGACATTCCTTGTTGTTGGATGAAGGGTACATCGCAGGTTGCAGGATGGAGATCTGGGGGCGGAATGGCAATGAGGATCTTGGTATGCGTCCAGGGGGCTGCTTGTTGTCGTTGTTGATGAGAACGACGGGAGGAAGATGGATGGGGATCGGAGCAGGAAAATCTGGGGGTGTAACTGCGAGCTGGGCATACCTCCAGACTTCAACTTGAGCCCCCTTCTTCGTTGTCTGTTGCGTCGACGCAGTGTATCCCTCTCGAGCCACTTGATGTTTGGTGCATTCCTCCTCCGTAGAGTGCCCTGGACCTTGCCGACGCGTCGGGCTCTCAGGTTAAACAGATTGGGCCTTCATACCAATAGCTACGGAGTAGTTGTTCCAGTGTTGCTTCAACAGCATCAATCGTCATCCAACCAAAGGAGCCCTCCAAGAAGGCCGAGGCCTCACATCTCCGATGCAGAAGAAGCCATCTCCGACCCATCACTGAAATCCAGCGATGCTTGAATTCTCGACCAGGAAGGCCTGCATTCTCTGATTGATACGTTCACATCATGCCTTCAACCAGTTGACATCTCCCCTGTGATACGTCAACTCCCACATTACCCAGGAGCATCGCTCTTGATAGTGGCGTTCTCAGCCATCATTCCGACCTAAGCCACTCGGCGTTCACCCTGCTCTCGGGTCTCGCCCGCTCAGCCCTTGCAGAAAAGCATCCAGATCACCCAAGCCACTTGCCCTCGTCATCACTACCGGCAGCGGCATAAAGTCGGTGGAGTCCTTTGACGTTGATGAGGGAAATGAGCAGGACGGCGGCTGTGTAGTTCTGGTCTCTGGTGTGGCGAGAGTTGGGGGTAAGGGTCCAAAGGGGGAAGACTGCACTAACAGAAGCGAAGATGTTTCAGGTGGTGAGGTGTTAACGTTGCATGAAGATGGGCAACAAGGGTCTGTCTGGTTGATGGCCTGGACCCTGAGGCCTGGGTTCTGGGACGTTGAAGTTTGGATGATGAACACCGGGGTCAGGGGCGGGCATTGTCCATTGCGAGAGCGAGGGATGGGTATTTCGCCATCTTCCTGATCGTCAAGGGATGTTGGTGTTGTCCATGGATTGCGGACCTGCATCATCCCTTCATCAGTTCGGGAGATGGGCGGAATGGGGAAGTTGGAAATAATGCTTGGCTCATCAGTGGTTTGTGCTGATTTTTGGCAGCCGCTGTTTCATGGTTTGGAGAATCATGAAGCCAAGAATGTTGGCATGGGGGGAAGTCCGCGGAAGGTTGTTTGTTTCTATGATGCTGGGCTGCAAGGGACGAGGGCGGGGAAAGGGACGAGGGCGGGGAAAGGGTCCGGACTGCAGCGTTCCTGCGTAACGTTGCTCACCCACTCACCTTGGGGACAAGGGGGAGGAAGCACACCGTTGGATGAGGTCTCCTCGAGCATCGGGTTTCCAAACACATCTTCCTTGCTTTTGGCGGCTTCCGACCCCTGAGTCGCAGGAGCAGACATGGCTTGTCCAACGGGACACAAGACGTCGGGCCAGCTGAGGGAGCTGAGCAGCGCCTCGTCCGCCGCATGACGGCGCCTTGAACAGAGGCGAGGATGTGGTTCGTGGTCTCGGCACTCCAGCCGTCCGCTGCGAAGGCGGACACTGAGAAAGGGCTGGGGGGCGGGGTCGAGCCAGGTGCAAGGGTTCGGACGACGAGGGAAAGTCTTCTGCTTTCTTGCCCCTGTTTCCGCTGTTCCGGGTCTGTTGGTGTGTTCGTAGTGTGCTTGTTCTGCCGTTTGTTTCTCGGCCTGTTCTCCTTCTCTTTGGTGGTCCGATTCCTCACCGACAGGCGCGCAGGTCAGGGTGATGCATGAGCGTGCGGCTGGCGGCCTCGTCGATCAGTTGGGCTGAGTTGGCCGTGTTATTGGGATTTGCCTGAAAGACAGGCGCTGCTTGAAGCCCGCTTTTTGGTCTGCTGGGGTTCTGGCTGGCTGGCGGGGCTGCATACGTAATCAGGGAGGTAGAGGAAGGAGGGGCAGGAGGGGCAGAATGTCGAAGCGAGGGGTTGGGAATGGAGTTCTGGAATTCTCTGTTGGGATACGATGTGCAAAACCCGGCGCTTGCTTCGGAGACAGCAAGCGGGAAGCAAGCAAATCAAGCAAGTCGGAGGCACACTGCACTTTTTATGGTTTCGAGGGGTGGTAGTTGGCGGCAAGCCGTCGGCTGTTATGGCGCGAAAGTTGCATGTTTAGAGAGCCCTCAGGTAGCGCCATGATGATCGATCTGAGCGGTTGAGCATGCCATTCCCCCTCTCTGGTATTTTCCATTGGTTTGCTTGCGCGCCTGCTGGACTGACTCAAGCAGCCCTCTGGACCGAGCGGTGTGAGGCCAGATCGGGTGGGCGCGTGGATGCTTCTGCGGATTCCACGACGCGGCCGGCGGTCTGCGGCCGCCTGCCTTTTCTGATCGCTGGATTGTGAAACCCAGGACCCCATATTTGCTGTGGTGTCGGCTGCTGTGGATGAGGAGACTGTCTTGATGTCGCCATAATTCGTCCGAGTCGAGCCGATGGCGCCGGCAGTGTCTGTCTCTGACAGGAACGTTCCAGGCGAGGCGCGAGCACACACACGAAGGCAGGGTACGAAAGCCGGGTGCCCCGAGTACGGGAGCATTGGGGATGGACGGCGGTGGCGAAGGAGGGTCGAAAGCGCGGTTGACGACGCCGGTCGGCGAAAAAGCCGTCCCATGTCTGCAGCCGCGTCCCGCAAACCCCTGGTCCTGGAAGTCGGAGCAAACACCAGGCTCCCAGTCGAGCTGGGTCCGTCGTCTGAAAAGTGCTGGTTGTGCTGGAAGTCCAGGTGAAAACCGAGGCACGAGCGCACAGAATTCGAGTCTTCGGCTGGGCGCGACAGGGGTCGGTCTGCGCAAGGGAAAGGGGGGTTTGTTTCAGGTTCTGCCTTGGGCCACTTGAGCGGTTGCAACTGGGTTCCCCAGGATCCCACCCGACCCAATGGCAGCGTGCCCCGCCCCTTGGGCCAATCAGCCCTTGTCGGGCCTGGCACAGGCGACCAGGCACGCATGGCATGTGATTGGCCATGAGGATCTGCACCCCTGGCATGCCCAAGATCCGCAGGAGCCACTGGAAGGGGGAGGCCCCTTGGAGTTTTTTTCCCTCTCTGGCGTCCTTCCCCCTTTTGGCCTGGAATCCCACACTGGTGGTGTGTGCGACTCCGCGATCTGCGATTCGGCGGACGACCCCGGCATGAGGGCCAAGCCACTGGCAGGGCTTTCTTCAGGTTCTTTCCCGTCTTTTCTTTCTTTGCCCTTTGCCAGCTGCCCCACAACAATGTGCCGACTGGCAGCAGGCAGGGCAGCGTGGAAGGAGGAACAAGCCAGCCAGAAGCCAGAATGGCAGGTGCTCCAGTCACCTGTCATCTGTCACACCACTGTGCATCCCGTCTCACCACTCACCACTCCTCGTCCAAGGAACGCGGCAAGCGAGGGCCTCCAGTTGGCAGAAGGCCCGTCACAGCATCAACCACAGCGCCCTGCGACCGCGCGGTTGGCTGCCATCACACGATACTGACGAGAGACGTCCCGGTTATCTCCATGATCTCGATGATCTCGACGATGCCCGCCCTGCCAGATGGAGATCTCTACCAATCTACCAATTCTATGGAAAAAATGTTCTGCTTGACCATCACCCCTGCGTTTTGCGGTCGGCTTGCCACAGCCCAGCATGGCATGGCATGATGGCCGCCTGCTGGACATGGCAAGCAACCAGCATGCTGCCATCGGCCGTCGAAAGCGAGGAGATGTCCACATGCCCATCCATGTCCACGGGTCGTTGTCAGCTCACACCCCCACCCCCCCCCTCACTCCCACGCAGGCGCCCCCTGTCCTCCCAACCCGGCCCCTTACCCACAACGACACCGTCACCACCTCAATGCTTGGCCTGAGATGCTTGGGACGAAGCGGGCCATGTGCGCCCAAGTGGCGTTCGAAACAAACCGTCGGCTTCCTTGCCTTTCACCCAATCATTTTGGGATGAACCACACGACCAGAAACATGTGCATAAAGTCTCCCCTCCCCGTCCTTTGTCGTCTTCTCTTTTTATTCTGACCTTCAACCACGGCATCGCGCCTCTGTCCTTCCTTGAACCCCAGAGTCCTTTCGGGCGAGCATTGTTTTCTTCACTTCCAAGCTTCCATTGTTCTCTTCACAACTCGACTAAAAGCCCGGTGCTTTCGATTGTGACACAGCCTATTGTTCACCCACGACAAGACAAGTCTGCGACACCTGCAACAATAGCGACAATACACCAAAACACAAAGCCCATTCATTCATTCTACGCCCCTTCGAGCAGTGCTCGCATAGAAAAAGACATCCGCCTGGTCGCCACTTTCGACCTCTTCACTCCCTGAAGCATCCCCAAACCAACACTCGCCTATCCGGCATTTCTGAGAGCGCGATCGCAACTCAACCACAACACCTCAAAACCAACACTCCGAAAAACAACTCAAAATGTTTGTCAACGGACTCGCTACCGGCGCCCTCGCCGCTCTGCTTGCAGGCGGTCAGCTTGCCGCTGCCCACATGGAGATCTCGTACCCGCCTCCCTTCAGGTCCAAGTTCAACTCCAAGGCCACCAACGTCGACTACACCAACACGGCTCCTCTCGCCGACACGGGTGCGAACTACCCGTGCAAGGGCTACCATTCCGACATCGGCACCGCCGCCGGTGCGAGCGTGGCCACCTTTGCTCCCGGCGGCGCCTACAACTTCACCGTTGCCGGTGCTGCTGCCCACGGTGGCGGCTCGTGCCAGGTCAGCTTGAGCTACGACAAGGGCAAGACCTTCACCGTCATTCAGTCCATCATCGGCGGCTGCCCCCTGGCTGCCAGCTACCCGTTCAGCATCCCCGCTGATGCGCCCGCCGGCGAGGCCATCTGGGCTTGGACCTGGAACAACCAGATCGGCAACCGCGAGCAGTACATGAACTGCGCTGCTGTCACCATCAGCGGTGGCGGCGCCAAGCGCGACGCTGTTCAGGAGTCTGAGGGCGTCGAGAAGCGCGCTGCCTTCTCTTCGCGTCCCCAGGTTTTCGTCGCCAACATCGGCAACGGTTGCAAGGTCCCTGAGGGCACCGATGTCGAGTACCCCAACCCCGGCCCCGATGTCATCCGCAACGGCAACAAGATCGCCCCTCCCCAGGGCAGCTGCGGCGCCTCGGGTGCCGGCGGCGACGCTGGTGCTGGCAACGGCAGCGGCAGCGGCGGCAACCAGAGCGGCGCCCCTTCTCCCACGACCGTGCAGGCCACGGCCGCGCCCTCTCCCACCGAGTCTAAGAAGGCTACTCTTCCTGGGTATGTACAGCCAACCTTTTCTTATTGCGATGGCGACATCGCTTCCTCTTTAACCTCCACCGTCACCAAACTCACAGCCATCATTCCTATCACTGAACCCACCCCCACCCTTTCTCTCTCTTCGTACACAAGCTTACCCTCTTCCAGCGGCGTCTTCATCACCGTTCCCGCCGGCGCGTCCAGCTCTCCCGCCGCTGCGCCCTCGCCCACCACTCTCGTCGTCTCCACCACCGCCGCTCCCGCTCCCTCGCCCACCGAGAACGCTGGCGGCAACAACGGCGGCAACACCGGTGGCAACACTGGCGGCAACACCGGCGGCAACACCGGCGCCGGCGCCCACGCCGCGGGCACCGCCTGCACCACCGAGGGCACCTGGAACTGCATCGGCGGCACCACCTTCCAGCGGTGCGCCAACGGCCTCTGGTCCGTCGCCCAGGCCGTCGCCCCCGGCACCGTCTGCAAGGCCGGCGAGGGCGCCGAGCTCAGCATCGACCATGCGGGTGCCGGCGCGCGCCGCTTCCGCCACAGGCGCTTCCACGCTGGTGGGCGCGTCAGGCTCTAGGTTTTTGGCTCTGGATGGGTTCAAGGACAAGGATGGATTAGAGGGGGGACAAAGGGAACTTCGCTTCGCTGGACATGCTTTGACATTCTTTTCTATTCTATACCCCGTTGACATTTTCACCCCCCATGGATGGACGGTGGTCAACATTTTGTGGTCTCTCGTTTTTTTTAACCCGCTTTTTTTCTTCGGCACGACAGACCAAGGATAGGGCTCGGTTTCCCATCTGTTTTTGATCGATCAATCGCTTTGCCAGCAACGAACGAGGTGGTGGTGGTGGTTGATGATGAGGATGGGGGGCCTGGAGACAGGCGTTTGGCTTTTTGACACACTTAGTGTCAATGTGTACAGTACTTTAGCTGACTAGAGAAAATATGGTGATCTGGACTCGTTCTGGATCTGGATCTGGACTTGAACTTGGACTTGGGCATATACATACACGTGGATGGCTTATGATTTGAATGATATTGTTCTTGATTTTATCAAACCTGTCTCCTCTTTGTGGTGTGTACGTGATGTGAGCTTGTTGCATGTATGCTGTGTATCAACGGAGACTCGGTGGCTGTACTTCTGTTCGTTCAAGCTTATGATATGGGCCACGAGTCGAAGCCGGAGTTCCAAGTAGATGGTATTTGCCAACCACAAGCTCGTACATGCCATTTCGAGAGTTTGGTTTATTTCGCTGTAGCACGTACACGTCCACAGCAACAGTCGCAGCAGGAGTTTGACTCAACACAACGATTGGGTGTTATTCTGTGGCATGTCCCACAGCCAGAACTAGCATGTTCATCACGAGGACCAAACGGTATAACATCAACCTCCCGAACCGGCGGATGATAAGTCCTGTGTATCTGCTCGAGTTTCACGGACACAGTAAGCTTGAACAACCGACTCAAGTCTTTTTGACTCCATACTCCTCCCCCAACGATCGACATCTAGACGCTATATCAAAGTGAAACATGGCCTCCTCTCCGACATCTATATTCACCCCTTTCAACTCAATCTGTACATCTCTCATCCCTCTCCATTCCTACTCCCTGGTAGCCTTAATCGCCTCCTCCAAAATCCCCAACCCCTCCCTAATCTCCGCCTCACTCATCACCAAGCTCGGCACGAACCTCAACGTATCCGTCCCCGCCGTAATCACCAACAATCCCCTCTCCCTAGCCGCCTTCACGATCCTCCCCGGATCCTCCGCCAACTGCAACCCCAAAATCAGCCCCCTCCCCCTCACTTCCTTCACCAACCCAGGCCACCTCCCCCTTAACTCCTCAAACCCCCTCCTAAATACCTCCCCCTTCTCCTCCACCCCACGCAACAACCCCGGCTCCGCCAGCCTCTCCACAATATAATGCGCCAGCCTGCACGCGAGCGGGTTCCCGCCAAACGTCGTGCCGTGGTCGCCCACCTTGATCTTCTCCGCCACGTGGGCATTAACGATCGTCGCGCCGATCGGGAACCCATTCCCCAGCGCCTTGGCGGTGGTCAGGATATCCGGATGCGCCTCCTTCGGCAGGCGCGAGTGCGCCCAGAAGGACCCCGTGCGGGACAGCCCGCACTGGATCTCATCATAATGCAGCAGCGCGCCGACCTCGCGGCAGCGCTTGGCGAGAGCCAGCAAGAACTCGTCCGTGGCGGGCTGCACGCCGCCCTCGCCCTGGATGGGCTCGACGAGGACGGAGCAGGTGGAGGGGGTGACGAGGGAGGGGATGGCGGCGATGTCGTTGAGGGTGCCGACGCGGAAGCCCGGGACCATGGGGGCGAAGGGGGCTTGGTATTTGGGGTTAGGGGTGGCGGAGAGGGAGCCCATGGTGCGGCCGTGGAAGGCGTTGCGGAAGGAGACGACGTCGGTTTTGGTGCCGGTCGGGTCGAGGACTTTGCCGACTTTGCGGGCGAATTTGATGCCGGCCTCGTTGGCTTCGCTGCCGGAGTTGCAGATGAAGACAGCAGCGGCGTCATGCATGCCGCCGGAGGCGAGGGTCTTTTCGATGAGGAGCTTGGAGAGCGCGCCCGTCCAGGGGTTGTAGTAGAGGTTGGAGGCGTGGACGAGGGTTTTGGCCTGGGAATGTCAGGCACGGTGAGTAAAACTTGGGGAGAAGAGCGGAATACCTGTTGCGCCATCAATTTGGTCATCTCGGGGTCACAGTGCCCGAGGGAGTTGACGGCAATGCCGGCAGTAAAGTCAAGGTACTTGCGGTTCTCGATATCATAAAGATACGAGCCCTCGCCCTTGACAAATACGGGGGGTGGGCGAGCGTAGGTAGCCACCATGAAGGGGGCATGCTCGCGGACGAGGGCGGCGCTGGCCGAGTCCTCTGCCGGGTCGGCGTTTGGCAGGGCGGCGTCCCTGTGGATCTGGGCGCCTGTTACAGACGAGGCGCTGGAGGTGGGCACAGCGGCAGCCTGGGAGTAGAAGCGGCGGGCAGCCGGGCGGGCGGCAGCCGCGAGGCGGAGGGAGGCACGGAAGGCCATTGTCAGGGGCGTAGTGGTGAAGTGAGTAGAGGGATTTGGCGTGAACCGAGAAAGGAGGCAAAAGAAAGGGCGAGACAGCTGAACACTGTCTTAGGAGGTGATACTGATGCTTTCGAGCGTCAATTACTTGGGGAGGCCTCCTGGGATGAGGTCGTCTTAAAACCCTCACAACAACAGCTGCGACGCGATGTTAGTCATGCAGTAGAAGCTCGAGTTGGAGTCACCCCTTGTTGTTGGAGTTAGTCACTGGAGTCGCTAACGTTAAAATCGCGAAATTCCCACAAAAATCTCACAAGCGATGTCGGCAAAGGGAATTTCGGGCCCACTCTGGTTTATCGATAAGCCTCTACCAGGGGTCTCAAGCCATCAAGGTTCTCGCAGCCGAGACGCTTGCGGCTCAAGTCCTCGACCATCGACAAAAAAACAGACAGTCCCTTCTCTTGTTGTTGGGATATTTGCCCTGAGATCTCGAATTCTTCGAGATTTGAGTAACACGGACGTCGAGATGCGCTTCCCACTGCCCATACACCCCAGCACAGAGTCACCAGGAGACAAGAAAACCAAGACTCGATTCCAAATCACCGCTAAAACAAAGAGAGAAGATATGACTCAAAATACAACCCACGAAGCGAAGATTCCAAACCTCCACCACCAAACCCCTCCATCCCATGTTCTATCCCATGCATTAATCCCTAGTCCCAAGCAGCGCTCATCAGTCATCAACGTCATGACGGGCATGCAATCTTGAACCGCAGCAGCTCCTCGCCCCCCGGCAGCTCCAGACTGAGCGTCGAGTTATCATTGTTGTTGTTGTTTTTTCTCCCGCCCCTTCTTCTCCTACTCCGCGCGCGGATCGTTTTGGTCGAGGTCGTCGACGCTGACACCGACGCTGATGAGGCCAGCGATGATGACGACGGCGACGGTGACAGACCCGACGGCGACAGGCCCGGTATGTTCAACGTGGCTGTCTCCTCCACCCCCATTCTCTGCGTGTGCGTGTGGATCGCCTTGGACATCCCGTCTGACCCGACGGGCATCTCGAGGCTGAGCTGCCGCTCGTGGTGCGACTTAGCAGACAGCGTGAGTTTTGCCTGTTTTTCCCTGGAGCGAGTGTTTTTCCCTCTGTAGTTGATGCGGTCAGTATCGGTGTGTTCTTTCTCATCAAAGCCAAAGGGGGTTTCAAAGAAAAACGGATGCACAGGACCTTACCCGGTACTTGGGGTGGTTATGAGTAGCCTTGCTGCTGGCGATGAGGTGCTTCTGCACAAAGTCCTGGTGCTTCTTGATGGTCTCTTGGTCCATCTGGTCCAGCAGCTGCTGGCTGAACTTGATGTCGGAAATCAGGGCGTCGCAGCGGTTCTTGGTGAAGTCCTCGCGCACGACGACACGGAGCATCTTCAGGTTGTTGGTGTTCGGTGCCATCGTGTACGCAGGGACGACCCATCCGCGGGACCTGAGGGAATGCGCAAGGTTGAACTCGTCGTAGTTGCGGTCTTCTTGGGGCGGCAGGCGGAAGGCCACCAGGGGCAGACCCTCACCCGATTTCTTGGACATGATGACGAAACCCTGCGCCTCGAGGGACTCAGACAGGTAATCGGCCGTCCGCGTCAGGTTGCTCATGATGGCCCTGTACCCGTGCTTGCCCAGGCGGATCAGTTGGTAGTACTGGCCGATGACCTGGCTGGCGCCCTTGCTGAAGTTCAGTGTGAACGAAGCCTGGTCGGCACCCAGGTAGTTGATGTTGAAGACGAGCTCCTGCGGCAAATACTCGGCGCTGCGCCAAAGGACCCAGCCGACACCGGGATAGACAAGGCCATACTAGAAAGGTCAGTGGCTGGAGCAAAGATATGCAGGAACAAAACTGACCTTGTGCCCAGAGACGTTGATCGACACAACGTGGTCGAGTCTAAAGTCCCACTCGAGATCCGGCATCACAAACGGCGCCACGAAGCCGCCGCTGGCAGCGTCGACGTGGATGGGCGTGTTGAGGCCCTTCTTGGACAGCAGGTCGTTGACAGCCTTGACGTCCTCGTACTCGCCAGTGTATGTGGTGCCGAGGATGGTGCAGATGCCGATAGTGTTCTCGTCGACCAGGTTGACCGTCTCCTCGGGATCAATGACATAGCGCTCCTCGGTGCAGTATACGAGCTTCTCCTCGATCTCAAAGTAGCGGGTCGCCTTCTCCCAGCAGACCTGGACGGCAGAGGACATGACAATGTTGGGCCTGTCGGACGGCTTGCCCTCGGCCTCCCGTCTCTTCTTCCAGCGCTTCTTCATAGCCAGCACGGCCAGCATGATGGCCTCGGAGCTGCCGACGCACGAGGTGCCGATGGCGCCGACCGACTCCCCGCTGGGGACGGGGGCGTTGAACAAGCGGCCAATCATGGAGACGCAGCGGTTCTGGATGTCGGCGGACTGGGGGTACTCCTCGTAGTCGATGAAGTTCTTGGGGAAGGACTCGGCCATGAGCTTCTCGGCTTCCTCTTCCTGGGTGGGGTTAGCGGTTGAGTCGACGACCTCAGTGTAGGGTGAATACATACCATGTATGTGGTGACAAAGGAGGCGAGGCTTTTGGTGGTGTCCGTGGTCAGCGTCTGAAGCACACAGCCATTCAAGTAAGCACAGTTTCAGAGTAACTCACTTCAGCATGGGGTTGCCATCGAGGCTCAGCTCGTCCTTGATCATGCGGTAGGCCACATCCTTGGGCATCTCGCCCTCAGGAATCTCGTGCCTTGGCAGCTCCTGCATGGCAAAGCGGGAGCCATAGACACTGGTGGTGAAGCTGTCGTCATCGTCGGCGAGCTGGAGCTGGACCTTCTTAACGCCCTCGATGAGCTTCTTCTCGTCACTGTCTCGGACCGTCTGGAGATGGACCATCTTGGCGAGTCTGCCGCGCAGAGGCAAAGAATAAAAATGAAAATTAAAGATAGAAAATAAGGATAGGTGAATTCTATGCAGGTGTAAAATGCAGAGGGTATCAGGCGCAGAAGTCGATGATTAGTCGGGGGCAGACGATGGGATATTCAGCAGGCAGCGGGCGAGGTTTTATAATCAGCACAGAGTAAGCACTCTTCTTCCCTGCCGTGAGTGTCTCCGTCAGCTCCCGGTTGACTTGGGTGAAGCACAGACGTGGGAGGCTTTTGCCCTGGATATCTCATGATCCACCGGCGGGGGTCAAGGGATGGAAATGAGCAAGGCACTGACCGGTTAAGCAAGGCCACGCTGGAGAGGCGTTGAAGGGTCAATTTTGGCCGAGGATAAAAAAAAACACGAGGCTGTGGAATGAGAGAGGGAGGAAAGAAGCGCGGAAGGAGAGGGGAGGCCGCCTTGAGTCCAGACCAGAGACCAGACACGGAAAGGAAAGAACAGCGGAATGAGGGGTCAAGACTCACCTAGGTTGGCAGTGCGGCACGAACTGGAATGCACACAACCGGGAAGGCAGGCAGCTTCTCACGTTGGGCAAGCTCCCGCTCCATTGGGCTGTTTCATTGGGCATCACGGCCGCTGCGGTCCATCTCGGTGTGTTTTGGTTGGCGACCCAAACTCGCCAAAGTCCCAACCTGGCCCCAAATTCCCCAACTTGGCCCCAACTTGTGGAGTCATGCGATGCGCATGCACGAAACTGGCTTCCACTTGCGGACATGCTGCTCCCGTCGAGACCGCAAAGCTTGAATCTGAGTGGCTGCCGATCTGGACAGGGAATGCCTTCGTCGATTCAATAGGACAGCATCGTGAATCTGTGGACTGATGGACTCTCCGCCATCATCCCAAGGAGATCGTTTCCAAGGCCGCGATTTCTCACAGCTTCATTTTTTTTTTTTCTTTTTTGACCGGAGAAATAATTTCTAGCGGCTGATGACATCATAGCGGAGACATCACAACTTCGACCGATCGCAATCGCCGACTTGCATGCACTTCGACGGTCCGAATCCAGGGCATCGGTAGACCAAATTTCGGGGAATAAATTGGCAGTCTTCCGGGTCTTCTGGAAGAACATCTCCCGTCAGCAGTCCAATGTTTTTCCAGCCACGTCGCACGTTGCCACGGGGAAGTGGCTGAGCAATCTGTGGTGGTTCGATATCCCCCCAGAATCACGATCACCCTCTATCAGGCAGTCGGTCCGCCCATGATCAACGCGAAATTCTCTCAGCGCCTCTGAGAAAAATATTGGTTGGGGCTCGGCGACGCCTGAACAAACGTTGCAACCCGCTGAAGCACGGGAAAACCACCGACTCAACGGGTGACATGTCGTCTCACCCAGCGCCCTCAAACACCTCCCCGAAAATTGGATCAGCATTTCAGCCTTGGCTTCCCTAGCTTCCCTCCGACCCTACCGCTGCCTCAAGGTCTGTTTGGCCGAATTATCCTACCGAGACCCCCAAGATATTGGAAATGTCGGATGCTCCAAGATATTTCCGACCACCCCCTTCGGGGCCTGGCCCCTGACCACCCAAACATCCTTCCAAAAGCGGAACACGGCCCTTGGCAGACATATGTTCCCGAAGTTTCGATTCAGGCAGCATTTCCGCAATCGAAGCCCGCCATGGGATTTGACAAAAGGGCATGTTCCGCGAGTTCGCCATCTGCTGACTCTGACGTTCGTCTGCCGGGGTATGCGGCAGGTGTGCCAGGGGGAAAGGGTGCTCAGGGGCTCTCACCAAAGAATTCGGTCGGCTGCCCTCCCACCTTTGACAGTGGCTCTTCCCCATCTCTTACTCCTATTCATTCAAACTGGGTGTGTCAGGCAACCCATTCTTGCCGGCTCTGGCTGAGGCATTCTCCCACGGTCCAACATCTCCACAATCTGCTCACCTGCAGCTCTGCCATATCTTCCCCCTTTCCGTCACTATCTAACACATACGACCATACCTACTAGAAAACTCGGGATCCCGTCCGCTCTCCCATAGATAAGCTAGTAAGGGCCAGATCAGTAGTTGGGTCGGTGACGACCAGCGAATCCCTGGTGTTGTATGTTTTTGGTTTCTTTTGTGTTTTCTACTCCGCTTGACTGGATCCCTCTTCCCCTTTTTGCAGTTTTGCTGGGGTAATAGGGTTAGGGTTTCTGTGGTTGCGGTTGGTTGTACTATGTAATACTGCCTCTGTCTCAAGCCTTCGAGAACCCCGCTCGTCTGGTCCCAAACCAACACAACTGACAGTCCTTCCTTATTGCTCAGCGGCACTATCAGAACAATGCTGCCCCAAGTCCGTCGACCCATCGTCATCTCCGGGCCGTCGGGCGTTGGCAAAGGCACTCTCATCCAGAGACTCTTCGATTCACATCCCAACGAGTTCACTGCAACCGTTTCCCACACCACCCGCAGCCCACGCCCCGGAGAGGTTGACGGGCTTGCTTACTTCTTCACTTCTCCCTCTGATTTCGAATCTCTCATCTCGCAGAACTCCTTCGTGGAGCACTCCTTCTTCAGCGGCCACCACTACGGCACCAGCAAGCAGACTATTGCAGATCAAGCAGCAAAAGGTCAAGTCGTTGTCCTGGACATTGAGATGCTGGGCGTGAAGCAGATGAAGGAGAATCCTGATGTCGATGCACGCTACATATTCATCAAACCGCCGAGCTTTGAAAAACTGGAAGACCGGCTCAGAAGTCGCGGCACGGAGGACGAGGAAGCTATTCAAAAGAGACTGACCCGGGCGAGGATTGAGCTTGATCACGCTGATACACCTGGTGCTTATGATCTTGTTATTGTCAACGATGACTTTGAGAAGGCGTATCGAGAGCTTGAAGAGTTCATCTACCAGACAACTGAGTAAATTGAAGAGCCCGTCTTTTTCCACTGTTGTAATGGGGTCTCTGCACTACGGCCCTATCCGATTCCCTGTTCATGACTCTACTCTAAAAGCCTAGGCCAGACAATTATTTAAAGGCATAAATAAATCAGTGTTCAAAGTTTCTTCAAGAAAAAAAAGAGGGAAATAGAACAGAAGAAAGAAGGCTAGAAGGAAAAGAGAGGGGCAAAGGAAAGGATGAAGGGAGGAAAGGAGGAAACGAGAAAAGTTATGGGAGCCCTGGGTATACTTCAAACACAAAAGAAAAGCTGCGCTAGACCTGCCCAAAGCGTGCCATCATCAACTAAGCGCGATAGAGTGCTAGAACATGCTATATTAGAAAGAAAGGTTGTGATAGGCCAAGATTCGTTTATGTAGCGGTCGTAAATGGCACAAGCACCCCAAAAAGGCACACTGTAAGGATTGAGGCACACCTACGGCAAGTGCTCGGACAAGTGCTCCACCGGTATTTATTTACTTTTTTCCTTGCCCTCTAACCCTTCTGCAAGTTGGAGGGGCATTCCATCCACGATGAGGCTGCCATCTCACAAACTTTCCACAACCTCCCACAAGATCTCAGCCATCCGCGACCCATCCTCCCAAACCCCGTTATGGTCCCCGTCCGCCTCACGGACGCTCACCTCCACCCTTCCATCCCTCACCTCCTCCGACCGCTCCAAACACGCCTTCAAAGCCTCCAACTGGTCATACGGCACGAGCGTATCCTCTCTGCTTTGCACTAGCACCGCCACCTTCTTCCCCTCCCCATCCCCTCCCTCCCCAGTCCACTCCCCAACCCACCCCTCCGCCGTAGCAGGGCACGCCTCCCTCCACCCCTTCTCTCCCTCCCCCGCCGGCCCAAACGCCCCCGTCACAAACTCCCTGTACGCATCCCGCAGGTGCTCATACCCCTCCGGAGGCGCGCTGATGAACCCCGCCAGATCATACAGCCCATTAAACCCCACCACAGCCGCCGGCTTCACTACCAACGCATGCTCGGCCGCAGACAAACTCCAGCGTGTGTCCGGAGCCATGACGGCTTGGAATGCGAGGGTTGCGCCGCATGAGTGGCCTGTTAGCACCCACTTCCTTTCCTCAACGGTGCTGCTGGTGGTGGTAGTGCTGCTGCCCACCAAGCGCTGCAAAAACCCAACGCCCCTCACTACATCCGCCACATGCTCCGGATGCCTCGCCTCGCGGGAGGGGTCGCCACCGGGAGGGGGCGGGTGGTTGGGGTGGGGCGAGAGGCGGTAGTTGATGGATGCTATGCCGGCAAGTTTGCTGCTGCTGCTGCTGCGGTGGTGGAGGAGAAGGAGGTTGGTGGCGGCTCGGGTAAAGGAGGAGGCGGTAATTAAAGGGTCGCGCCAGGCGCCGCCGTGGATGTAGATAAGCCAGGTGTTGGTGCCGGGGAGCGATGGGAGGGTGGAGGGGGAGGGGGCGGTGGAGGAGGTGGCGGGGATCCAGACGTCGAGAGTTTGGAGAGGGAGGGAGTTGCCGCTGCTGGGGGGGAGGTAGGGGATGCCGGACTTGCGCCAGCCGATGATAGACGGAGAGGCGGTTGAAGAGGTGGCAGAAGGGTCGGTCACGGCGGTCCAGGGGATAGGGGACCAGCCGGACCAATCCGCGTCGGTTACTGGGTTCAAGGCGTGGGATTTCATCTCGCGGGATCTGACGTGCCCGTGTGAGTGAAGGACGGGACAGAGGAATAGGGGGTGTGGCCGGGGTTGCCGAGGTTCCGTGGTCCCCGCAGTTGGTTGGAAGTCGGGAAAGATTTCCCCGCTGTGGAGCCATCCCGGAGGTGCTGCCGAGTGGATCCACTGTGCCCCGACGACCGACTTACACGCCCGGCCGAGGGACGCTGATGGGGTTCTTGGGAGATCGAATCGGGTCTTGATCCGACGACGCGTGGCTGCCTTCGGAAGTAACCGATCGGACGACAAGACCCATGGTCATCTCCGCCGCCGAAAGTACCGTGCACTGTATCTCCGCAACCATGCATGCTCGGCAGCTACACCCTACCCACGGTATTGATCACTAAACAATATACTGTACGGCAGACATGGTGTGATGCCGTCTGCTTTGCTGCGGAGAAAAGCTTGGTCAGATTTGAGGAGGCAAGGAGTTGACCACAGTCCTTCAGTCAACCGTGCCAGTGAGTTTCATGATGATCCCGTCTGGCTTTGGGCATAATCACAGACGACGAGTATTGAGGCCCTGCTGCCATTTACAAGTACCGCTAAAGTTACAAACAAATCTGGCTCAGGGATCTTGCGGAAATAATGAGCAATTTGCCTGTAGCAGATTGAACATTCTCGCAAACCATGCGGAAAGAGGGGGTATGACAAGAGGAAGACTAGCCAAAGTGTACTGGTAGTACCATAGAGGCTCCCTATAATAGATGACATTTGTATTACAAAACGTCAGCTGTGCAGCACGTGGTGTAGTTTGTTGCTTCGTGGTCATTATGAAAGTAGCACCGACTATGAAGGTTTGTGTAACAGAGCTACAATGTTCGAGGAGCTGGTGCTAAATCTAAAGAATGGATATAAGAAGCTCTCGCAGTTAAGCCTGGATAATCTTAACTCGACTCTCTTATGGTAAATAATTGTACGAAGACCTAGTATAAATAAACGAAGAGAGAACAGAGACAGCAGACAGAAAACCATAGAACACCTCCCACTTCGCTCTTTGTGGTGGCGAAAACGAAAGGTTTACAGGATTGACACAATAAAGCGACAGGTGCAAGAAAGAATACTAATAGTTTTATTATGCAGATATGCATCCATCTACTACATGGTGCCTCACCGGGAAGTAGTTTCGAGGAGGGCTATAAGTCCTCCCATTTGGCTACTTACTTGCCTTGGGCTTTAAGCAGAGCATCCACGGGCACCACAAAAGAACACAAAACAAGAAAGGAGAACAAAAGTACAAGAGAAACAACGTACTACTGTCGCTCCACGCGCTCTGTCGAGTAAGAATACAATGTCTTGGACACTGTTCAAACATCCAACGAGCTAGAACAATATCGCCTCAGCAGGACGATTCTCATGGGGTACAATATTCCAAATTACCAAAGATAAACTTCAAGTGCAACATGGCAAACATGCCAGACACCTCTGACCGGCTTCGAAACCAAATGACTAGAAACATAGCCCTCGTGGTCTGCTCGAGCACCAACAGATAGGAGCGAGCAGCATGGATGGCCATGGACGTTCAGACAGCAACTCATTGCGGCCGTCTTCTTGATCAAAACAGAATCCAGAAACTTCCGCTATTTGTGTCATTTGAAAAATAGAAGGCTCATGTCCAAGTTCGCATTGGCCAGATCTTTAGCTGGAAACTCTCCCGTACAATCAGTTTCATGGGATTCCACCAGAACCAAGTGACTTGTGTCCTGAGAATATGTTGGGCAAAGAAACCCAGCACCCACTTCACCAGTCTTTGACTCGGTATTAAGCACATAACTACCATTTGTGGCTTGTCTTTGGGTTTGCAGATCAGATGCGATCGGCGCGATTCTTCCAGGCCCCTCGAACTCTTTTCACTCCAAAAACTCGGTGACCGATTACATGGCGAAGCATATCAGAACCCAGATACATTACTAGCCTGCTTTCCCATCAATGCCAACACGGCAGTCACTTTTTGGCCCTCCATCAATACCAGAAGGAACTCACTGACCACCTCCCCCCACTCACCACTGCAACACAAAACCCCCGCGGCAACACAGCCAACACTGACCGCATCGAAGCGGCGGCGCACAGCACATATGCCGGGTAATACAAACCCAGCAACCAACTCTTTGTCCTCCCCCAACCACAACACTCACCCACCCACGCCCTGACGGAACACACAGAACGCGCGGAGATTTTTCCGTCCTACCTCACACCAGCGCGGCGCTCAAGAAAGTCTTGAATGAAATGCCGGCTGCTGACAAACCATTGTCTCACTCGCTGGCGCTACCAAAAAAGAAGATTACCTAGGTAACGAACGTGCCCTTCCGCCGGCAGGCAAATTATCGCAGAAACAGACACGCCGCTGGCGCTTCCGCTGCAGGTAGCCGACCACCGTGCAACCATCAAGGCGGCCCGCCTGGAAAATAACTAACTCCTTTTACGGAAGCACAAACCGTGTCTCTCAGGGGTCTCAGACATTTTCTTGGGACGGGGAGAAAGCAATACGGAGAAAAAAAGAAGAAAAAAAAAAGGTTCGGCCCGAGGGGGAGAGAGCAGTTGTTCGGGAAGAGTGGTTATGTCTCAGGGCTCGCCCCGAGTTGACTTTACTTTGGTTGGAGGGTTGACTTTGACTCGGGGGATATCAGTCTCGGGTTTCTACATGGCTTTTGAGATTTAGGGATGAGGGGAGGGGTAAGATCGGGGGGTTGTTGTTGCGTTGCCGTTGTGGTCGTTGCACATTCTTCTTCTTGGGAAGGAATCCAGCCAGCCATCGCCGGCGACACGTGGTGCTGTTGTCGTTCCCTCGGCGGCATATGTCAGGGCGTTAAGCGGCTCTGATGAGGGAGGGAGGTGTGCAAGATGACGGACTCTGGCACCGGCGTTTCGAAGCTGCAGAAACACAATCCGCATTGTCGCCACCAAGCGGCAAGTCTCAGAACTCGAGTCATCTCGAGATGCCGATCATGAGAGAACAGGAAGGCTTCCATGACGCCGCCGAGATTGAAGGATTGCAGCAGTGTGTTTGCTGGGTCACAACTGTGACCCCCTCAAGTCTCCCGTTCCTCGTTCCTGAGAGGCCCGCACAGTGTCAACAGCAGCGTTCCCTCGAGTTTCTCGTAATACGGATAGTTACGGTGGTTACGGTCTCCCGGACCCTTGTCTCGCGCTGCGGCAGGTGCCGGCCCGAAGGGGGGGAGCGTTGCGTTGGTGTGCCAGTGGAGCGAACGCAAGGGCATTGAATGGTGGTGGGGGGGCGGTTCAGAGGCAGGGAACCATCCCGCCTGATGAAAAACCCACTGACGAACCCACGGGGCTTCAACGGGTTCGGAAGGACGGTGGCGAAGAGGTTCCCAAAGGAGGTCTAGCGCTTATTTCCACAGGGCCACCCGGCAACCATCGCCGGCCGCTGGCATCTTGGATCTGGTTGATCTCGGGTCCTGCATCTCGATCATTGGGCAAAGCGGGCTCTGTGTTCGCCGGTCTTGTGCCCTGGAACGCAAAACTAGCGCGAACGTGGAACTGGGTCGGGCTGACGGTTGGGATTTTTGTGATGTCCTGCATCACAAGCAAGTCATCAGACGGCCAGGGGTTCCCAACAAGCGGCTTGTTTGTGGCAGCAATCGTCTCGAAGGGTGAAAGGAAAGACGCCGGCCGAGGCGCGTTCCGAGACACGTGGGACACAGGCCGCCGGCTCCGCCAGCCCAGCCTTCGGTTCTCTCCAAGGACCGTGGCCAACCAGCAGAACCGGGTTGAGAATTCGGTATCGGAAATCATCCGACAGGACAAACGATTCGTGGTGGAGGGTGGAGAGCTTTTTCTCGTTGAACTCCATCAGATCGTTTGTTGGTGAAAGCCCACTTTTCAACCCGGATATTCCCAAATTGACCAACCGCCGGTTAATGTAACGCCTGGTAACAAATACGGTCAGCCCTCTTGATAAAAACGCCGTCTCGCAGCCTCTTTCTCAACGAACCTGTTTCCTCGGCCCAGTGTTTTTTCGATCGAGATTCATGTGATCGCTGCTTCCTAGGGTAGGATTCTGGGTTAGCCCCAGTTGCAAAACTGTTGCAGAATCCTTCCGGGCACCCCACCAAGCAAAAGACACAACGACAGCTTGACTGTTGTTGCCAACGGTGTCTGTCAGAGAAGGAGAGGAGTGGAGGTAACGATGGTGTTTGTTTCGGTGTCCCACTGCAGAAACCTTCGTGGAAGCGACAAAGATGGAGCCGGACACGTGTTACCGCTTCCGGTGGTTTGCTCCGGACGGCACCTGTCCAGTGTGAGCCGTGTCCCGCCTCCCTTGTTTGGCTGCCGAGCAGGCCGCTCATGAGATCGGGGGGCTCCGAGGCCCCACTTGAAGCCGGTGTCCGTTGAATCGGAATCTCTCCTCGGCGACCGCCTCCGCCTGACGCTCCATCGACCAAGTTGGACCGTCTCTGGGGTTGCACTGCAGAATATCGACTGCAAGAAGGATGGCTTTCCCACCAACAAAGCTCTGCCGCTGCAAGTGTGTGGCCCGTTTCCTGGGCGAGACGAGGATGAACGAGTCCGTCACACAGTTTCGGGCGTGGATGACAGACGCGGGCCGTTGTTCAACGGGTCGTTTCGAGGCACGTCCCGCCCGACGCAAGCACCGTTGTGTTTCACAGGAGCGCTCTGACAGCTCGAGGATGCCGTGTCTCGGCCCAAGGTACGCCCGTTGAGCATGTCTCATTTGGTGTAACGTGAGGGAAGGACCGAACCCGAATGCCTTCGGGGAACCAGGTGGCATGATGCTTGGGGAGGTTTTGTGGGGGGTTGTTGGCCCGTCGTCGTGATAAAGTGTTTGTTGGCATGACTTCTCAACCATGGCGTCATCCTCAACTCTCGGTTTGAACCGAAGCCCGAGTTCAAAGAATGGAACGACCCGAAGACGGTGTGTCGAACCCGATCGGGAGAGGGACAGGGAGCTCTGCCTGCCCCGGGGAGCGAGTGGCTGATGACTTTGTCAAATTGTCTTGCAGTGGCGGCCAGCGGTTGCGCCATCGGGACGGTCAAGGAACCCGTGTGGCCGCCACATGGCGTGGCGGTTCCAGGACAGTGCAGCATCCCGTCCACGATCGGCGGGTGCTTCACGCAGCGCTGGAGCCGCGGCTGGCTGCTTCATCTGTGATCTCTTGTCGGCGACGAGACTTCCTAGCTCGTTCTCTTGCTGGATCGTGAAACACGACGACGAAGGAAGGAAATTGGATGCAACCACCCACCTCCGATCCAGCCCCGCTCGTGCGACGGTCCGCTACCTTGGAGCCGCATCCCGATGATGGAGGTCGTGGAGGGGTTGGCAGCGTGGGTGGACGGAGGAGAGCAGAGAAATACGGGTGCCAGGAAGGCTGATGATGGTGATGCCTGCTCACGCGGAGGGAGGCAATGACGTGGTGGCGTCGCTTTTCCCATCATCCCTCGACATTTGTTTTTTTTTTTTTTCAGCCCCTCCTGCCTCTCTGTTGACATGCCTCGCGTGCGTCGGATGGGGGGGAAGGGGAAGGGGGAAGCTGCGCCAAGCAGGCCTGGGCCTCAGCCCTTCGCCGCCCACGATTTCATTGGCGTCACCAAAGGCACAGACTGGCGAAATAATGCAACTTCCCGCCGCAGAGTGCGCGTCGTCCTTTCCCGGGACGTTGTGCTGCATCTTTTCTTCATTTGTAATTTTCGATTTCGGTACGTTACCGATGGGACAGCTCAGTGTGTCTTTGAAACGGTCGAGGCGGGGTGGTCAGTGACACCCCTGTTGGCTCCTCTTTCTTCCTTCTGCAGGCTGCGGCTGCCATTCTCCACCGTGCCGCACTTTCGCCTGTGCCGGTTGGTTGAGCGGACCCCAGCGCATGGCTCGCATGGATCCGGGGTCCACCAATTCTCCCTGCTCGTTCCTCTGCCAAGCCGTTGCATGATTGATGAAACTTCCTGTCTGGCGTCTCCACTTCGCGCACCAAATCTCCAAAATTCGCGAATCGGGCAAAAAAGGGCCAGCATCGAAACCGGGCCGGGCAAAAGGCACAAAGGCAGCTGAGGAAAACCCCGAACATGATCCCAGCCCTGTCAGTTGGCTGAGCGGCTCGGGGTTCGGAAAGTGACATTCTATTGTCGACGAACTATGTTCGAGAGTTGTCGAACAGGAAGGGAGGGCTTCATCTTCCAGGTTGCCGGACAGAGGGGAAAACTAACAACAAACCTTCAACCATCTCACCAGCCAGCTACCTTGGACATTTGGCCCTCGAGAAGGATCTTGACAAGTTTCTTCGTCAAGTCCAAGACGGCTCCCGGCTCGATCCAAGGTTGAGCTGCAGGAGCTTGCAGCGTTATCACCTGATGTTTTCGACGCCAGACATCCCAGCGGGGGGCTCGTCGCCTCGCCAGCCAATCTCTTCTGTCAACGGAGCCGCGCCCGACCAGTGCAAATTGCACGTCGTGGATACTTTTCCGTTGACGAGCCGGTTTCCGGATGCTTGCCGGATGCTTGCCGGCGGCAATGAACGACACCCCACACGCGTGCTGCGTTCGATTTCCCTCACTCGCGTTTCAGGAGCACGATCATCGCTCTCGTCGTCGACCTCGGGACCACACTCGAGACCTGCTGACACAGGGCACAGTACACAGTACTCCGTAGATGCCACTTGTGCTGACTGACTCCTCGACCCAGACACGCGGGCAACATGTCTGGCGCTGACTCTCTGTAGAGGAGCCGAGAGGAGAAGTCCTTATTCATCAACAACCTCTCGGCTCTCGATCCGGATCCCGATACTCTGCGCAGCTTCGGGGCCTCTTGTCACGTTGTCCCACTGGAGTGGGAAGCCATGGTCTTGGCGATACCACCGTTCGCGCCGAGCTCACCGAGCGGGGGGGCGGGACCTCGCATGCTGCCCGCCCCCCTCCGTTACCAAGATCCAGCGCGGGTGTGGAGTCTTTGCTTCCGATGAGCTCGCACGCGTCAGCATCCTTCTCATCACGACCCGCCAGAAATCAAAGACAGGCAGTGCAAACAAAGTTCTTCTTTCGAAAGAGGCAGGTGGCCGAGGCAACTCCCGCGGCTCCCGGTTGCGAGCCCTGTTCGTGAGCGAGCCTTGTCGATGCTCCTGCTTGCTTGCCGGCCTGCCGACTTGGCGAGCTCACGGGCCACACGTCGTCAGGAATGTCGTGCGATGCGTCTCCAGAATCAGACACGCGGGACTTGCGTGGCTCGTGGGGGACAGCTCCTCCAAAATGTGTTGCGAGCGCCCGCAGCCTGAGCCTGCTCCGGAAGTTGTTTCTCGGGGCGGCTAGAAACTCTTTTTTCCTGAGGTCTCGCCACTGGCAGAGGATGGTCACGTCCTGGTGTTCAGCTCTGCGGCGCGGCCTTGAGAACACCGGGGAGGTTCCGCGAGGGCAAGAGCAAGGGTCCGGATGGCGGGATCAAATGAGAACGCCAAGTTAGCGAGCGAGCTGCGGGAAACGCCGTGCTTGCGCGGACAAACCAGGCACGCAACCGACGCCCTGTCTCCGGGGTCCCCTCCGCACCATCCGGACTGGGTAACGGGAGACGTGCATGTTCAAGCGCCATTTCCCTTTCAGCTCAGTCCTTGCGCCACATGGATGAATCCGACGACGTCAGGCTCCCTCCCAGGTGCTCGGACACCACTCCATCAGCACAATGGGTAGCTCGTAGGCTTCCCCGCAGTCGGTACATTTGACGCCAGCTCCATTCTGTGCTTACTCAACTAGAAGCAAGCAGCCTCGTCGACGATGGACCGGTGTCAATGACAATGACGTGCGGCGCACGCTGATGAGCCCCGGGCGCCTGGGGCTTTTCTCGACCAACAGGGGGTTCAGGGTTGTTCGCCAAGGGCTCTCGGGTTCGAATCCCACACTTCTCGGCTCGAAAATGCCAATGACCCACAGAAGATGGTCAGCTGTTCGAGGAAACCGTTCTCTCCGGTGTTTGGCCGTGGCAGACACGGGCTTCTGAGGAACAGCTCCCTTGCTGACGGTTCCGGGGTGGCTTGCGAGAGACAAGACTCGAGAAGCATCAAGCCAGCCGCCAAGGCCAACAATGGGACGAAATCCCCGCGCAAAGCCGTCATCGAGTTGCCCATGCGAGCCTTGGGGCTGGGCGGGTCCGGGCACAGCCGGGTTGCAGACAACGGCTGGTCCCTGCTTGGCCGCCGGCACTGTACGCAGAACCAGAGGCTGTCACTGTGTCGGAGGCACTTCTGTCCATCCCCTGTCAGAGAGGGTGGTATCGTCGGATTGCCAGAATTTCGTCCAGAACCCCGGATGCTGGGAGCTTACCCTGAGAGCATGGGTGGTGAGATTTGCGGCAGAACTGTCTCCACCGAGACAGACAGCAGCCGTCGTCGTCGTTGACATCCTGGCTCTTGTTGCTCGATCATCTTTTTCGCCGCTCCAAATCACGCTTTCTTCCTTCTTCACGTCACCCACCAACCCGCTTGCGCGTTGTTGCTGCATGTCCCCGTCCCCCCCCCTCCCCCTTCCGCCGCTAAGAAACGGTTGTAAGCGCGCAGCGCCTCACGGAACCTCTCGCCAGTCTCGCCGCTTTGCTGCTGCGTCCGGCGTCCACCCCGCCTCCCATCCTTTGTTTCCGACTGGCGACTGGGGGCTCGGCCTGCTCCGGCTCGATCGTATTCGACGGGGGCTTCGATCCAGCTCAAGCCCAGGAGCAATCCTCTGGGTCGGCTTGAGAGGGGACGCCTCCCACCTCGGTTTCTGCCGGCGCCCCAGGCCAGCGGACGGCACTTGCAGGTTCCTGCAGATACCGGTCACCCACGGGTGCGACTAACAGGACCGTCTCAGAGCACGCAGCTGCCCACCGTCATTACCTACAGGTACTGCTCCTTAAGGCTGCGGGATCGGGAACGAAGGCAGACTGGTTGTGGACTAGGGCGGCATTGGCGTTGCACGGCGTTGCAACACCGCAAATACTACCCCGGGACTTTCGAACACGGGGACACGCGCCGGAGCTTGCTCGGGACCAGACTGACCATCATCAGCATCTCTGAGACACATCGAGGATTGCTGGCCGCTGCATCTCCAAGGGGGGCAGCTGCAAATCGACCAAAACAATCACTTGCAGAATTCCCCTGTGGGGAACCCTCAACGGCACGGCACCACCAAGAGAAGGACCATCCGTTTCTGACGGAGCGCGAAAAAGCTTGTGTGTGTTGGTTGTGTTGGGTGTGCAGGTTGCCCTGGCTGACGTGCGTGGAGTTCCCAGAGGAGCGCGTGGAGTGCGTGGAGCTTGTCTGCTTCCAAGGTCACCCCTCGCCGGGTGTGTGGGTGTCCATCCACCACACCTCTTCTTCCCTCTGATCTGTGGATTGCGAGGCGGCCGGGGTGTAGAACGGAAAAAGAGAGCAGGGGCAGACAGACAGGCCTGTCTCCGGTTCTGTTTCCCTTCAACAACCTCTTTTTTGCCAAACGCGCCGGGCACACTCCCCCACCCCGACCAATTCTCGTCGTCTGCATGTTTGTCGACCACCAACCCCCCATACCCAATCCTGAGAAAACGGCTCCGAATCAGAGTCCCGGAAACTGGCCCTTAAAGGAGACCGGCACCATGGCGTCCGCGTCGCACAACCCGTACCCTCGATCCCCCAACCCCTCAGTCCGACCTTACGACTCGTCCGCCGTGTCGACCACATCACCGAAGCAGACCGAGCAATACCTGGGCGCCCCAATGAGACCGAGCGCGAACGCGAGCAACACAGCTTCGAGCTTGAGAACGAACCAGGCGCCGCCTCCGCACCCCATAGGCATCCCCCCACCCTTGCCCTCCGTCCACCAGCTCCCTCAAAACTCCTATCAGTCTTACACGCCTGTTACATCAATATCGACAGGCATGGAACGGGACTCCGTCCCCTTGAGCGACTCGGTGAGCAACACGCCGAGGCCGAGTCATGCCAACCTCCCCGGGTCCAGCAGTAACAGCAACTCCCAGGCCCAGAAACGGGCATACCGTCAACGGAGGAAGGACCCCAGTTGTGACGCATGCCGCGAGAGGAAGGTCAAGTGCGATGCCACCGAGACCACTAGCTGCTCGGAGTGCTCGAGTCGGGGTGTCAAGTGTCAGTTCACCAAGGAGACCAACCGCCGCATGTCTTCCATCAAGCAAGTCCAGGACATGGAGAAGCAGATGAACCAGTTTAAACGCGAGAACACCGCACTCCGTGGGATGCTGCAGGAGAAGAATTGCCGCCAGCTCGACATGGACGTGGACGGCGTCGAGCAACTGCCCCTACAGTTGCCGGAGATCGACCTGCCGCCCAAGCGAAAGAAGAGGCCCGCGGGCGTCCATGATCTTGCAAGGGCGAGGTCGAACCTGAGAAGCTTTTCGCGGGGGATATGGAAGCCGCCCGCCCCTTACCGACAACCTGCAGCACCCGAGCTACGAGATTACCAGCAGATGCTGCCGCCGAGACAGACCACTGACGCCCTTCTTCGAGCCTTCTACACCACCTCCCACTCCATGACCCCCATCCTGCACTGGAACAGTTTCACCGCGACGATCGATGGTCTGTACCGGCCAGGAAACCCATTACGCGTCTCCCAGGCCTTTATGTCAGTATTCTTTGGTGTCTTGACCGTGGGCAGGCTCTTCACATCAGAGAACGACCACACCCGCGGGTACCCCGCGACCCAGCTGCTGGAGACCGCAAGATCACTGATCGACCCCTGGAGCAACGACTTCGAGTTGGATAACGCCCGTGCGTTGGTGCTGGTGACGATCGCCCTAAACGAACTCAACCTGAAGTCGGCTGCATGGGCCTGGCTCGGATGCACGGTCAGGGTTGCTCAGGACTTGGGTCTCTACACGGAACCGATGGCGGCGTCGTACCTGGAGGCCGAGATGCGGAAGCGGGTTTGGTGG
The DNA here is from genome assembly GCA_004802645.1 of Amesomyces nigricolor. NCBI lineage: Eukaryota > Fungi > Ascomycota > Sordariomycetes > Sordariales > Chaetomiaceae > Amesomyces > Amesomyces nigricolor. Next base: position 2,516,065 of record SRKS01000006.1, on the reverse strand, counting down.
ACCATTTACATTCTCGATCGGAGCCTGGCTATCGACCTCGGGAGGCCAATGCAGATCAACGATTCCGACTGTGACGTTTCGTTGCCAGCAGCCATCGACGATCATCACATCACAGAACGCGGCGCAAGGTTTCCAGACGGTGTTGAAGGACTGAACCATTCCTTGCTGGCTATCGTCAACGTTGTCCGCGCCTACACCGCACTGGGTAGGGCGCTCGCTTCCCCCGTCATTGCCGCGACTCGTCTGGCCACGTTCGATCAACATTTCGCCGCGTGCCGCCACAGATTTCCGCCCCCATGCCACCCCACCAGCACGGCAGTCATGCTGCCGACTTCTCTGAATCCCATAGTCTACCTTCTCCATGGACGCATGATCCTCCACCGTCACAACCTCCTCCCCTCATGTCCCCCCGAGGTCCGCCTAAGCGCCATTGAGCAATGCATGAACACGGCCCTCGAAACCGCCTCCCTCCTCTCACGAACCCCATCAACACCTCTAGCCCAGGAGGCAACCGCACTTCTCACCACCCACATCTTCCGCTGCACGCTCTTCCTGCTCCTCACCGGCTATTTCGACAGAGCATCCGAGTGCATCCGCGCCCTGGCCATCATCAACGACCACCGCGACGTTGCCATCCCCTGCGGCCGCTTCCTCGCCTTCTTCATCTCGGCCCTAGCGTCCAGACGAGCCGAGATCGTCGCATACCTCTCGCAGGCCCCGTCGCCGAGTCTACCGCCATCGCCTTACGGACCACCACCGCCGCCACACCGCCCGTCCGCCCAAGAAATTAATCAGGCGCTCCTCCGCGACGAGGAGCTTCTCGCGTACGTCAGCTGCGACCTCCAAGCCGGGCCTGAGACGGCCTGGGTCTGGGCCGGGAGCAGCGAGCGCGAGGCGGCGTCTCCGCTGCCCATCAGCGGGAAGCAGAGCCTGTTTAGCGCCGAGGCGCGATCTGGTCTGACTAACGAGGAGAGGTGGGACTGGGGCCCGGGCGTGACAGGTTGGGAGAGGCTGGAGGCGTCTCTGAGGAGGCTGGCGAGCGGGGAGATGGGCCAGATGGTGACGACGCCGACCGCGCCTGCGTCGCTGCACCCGAAGCAGCAACATCCGCATCCGCATCAGGGTTGGAATACGGCTGCGCCGCCACCGCCGCCGTTGCCGCCTGTGTTGGCGCCGCATCAGCATCATCACCACCAGCAGCATCATCAGCATCAGCATCACCACCAGCCGGCGATCAAGATGGAGATGGGGGAGCGGGATGCGAGGATGGAGATGGCGGGGTTGCCGCCGATGTTGGGGTCGGGGTCGCGGCCGAGTCAGGGGTGTGCGTCGGTTAGTCCAACGACGACGGGGCCGAGCGGGAAGAGTAAGAATCAGGAGAGGATCAGTATTGCGAATATTATCTGAGGGAGGAGGCTGTTGGAGGAGGACAGGAAATGGGAATGGGAGGAAGAGGAAGAAGGACCGGGGTCACAGCAACACGGGGTTTTCACGACGACGATACCCACGACTTTTGCATGAGCAGCGTGTCGAGCATGCTGAGATTCAACACTACCATCACACACACCACACCAAACGCACTTTGTGCTGTCCGAGGAGGAGCTCTATCTAATCACACCACATTTCGTCCCCTCACAACCTACTATACCTATATCTTGTAATTCATGTTTCACCCAAGTTTTCTCAGTCGACTTCAACGTTTCAGTCATGCATCGCCGGTACAAACCGGCAAATGGATTTTCATTGGCAGGCTTCGTGTTTCTCCTGGTGGCATGCAGACTTGGAAGGAGAGGGTCTCGGGGGAGGGTATCTGATTTTTGTTCAAGTTCGTTCTTGCAAAAGCGAGCATATATATATCTTTGTGCGACGGGTAGTTTGTGACACAGCAAGTTTCCGTGGAGATGGCGGCGCCTCCTCGAGATACTCAAAGGAACGTCATTCATAGAGGGGGGACGGTGGGGGTGTGTTGGCCCATCCAGGGGTACCAACTGCTTTGCCCGAGGATGGAAATACAGCCTGTTCCTGAGCAACTGTACGATCGTGACCCCAATTGAGATGGTGATAGTGACAGTGAGCTATGTTTTGTACAACGCGAGTGTAGCCAGGCCATGGCCTGTCTGGTGTCTCACCCCTTGTGGTAGACTTAGCTCGACCGACTTTGTGTCACGGGCTTAGAGGGGTTAATCTGTACAACTCAACGTCCAGCTTCTCAGTTTTACAGGTTGATTCTGCTCCTTTTCGCTGCTGCTGCTCGTCAGACCACCCCGGGTAACCGGTCAGGAACCACGCAACCAACACGCCGCAGACCCGCATCTCCCCCTGTCGGCAATCCCTCGGTCTGTTGTTGCTCTCAGTTGATTGCCCTGACATGTTCTTCTCTCACATATCAACATCTTACTCACTAGTAAAAATTAGAAAACACCAAAATGAGCCGGAAAGCAACCAAAAGTGCGTGCTGTGTAGCTTCCTCGGCTCGCTTTCTGCACACACGCAGCTGACAATTTTGACTAGACCTCACGGGCAGCTTGGACCCTGCGGCATCCGCGAGCCCATCGACTTTCCCACCTCTCAGGCCACTGTCTGCGCCCAACATGTCAACTTCTCTCTTGCTTCAACTCCCTGGAATCTTGACCGTGACCCTCCACGAGGCTACTGGCCTCTCCGGGGCAGACCAGTCCCCGTATCTCTTCCGAGACTATGAGCAAAGCAGACAACCCCCCGGATGCCTTCCTTTTGAACACCACTACCACTTACCTCATGCCTTGCTAGACTATGACAAGTCGCAAGTCTCGATCCTTGCCGCCTCGGGTACCACGAAGCAACCTGGGTGGTCTCAGTCTAACGGCGTGTGCAACTTTGATGTCTCACGAGCCACCGAGTTGATCATCTCTCTCTACTTAAGGGGTGTGAAGACGACCAGCGGAAGCAAGGACCTGTTTCTTGGCCTGGCGAGGCTTGATCCCTTCAAGTTCTTCGGCGACAAAGTAACGACAGTATCGGGCTGGCTAGAATTGCAGGACGGAACGGGCAAGATTCGCATCAGCTTGGAGTACGAGCACGTTGACACTAACGTACTTGATGTGGATGGGTCCAGCTTTGACGACTCTAAACGTTATGGAGATGTCTTCTTGACAGTGAAGAAGGACACCCAGCGGGAGTATGCGAAAAAGAAGCTTCGGACAACGGATCTTACCTTGAGATACGAGCTGAACAAGGAGATCAATCATCCATTTATCGCCCCGCTCATCTTCGCCTCCCGGTCAGCGCCCAAGGGGCTCGATTTGTACACCCCCTTTCTCACTGGCGGACACCTCTTCAACCACTTTCAAAGAGCGCGGGTCTTGGAGGTCGACAGAGCGAGATTCTACGCTGCTGAGATTGCCTGCGCACTGGAGTACTTGCACGACACAGCCGGAGTCGCGGCATGGCTAAAGCCTCGAAACGTCATGTTAGACTCCCAAGGGCATATCGCTCTCTGCGGCTCTCGTCTCCACATCCGTCCGGTTTCCAGCAAGGACTTTATTCCCCAAACAATGCCCGAGTACCCCGCCCCTGAGCTACTTCGCCGCCGAAGAGGTGTCAGATTCGAGGCAGCAGACTGGTGGACACTGGGCGTTTTTCTTCACGAAATGTTGACGGGATTGCCCCCTTTCTACGACGATGATTCGGAGACGATACGCCGCAATATCATTGAGCACTCGCAGCCTGTCGAGCTTCCTCATTCACTCCCTCCATCTGCCAGGGACATCGTGGCCCGGTTGCTTGACCACAGAATTGACAGAAGGCTGGGGGCAGGCGGAGCAGCGGAGGTCAAATCTCACCCCTTCTTCCAAGAGATTGACTGGCTGAGGATGATGGAGCGGAGATACGAGCCTCCTTTCAACCCTGGCTGGTGTGGGGGAAATGTTTACGTTTTCAAGCAACACGGGGTTGAACCAATCCAACCGTGGCCCACGCGGAAATGGTGGGATATAGGCACCGAAACAACCGAAGAGAGCGAGGCCAGCACTAGCAGCAGTACTCAACCCCCCAAACCCCCTCGGCCTGCTCCTGAAACCAGCAACAACGACTGGCGCCTCAACTGGGACGCCCAAACTCGCCAGTTTTACTTCCAACACCTGTGGACCCTCGAAAGGAAACCAATCCCCAGCACTCAACACCCACTCCCAGAAGACTCAGCCATACCAGCTGAACACGCCACCGCAGATCCCACCCCATCCCAGAAACAAGCCGCCCTCTCCGCCGCCCTAGCCGCAGGCTACCCCGAAGCCGTCCTCGACCTCTTCGTCACCTACCCCATCCCCCCCACCCTCTCCACCCTCCTCTCCCTACTCTCCTGGTCCATAACCCACGCCTCCTTCCCCCTAACCACACAACTCCTCAGCCTCCTCAACCTCCTCCACCGCACCCCCGACTCCTCACTACAACAGACCCGCATCGCCCTCACCCAAGCCCTCACCAGAACTATCGCCCTGGGCCACCCGCGGCAACTAACCACCCTCCTCCTCTCCCAGAAATTAATCTGCTGCAACTTTAGGCCGTCAGACCGCCCGCTGTTTGAACAACCGGGGGAAAGCCGTTTCTGCGCACCCGACCGCCACGCCGCAGACGCGTTCACGCCCCCACTCGTCGAGGCGATCAAGCGTGGGGATGTGGCGCTCGTGCGGTCGTTGATCCAGCACGGGGCGGATGTAAACTGTGGGTATCACGATGTGGAGTGGGGTGAGGGTCGTCATGACCGCGGGAGGGTGGGAAGACAGAGGGAGGAGGAAGTTGAGGAGATTGGGTTCCGGTGTGGGAGGCCGGTGCAGTTGGCGATGGAGCTCTATGGGAACGGGGAGATGGTGAGGGCGTTGATGGATGCGGGCGCGGATGGGGAGTTAGAGGGGCCGGTGTGGGATGTGCCGGGGCATGAGTGTGCGCGTGTCAAGAGGAGGGTGTATTTGAGGGTGACGGCGGGGGTGAGGGCTGCTGCGGGGAGGTGGTGGGGGTGAGAGAAATAGGGGATGTGTGAGGGGATGGGAATTTGGTTGTGAGAAGCAGGTTGACGAGAGAATGGAGAGGAAAGGCGGATGTGGTCATTGTTGTTGTAGAAAAAGGGGGTTGCCAAGACTTGGTGATGGAGACAAAATGTAAAAACATACAACACCAGGGATTCGCTGGTCGTCACCGACCCAACTACTGATCTGGCCCTTACTAGCTTATCTATGGGAGAGCGGACGGGATCCCGAGTTTTCTAGTAGGTATGGTCGTATGTGGTTGTGGTCTTTGGAAACGTTTAACATATTGTGAGGTAGAGAAGTGACGGACGTGGCAGTGATGCGGATTTGCAAAGAGAGGGAGCGAGGCAGAAATAGAACGTTAGGTATTGGTGGGAGATAGGGAAGTCAAACGACTGGCTACTTAGAGGGCAAAACTTTACTGGTACCAATAATTATGTGATAGAAAATGGCTGGGGAAAGAAACCCAAGGTCGAGGCAGAAAGAGGTAAAACCCCAACCCTCACAACCCCCAAGACTTCACTCAACTCATCGACACACTTGATCTCTACGCCAATACCGTTCATCCCCCGTAGTACCTCGCCCCCAACCATACTGGTTACCCGCCAGCTCATCCAGACGACGTACTGCGCACCAACGCCCCTCTTCACAGAGAGACGACCTCCACCGAAGTCGAAACAGCTTGAAACGCACACAGAAGCCACGCTCAAAGCCCAACCCAATGCATTGCTGTTTCTCCGCAAAGCTAGGTAAACACCCCCAACTCCAAGACAAGACAAGACATCATCATCGTCAAGACCAAGCCCAACCAACACAATAGAAAAGTATACTTCGCGCAACAGAAACCCCTGTATTCCATCTCATCCCTAACTCCCTTCCACCTTTCTTCCCTTGTTGCCCTTCCCCATTGATCCCCTTTCCATTCCATTCCCGTTCCATGCGCCAGCCAGCCACCAGGTCTCAGTGTCAACATGTCAGCAGGTACATATCTCTTTCGTATGCTTGAGATGACCGATAGATGACGTCCCGTCCCAATCCGCCATCGGCTGTTTTTTTTTTACCAAGAGTCTACCTGACCTTTTTTGTTTGTCAATGTCAAGCTTTCTGTTGTTGTTTGCTGTGTCCGCTGTCGTATTCAACCCCCAGGCTTTCTTCCAATCCTACTCGGGGGAGGAAAATATTCGTGATGGTAAATGCACAAAGATCTGCTAGTAGGTTGCTCGCTCGGGCGCAGGAAGAAAACCAAAACGATGAAGTAGACCTGAAACAAGGCCACGAAGTGAAGTACATTGCCCCAAACATCATGAAAATAAGCAAGAAGCAACGTAAAATGCCACCAAACGCAACATCATCATGCATGCCCATCCGTGTATCTCAGCCCACCCACCAGCCCACAAAAAAGCAAGCAAAAGATAACAAGGCAAGTCATCACTCATGCCACCCACCTCTCCCCCCACACTTCCCTCCATCCATCCCCCTGAAAACCACCGCTGTTCAAAGACCACCGTCACCCCAACACCCACCTATTTCTCCCACCCCATATTCCCATGCTGATTATTATTCACCCCCATCATCACCATCCCCCCCGCCCCCAAACCCGCCCCTAACCCCCCCAACATATCCGGCACCAACTCCAGCCACGGCCCGCCCATCCCATCCGTCTGAATCCCCAACATGTCAAAGTTCAGCTCGTGGCTGTTGAAGGTGATATTCTCATCGATCGCCAGGTCCGTGTATGTGTAGAATCCTGAGACGAGTCCGCTTTGGGGGAAGTGCGGTTCGTAGCCGTTGTTGTCGTGGCTGTTGTTGTTGGTGTAGTCGAGGCCGTTGGTGTTGGAGTTGTCGTGATGGTCGTGGTTGTTGTGGGTATGGTTGTGGGGGTCGTGGTTGTTGTGGGATGGGTGTTGTTGGCTGAGGTCCGAGCCGGTCGGAGTGCTGGAGTCGGAGCAATCGTGGGAGAGGGTGCCGTAGCCATTGTGGTGTTGGGGGTTGTGGTTGTAGGGTGGTGCGTGATGGAGCTGTATGTGGTTGGATCCGTTGTTGGGATCGTTCTGGGGACTGTTGGGGTCCATGTCTCCTGGTGAGGGTGACTCGTACTTCAGCATGGAGTTGCTGATTGCGGGCGACTGAGTTGGCCGTGGCCGTTTCAGGGTATGATGCGTCTGATACCGCAAGGCGGGGGCGTTGTGCTGCGGGTAGGCCGTCGCGAATGCTGGCGGCGTTTCTGGGAGGCTCTGGCGTATGGGGTCGTAGATCATGTTCCCAGGAGGCGTTGCGGCAGAGATAGGGACAGAGGTTGGGGCCTGTTGCGGCGGCGGCGCCGAGGTAACCGAATTCGTGGAACCAGGAGCGCCGGCACCTGATTGGGTGGAAGGGTACAAGACGGTGAGGTTGGAGTTGGGGGAGTTTGTAGTGCCCGTAAGTGAGTACGCGAGAGGCGGGACGTTTGGTGAGGAGGGGTGCTCGAGCCGTGGGAGGCGGCTCAAGGAACCTCTTCGAGAGAGCTTCAAGGCCTCATAGTCCCCGTGTGAAAGTGTTTCACAGTCCCATATGCCCTTGGACTTCTGGTCCAAGGTGTGAAGAATATAGCTGACACCGCCCCAGTATTGCTCCAGCTGCTGAAGAGATTTGTAGCAGCGCTGGTAGTTCTGATTCGCGGCGGACGCAAGAAGTGAATGCTTCATCGGGCGGGCGTCATAGCTCGCCGCGGATCTGTCAGCAGACGACCGGAAGTGATCAGGCTTCACGTCGGGCGGGGGTGAAGCCGTCCGAGAGGGGGTCTGCGAGGGGTTGGCGCCTGATTCCATCAGGAAAGCGCAAGCGGCAATGTAGATGGGTTGCGACGTGAACGGGTTGCCGATCAAGCTCTTTGGGTCGATCAGCTCGGCGAAGGCGAGGATGTCGGCAATCGTCTTGGCGCTTGACATGGCCAGCTCGCGCCTGGTGGCCAGCTCAGGGCTACCTTCAGGCAAATCGGTTGACCCGAGGTTGTGGAGGGGTGTCAGCAGAGACGGTTGGTAGAGAATTATAACCAGCGCATGGAACCAGAAATGCAACAGAATGAAGGTGGTCCCTTGGTCTATCTTCACGTATTCGCGGAAGTTGACGGCGTTGAAGTGCAGGTCCTCGGGCTGTTTCTGGTAGATTGCGGTTAGATCAGTCTCCATCTGTTTCAGCTTTTGCTTGTTGTCATCAGTCAGGTCGTCCGAGGTCCGGATGTTGTTCAGGACGTCGGATGCGCGGCCGTAGAGGTGGATGAGCTCAATGAAAGGCGGGAACGGAGCGAATCGACGGGTGACGGGGTCGGATGTCGCCTGTGGAATCGACAAGTCAAAGTCATCATCGCGGAAGGTCACCGGCCTGCCCGTGCCGGATGAAATGACACGATCGAGAACGAAGACGGCCCAGAAGGTATCGATGCGTTCCTGTTCCACTTCCTGTTGCTTCTCCGGACTGGGTGTATCCTCCTCGTCCTGCTTGCTTCCCGATCCGTGCTCGCCCATGCTCTTGCGGTTCCAGCTCCTCGTGTACCACGGATCGCTTTCTCCCTGGTACTTGACGCCCTCCATTTTTTGGAGCCCGAGATCAATAGCCATCCTGATGGCAATGCCGAGGTACATCCACAACGCGCTATCCTGGTCGGCCCCAAAGCTCTCGTAGGCCATGAGAAGGCAGGCCTGAATGGCGGCAACCGAGGGACACGGAAAAGTGTCGACGATGGCGGCCTTTGACCGCTGTGCGAAGACGTGGCCATAGTCGGACCGCTTTACCTTCCCGTCGTGCTCGTTCATGAAGATGGGTTGATCCGAGAAGCGGGCAGCCAGGGCACAGACGGCATCGACCAAGATGGGCTCAACTCGTTTCTCCTTCAACATGCGCAGAAACCGGTCCTTTCGGAGGAACAGATAGTTGGAGCCGAGATGGACAAAGAAGGTCTCGGCGAGAGAGATGATCAGCGGATGAACCGGGCCGGAGCTGTTCACGTCGTAAACGGGCAAGTCCTCGAGAGTCTCCAAGAGGGTCTCGTGGTGCGTGGTGTGGTTGTGTGGCATACCAAGGCCAACCATCGACCTCGGAGAATTCGTCATGAACGAGCCTGCCCGGCTCTTCCGCCTGTCACGGTACACGTTCACCACCATTTGCTTGAAACCCGGGACGATGGCGGTGGGGCCGAAATAGCGAAAGTATGGCACCCGATACAGGTCCTGCTGGTCGGACCAGCGGCGGCTGGAGCTTCGGCTGTCGTCTGAGTGCGAGGTTTCCCGCGTCTGATTGGAACGCCCAATGGTCTTGCCTGAGCCCTCCGACGTGTCATCCTGGTCCCAGCCATTGCCGTCTTCTGGCGGGAGGCTGGCGGGGATTGCCGTATTGGGGATCGAATCGGTTCTCGCCATGGCGTGGTTGATGAAGCCGGCCGGGCGAGGCGCGACCTTGCCCGTCCAGCGGGGTACCATATTGTCGTCGTGGGCGTTCAGATAATGGTTGTTGGTGCCATTGTTCAAGTCAACGGTGTCCACCGGCTCGGTTTTAGGGACGACAGGTAGCCCATCCGCGCGGCCCTCCCTCTTTCTCTCGGCAAAGTCGGTGTAGCCGTCACAAGTATGCCCATTCCTCAGGCAGGTTGAACACACCGGCTTCTCACCCGCACATCGGGTCTTCCTCCGACGACATGTTAAGCATCTAGAGCACTCTTAGAAACCGGTCTGGGGCGGAGCGAGTCACACGCTGTCAAACGTAGGAACCCCGCAGCTGTGCTACAGTCTGTGGCGCTAGCATGGCGGCAGTGACCTCGACGGGGCATGGGTATGGGAATGAGAAGGCGTCGGACCCGAACCCGGTGAACGACTGACAACAGAGGAGAGGGGGTAAACGTACGCCGCATTGATCCGCCGTCTCTTGGACGGGGGTTGGCCCTGGTTGTTGACAAACCTCAGTGTCTTGGGGGGCAGGAAGGGTCCGTTGCTGTGAGTGGTCATGTTCGGCGCCCCTCATAACACATTCATGGTAACTCTGAGAGAAGATGATGAGGCCTCGTTGACGGCGGGATGTCCGCGGTCTAGTGAGGGCGGCAATCGAGGGGAGGGGAGAAGATCTTGCTCGGGCTGTGAGGAGAGGAAAGGCCGATGAGGAGGGCGAGGTGGCTTGGCACTGCAGTGCGAGGCGTCGGTGCCGGAGCGCTGGACCTGGGCTTGTGGCGATCACCAGACGCACAGCGCGGTCATAACGCGGAGAGAAGGCCGGGGGCCTTGGGGGAAGTCATGTTGTGGGTGGGTTTCCGGTTCGGGGAAGATGACGGGCAGAAGAGGGCAGTCAATGCTGGGTTGCTGGGTGCTTGGTGCAGGGTGCTGGCGGCAGCCTTGAGACGGGAAGATCAGCGATCCTTCTGCGGAGCGCTGTGCGATCTGTGAATGACGCGTGGTGGTTGGCTGGGGCGGAACTAAGCGATCTGGCGGGGATGGGATGGGATGGGATGGGATGGCAGCGAGGAGAGATGGTGCTGGTGCAGGCAGTGAAGAGAGCACACCAACCGGTGAGAGGGACGAGAGCGTGCCCCCAAGCGAAGGAGGCAACCTTGGAATGCTTGGAGAGATGGAAGCCAGGGAATGGATAATTTTGCTGAGGGGAAACGGGCAAGAAGACACAAGGTCGTATGGAAGACCGGGGGGGGGGGGAGGGGGGCGCTGATGTGGGATGGGAAAGGGAAGAGACGAGAGTTGGCAGCGTCGTCTGAAAGTTACGAGCCGCGATGCACCAAGAATGGTTGGGCTGCATGACAGACGAGCAACCTACAGCAGGCGAGTGGACGGATGCGATGGCCACGGAATGGCAACAGCCCAAAAGACCCCATCGGAGAGTCGGTGCTGCTGCGAGTCGGCTAACCACCTCATGCATGCACGCCTAGCTCCATTTCTGCTTCGTCCCGATCAATAGCCCGTTGCCCTGGACTGGAGGCGCATCGTCTCGACCCCTCTTTTTCATGTCGCGACGCCCAAAGAGCTGCCGGGCGTTTCTGTCTGTCTGCCCGTCTGTCTGGCTGTCTGTCCTCCCAGGTGGCAAAGAGTGTGCTGGTATGTTGTGAGACGGCGGTTGCTGTGCTCTGCCAGGGTGGCTCCCTCGCCTTCTGCTGTGAAGCCTGTGATAATAAGCTCACTCTCCCCCAATCCTGCGGGCAGTCGGTGGCCGGGTCTGGACCTCGCCTTGGTATCTCTCGCCAATAGCAGGCACAGGCGGACCTCCCAATGGTAGCGATAAATGAGCTGTTGCAGCAGATATGTGACAGTAATTCTCTTTCAGTTTGCGCACTTGTCGGGGGGAGGTGGTGTGTGTGCACCTCGGCCGGCCGATGATGCCAGAGTTCACCAGCGCCAGAGCGGCAGAGTCGAGATGAAATGATCTGTGCGTGGATGTGCCCCACTTCCCTTCCATCCCATACGGGGAGTGGTCCGGAGGCCTGCCCTATCAGCCCCACTTCTCCAGAAAGGGCCCCACCCCCAGAACCCCAGCTGCCTGCACCAAGACATTTCGAGCTTCAACTCATCCACACTCTCAAACTCTGAAACGGATGAGAATCTCCAGCCTCAAGACAGCTTCTCCGAGGGGCGACTCACAAAGTTACGTTCATATTGGCCCCGCAGCAACGCCGCCTGCAGCTCATCATCCATCCCGGCCCTTCGAATGCAACACTGTCAGGCTCTCCAAGCCGCAAACGGTCTAGCGTCATGCCTGCTCTCATGCTCGGAACGCGACCCCGGCCCGGGCCATCGCCATCACTTCCGTCTTCAATCTCTGAGGGCCGACACCCACGGCAACAGGCGTGGTTCGCCTCATGGTCCTTATCCCACCGAGATTGCGGGTGCCTTGGCGGACAGGGCCGTGCCGCAGCGAGATAACAAAATTCGGCCGATTTCGAGGTCTGCCCTCGCCAGTCTCTTCGAGCAACCGAATTCTGCCAGGTGCAGGGCCGCGCCATGCAGACGATCCTCGCACTCCCGCGATAGCCGTCTGCCCACTTCGCTTCCTGCATCATCGCGACTCAGTCATCTACAAGTACGCGGCCTGGAGGACCTGCAGCTTGCCCAGTCTTGGGTGAGCCAATGGCTGCTTTGCCATGTCTGGACAGGGAGGAAGAAAAAGGCAGACTTTCCTCATCCACCACCTCCTTCACAGGTAGTCGAGGACGACACCCACCCGGGGCTGACTGCAACACGGCCCAACGGCCTTGATAGAACGCCGCAAGGCTGCAGTGTGTGTGTGAAAGAGGGAGGTGCTCCAGCTTGCAGGCGAGTTGATGACGTGATCCATATTGCTTCTTCTTCCTCCCAGACTCTCTCCCCGATCTCCTGCTTGTCTTGCCCGTGACAGGCATGGAGTACCTCAGCCGCTGCCGTCTCCTTCCATAGAACTTATTTGCTATCATCAACCTCGGTGACGGCACGGTGTACCACGATACACGACATATCTCCTACCCCAGACACATGACTTGGTTCCTCAAAATCGGCCGCTGCAACAAGGCAAAGAGCACTTTTGTTTCATGCCTATGCACAAAGCTCCCGATGCCGGCGTCGAGTTGTCTCAAGGCGATCAAGGATGGGAATGATGTAGACTTGTATTACCAACCATATTCAAGAAGAAGAACGCCGTTGGGTGCTCTGGGCTTGTGATAATACCCTCCGTAAACGCCTGCTTGCGCCAGAGACCTGGCACACTCGCTACTCCAGGATTCCTTGTATTTGGGCCTTGGGCTGGGGGTGAGGGAGTGTGCCACCTCCTCGGGACAGACCGTGTCGCACAGACAAGGGTTTTTAAGACAGAGATGCCTGGGAGATCCTTGCTGGGTCCTGAACCACATCCCAACGTCAACGGGCCAGGATAATCGGGATATCACCAACGCTAAAACCCATCAGTTATCGATATGCTTTCCCCATCTTCTGTCGACCATTCCCCAAAAGACCCTCGATCGTTCCCCAAAAACCTCATTTCCCCCATATCCTTTCCTCTCTCTCATCACCCAAAAACAATACTAACCCCCATCTCCCTACACACCCTCCTCCACATCTCCTCCTGCTCCTCTCCCTCTGCACCCGCTTCACCCCCTTCATCCCCTCCCCCACACCCTTCCATCCCCCTCCTCCCATCACCATCTCCCCCCGCTCATCCCCCCTCCTCCAAACCTCCCCCACAACCCTCCACGCCCTCCCAATATTCCTCATCCCCTGCCTCCTCTCCACCCCCCCAAAAACCCGTCCCACCAGGTCCCTATCCTCTTGCGTCGTTGCCTCACACCCCGCCACAAACAGCGGCCACAGCAGCGCCGACATGGGTCCTTTATGTCGGACCGTTGCGGCGCAGTGGGATAGGGCGAGGTGGGTGTGGGATTGCACGAGCGGGGAGGACCGCGGGTGGGAGAGGAGAAGGCGGTAGAGGTAGATAAGGGAGGCGTGGCGGTAGGCGAGGGCGTTGGATGTTATTGAGGAGAGGAGGGAGGTTTCTGATAGGGAGGGGGCGGAGGAGGTGGGGGTTAATGGTGGTAGAGGGGGGGGTGGGGAAGGGGCGTTGGTTGTGGGGGTTGGGGCGGGTGGGTTTGCGGAGGAGATGCTGTCGGGGTCGTCGATGATGAAACCTGGGGGGACGGGCGGTTGCCAGTTTAGGAGGGCTGATTCGATCGCTTGGGCGGTTGAGGAGAACTCGGTGCGGAGGACAGCGATTTTGGAGGGGGCTGCGTTTGTGCGGACCGCTGTTGCGAGCTCGTTCTTAAGGGCGCGCAGGCCGGCGAGGCGGTGGATGATGGGCCAGAGGGTTGTGGCCATGCCGAGGAGCGTGTCGACGTTGCCGAGTGGTGATGTGGACGGCGCTCCGAGGGGGGAGAGGGGCATGAGGCAGCCTGGTGTTGGGGCTGCTGATAGAGGCGGGGTGCCGTTGGAGAGCGCGGTGATTACGTCGTAGAAGCGGAAGGCCTGGGTTGTGTAAGTTTGGATGCGAAATAAAGGGTGGGAGGGTTTGCATACCCGCTCCAAAAAGACACTCGTTGAGTCGGCAGGATCTGGTACCGTGCTCATGACGGTCAGAGCCCCCCTGAGATGACCGGTTACGATGTTGGACTGGCCTTTCTGGACGAGCTGTGAAAATATCAGCCCCTGTCTTGATTCTTGCCTGGTAGTGGCAAACTTACGCATTCGTAGTACACCAATAGCATGATGGCTGCTAATATCTCGTTCCTGCTGATCTTGCTGCTGTGTTCGATCAGCTGTGCCACCCCCCGAATGGCCATGTTGTGAAAGTAGAGCGCCTTCTCGGCGTTCTCGACGCCCCGGTACTCCAAATGGGCGGAGGCGAGTGCAAATATGGCATATGTGACGGGCGATTTCCCACGCGTCAGTGGTAGAACAAGCTGTTGAAATGGATTGCCGGTCTCCTCGCGGAAGACGATGAGGTGGGAGAGGACGTTGCAGAAGTGGTCCACGAGAGCGCGGCGGTTTTGCTTGTCTGAGAATTCGGAGAAGGTCGGCGAGCAGAAGTCGAGGAGCGGAGAGCCAACGGGGCATGGGGCGATCATGGCCAAATCTGGGTGTAATGATCTCGACCGCGGGACTATTGCAATGCCGGTGACTGTCTGGTTGTCCTCTGAGATGCCATCTTCATCGTGGCTATCTAGGAATGCGGTCGGCGAGAAGGCTGCTAGAGGAAAGCTGTCGAATGTGCTCCCCGTCGGACTTAGGAGGACTGGGTCGTCGAGAGAAAAGGGCAGCAGCCCTCGAAGAATACCGTCATCTCGTATCAAATCGTGGGTGTCGTGACTGAAATGGCTGATATTTGATAACCTCCTGGAGACGAAGTGCTGTGAAGGTGGACTGCTTGGTTCCTCCAACGAAACTGACTCGCGTCTCTTCCTCTGACGGGGTTTCACAGCTTCATAAGCGCACTCGGCGCCATGTTCGATGCAACGACTGCACGTTGGCCGCCTCTCATCACACTTTTTCTTCTATTCTTGTGTCAGTCGAGTATGCTGTTGAGTTGGTGTGGGCAGATGCACCTTTTCTTTGCTGCACGAATAGTCAGAATATGAGCTAGCAGCGTAGAGTACTAGAGTTGAGGTAAAGTAGAACCACGTACCAGTATGTACAACCTAGACAAGTTCCAAGTGGATACGTCAGCATTCTCCCCTCGATCTGCACCACTGCATAGGAAACTATACAACCCCTGAACGGTTATGGAATTTTGAAGTGAGCAGCTACATACCACCGCGTGATCGCCTCTTGGGCGGTTTAGGGGGTGCAAGTCTCGTGTAGAGCAGCATCTTTGTTTATCTGTGGTCCCGTCCGAGGGGTATTTGCGAATTTGGTCCGGTGATAGATCAATCAATGCTGGCGCCCCTTGATTCCTGCCCTGAGGTGTTATCAAGACCCAACCATCAGTTGCTGTTCACCTTCTCGTTCACTCGTATCCTGTTTGACGTGTGCTCGGGGAACATGACAAGGACCTGATCGTCCAGGGTCCAGGCTTGGCGATATTGACCGATGAGGAAGAGCGAAGATGCTATGATGCTGTTCGGGTGAGATCTGAAGTCGTGGATCTTATGGAGTTGAAAGGTTGAACACTCTTTGACGACGGCTGGCGGGATACGGTTCTCTGGCAAAATGTTGAACGCTTGAGACAGACACGGTCAGAGCCCCAGTCCCGGGGCCGTGGTCGGATGGGGTCTGGGCAGTCTGGACGAACCCACATGACACTTTCAGGCACATCTTCCCTGTCGTTTACGGGGATGAAATGGGGTGTCCAATCAGAGGGTCCAATTTGGCTTCGGCAAGGTGAGATTTGCGGAGACGGGGTGCGGGGTGTGGAGGTCGGGAGGCTCCTCCGGTCCATTCTGGGAACGAGGGGTGACCGCTGGGTAGGAGGGCGACGACGAATGCCTTGGATGGTGAATCCTTTGGCCGTGAGGGAGAGTACACAGTGAGAGTTGTCTGTGCCTGTGTTTAACCGATATCTAGATACGAGAGCGGACTTGTGGACCATGGCCATGATATAGCCATGCTTGACAACAGTTACCTGGTGCACTTCGAGGCAGTTTACGACTCGACCTCGAAACGCGCCGCCAAGTCGGCAGGCACTTACACACTTACATTAGCGGCGTCTGTTCATGCAGAAAGCGAAATGGCGTGGCCCCATTTTCCCGAGCCGTTCGAGAACCAACAGTGGTTGATCTTGTTGCTGGAAACGATCGCCGTTAGGATCGATGCTGGGGTT
This sequence comes from Amesomyces nigricolor, assembly GCA_004802645.1. NCBI lineage: Eukaryota > Fungi > Ascomycota > Sordariomycetes > Sordariales > Chaetomiaceae > Amesomyces > Amesomyces nigricolor. The sequence goes on along the minus strand of SRKS01000006.1, from coordinate 2,499,821 downwards.
TTAATCAGGGTCGCTGTCTCCACCACCAGAGATTCCACCTTTGCTCTGGCCAACGAACTTTGTTTTGAGGACAGCAGACGGGGACAGCGTAAAAAGACCATGTGTGTGTGGCAAAGGGCGACGGTTCCGTTGGGTCCGATATTGGCGCTCCTGGATCCTTGACCGACCTGATGGTGTTGCCGTCAACTGGCAACGTTGAAGTGCAGCTGGCACTCGCACTGGAAGATCGTGGGGAGACCTAACAAAGTTGTGATTGGTGGAAATAACAACTGTCAGCTGCCCACTTTTTGTTGTCAGCTGGCAGCCCCACACTTGGCAACTGACAGCATGGAAAATGCTTCCTGGTCCCTGTGAGCTCCCAAAGTTCTCCAATTTTCGGGTTCCAGCTTCGAATCGCCAGCTCTGGTTGAACTCGCCGTCGACAGCGTTTGCTCAAGGCAGACATGAAACATGCAGGTGAATGCTGGAGTGCCGATACGGCAGCGCCACCTACAATTCAAACGTCGTTCGGGCCGAAGCCATGGCAGGAAGCTCTTGAGTGCGCCAACCAGCCTCTGCGTTCCAGAAGGGAGGCGTTTCGAGAGCAAACATCATGGGTAGCCACACGGCAACAAAGAACACCGGGAGCTCCGTGTGGGGGCACGGCCAGCCAGAGCTTTTTCTGGTGTCGTCTTGCGCCTGTGCCGAGTTCTTGAGCCACTGTTGGGCCTGCACGATGGCCCCCTCTCCCGCCATTTATAGGACTCCCCTCTCACAAATCCCGACATGCATCACCTCAACATCAAGAGCATCCCGCGCCGATGACCCGCCCCGTCCGCGCTGTCGAGCCCCGCTCCGATGCTCCTCTCCTGCAGGGAGTCACCCGCAAGTAGGCGATGTCACCATCGGGTGGGTCATTGGTGGCCTCGTCCTCCCTTCTTTGAAGCCGTCCCGCGAGAGTCTGGGATAAGCAGAATTCCGCAGCTTCCCTAAGCCTTCAGCCGTCTCCTCCCTTGAGAACTGCCAGACGGGTGGTCGGCTTTTGCTGTGCCGGCGAAGGCCTCGCCGACGAGCCAATAGACACCTCGCTGACATGGGCACAACGTTCGACTGTCTCGCTGGAGGCGGCGCCACGAAGCCTGCCGTGCCAGCCCCATCCTCCCTCGCTTTGTGTCGCCGCGAAGTCTGGTATGCAAACTTGCAAACCAGCAAACACACCCCTGTCTTTGATAGTTGAGATCCCCGCATCCAGAGACCGGACTCACTGCTCCCCATGAGAGATCCCTCAGTCCTCGCTCTGGTCTTCCCGTCCGAGTCAACTTGGAAGCTCCAAGCAACGATTCAAAGCCAATTGAAACTGGAAAGAAGTTGGGCCTCCATCTATTCTCACGAGCCATACACTTTGAGGCTGGGCAGACTTGGGCTTACTGTGGACACCTGCGGGTGTGTAAGACCGCTTACAACCACACCCCGACTGGGGAGCATTCCGAAAAGCCCACTCACTCCTGCAGGCTGAGCCCCATCAGCAAACAAAAAGAGGCTGCCTGCCCTCTTCCATGCGATCTGACAGTTCCAAACCACATCTCGACTTTGAAAGACGGCAGCTACCCGACGACGCCGAAGCAGCTCGGCAACTCGCGCCAATACATACAAACCCATTCGCTTGCGCCAGCCGGCACTTCTGCGCATTCCCGCCCGAGCCTGATCCATCCAATTTATCGAAACAGCCAGCAGCAGATAACGAACGATTAGCGGGCCGATAGCTCGCCCAGCAACGCCGCCATGCGCAGCATCTGGTCGTGCTCGTCCTGCGTCGTCCTCCTCCTTTTCGCGCTCTTGGGGAGGGAGGCATCAGCGTCGCATGTGGGGAGGCAATGGAAAGATGTACACAGGGTGCCAAAGGCCCAGATTACGGGGCACCCGCTGCGCCGAGATGAGGGCTCCTGCCCGGCCGAGCACACCTCGTGCCCGAAGTCTCTGAGCGGCGGCTGCTGCCCGTCTCGATATGCTTGCGCGACGGACGCGTGCTATGCGACGACTGCCGGGCCGACGACAGCATGTGGGAAGGCCGGGTATTTCGCATGCGCGCCTGTGAACGGAGAGAGTAAGTGGCTTGCGCCCAGCTTCGCTGATGGAGAGAGCAAGGACTGACTTGACATGTAGTGGGCTGCTGCCCCGTCGGCTATGTGTGCGGAACCGGACAGCAATGCATCCCTCCAGAAGGCACCACCTACGCCGACATCAAGTGCCCGAATAACTACTTCCAATGTCCGTCCTCGCTCAACTACGGGTGTTGCATGAGCGGCATGGGATGCGCCGCGAACGTCTGCTACTCGACATCACCCGTGACCACCACCATCCTCCAGACGATCACAACAACATCCGGCTCCGAAACCATGACCCTGACCCAAACCGCCGTCACCGTCGCGACCCCAAGCCCCCCCTCCGGCCTCCCAACTAACAACAACAATATCGCCGCGAAGTTCATCCCAACCAGCGTCCCCAAAGTCGCCGCCAGCACACCCACCAGCGAGCCCAGCAGCAGCGGCCTCAGCGGCGGCGCCATCGGCGGCATCATCGCCGGCGTAGTCATCCTCCTCATCGTCGTGGTTATCGCCGCCTTCCTCATCATCCGCCGCCTCAAGCGCGTCGAACACATCATGGACTCCTCCAAACACGACTCCTCCTTCGGCGACGACAAGCAAACCCCCTCCCCCTCCCAAGCCGCCGCCCAAATGGAACAACACGACCCCCTGATAACCGCCCCCTACTACACCACCACCCCCTCCACAACAAACCCCACCTCCCACGGTCCACACCAACCCGACTCCTACTTCCAACACCACCACAACTTCCCCCCCCGCGCGGACTCAACCGCCTACTCCCCGCACCACCCCGACACCCCAGGAAACAACAACCCCTACCCCTACCCCGACAGCGACGCAGCATATTCCGACATACCGGCTCGCGTGCACAACCTCCCCGGGGGCATGCAACAAGCGCACTTCCGGGGCAGCACCGATTCCTACACGTCCTCGGTAACCATCTTCCATAATAACGGCAGCAACGGGCAGTACCCGTCTTCGTCGGCGAGGGGGAGCAGTATCGGCGGTGGGTATGGAGGGGGGTATGGGAATGGGCATTGGAGGCAGCAGAGTAACGCGAGTGAGCTGTCGGCGGATGGGAGTGATGGCGGGGTTAGGGTGAATAGTCCGCTTGTTGGTGGTGGTGGGAATGGGGGTGGGAGGGCGGAGTTGGATGCGAGTGGGGGGTATGCGGAGTTGCCGGCTGTTACGCAACAAGGGTATGGTGGTGGTGGTGGTGGTGGTGGCGGGAATGGGGGTGTGAGGAGGGGGTTGAGCGGGTGGTTTGGGCATTCGCGGAGGAGGAGTGATCACCATCATTCGAGGGCGGGGAGTGATAGTGGGTTGGATGGACAGACGAGTCCGACGCTGGGGGCGGCGGGGATGGGGCTGTCGCCGCTGGATGAGGCGGCGGATGAGTCGACGATGGGGTCGTTGATGCAGCAGAGGGTGAGGGAGCAGATGCAGCAGCATGGGTTTTATGGAGGGGGGGAGGGGCAGATGGGGCAGACGGGGGCGGGCTTGGAGGGGGAGCAGCGGAGGGGTTGATGATTGATGATGATTGTGTTTATGAGGTACTTTATGATTGATGGTGGTTTTGGTTAGGAGGTTGTTGCGTTGGTGTTATGGTCTTGGATACCCATTTTTGATCAGCCGCAGAAGACGCCTGGCTGGTCGATTGTCTTTGCTCGGAGATATTGGCTTATATTCTCTCTTAATCTGTATTCTTTTGTCTGGGTCACAAGGAGATCGCAACCAGGGAGGGATGCAAGTGATCACAAAAAGTTCATGGAACCGGTGACTGGCCGCCTCGTATCCACGAGGTAGACTCGGCTTGGACAATGTCGACAACACCGATATTCCGATTTAGTCTTTGATCTTGGAACTTTGTTGTGGTCTTGAAGGAAATGCATTCACTTAGGGGAACCAGGTATTTTCTATCCCCTGGCCCCATTGAGTGTTGGGCAACGGCTTTCCTCTCGTCGTTGGCGGTGTCTCCCCGTTGAGGTTGAGGGCTGTCAGGGAGTTCTCAAAATCATGCCCGCTTCCTACTTATTTCTGTCCCATATTGGTGCTCTCTGGTTTCTGGGAGGCGGGGAACATGCTGGAGATGGCAGCTTGAAGATACATTGCCAGGCCCTTAAACGTACCAATAAATGTCCGCAACCTCACTGTTCTCAAGAAGCTGTGGCGGTGTTTGAGCGGAGTTGATGTTCCTAGTGCTCCCGCCTTCTCCGCAAAGCTAAACTCTCCGATTCAATAGCTTCTGCTCAAGGGTGGGAGCCCATGTCTAGTCTGGGGAACTAGCATCTGAGACGAAGTCACCGACACCTCCATGATACGATCCACTCTGATACCCGGCCCTGTTCGATTTGAGGGGTTGCGAGTTCTCGCCCAGAGTCCAGGAATGTGTGATGGTGATATGAACAAAGGCTGTCTCCATCACCCGGGCCTTGGGTCCCTGAACGTTTACAATGTTACAGGTATCATGTCAAAAAGAGAAGGACGGCAAGATCGGGGAGTCTGTCAGAGATTGATAAACTCGGCTCTCGGTCTCGTTTTCATCCCAGAGGCTTAGTCGTGATGCCAATTTCCTTGGCCTGCTGAGCTAGCGAAGGGGAGGGTCAAAGCAATCCTCTCTGTTCCCGCTCCTTCTGGCCCCCACATTCCGCAGCTTGTGCAACTGTCAGCCCCAGCGCTCGGAGGGTTGCATACAGATGAGCAATTTTCACACGTCGTATTGATCCCTGAGGTGGATGTATGTATCTGCAAGAATTCAATGTTATGTAGGCCGGAGGGTGACGCGGACGGGGAGTTGCAGCTCGTGAGGCAGAACGCCATCAAAACAAGCTCGAGGGAAACATGCTCGTCCAGAATCCCGGAGGTCGGTCCAGCAGTCTCATTTCCGATAGCCTTAACCCTAACAGCGTGCGTTACTGCATCTGACATCAGCCCAAATGGGACAAGGAGGCTCGGCCCATTGGATGGATCTCGCTTGAAGCATCCCTCCCGCTCCACGTGGTGGATTTTTCTGGGGAGGAAACAGGCTAGCTCCCTCGCCGGGGGTAACACGCGGCCAGGTCAGCCAAAACAACGCAGGCACGCGGCACATGGGGGTTTCTGGGCTCGCCGTTGCGTTCAATATCCCGGATGCATGGAGACGGCGCCGGCCGGGGGAACCATGGCACTGTTCGGGCTCCTGGCAAGGGACGGATAGGTCGGGGTCGACAACGTATAAGACAGGCAGCGTCGCCAATGCATCGAGAGCCACCCCCTTTCTTGCGTCGTCTGTCCCCGTCAGTTCAGAAAAGCCCGTCACAGAAGAAACACTCGTTTAAATCACCAACCGCCAACATGAAGTTCGCCGCCATCCTCTCCTTCATCTCCGCCGCCGCCGCCGCCGTGCTGGAGCCCCGTGTCTGCGCGGGCAACAACTGCAACCGCGCCGTGACAGGCACCCGCCCCGGCATCCTCCCCCTCTCTGAGCGGTCGACACTCTGCGCGAGCTTCCTCCTGACGACGGTCACTCCTGCCGCGAGGTAAACCCTCTCCCCCTCCCCCCTACCTCCAACCACCACCATGCACCCAGACTAACACACCTGCCACAGCACCGTCACGGTCACCGTCGAACCCGAGGTCTACTACCCCGTCGAGCCCGAGACCGCGGCGCCGGCAGTCACGGTCACGCCGACCGCCATCCCCGAGTACGCGGGCAACTGTGCCAACGGGGCCGAGTACCTCTCGGCGTGCTCGTGCTTCGGGGTGACTGGGTCGGTGACGACTGCGGCAGTGCCCACTGTTACGATCTCGACGACGGTGGAGGTGTGTGATGCTCTCTAAGTTGGATACGAGTGTCGGTGGTGGGGTGTGGGTTGCCCGGAAGGAGCTCGAGAGGATTCCAGGGGGTTATGCGCGTTTCAGGGGCGATAACGTCCGCTCGATGAAGCTGGCCTGCCGCAATGGATGATGGGTCTTGACATTGAGGCGCTGGAAGCTCAGGGAGCAAAGGTTTCGGGGGCGGTGGCCTCCGGGTATCTGACTTGTATCATATTTAATAATAATAAAGTATAGCCAATGACCACATGAGCGAATGACTGAAAGACCTCTGGATCGACGGGTCTTCGGCATCTGAAGATGTGAGTGCCAAGAGAGAATCGACACAAGACGGAGAGGAAGTTGCAAGGTTGTTCTGTTGAACCCCCTCCCTGGGAAATTGCGAGGCCCAAGCGCAGGGACGAAAGCACAGACCACCACGCCGGCACAGGACCCACTCAGTCTGGGACCCACTTTGGTGCAATTGCAGGTGTGCACAGACCATCCTGGGTCAGCTATAAATTTCTCGCCTGCGGCCCAACTCTTCCTCTTCTTCTCTTTTTTTTCTTCATACTTACCTTGATTGACTGCGGGGAGATCATGAAAACCCTGCCGTATGGCGGAGAGCCTGCATTGCACATCGTGGTGCTAGCCGCCATGAATTGTCCTTCGGGGCCGTTCCGGTCGTAATTTTTGCTGTCTTCATCCAGAGATGGATTTCTTTTCGCTATGTGCCCGGCTGCGGTCGCGCCATGGAGAAGGGAATGCTTGGTGCCTCGTGGTGTTGCTCAACCTTTGAATGCTGTCCTCATGTTGAATTGCTGCTATTCTACTCCGTAGAACGGAAGTCAACCTCAACTTCCTCCAAGATCACGGTTCCACGACGTGTCCTTCGGAGTCAACCCGATCAATGCTGTGTTTCAGCTGACACGAGCCCACTGCCGGCATGCCAATCCTCGGTACATGAGATCTTGCCTGACGCTGACTGCGATCGCTCATGCAATGACCAGCAGGTCACAGCATGATCATCAGCCTCTTGTTGTTGTCGCGACCAGCCACCCCAAGATCACAAGCTACTAGAAAGCAGCGCCATTCCATTCTGGGACAGTGACAGTCGCGTGGACGCCCCCCACATCTGGCTGCGTTCCGACGCACAGAATGCGCCTGGTCCGTCTGATCCGTCTATATCCGCCCAAAAGCGACGGCTCAGCATGCAAGCAGAAGCTCAATGGCTGAGCATTGACAATAGCTTCCACCATTTCTCGTCGAAAAATGCGCAACTTCAAAATGTAATCCTGAGAGTTGACGTCCCCGACAGCGACAAGAAGCATGGCGGGGTACCCCACAACACCCCACGCCCGCAACGGGGCAACTGCCAAGGACGGGAGCTGTCCATGAAAGACACCAGGGTTTCCATGTCCTCTTCCACTCATCCCACTGATCCAGCTTTCACATGTCAGCAACGCCCGCCCCGTGACGCCATGATTCGTGCCTGTCGCATCGCGTTCCGGCGGCTCGCCCGGGAAACAACGAGACCCTGTGCCATGTGGCCGGATTAGCCTCGACGTCGCTCCCAACCGGTCCTGTTCCTTCCGCTGCTCTTCTTTGTTCGCCGAGTCTCGAGTTGGCTGGACCCATCTCACCGTCTCTTAATCGCCCGACCCTCCACAGCCGTTTAGTCGAGTCCATGTCACACAACAAAGCACCGAGACCACCGGCCGAACTCTGTGTACATTGCCGTTAGGGCTGTGGAAGACTCCTCTCCAGACGACCACCGTCAACATGATCGACCATCTGCTGGGGCGGCCATCTATGAAGTCGCGCCGCCTCCAGGTTCTCACTGTGGTGGCCTTCTGGACTGCGTATCTCGGGAGGTATGACAAAACCCAGACACCCGCAAGTTCGCAGCTGACAGCCGCGCAGAGGCAATCGACATGGCCCGCCAGTGTTCCGCGTCTTTTCCCGCATCTTCTCTAAGCGCCTCACGGCATGGCAGACCGTCGTGCTGACCATGATCTACCTGTACGCCGCCCGCAACTTCAGCACCCTCGTCGGCCTCGCCAGTCCCGACCCCCTGACGAACATGTACGAGTCCGCCTACTTCCGCGCCACCTGGGTGCTCACCGCCATGGACGCCGGTTTCTGGACCGCCATGAAGATCAGGCAGAAGTGGCTGCGCGATCTGGCGAGCATCGCCTTCTCGCTGTACTACCTGATCGCAGCCGAGCAGGCCGACGAGAAGGTGCGCAAGGTGCGCGGCAATATTACTGTTGATCATATGCGCGTCAGCTGGGACAAGGGCAGCCAGTCGCCCTACTTGCGCTTCTTCCAGAACCTCATGCGCCCGCGCTTCACGAGATGGCCGCCTCGCCAGGTCCGCATCCATCGTCCTGCTGCCAGCGACTACAAAGAACCTGTTTCTGCGTGGCTGTACTTTGACGGGCCGCTGTCGGACATGCAAAATATCGACCGCGTGATTTTGGATATTCCCGGAGGCGGGTTTGTTGCCATGAATCCCAGGTGCAACGATGACAAGTTGCTCGCCTGGGCTGCGAAGACGAGGTTGCCGGTTTTGAGTCTGGACTACAAGAAGGCGCCCGAGTATCCATACCCCTATGCCCTTAACGAGTGCTACGATGTGTACACCACCCTGATCGAGACCGCTGGTAGGTGCATCGGCATGTCCGGGAAGGTGATCCCTAAAGTGGTAATCACGGGCGACAGCGCGGGCGGGACATTGGCGACATCGACAACCCTGATGATTATCGAAAGCGGCTCGACACCCGTCCGCCGCTTCCAGGGGCAGATGGACCTCCCTGTCCCAGCCGGGCTCATCCTGTTCTACCCCGCGCTCGACATGAACATCGGCAGCTGGATGTCGGACGAGCAAATGGCGCTGATCAAGGATCGCCGCATGCGCGGAACTAACAAGCCCATCATCGAGCGTAAGACGTCGCAGTACAACCGCCTCGCCAACACCCCGCACCAGTCCGACGACGAAGACGACAGCTCCCCTCCTCCCCAACCCACCGGCGAAGGCAGCAGCGAGCAAGAAACCACCACCGCCGCCGCTGCGCACGTCCGCAGCCCCGCCCCGGAATACGCCCACTCCGGCCCAACAACCTACAGCAACGTGCACCAAGCCCCTCCCTCCCCCGTCCTCACCACCACTGTCCCCTCCTCCTCCACCACCACCCCCACCACCCCCACCCCTACCCCCCACCCCGCCGCCTCCCACCACCCCGAACCCATGCGCACCCGCCTCGCCACCTCCTCCATGATCTCCTACTTCAACGACCGCGTGCTCACCCCCGAAATGATGCGCGGCATGATTATCCTGTACGTCGGCCCGCACAACCGCCCGGATTTCTCCCAAGACTACCTCCTGTCCCCCATCCTCGCGCCCGACGTTTTACTCTCAAAATTCCCCAAAACGTACTTCCTCACCGGCGAGCGGGACCCGCTCGTGGATGACACGGTTGTTTTTGCGGGGAGGTTGCGGAGGGTGAAGGCTGCGCAGTTAGCCAGTGGGGGGAGGAGGTTTGAGTACAGGGATAGTGATGTGCGGATCTGTGGGAAGGGTTGGGATGAGAAGGCGGTTGCGGAGGTGGTGTTGATTCCGGGGATCAGTCATGGGTTTGTGCAGTTCCCGAGTATTTATCCTCCGGCGTGGGGGCATATTTCGAGGGCGGCGGGGTGGGTGATGGGGGCGTTTAGGGAGGCGGAGAGGAGAGAGAGGGCCGGCGTGAGCGGGGGTGGGGGTGGGAATGGGAAGGGGAGGGCGGTTGGTGGTGGTGGTGGGGGTGTTGGGACGGAGAGTAGTGGGGAGGAGGATCATGGGCTGGAGATGATGAGCATGACGAAGATTAGGGCTAAGTTTGCTGAGGGGGAGGGTGGGGAGGGGAGTGCTGCTGCTGCTGTTGGGGAAGAGAGCGGGAAGGGCAAGGAGGTGAAGGGGAAGAGTAAGAGGGGGCGGGGGAGTGGAAAGGAAGGGAGTGGTAGCAGCAGCAGCAGTGATGATGGCAGCGGCGATGGCAAGGCAGGCCGTGGCAGTCCTGGTGCTCGACGAAATAGGAAGAAGAGTGTCAGACGGGCTAGCAGGACGAAGGATGATGATGATAAGACGCTCGTCAAGCTGGCTAGCACGGATGACTTGCTCGGGAGGAGGATGCATGGGCTGGCGGGCGGGTTGACAGGTTTGGGGGAGGCCGAGTAGATGGGTGCATTGCATGGCAGCGGGATATGGATAGATTTATCGAGCGTTTTGTGCATACCTTTTTGGATATAAACTTTTGTATCTTGGATCGTCGTCCTGTTGCTCTGTGAACAGCTTGTCTGGACATGAGATATCTCTATACGAGTTTGGAAGTAAATGTAATGCAAGATATAACGAACCATCGGAACCAACCAAGAAAGAATGATGGTCTGAAGCCTCGAGTGGTACAAAAAGAGTGATGGTTAAGGAAAAGTCACAAAATACGCAGCGAGGCGCTCAACAGATTTTCCAAAAAAAAAAAAAAGGCCCCCAACCTAGCGCCTTCGCAACTCGGCCATTCTTGGCGATATGTCATCCAACTCGGGTCTGGGGGGAGGGACAGCTTTCGCATCACAATCTGTTGCACTGATTTAAAGTTGAGGATTTTATACACAGCCGGGAGCTTCTCAATTGCTCTAAAGAACATTTTAGACACCAGTTCTGAATTGTTCGGACTCATGACTGGAATTAAGGTGTTTAAGACCAGCAGAGAGGCTGGGCCCCACTTCCACCGCTTATCTTATCGCGTCCATTACCTGGCGCCTTCGACTACTCGGCCAAACCATAAGTTCGGTCAAATTCCAGGTTCATTTTGGGCCACTTTCAAAGTGATGGACTTGACACAAACATCACAATGGCAGCATCACTGACCTCGCCAACTCTTACAACCTCAGTCTTCTGTAATACTATCTCATGTCTTTCATGGACTTTTGAAAAGAAAGAAAAAACACACAGTATCGACCATCTCAGCCATTTGCAGTATCAGCGTTACTTGAACACGGTCAGCGACTCAATTACTAATAAGAGACAGAGTGAGCAGAGAAAATAAAGGTATCAGCGAGATTTGAACGAAAGCATTAACATAAAATAGTAATCTATGCACTTGACCTGAGCCAGTGACGTATATACAACTCGAAATCTCCCAAGGCAATCTCATCTCCCCCCCCCCCCCCCCCCCCGCCTCCTCCCCCAATCACCCCTTTTCAAGCTGCCTACTCAATGCTCTGCACTCACGAATCAGTCATTAACTTCCCCCACGCAGCCCTCCCATCCCCCTTTTCAAAGCTGCGCCTGCCCACTCCCCAACCTCTTCCCACAAAACGCCCCAAAATACTCATCCAACGCCGCCACCGTCCCACCCCCCTCCTCCAACCTCACCACAACCCCCACATACCCATCCGGCCTCACAACCACCACCCCTCCCCTCTCCTCATCCAGCCCCATCTTCGCATGCGCCCCCGCTTTCGCCTCCGGCACCCTCCGATCCCACCGATCATCAGCATACACATGATCCCTGTACCGCGCCAACAACGGCGGCAGATCCCTCGCGATCTCAATGCTCGCGCGGGGCGCCGCGAGGATGGTGCAGACGGTGAAGAAGCGCGAGTGCGGGTTGTGCCGCTCGTGGTGGCTGACCGAGGCGATGTCGGGGCGGGCATAGGCGGCGTAGAAGGAGGTTTTGCGGGCCATGCCGGCGGCGAGATCGTGGAGCGCGCGGGAGGTGAGGGATGGGTTGCCGGCGAAGATGAAGAGGCGGAAGGAGCCGTTAAGGGGGATTTCTTGCTCGAGGTGGACTACGTTGGCGTCGACGACGCGGGTGACGTTCGCGTTGGTGAGGAGGCGGCCGGGGGTGAGGCGGGCGGTGGTTTTGGTGGTGGGGAGGAGGATGCTGGGGGATTGGGCCGGGTGGGAGGGCGACCAGTTGAGGGCGTTGGGCTTGTAGAAGACGCCGTAGCCGCTGGTGAATTCGCAGGATTCTTTGAAGGTCTTGATGAAGGCGTTGTCGCAGTGGGCGGTGGTGTTGGCGGCTTGGGAGGCGACTTCGTTGGAGGGGCGCTGCGAGAAGAGTTTGGCGTATTTGTTGTCGAAGGCGAGGAGGGTTTCGGCGACATCCTTGCGCTCGGGCTCGTATGTCTCGAGGAGGCTGCGGTTGGCGAAGCCGCCTTCGACAGCGTGGATTTTCCAGGCTAGGTTGAGGGCGTCCAGGAAGGCAGTGTTCATGCCCTGGCCGGCCTTGGGCTGTCCAAGTGATCAGCTCGGGCTCAGTCCATGATGCCAGAATGACTTACGCTGTGAGTGTGGCAGGCATCGCCACCGAGGAACACCCGGTGGTCCAGAGTGTACTTGTCAGAGATACCCTGGCCGATGGGGTACACGGAGTACCATTCAACGCGCTCCCACTCGATTGAGTAGGGCTGCAGAATCCGCTTGGCAGAAGCCTGAACCTCCTCAGCAGTGGCCGTCTTGCGCGGGTTGAAATCTGGGTCTGTGGAAGAGGCGATTTGGATGTAGAGCCGGACCATGTTGTTCTCGCGGGGGATAACCATGATGGAACCGTGCTCTGAGTGAATCGTGCATTTCATCTGACGCGATATTAGCACTCAGGGACTGCCGCTTGTTTCTCAGCGATTGAATCACCTTGATATCGGGGAAGTCCGTCTTGACAACACCGTCCATGACACCCCAAACGTAGGCAATGGGGTCCTTGTGCTTGATCCCGATCTTCAGCTGTTCGCGGATAAACGACCGCGCACCCTCGCCACCGAACAGGTACTTCGCCTTGACGGTCTCCTTGGCGGTTCCATCAACATGCTCAAGGTCAACAGTGACAGGGTACTCGGGGTTCTCCTTCTCGTTGGAGGTGAAACCCTTGATGGTCCATGGCCGCTGGATCGTGACATTGTTCTTCTCCAAATCACCAATGAAGACGCGCTCGATCAGACCCTGGTGAAGGAGGGTGGTGAAGGGGTATCTGGCGTCAATGAAGCTGGGGCAGCTGGCCCAAGTGCCGGTCCGGACGATGCCCTTGTTGCCGTCGGTAGGAGGATCCCAGAAGGCAACCTCGTAGACGCGGGCAGGCTTGTGAGCCATGATGGCCGACTTCAACCCCATGTTCCGGAGCAGGTCGAGCGAGCGGGGCTGGATACCGTCGGCCCGTCCCGTCGGTGTTGGCTCTGCCCGGTTGTCGATGTGCTTGATCTTGTAACCCCATCTAGCCAAGCAGGTGGAAAGCATCAGGCCAACAGGGCCGGCGCCGACAATGACTGACAATGTTGTTAGGGCTCCAGATCACAATCGAGTCTAGCCAGCAAGCTTACCAATGTCATAGTGGCTGGGGCTTGGATGTCTGTCAACGGGTGTAGACATTGTTTCTGGGGTATCTGGATGTGTGGACCAAGAGTAGAAACGAAAGAAAGCGGCAAGAGAACTGGGTATCAAAGGGAAAGAGCAAAGTGTGTATGGTCTGTGGAGGAGGATGGATGTCTCAAAAGGACCATTCGGGAGAGTTCAGCAATATATTTGAGAACCTGCGGCTCTTCGCTACCAGGATCCGGGTGTGAGAACCGAAAGCCGGGCCAGCAATACAGCAAGGACCTGCAAAGGCCGAGCAACCACATCGCGTGCTTGTGAGACAAGGTTGGATGGCACGACCCCGAATCGCGGCAAGAGGTTCGGGAAGATCCTGCAGCCAGGGTCTGGCTCGGAGCGAAGGAGACGGCGAGGGCGAAGAGCAGCGTCACTGGGGTCAGGATCAGTCATGTGTGTCCCAGCAAGGTGGACGGCTGGACTCTAGAGCAGAGTGAGCAGGCGGGGTCAGACACTTTGTCCTTGCGGACTGCTGGAACGTTTGTGGACATGGTATCGGACAACTGGCCGCGCTGAGACGCCGCCAATCCAGTTTCTTTCCGCGCCTCGCTCTGGGGTTTGGCTGGGACGAGGCAGTGAGGGGGATGATCGGGACTTAAACACGGGAGTGAGTTGCGGGGCCGCTGTGGGGTTGCCACGGCTGGGCTCTCGGGAACGAAAATCGGGTTAGCGCGGTTTTTAATCCCCCAGGGAACTCCACATGGCAACCCAGACACTCCCGAGTCCCCAGCAGATGTCTCACCCCGGAACCGTCCAGCGGCTGCGGGCTGTCATTGGGCCGGAGCCGGAACCGGCTGCCGTCGCCCTGCCATCCCGCCGTAGCCCAGCCGTCTCCGCCAGCCGTGGGGTGAAGGGGTGCCAGGAGCCGCAGGGTCCGTCAACGATCGCCAGCATGGACCGCGGTCGGCGCCCGAACCTGGCCAGGGGTCTCAGCCGCGATGTCAACGACAGGCGGTTCGATTCCCGCTGTGCTCTGCCGCCATCTCCCGGAGGCCACCAAGTCCTGCTCTGCTGCTTTGTCCAATCTCACCAAAGACGGAAGCGGTGTCGACAGCATCGGCCTCCGATGCTTGCTTTTCGATTCGGTGCGGCCTAGGGCTCGCGAGGGGTGGTCCCAAGCAGCCTCGTATCATGGGGAAATATCGAGTGGGATTGAGAACTCTGCCTTTTCGTGGAACTTGCCAGTCCTGCTCATGGACGCGTGAGGTTGCGAGTTGGATAGATCTTAAAGATACCGCGGTTCATGGTCGGGCGGCTGCGGTGACGACGGTCAGCTATGATCCTGCCGTTGTGTCTTCTTCGAACCATCGACCTTCGCCCTTTGAAATCCACGAGCTGGAGTCGACTTAAAATCCTACCCAAGCACCCACATGACAACGGCGACAAGACGACGCGGCCAATACGCACCAACACTGTCTCAAATATACCTCTCTGGGCACCGCGGCAGCGAGAATTAATGTTGACTGACCCTGCCGGCCTCAAGACGGGTGTGGTCGATAGGGAGTCTATTCTGAGAGTCATCCACAGCTGGACTCGAGGACGAAGGTGTGTTGGTTTTTGGCTCGGTGCATTTGACGCCGTATTTCATCGTTGGCCGTATTTCGTCGTTGCTGTTACGAGAAACAACAGTCTTGAATTTGCGTCAGCTGAAAATTGACTGCCCTGTGGGTGGAAAATTCTGACTGTGGACGACGGTCAGGGTTGAGATGGGCTGGGAGGGGACGGGAAGTCGTTCCTTCTCTTTTGGGTCGGCGCCAGCGAGGAGTCAGGCACGGCAATTTGTTGCAGCCTGGAAACCTTTGCTGGTGTTTTTTTTCTGGGACCACTTTGTTCCTGGTGAACGAAGCGGGAAATCGACCTTTGCCTCTGCGATGACATGTGCTTGCTTGCCTGCTGGAGTCATTGCCGCCTTTCCCAAACAACAACCAAAATGACTCCTCCAGAAATTGACAGCTGCTCTGCAGCACTCAACGACAAATCCAACGATATGCACCCGGACATGGACAACGAGCGGTTCCAGGGGGACGAGAAAGACCGGGACCGGGTGTAGGACATCCCGCGATCCCATCTTTCTCAGGCCCGGATCTCTGAGTTCGTTGCCACGAGAACCCCCGTGCTGCGAGCTACTACCGGTCTCAATTGCGCCAAAGCAACTCCCCGGTACCCTTTTCACTCGTTCCAGGAAAAGGCCGGGTTGGACGACGAGACTATCATTAAGCCTTACCCTACTGTTGAGTTCAGTCATGCTGCGATTCTTCACCCAGCAGCGGCGGATATCATTGGAGCGACCGAAGACATTGAAGATACAGCGAGCAGGTTCGACAGCACCAAGTCTGGCAATAAACCTGTTGTCTATGAGATCTGCCAAGCGAGACAGCTGGTCTTGTCATATGTTCGACCAAAGGTGGTGATGGTGAAGAGCCACTCAACGTCACGGGTCGACCGACAGCAGACAGTCAAGGAAGAAGTTACCGGTCAGGGCATGGCACCCTGTGAAGGAACCCGGGGTAAGAATCTTTTTGCTCCATCTTTCCAACGTTTGTTTTGTTTTGTTTTGTTTTGTTTTGTTCTCGACCCTCAGCCAAGATGGAGCTGGAAGGTGCAGTCGCTGCTGGTACACAGAGGCACAACACTGACCCTCGGTTTTGTCTCTGGAGGACGAGAACAACTGGTCTGGTTTTGCGGACCCCAAGTGTGCCTGCGAGCGGTACTGTGGGCACTCGATGCGATCTCGCATTGTGTTCAGGTCAGATGGGACGGAACAGGCCGGGGCATTTCTCGAGTCACCGACCTTCTCACAGCGAGCAGACTCTTGCTCCCGGGAAATATCTTTGCTCGACCACTGGCCAGACAATCAGGGGACAATATGAGCGGTGGGTGTCCCAGCAACGTTGGCCCATTCCTTCTCGAGTCCTTGTCAAGGGATAGTTCTATTGGCGAGGGCCGTAAGTATTGTTGTGTGATTTTGTGTTCTGCGGTTCTGTTCATGTTTTGTTCAATAGCCACTTGGATGAATGGCCTGCTAACTGGATTAAAGTCACAGTCACGGACTTCAAGGCACCTCAAGCCTTAAGCAGCAACACAAACCTGCGCGGTCCTGGCAAGTCGCTCCCTTCTTCCACAACTCATTCCACCATGGCTTCTAACATTTTCACTGCTGTAGACAAGGAATATCTCGCAACTCGCACAGCCTACTGGGTCGACAATATTTCTTCAGAGGCCACTGCTGTTGCTGAGCACACCCCTCCTCTTGCTGTAAGTTCCATTATCCTCCTCGCCGACCATTCCTTCCCGCATATCTCTGACTAGGTTTGCGCCAGCCCATCGAAAACAAAAACTCCTCAGATTCCACCGACATGGCCAAATCTTGTCGGGAGCGCCATCAAGCTCCAAAGGATTCCGCAATTCGGGGCAACTTCGTCACCCTCGAGCGCTCGCCGTCGCCTGTCCGCCGCGACCAAGGCTCCCAAGGTGTTTATTTGCAGCTTAGCTTGACCGAATCGCAGATGGACAGACTGACTGCCGTGTAAGTATTTTCTTGCGCCCCCAATGGATCGTTAGCTAACATTCCTCAGGCTGTCCTCGGAGGATGGCGATGAGTCGCTCGGTCGAGGCAGAGCCAGACGTGCTGACCAACCTGCGGAGCTGCCCAAGAAAACCTACAAGGAGAATACGGTGCCCAGCACGCGATCTCGGTCGCCAGACAAGGTGTCCCAGGGAACCAAGACTCCTTCTCGCGCCCGATCTCGTTCTCCAGTCAAGTCCAACTATGGCCGAACTCCCGAAAACCAGCGCACTCTGGCCTTCAAAGCTCTCACCATCTCCGGATCTCCCAACAAGGCTCGAGAAGCTCCGCTCGCACGCAACACCACAAATGCCCACGGTACACCGTCTCGCTCTACCGAACGTGGAGCCAAACGTCCCCCTCCCCCGATCGATACAGAGATTGCTCGAGCCCATGCGAAGGTGGCTGCCTACCGGGACGGGAAGCAGCCCGTGCTTGTTGTCCATAACCCTCCCGAGCGGGCTCCATCTCCTGTTCGCCGGTCTGATCAGTACGCTACGACAGACGACTCCTCTTCGTACTATTCTCAGGATTCGACTAGGAAGCGATATCCTTCCTGCATCAGCCCTCTGCGGGTCCACAAGTCTACCGAACCCAAGCATGCCAGCATCCTTCAGGAATATGCTGAGTCGCAGAACGCTGCGCGCGGCTCGGACCAGGCATCCGTGGAACTCGAGCAACGCGGTGTCTCTGATGAGGCGTCTAGTGGAGCGGAGTTGGCGTACACCCCTCTAGCACCCTTCCTTCCCAAAGGCGCCCCGACCATTAGGAAGGCCTCCAAGACTTTGATCGGAGAGGGCGGTTGGCTTGAGAACACGTCGAAGCCCCCCGAGCCGACTACTTCCCCGACTCGGGCTGGCGGCTTTCTCGGAAACCTTGTCAAGAAGGCGAAGGGGATGGTTAGTAGCACCCATGGCTGTTTTATAACAACCACTAACAATGCTTTAGATTGAGTCCAATCAAGACAACCGGGCCCAGCGCAAGTCGCGCGAATCTGACAAGTCCCGCCCGACCTCTCGCCAACTCGCCATCTCGCTGTCCCCGCGCGAGCAGAGCCTCCTCTACTGCGAACTCGAGTTCACCGTCGCCACCGCGCTCAACGACTACATCACAGCGCAGTTCAACGCCGGCCGCCTGGAGGCCGACCGCCTCAAGAAGGTCGCCGAGGACTGGCAGCGCAAGGGCCGCCCTAAGGTTGTCGGCTTCCGCTACGACCTCGAGACGCAGCTCGACCTCATCCGTCTTCACGTCAACGATTTCAGGTTCTACTCGCGCATCCCCGCCACCACGGCCATTCTGGGCATCATCGACACCATGAAAGCCAACACGCGCGTGCTGCGGATCCGGACTTTCTGCCAGCCCGACACCGTCATCGCGAAGCAGCTTCTGGACTCGCAGAGCCTGTTCAACATCCTCGGCTGCCCGGAGGACCAGCAGATTAAGCTGGCCGAGATCATTGCTTTCTTCAAGGCGGCGATTGAGAGAGAGCGGCTGCAGGGAAGGCAGGACAAGCCGGGCATGGTCACGGCTTCTGCCTCGGGGCCGGTGGCGGCCGCGACCATTGGCTCGCCCATGCGCAACAACAGGAGCCCGACGAGACAGGGCAGCGATGACTGGTGGGGGACCGCTGCCGCTGCGAATGGCCAGCTTCGGCGCAGCAAGTCGCATGGTGCTGGTCAGATGGATCCGGCGGAGTATGAGTCACAGGGCGAGTAGGCCTAAGCAGGAGCTCGAGGTCTTGGTATTGCGGCGTGTTTGAGTAGAATCTGTTTGAGTGTTACAGGAGCTAGTAGTTCTGGCCTTCTGGTTCCTTAATCATGAGGGATCTCAATGCTCTGGGTCGCTCTCGGCCGGGATCACATTTCTCGTTTAATATCTCTTTCTCAGTTTGGCGTCCGGTATTTCAATGTCTGGGGTCAGGGAGGTAGATGGCTGTTTTATGGGGCTACAGTAGGGGAAAATGGTGTTTCGGGATCTTCGTTCCAGGCTTGGGTTTTGGCGTTCTGCTTCTCCCTCTCTGAGGCGTCTGATCCTGTCTCGCCGCGAAGGTTTCTGGTGTTCGGAACGGATCATACCCTCTTGTTAGCGGAACTGGAATGGGAAAGGGATTCTGGCGCAAAGAAGGGAGACTGGCTATGGCTAGGGGCGGGATGTGTTGGGTTTTATTTCTGTACGACTACGTATTGATCTGAGGGAGAACTTGGCCCAGATACAAAATGATGAGAATCTTCCATAGCCTCGTTGTGAGCTGTAGAAGAATGGGCAGTCAAATGGATAGCATGAGCCCACGCAACATCAAGGTAGAACTGAGACACTCTGATGTAAACATGGAAGTATCAGATGTAACAAACGCCGCCATATATTTATCCTCTGTCCATTTTTCTAACTGCCTGTCCTGTTTCAAGTACCCCAAGGCCCTCCGCTACGTGATCATTACAACATTATCTGCACAATCCAACCCAACCAAACGCCCATTTATGAACGCCTAGATCCCCGCCCGCCCATCATACGCACAACACTTCTCACCCCCACCATCAGTACCTCCACCCTCTCTCATGCCTATACCTCCCACCCTCCCTCTCCCTGTCACCCCACTCCGTATCTCTGTACTTCCCAGAACCCCCCTTTCCCTCCCCCCTTGACTTATCACCCTTCTCCATCCTCCTCTCAATGGCATTCGCCCCCAACCCACCCACCGCCGCGCCCACAACCGTCGAAAGCAATAACGCTTGCTTCTCCTTCTCCCTTTCTCTCTCCCTTTCCCGCTCCCTGTCCCCATCATAGTACCCCCCAGCACCACCATACCCATCCCGCCCATACCCATCATATTTCCCCAACCTGGAAGGAGAGGACGAAGACTTATGATGCGCCACAGCCTCACTCGCCGCCAAGCCACCCACAATTGCCCCCAGCACACCCACGCCGAGCCCAGACGTGGACGGGGTGAAGGTGTTGGAGACTAGGGCGCGGGCTTTGTCGAGGGGGGATTTGGAGGTTAATTTTGATGAGGAGGTGGAGTGTTTGTGAGGGTTGGGTTGGGGGTGGTTGGGATGGTGCTGTCTGTAATAGACATCATCCAAATCGCCGGGTCTGAGCCTTGGCCGGGGGCGGGAGCGGGAGCGAGAGGGAGACCGGCTGCTGGAGGAGGAGAACGAGTCCCGCCGCCGGCGGTGCCGGGGGTAGCGGGTGGTTTCGCTGGCGCGGTCGCGGTCGCGGTTTTGTTGGGCGAGGATTGTAGAGCGGGTCATGTCGGAGGGGGTGCTGCTTGTGGTGGTGGTGGTTGTGGTGGTGAGGGTTTCCGTGGAGGGATCAACTTCAGAGCGCAGACGGCGGTTGCTGCTGTCTCGCGTGGGGCCGGGACCGTTGGCGCCGGAGGCGACTGCTGTTGGGTAAATGGGCATGTGCGGCTCGGCCGGGAAGCGGGCGTGGTGGGTGTTGGGGCCTGGGGAGAGGTCCCGGATGCGGGGCGGGCCGGGGGTGGGAGAGCGGCGGCGGATGGGGGAGCGGCGGCGGCGGGAGTAGGTTGAGGAATCTGAGTCGTAGTCGGAGCGGTAGAGGGGCATGTTGGGTGGTTTTTGAGGTGAAATTGGAAGTCGGAATGAGTGAGACTCATCTAGGGCAAAGGTGCCCGGGGTTGCCCTGAGACGTTGACCCTTGGGATGAACGGCACATGGCAGCCCCAAGAACTAATGATGTCACCCTGCAGCTTCAAAATGCCTGCAGCAGTTCATCCGATCCTGCTGCAGATCACTGCACATCCAATCAAAAATGCATCTCCAAACGGAGCCATGAGAAACCTCCCCGATCGATGGGTCCAGAGCGCACCGGATCTCATCAATGCCATGGCGATGCTCATAAAAGAGATCTGCAGCCGTGATACCACACCTCGGAAACTGCCACCATGCGATCTCAGTCGAAGACCCGTAGCCAGCGGAAACCCAGGTGACGCTCACTCTCCTGACAGAGAGTGGTAGAAACAACATTAGCATTATACAATAGATGTAGACGTGATCCGTTCCCCGTCCTACCACTATCCTTTCTGGTTTTTGCGAAACCTCGCTCCATCAGATAACCAGGGACACAATTTCAACCACCCCCCTCAAAAGTCAACACATAAGGCAACCCCATCCCTTCCCCCTCCCCAGCCAACCTAATAACCACCGACCCGGCCACCGACCCGCTCCTCCCGCTGCCTCCGCTGCTCCCACTCCCACCACTCTCACCCGATCTCACACTCGCACTCGCACTACTCGACGTCTGCCCACTCCCCGCGCTCTCCGCCCTCGAGAGAACGGTATGTCTACTCCTCGGCGTAGTCGGCGCCGTCCGAAACTGCCACGACGAATTCCTTGCACCCATCCCCGGCCTCCGCCACCGGGGCGTCGAGCTCGCCGTGCTTGAGCTATCTCTGCATTCCAGATCGCCGCGGTTGTGGTTGTGGTGAGGGTGTGGTGGTGTTGAGACGTCGAGGCCACGGCTACTGCTAGCGCCGCCGATGCTTGACGAGCTGGTTGTTCCGAGGGGGGCGTCGTTGTCGATGTCGCTTTCTGAGGCTGAGGGGGGTGGGTGAGAGAAGGAGGAGTTGCTACTGCTGTTGGTGTCGTCGTAGTAGTGGGAGAGTGTCGAGGGGTTGAGGGGGTGCATGTTGCGGAGGATCGAGGCGAAAAGGTGCATGAGGCTGCGGAATTGGTCGTTTGTTAGGGGGCGGGGGGAGAAGCGGGCGGATTCGTATTGGGCGAGGAAGTCGGTTGTTGTGGGGAGGGGTGCGAGGACGGCGAGGTCGGTGAGGTGGGTGAGGTACTCGCGGATGCCCATGAAGGAGGGGCGCTGGAGGAGGGCAACTGCGTCGGGGTCGAGTGCGGGTGGTTCGGTGTGGGCTTCTGGGTCCGGAGGGGCAAGGGTGATAGCCTTTGCCTCAATAAGGTTTGGGAGCTCGGAGACTACTGTGTCGTACTGCAGGTTGGGTAGGTCGGGGGAGGTCGGTGATGCCCAGCCGGGGTGTTCTATGTCGCCCCATACTGGTCTTTGTGGTGCGATCTCCACGGCCACGGCCTCGTCTGACACGGCGCTCTTCTTAGTCCTCGACAGCGACAACTGCTGCCCGCCCGAGTTAGCCGACCCCTGTCTCGTTCCTCCACCACCCGCCGGCGGCGGCTCTTGCACCAGCACCACAAGCGGCACGCGCGGCCTGGCCTCGTACGCAATGGCGGCGCTCCTGCCCAGGCTCTCAACAATCATCTGGCGCACGTCGCGCGGGACATCGCCCTTCTCGATGGGAACCCATGGCTTCGGTATCGACGCGAGGACCGAGCGATTGATGTAGAGGCGGCTGGCGTAGATGAATGCGACGATGAGGATGGTCGCGACGTGGACAACGAGGATGACGAGGATGTCGTAGTTGCGGCGGACCGTTGCGGCTTGGTAGATGAGGTCGATTGGGGTGACGACGAGGAAGCCAAAGAGTATGAGGTAGAGGAAGTAGTAGAGGAAGTTGTAGACGATGATGAAGAGCAGCGAGGTGGCCGACATGGCGGATCGTCTGTGGCTTGGTTTTGTTTATCGAGGGCTCCTCCGTCCCCTGAATTTTGATATTGGCAAAGTGCTGAGCTCAGGACATGCGGCGCAAGGCAGTCCCAAGTGGGCGCCGGTCATGGCTGCAGAGGAGTCAAGTCGACATGAAGATCGAGGGTCTGCTGCGTCTATGAGACATGCCGTCGCGCGACATGAGTGACGTGCATGTGGACTGGAAAAGGGAACAGCGGCACTGAGCTTGGATGCCAACCTCACCCAAGCACCACACCCAGGTCCACTTTACCTCTTCAGGTATCTTACAGGTAAGGTACCGTATCGCGTCCACTACCTGGCGCCTTCGACCACTCGGCCAAACCTTTGCGTTCGGTCAATCCCCTGCCTGATCTGCCGCTCTTCACCGCCCAGGGGCAACGGGCAATTGTGAGCTGTGTTCAGTCTACGAATAGAACAGGGAGTAATAAAGGTGAGGAAGGAATCTGGCGGCCAAAGGGCTCGTAATTGGAATTCGCTGTCAGGCATTGAGTTGAGTTAGCTGACAATTCCCAGCTCATCGCCGAATTGCATGCCACAGCAACGAGGAGTGTTAGTGAGAACTCCAACCCAGCAGGCAAGGTGAAGATATCACAATCAATTCGTTACATATCATAATATTTTACTCTACCATACAACTCCCAACCTCTACTCTACCCCCTCCCCTACCTAAACCCCCTCCCAACCTCCACCACCTCCCCCTCCGGCGCCACCACCCCCGCCGCCTCCCTCGCCAACCTCACATCCGCCAAACTCAGCCTCAAATCCCTCGCATACGGCCCAAACGCCTCAACCAACCCCGCCAACGCCCCCTTCACCGCCTCCGCCACCTCCTGCACCTCGGGACACTCCCTCCTCCCCTCCACATCCGTCCAGTCCGTCTTCAACCCCCCTTAAACCCCTCCAGCTTCCCCACCAACCCCGTCAAACTCCTCACCAACCCGGCCACATCCCGCTGCACATTCCCATACTTGTCCTCGCGCAGACTGTGCACCGCCAACCCGCCCACCGCCCACGCGGCGTTGACATACAGACTGGGCTCGCCATACGGTTCGCCGAGCACGGCGCGCGCGAGACGGCGGCGGTAGTGGCGGCGGAAGGGCCAGCCGAGGGTGGTGTGCAGGACCTTGAGGGCGAGGTCCTTGATTAGCCCTTGGGTGTCGTCGGTGCCGGTGGCTTCTTTTTGGATTTTGATAAGCTGGTGCTTGGCGGACTCGACGGCTTTCTTAGCGGCAGGGGAGAGCTGCGAGGCTTGGCCGGGGGCAAGGGCGTTTTGGTTGAGGGCCTTTTCGACTTGGTTGCGGAGACCTTGTTTTTGCGGGAGGGGTTGGAAGATGGGTTGGTCGAGGGGGGGCTGGTGGTACGGGTTTTCTGGGAGGGGGGGGGTTCGGTGGTGGTAGTGGCTGCGGGGGAGGGGGTAGGAGGGGCGAGGTAGTGGTCGATATTGGTTTCTAGGCTCTTGAGGGTGTCGAGGCAGAGTTTGTAGACTTGTGACCACATCGGCCCGTCTTTGCGGTCGATGTCCTCGTAGATGGCCTTGCGGCGGTCGGGGAAGTCGCGGGCGATGAAGGCCAGTTCCCACATGGCGAAGCACTGATACTGTCAGCAGGATGTGTGTTAAGCAAGTGGGAAACCCCTTACCTTGATTGAAAGCTTCTTATTCTTCAATCCGTTCAGTAGGCTGCCATTCGGGTCCTTGGAATCCGACGTCAGGGGCTTTCCGTTCTTCAGCGGGTTCTTAACCAGGAAGAGCGAGAAGGCCGTGTTGGCGGCGTTCCAGGCAACCAGCATCATCAAGCTCACGCCCCAGCAGCGGAGAATGCTGGTGAAAGAAAAGGGCAGAGTCGACGGGGTCATATTGCTCCTCGGCAGGTTGTAAATGGGCCGCAGGAACATCAACATAGTCCTCCAGATGGTGCCGCGGAGGAAGATGGGGTAGATGATGACTGAGATAACGAGACCAAACAGGGACTGGTTGACCGTAGAGATGAGCATGGCTGGGAGTTGGGCCCTGAATCGCAACCATTGCAGCGAGGCGTCCCCGTCGTCAGCCTTCTTCTCCCCATTCTGCGGCTTCGCGGCCCCAAGACACAGGCGGTCCAGATCCTTGAAGAGATGCAAGAAAGCTTGGTAGACTCCGAGAAGCACCAGGTGGGTTGTAAGGAAGATGGGCTTCTCGTTCAGCCTCGCGCGGTCAACCGTGTAATATGTGATCCATGACAGGCCTGTGTCCTCGGGCAGCGACCAGAGGTAGATCTGGCTGAAGAAGTAGGCCGAGGTGACGTATGTAAAGAGGGTCTCGAGGGTCTGAAACTTTGGGGCATAGGCGAAGAAGGTGTGGACGCCCGAGTCGGAGGTGCGCAGGCCGGGGTGGTACTGGGCGATGCGGAGGATGATGATGGAGATGGCGCAGAAGAAGAAGAAGACGGCGCGGATGCCGGTGGGGCCGAGGGGGAACCAGGACCAGAGCACTGCTCAACCGTTAGCCACGCCATCTTGAGTCTTGAAAAGAGAGGATGAACGTACAGGAGCTCCAGTTCGCGAGCAGCAGTGCCTGGGCGTATGCGATGGCCAGCACAAACAAGCTCGCTGTCGCAAAGCGCCTCTGCAGGGCGGGCTGCAGGAAATCCTTGTACGGCGACCGCCGGACTGTAGTGGCGGCCATGGTGCTTTGCGTCGCCGAGGGGCCGCTGCTCCCTTGGTGTGTGGTGGTGCTGTGATGCTTTAAGGGGAGGGAGGGAGCAAGCTCCAGTTTGTAAATAAAAAAGCGGAAGCTGTCTCTGCAGCAGCAGCCCACCACTCAGTTGCACGGAAACGAGACGCGAACTGACCGTGCTCCACAGGGTTCTGCCTGATTGGTGAAGCGGCCCATTACGTAGATGTGGAGCCCTTCAAGTCAGTCGAGCTGCGGCAGCCAGCCACCGACAGGGGTCCGTCTGCTTGTCTTGTTCGTTCGTCCTGTCATCCACAGCCGCCGCCAACACCAACCTACCTCGCAACACCCACCGATCAAGGCGACATCCCATCCATCGCATCAACATCACCGGACGCTCGCACAGCCGCCCGTCCATATCGCTCGCTACTGCATTTGCGACAATCCCAATCATTGCAACCCCAATCACCCGCCATGTCGTTCGACCAACTCTCCTCGCTCGAGGCGGGGCGACGCCGCGGCGGCACCCCCAGCTACACCGACGACCCCGAGTTCCAGCGCCTGGCGGATGACCTTACCGACAAGCTGTTCAAGCTCAACAGCAACAACCAGCGCCTGAACGTGCAGGTCGGCCACCTCGGGACCCGCCGCGACACCCCGCGCGCGCGGGAGCGGGTACACGAGTACATCGAGGAGTCGCGGGACTTGTTCAAGGAGGTGGGCGAGGGGGTGAAGAAGTTGCAGACGTGGGAGGATGCGACGGTATGTTTTTCTGTCGTTTAATATTATCAAGACTCCCTTGCTAACGGGTAACTGCTGCCTAGCCCGCCCAAAAATACAAGCAACAAAAGCTCTCCCGCGAATTCCAGTCCTCCCTCTCCGAATTCCAAAACCTCCAACGCCAAGCCCTCGAGAAACAAAAAGCCTCCGTCTCCGCCGCCCGCGCCGCCGTCGACCACGAGCACGAAGGCCCCTCTGCTGCCGGCGGCCCGCCCAGCCCCCAACTCCTCCAACAACAGCAGGAACTCACGCGGCTCGCGCCGCAGGACGAGGTCGACTTCCAGGAGGCGCTGATCATTGAGCGCGAGGCGGAGATCCGCAACATCGAGCAGGGCGTGGGTGATCTGAATGTGCTGTTCCAGCAGGTGGCGCAGATCGTGACAGAGCAGGGCGAGATGCTGGATACGATCGAGAGGAATGTGGAGGTGGTGAGGGATGATACGCGTGGGGCCGATAGGGAGCTGAGGAGCGCGGCGAGGTACCAGAAGAACGCGCGGAGTAAGGCATGTTGTTTGTTGTTGATTTTGATGGTGATTTTGACAATTATACTTTTGGCGGTTTTCTTGGGGTGATAGATAGCGTGAGATGGTATATGCTGGGAGTTCGGGTTGGATGGGACGGGTTTTGGGGTGGAATTTCTGATTTCAAGCGGCGGTTGGCATGGTGTAATGGTATGGTATCATTGTTGTACACCGAGGCGTTTGGAGTAGGCCTTGGGCGGTCTCTGTCTATCGTTTATATCTGTACATCCGAATCACCTTACTTCTGCCCCTCCTGCATCTTCTCTACCTCCTCCCTCGTGGGCGGGCTCGCGAGCGTCGCAGGCAATGGGTTGGCTGGCGCCGGGTTCGTCGGCAGCGGCATCAGCCGTTGGATGAGCGAGGTTTGGATCCAGGTCAGCGATGCCGAGGCGATCCAGTAGAGATGGAGCGCCGCCGGGAGATCCACCGTGAGAGGACCGACCGCCATCGCCAGCGTGAGCATTCCCCTCTGCAGACGGAGGCGCCACTTGGCGGAAGCTTCCATGTCGCGTGTCTGGTATCTCCCAGCGCCGAAGAGCACCTGAAACCCGAGATGGTTCCTGGGAAGCACGTTGGCTATCATGATGGCGGACAGGATGTAGGGCAGGATGTGCAGCGGGTCGGCGACCATGAGATTCTCGAACCAGAGGCACCCTTCCCAGGCCATGGTCGAGTCTGCGGTAATCAGCGCCTCCTGGATGCCACTGCCCCCTGTGGTAGCGACGGACAGATCCGGCGCCGGAACCGCCAGCGCCTCCTGAATGCCGCTGGCCCCCGTGGTAGCCACGGATGAGTCTGGCTCTGCATCCCAAACATGCTGCTCCCCCATCACACCCCCCTCTCCCGTTGCAGCCGCAGAAGCGTCAGCAGCAGCAACAGCAGCAACCCCGTCCCCCGTTCCAATCCCCATCGCACCACCACCACCACCACCAGCAACCCCCTTCGCGGCGGTCTGCTCATTCCCCCCAAAAACCAACCTCCCCACCCACCCCTTCGGCCCACCACACATCCTCCTCAACGCCTCAATCCCCACAACCCACACCGGAAACACCACCAGCGCCCCAGCCCAATTCTTCCACTCCTGCACCTTCCACCTCTTATACACCGCCTTCTTCCGCGCGCCCGCCTCGCTGTATATCAC
The DNA here is from genome assembly GCA_004802645.1 of Amesomyces nigricolor. Lineage (NCBI taxonomy): Eukaryota > Fungi > Ascomycota > Sordariomycetes > Sordariales > Chaetomiaceae > Amesomyces > Amesomyces nigricolor. The sequence goes on along the minus strand of SRKS01000006.1, from coordinate 2,472,321 downwards.
CGCCATTTCCCTCGCCGTCCCCTGCCCCCCCGCCGCCCCCGCCGTCGTTGTGGTAGTAGCCTTGATGTCCATGATCGCCCGCACCGAGTTGGCCCGCACCAGCGGGTTGAGACGCGTGCGCTGGATCATGGTGCGCCGCGTGTGGATGATGGTGGGGAGGCGGGTGAGCAGGTTGAGGAGGAGGGCGAATAAAGGGATGGTGAGGTACCAGGGGGTGCCGGAGAGGGTGTGGAGTGAGGTGAGGAGGGAGTGGGTGTGCGTGAGGGAGGTTTCGAGGAGGGGGAGGAGGGAGAAGGTGCGTGACTGGGAGGGGAGGCGGGTGAAGGGGAAGGGGGAAAGGGTGGGGGGGTGAAGAGTTGGGCGGTGGAGGTGGTGGTGGGTGGTGAGAGTTAGAGGGCGGAGGGATGAGAATGTTCGTGGTTTTGTTTTTGATGGAGAGAGAGAAGCGGATAGAGGTGAGAAGCGGAAGGTGGTGGGCAGGGCGGGGTGTGCCCTCAGCCCGGTGGCTTTTATGGTCTTGAAGGCTCTCATGGTGGTCTCAATTGAATCAGTTTCGAATTATGTGTTTCTCATCCCTCGCCCTCTTCGAGCTCAGAGTTGTTGGTGTGAGTTCGTCGAAGTTTCACTGCAGTCGCTTGAAGTTGCAACGCCAAGGCTCGACCTCTTGGCAGAGCAGCTAGCGCGCCAAGCTCATCAGGTGGGGTCCACCTCCATCTTCAACTTACAGGGTGGGGCCACTCGACGTCAACGCTGTCCACTGTCCAATGTCAAGCTCCCGACCTCGTTCTCCTGACCACCCCAACAAAGCTTCTGTTTCCAAGGCGCACGCTGATGGTCGTTTGTCACTCGTTTCGATGTTCTTTTCTTGATTTCAGATTTCCTGTTTACCAAACACTGCTGTCTGTCCAACTCCAACATCTCCTCGCTTGAGGCCAACCCTTTTAGCCATGGAGGACGGTACATGCGCCGCCGACGGCGCCAGCACTTGCTTGAGCCCACACAGCTTCCTTTCCATGGACAACAAACTCATTTCTCACGTCCTCCTCCCACTGATATGCCTGACGCCGCTTGCGACCTTCACTATCTTCCCCTTGCTCTGGCGCATGCTCGGCGCCTCCCTTGGCTGGTACCTGCGCAAGAAGACCGAAGGCCGACGATGCCACATCCTCGAACTAGTGGCGTCCGACGAGAAGAGGTACCGTGAGGAGAGGAGGAACAGCACGAGCAGTGAGGATGGCGGGTGGGAAAAGGTAGACCCCTACGCGGCCGGGACCTCTAAAAACGGCGGGACGGCAGACGAGAACTGGGATGGCATTGTGGGCTTCTTCCATCCGTTTTGGTGAGTGCCCTCTCCTCACACTACGTCGATCTAAACCTGACGGAAGAAGCAACGCCGGCGGCGGCGGCGAGCGCGTCCTCTGGGCCGCCATCCGCGCCACGCAGCAACGCTGGCCCAAAGCCAAAATTGTCGTCTACACCGGCGACCACGACGCCACCAAAGACGCCATCATCGCCCGCGTCAAAGTCAGTCCCTCCTCTCTCCACCCCCCTTCCCACCACCATCCACTAACCCCCCACCCCCCTCACAGAACAACTTCAACATCCCCCTCCACCCCCCCACCCTAACCTTCCTCTACCTCTCCACGCGGCACTACGTCCTGCCCTCCACCTGGCCGCACTTCACGCTCGCCGGCCAATCCCTCGGCTCGCTCCTCCTCGCATGGGACGCCTTCTCGCTCCTGGTCCCCGACGTCTTCATCGACACGATGGGCTACGCCTTCGCGCTCGGCCTATCCCGCTTCCTGTTCCCTACCGTCCCCACGGGGGCATATGTTCATTACCCGACGATTTCGACCGATATGCTTGATTCGCTGGGGGAGGGGGGAATGGGGGTGAATGCGGGGAAGGGGAAGGGGGTTAGGGGGGTGGTGAAGAGGGCGTATTGGAGGGCTTTTGCGAAGTGTTATGGGTGGGTGGGGAAGGGCGTGGATGTGGTGCTGACGAATTCGAGTTGGACGCAGGGGCATGTGAGGCAGTTGTGGGGGCCGGGGAGGAAGCCGCAGGGGAAGGACGGGGAGGTGGTGGTGGTGTACCCTCCCGTGGCGGTGCGCGAGCTGGAGCGGGAGGTGGAGGTCACGAGGGCGAGCGAGAAGGGGAGGGAGAAGGTGCTGCTGTACATTGCGCAGTTCCGCCCGGAGAAGAACCATACGCTGGTGCTGGAGGCGTTTGCGGAGTTTTTGAAGTCGGGCAGCGAGGCGGCTAAGGGGGCCAGGTTGGTGCTGGTAGGGAGTGTCAGGGATGATCATGACTCGAAGAGGGTGTATGAGCTGCGGCTGTTGGTCAACGAGCTGCATATTCGGGAGAGTGTGGAGTTCCATCTCGATGCGTCGTGGCCTGAGATTCTGGAGTGGCTGCGCCGTGCGTCGGTGGGGGTCAATGGTATGTGGAACGAGCACTTTGGTATTGGGGTGGTTGAGTATCAGGCTGCGGGGTTGGTGGCGGTTGTTCATGATAGCGGCGGGCCGAAGATGGATATCGTGGTGGATGTTGACGGGGAGCCGACTGGTAAGCATGTTCCTGTCTATTGTCGTTCTGGGGTAAGCGATGCTGACTTCATTTGATAGGGTTTCATGCCACGACCGCAACCGAGTTTGCGCAGGGCTTTGAGAAGGCACTGAGCCTGCCTGACCCGTATGCCGTTCGCCAGCGAGCGAGGGAATCGGCCAAGAGGTTCACTGAGGAGGAGTTTGCTCGCAAGTGGACAGATCAGATGGAGAAGTTGGTAGCATTGAGGCTGAAGAGGGCGTGATGCAGGAGTCTCCTTTACTGCTGCGGTTTCCTTCGGATAGATACACGGATACCCTTTTCCTAGTCATCATCTTGGGGGCAGGTTTCTTGTCTTCTACCAGCTCTGGTTGGCTTTTGAAAGCATTATTGTAGCAGTCAAGTATAATGTACAACGGCCAAAGTAATACCAGCCTGTCTATTACCACCATATTTCTACAAAGCCAAACCCAAACAAAGTCTATGCATCAACCCGATTCAGCACCGCCACGCCCTCGACATGGGCCGTCTGCGGGAAAAAATCAAACCCGCGAATGCTCTCAATCTCATACCGCACCTTCTTCTTCTCCTCCCCTTCCTCACCATCCTTCTTCTCCATTCCCAACCCCTCCACCTCGCCCGTAACCAAAACCCCCACATCCCTTGCCTGCGTGTGCACATTGCAGCTCACATACACCACTCTCCGCGGCGCATACTCCAACAGCTGGCGCAGGAAGCTAGCGTCACAGCCCTTGCGCGGCGGGTCCAGCACGACAACCGTCTCGTCCGGATCGTACGCGCTGACGCTCTTAAACAGCTCGGGCGCGTCGGCGGCGATGAAGCGGCACTGTTCCTTGCTGAGGTTGTTAAGTCCCGCGTTGGTGCGCGCGTACAGGATCGACTTCTCGGCGATGTCGATGCCGATGGACCCGCCGGGGAAGAGGGAGGACTGCGTGATGGTGAAGAGGCCCGAGCCGGAGTAGGCGTCGATGAGGTAGCGGATGGGTTTGGCGGTGGGGGACGGGGTGGGCGGGAGGAGGTGCTCCCGGATGTAGGCCGTGAAGGGGGAGAGGATGGAGTTGTTGTTTTGGAAGAAGGAGCCCGCGGGGTTTTGGAAGACGAACGAGTCGATGTACTCAGTGGAAGTGGCGTTTTGGTCGGTGATGCATGTCTTGATGTCGATGTGGGTGTCGGTTTCCTGGCGGAGGGCCGAGGCGGGGATGTTTTCTGGGAGAGAGGGGGTGGCGTCCGGAGAGGCTTTGGCAAACCGTTGGGTGCTTTCGCGCAGCAGGATTGTCGCGCCCTTGGTGTACTTGCCGTACTCAACGGCCAGGCGGGCGCGTTCTATGGCGAGGCCCTTGCGCACGGCCTCGGTGGCGATCGGGCAGTCCTCGATGTCCAGCACATCGCGGGTGCTCTTGGGTGTGAAGCCGAAAGCGGGCATTGAGCTATGGGGCTTCTTGAATCCGCGACGGGGGTTGCCCTTGGGTTGGTCAAAGTGGGGAGTGAGCTTGGTGCGGTAGCCGTATTGCAGCGGGCTGCCGATGGTGTCGAGGATCTCAGGGACTAACTCGGGCGCCAGCTGCGAGAAGTTGCGGTACGCCTTGACGACGACGTTCTTTTTGATCTTGAGCTGCTCGTCGTAGTCGACCATCTGGAACTGGCAGCCGGAGCACTTGGCGAAGTAGGGGCACTGGACGCGGGTGTCGTCGCGCAGGGGAGACGGCTTGACGACGGAGATGAAGTCGGCCGCGGACCACCCCTCGTCAAGATTGTGGCGGTACACCTTGGCCTTCACGGTGTCTCCTGGGATGGAGAAGGGCACCACGTAGATGTGGTCCGACCCTTTTTGCTTTGCCAGCCCATCGCCAGTGGATGAGAGCTCGACAACCTCGAGTTCGACTTCAGTACGCAGTTCCGGCAGCGGGGCGGGCTCAGCAGCCTCATCCACGACCTCGTCGGCCAGATTGCAAGACGCCAGCAAAGCCTTTACATCGGCCAAGAGCACCTCCTCGTGAGAACCTTCCTGAGGTGCCTTTTCCTTCCTTCTCTGCTTCTTCTTCGTCTGGCGCTGGTGAGGGTGCTTGAACGGCCGCTTCCCGGGTTGCTTCTGAGTGGAGGGGGCTTCAGACTGGGTCGCCATGGGCATAGCGCCGAGATCTACTGTGCTTTGTCCAGTCGCCATTGTGAATTTTGGGCGTAGCCACAGCCTGGTTGGAGATTGGCGGATGAATGGTGTGAGAGCGACTGAAGGTCGAAAAGAAAAATTTCTGATGCTGGCAAGTCGCATTGATCGCTGCCCCCTCTCAGTCTGACATGGACGCTCGTAATTGAAGTCAGATGCACGAGACACTCAATTTTGGTTTTGCCACAACTTGTGACTAGATGTCGAGAGTTGTGGGTGTGGTCGATTTATTTCGTCTGAAAATGAGACTGAACTCTGAGAAATTGCTGAAACTGAGATGAAAGAGTCGTTACGCACGGGCCACATCCGCTGGAGCTCCCAGCTTTCATACTGTACTGTGCCAGTATTGCCCCTAAGCCAGGGGCTTGGGAAGAAATAGGTGAGAAAAACAAGAGGTTAAGAAAATCCCAACGCCAGACAATTCCATACACGTCCTATCCCTATCCGTCCATAAGTCTCTCAGGGTATCATGACCATCCAGTAGCATCCCGACCTAGTCCCACATCCAACCGTACCATAACCTCTGCTTTACCCAAGCACCACTTGCCCATACTGCTCAGGTTCCAAGTACTCACACAGCGTCCCCTGCAGTGCCGCTTTGGTCTTCGCAATGGCCGGCAAAACTCCCTCAATCTGACCCAGATTGCTCTTCATGCTCTCCATGTGGCTTCCAATCTGCTGCGACACCGCCAGCAGTTCCTCGTCTTGCACGTCCTGCCCCAAGCATGTCAGCAACGTCGAAACGTCCCCCGGGTCAGAAAGATGTAACAACTCACCTCAAACACCCCTCCCGCACTCCCACCACCCCCAACAACCTCCGTCCTCTTCCCTTCCCACTCCCTCCCCCCACCACCCGCACCCTTCTTCACCACCAGCACATGCCCCCTCCCTCTCCCCGCTTGCTCCCTCCACCCCCTCGCCTGCGCCCTCGCATTAACCTCCAACCTCCTCAACCCCTCATACTCCATCTTCAACTCCCTCTCCTCCCTCTCCTTCTCCATCCTCAACAACGCCACACTATGCAGCAGCGGATCCAGCGTCCTTTCCAACCCCGCGATCGCATCCACCGTCTTCTCGAAATCAAACTCCGCTTCATGACCACCCCCTACCACATTCCCCTTGCCCCTCCCACCGCCTGCTTTGGGTTTGGTGGTTGATGGGATGGACGGAGGAGGGAAGGGCATCCCCCTCGCGAGCTTTGACCGCAGACGCGCGGCGAAGGTCCGGAGGATGGTTTGGGCTTGGGCGTGGCGCGCGTCGCGCTCGCGCAGGCGGTGGAGGACGGGGCGAGAGGCGTCGGCGAGGATGCTGTCGATGGCGGTTATGGAGGAGGCGGAGAGGGGGGTCCATTTGGTGGTGATTGTGGAGCGGGGGATGTGGCGGATGAGGGTTGTTAGGTGGGGATTGTTGATGGAAGGTTCGGGTTGTGAGGCTTGTGATGCTTCGGAGAGGCGGGATTGTCGGGGTTGCTTTCTTGGGGGTGGGTTGGGTTTGGTTGGGGGTGGTTGAGCGGGTGGTTGTTTGGATGTGCTGGACTCGTTTGAGGGGCGAGAGGGGCGACCGGGCCTTTTCTTGGGTTGGGTGGTTGTTTGAGAGGGTCGGTTTTGTGCCTTTGAGACGGATACTTCTGCGAGAGAAGCGCGGTCTTGTTTTGACTTCGCGACAGGGCCGGGCCGTTCCTTTTGGGCCCGCGCAGTCTCGGGGGACGCTTCGTTCGCTGCCCACCAAGGCTTGTCGTCTGCGGACCGCCGCTCCCTTCTGCTCCGGCGCACGGAGGTGTCCGCTGCTGTATTTTCCTCCTGCTCTGGCTCTCCGTTGCGTCGTGCGGGCTTTCGTCCAGGCTTGCCCTTAGCTTTGCTGGTTTGTGCCCCTTTCTCTGGCTTTCCCGCAGTGTCGTCAGAAGGTGGCTGGTTTTTCCTCCTTGGCCGACCCGTTGCCTCCGTTTCTTCTTGTTCCTCCAAATCCGCCGTCTTCCGTTGTTTGGAGCGCCTACTCCCTCTAGCCTCTTGCTCAGTGTTCGCGCCCTCCTCTTCCTGTCCCGCCCTCAGCCGCTTGCGCGGACGCGGTTCCTCCACACTTGTCTCCTCGGGTTCAGCGTCGCGGGCTTTTGGAGGCCGCCCTCGTTTGTTCGGAGCAGTATCGCTACCCTCGGATCGACTCGCAACCGCTGATTCTTGAGTCGCGACATTGCCCGGCGCAGGTGCAGTCGCGCTCCCCGGAGTCGTGGACGCGCCGGGAGGACGGCCACGCCCGCGCTTCTGATTCGGTTGGCCTGGCGCCTGGTTGCTGTCAGCTTCATTTGAAATTTCATCAATAATCAGGTACATACCATTGCGTCAGATAACCATGGGCGACACCAATTTAGCTCATTGATCGTGTTGCTTCGAGGGTCGTTTGTGTTGATGATGAGCCACATTCGATGATGCAGCCGCCCCACTGTGGCTGGCGGAGCGCGTTGCCGGGTCGCGAGTCGACGTGGCGGTCAGGCAATGCGGGGCCCCACTTTTGCTTCCACAGGCTCACAGCTGCCCGGTGCGCAGATGCACCATCCTGGAAAACGCGAAACCCCACAACATTTCACCAGAACAGGAACAGGCTGAACAGGACACCTTGCAGGGCCCCTGGTCAACGCCATGGGGGCAAGCAAGGGGGAAGGAACGCGCTAACCGACAGTTGGAACCAAAAGGAAAGACACAATTTCGAACCAGCGCAACTTCGTGATCCTCCTTTCTTCCTTGTGCGCTGATCTTTTGCGACGAGAGAGTGCTGCTGTCCCCAACTCTGAGACCTCAGTCTAAAAGTAGCTTCCCAGCCCGCAGCAGCCTTCAGGCACCGACACCAGACCCCTCTTCTTTTTGGTTACATCATCATCGTCCACAGCCGAGCTCCCGTCTCGTCTTTCCAAGCTCTCGTGCTCCCCTGATCTGTCAGACCACATCACCGCCAAAAACACCCGTACTCCGTGAACAAAAATGCGCTTCTCCACAACCGCCGTCCTGGCACTGCCGCTGCTCGCGTCGGCCGCCGAGAGCCCGTTCGAGCAGTACAAGGCCAAGTTCCAGAACTTCCTCAGCAGCTTCGGCAGTGCGACGGTCGCCGGCACTGAGAAGGCTGCTGATGCCGCCGCTGATGCCGCGGGCGCCGCGTCGAGCGCCGCCACCAAGGCCGCGAACAAGGCCACCGCCAAGGTCGTGGACCCCCTCCCGATCGAGACCATCACGCTCGAGAGCTGGAAGGATACCTTCTACGCGCCCGTCAAGGCCGAGTCGGCGGAGTGGCTGGTGCTGGTGAGCGGGAGGAACAAGACGTGCTTTGGTGCGTTTCCCTGCCCCTATCTAGGGAGCTCCCCCTTCCTTTCTCCCAAATAGAGCGCTAACACCATCCCAACAGGCAAATGCGGCCAACTCGAAGACGCCTTCACCGAGTCGGCGCTCAAGCTCGCGGCCCTCCCTCAAACCCCCTCGCCGCACCTCGCCTATGTCAACTGCGACGACCAGCCGGTGCTGTGCAACAGCTGGTCGGCCAACGCCGGCGGGCTGTGGCTGTGGGACGTGCCGCCCGCGCCGGGGCCCGTCGACATCTACACACACAAGCTCAACCTGACGACCGTCACGACCCAGGACGTCGTCGACGCCTACTCGGCGTACGTCTCGGCCGCGAACAAGACCGAGGCCGGCTGGCGGCGGTTTGACCAGGAGGGCTTCTTCCACCCTACTGAGGGCAAGCTGGCTAAGTTGGGGGTTTCCGTGCCGCTGGGGTACTTCTTCTGGGCGTTGAATGCGATTCCCTCGTGGGCGATGATGCTGCTTATTTCGTTCGTTAGCCGGACTATGATGTGAGTTGTTCCCCCTTGGTGGTGGGTGGTGGTTGGTGACAGTTTGCTGACGCTTGATGAAGGAACCGTCGTATGAGTCCTACTAACGGCCGCGCTGGTGCCCCTGGTGCCGCTGGTGCCGCGCCGCGCGCTGCTCCCCCCGGAGACGCCCGCTCGTAAACTTGAGTGGAAGTGCGCTGTGCTTTTTGGCTCCATGGTTACAGCACTGTATTAATTAGGGCGGGCTGCTGGTTTTGGGTTTTGGTATAGCTAGATCTGGTAGGTTGGAAATGGATCTTGGGAATTCCTGTACATCTTATGTAGGCCGGTCACACGCAAATGGAGCTGTTTAGGTTGTTCTAGTCGCGATCAATTCCTTGTCTTGCAGATCTCCTCGAGGTTTGTTAAGCCGTCGAGCACTTGTTCGGGCAGCTGGGCGTTAGCCAGCCGGCCGTAGCGCAGGTCGCTCAGGGCTCCGACGGTCTGCTTGACTGAGGCCAGGAGAGAAGCCTCCTCTTCCTCAAGCAGCTGGAGCTCGGCTTCCAGCTCGCCGATGGCGCCCTCCATGACGGGCAGGATGGAGGCAAGGGTGTGCTTTGAATTTTTGGGGTCGGTCCAGTTGCCCAGCTGTGGGGAGTCAGCAATTTCGTCTCAAAATGCAACGTTTCTGTTCAAGACCATAGGAAAAGCTCACCATCCTCTCAATCTCGATCTCATCGTCCTGTTCTTGCGCTTCAGCCTCCCGCTTGGCTTGGATTACAGCGCGCCGCATGGCCTTGCCGCGTTTGGCCTCTTCGTCAATCTGTGCCCCTACTTCATCGACAACGGCATTTCGCTGGCTTTGCAAATCGCGATAGAGGCTGCGTATCTGTGGTGATGATTGCATCTGCCGTGGGAAGAACGAGATGAACTCTTGGAGTGAGATGATGGCGGGGAGTTGGGCGGCCACGAGCAGGTAGTTGTTGAGGATTTCTTGCTCTGTTGGTGCCATCTCAAGGTTTTGGTATTCAGGGGAGAAATTGAAGAGAAATTCCCAGGTTGTCTTCTATCAATAAGCTCTTTGATCCTCAACTGGTAAGCTCCGTTTGTTGAGGCGGAAGGAGCAGGGAGGGAGGCGGCGCGTGGGGAGGGGCGTTGTTGTGTCGCGTGTTCCCGTGATCCGTGCTTCTCCTGCAAAAGACATCCCAAGTCCTCAACCATCCAGACTGCACATGTCAGCGTCAACACTCATCTCGAGTTACGAACAATCTGATTGTTGTTGGATGGCTCTCTGGCTTTAGACAAACCTTTACCCGATTCAGCAATATCAGTAGCTCGTTTGAGGTCAGCCAGCTGCTCATCGGTCTCTTCACCTCCAATTTTCTCAGTCCGAGAAATCACCATCACCAGTCATCACTCAGCGCTTGGACCTACCATACGGGTCACAAATTGACAAGCCATCCCGTCATTGTTCTCGCGACAATATCACTCGGCCTTCCAACCCCCTTTTACTCTACTTTGTTCCCAACACCCAAAAACTCTTCACCCTCGCCCATCAACTTCACACAACCTCACCCATCCGCCACCAACATCAGTCACCGCCAACATGGCCCCACAAAAGCAGGCCCAGCCCCCCTACCAAAAGGACGAGCGCGTCCTCTGCTTCCACATGGAGATGCTCTACGAGGCCAAGATCCTCGACATCAAGCCCGCCGACGCTGGCGCCGAAGGCTGGCAGTACAAGATTCACTACAAGGGCTGGAAGAGCAGCTGGGACGACTGGGTGCCGCAGGACCGCGTCCGCAAGTTCACCGACGAGAATAAGGATCTCGCCGCCCAGCTTACGGCCCAGTTGAAGTCGCTGCAGGCCACCAAGTCATCGGCGAAGCAGTCGGCTAAGAAGGGCCCGAGGGCGTCTGCGGTCAATAATGGGTCGGATATGAGTTCCGCCCGTGGGAGTGAGGAGAGGACGGCGGGTGCTACTACGGCGAGTGGGAGGGGTCCGAGGAGGGCGAGGGATTATGAGCTGGAGCAGGTATGTGGTTGCTGGTTTTTGTTTTTGTTTTTTTCTCTCCAGTTTCTCTTCTTTCTTTCCTGTTTCTCTTCTTTCTCCTCTCGTCATTCTCATTTTTTTGGAAGCTATATCGCATTTTCTTTTTTGGCCTCGTCAAGTGGCGTGAAGGCAGCTACTGTGTCCAAGTATATGTCTCTTTTTTAGCATGTGCAGAGCTGGCTCAGCAGAAGGGGCTGTCTTGAAGGAGGACATTCATCATGAGTTGGTTCATGGCTTCACAAGGGGCTGTTCGTGGACAAGTCGTTATGTTATTCGACTGTTATCGCTGGCAGACAACATACGTCCTGGAAGAGACAGTTCTAGGACGGTTGGACGACCAGGAGGCACGGAAGTGGCAGCAACAGGCCTTGAAACTCCTGAAAATCATTCTGGAGTACACCAGAATTCGACTCAGGGCGTCCGACAGACATTTGGCGGACGACCACAGCAAATACGCCGGTCCCAGGCCGCATTCGCGTTCAGGGGACGTGATGAGAATTTCACACCTGCGACATGTCCGAACTCAGGGGGACAGCCTCATCATCGCCCACCTCTTCTTCCACCCGAAGGGCCTTCCCCTTTTGGCTTCTTCGTCGCCTAGGAAAATCGACCAGAATTGGCAACACAACCATCAACGAGAACACCACCAAGCGCTGCAAGAACCTTCCGTCTCGACCTCACTGCGGTTCTTTCTCGTTTCCCAATACAGACGTCTATTCCCAGCACCCCAAACCATCACCAAGACCTTTCCCGACCCGCAGCCTGGCAAAGGAAAGGAAAAGGGCTACCGCTGCTGAGGCCTGGAATACCATCGCCATTCTCGCAGGCACAGCACAATCCAGAATCCTCCCAGGCCAACCCCGAGCAGACATCGCCCTCTCGGCCGTCTTCCCCCTTCGCACGCAGGCGCCCAACCACCAAAGAACCATCTCCAAGACCCCTCGCGGCCGCAACCGCGTCACTTCGCTCTCGTAACCCCCCGGCACGCAACGCTCATTCATTTTCGAGTAGTTCGATCTGATACAACTACTTTCCCATCTTAGAGTCACAGACAGGATGAAGAACCTTCCCATCGCCAAGGGTAATCCGCCCCAATGCGTCCTTCGTCCGCGGGGACAGAAATTCGAAAAGAATCAGGCAGCGACGCTGGCTCAGCAAACCGCGATGGTCAAAAAGACACTCAAGCATCAGTCTGCGACGCAGGGCCAACAGGCCTTTAAACCCCAGAACAACACCAATCGTGGGCAAAACTCCAACCACCACGAGGAAGCTCAGCTTTTGCAGCCTAGCTGGCTGGCCCAAGAGGAGGATTGGGCTAGGGCTTATGCTAGGACCGAGCTGGTCTGCTCGCTACCGACAGCGAGGAATTTCGACTATGTCAAGGGCGGCAAACTATGGCATGACGACCGATACGACCAAGAAACCCCAAACAGTTTTCCTGGAGAGGATCACTCGGTGACTAAACGGGCCCTGCGGAAGGATACCTGGACCCCTAGACTCGAGAAGTACTGGAAGATGATTGACCCCAAGGTCAACATCCCCATTGCCGGGATCTCCAATGATGGGCTCGGTAATCAGTTGCGCCACAAGCAGCAAGCACCGGCAAGCCACAACAACGATGCTGTATGTATTGGAGGAGAGGCACCCATGAACGGCTGCTAGACGACGCTGGCATGGGAACCATCTCGTCCAAGTGGGCGAGTGTGCCATTCAGGGTTGTTAGACAACCGCACTTTCTTTTCTCATGATACGTTGAAGTTAAATGAGGCTGCACTAGTTGCTCTATTTCTCTGGCTTTTAGTTTCGTTCTTTCTTTATATTCTATTCTCTTCTTTTCTACGCGGAATCAAAGATGGTAGTTTCTAACCTTCATCATTTAGGAGGACAACTTCCACAACCGCCCTTCGATCAAGCTCCCGGTGCCGGACCACGTCAAGGCGCTGCTCGTTGACGACTGGGAGAACGTCACCAAGCTCCAGCAGCTTGTTCCCCTTCCTCACGCCCACCCTGTGGAAGAGATCTTGAACGACTATCTCGCCCATGAGCGTCCCAGTCGTCCGGAGGGCAGTGCCTCCATGGACATTTTGGAGGAGACTATAGCCGGCCTTCGCGAGTACTTTGACAAGGCGCTTGGTCGCATCTTACTGTACCGGTAAGCTTCCATCTCTCTTTTTGTTCTTGGTCTCGTGCTGATGTCAATAATTACAGCTTCGAGCGGGCACAGTACCACGAGATGCACCAGCTTTGGAACTCGGCCGACGACAAGCACAAGAGCTCTGTCGATACTTACGGTGCAGAGCACCTGGCGCGTCTGCTCGGTATGTCATATCCCTTCCTACTCTCATCCACCATCACGAGCAGTCCCAGCTAATAGCCCTTCCAGTTTCCCTCCCTGAGCTGATCGCTCAAACAAACATGGACCAGCAGTCCGTCAACCGCCTGCGTGAGGAGCTCCTCAAGTTCACCAACTGGTTCTCCAAGCACCCCAGCCGCTATTTCTCCAGTGTATATGAGGTGCCCGGCCCCGACTACATTGAGAAGGCGCGGAGTGCCTAGAGGCCCACTTCCGGCGACCCTGCCGCTCTTAGGCGTTACGACGAGGAGACCAAGTTGGAGATTGCTGCGTGGAGGAAAGATCACGGGTTTTTCGACTGAGTGATGCTGGTCCTCCATAATCCCTGGTTTTCTCCAGCTTCGGGCTCTCCTCTCCCCGTTGTCTAGGAAGGGCATGGCTTCACTCAATTTTTTTTTCGGCTGGGCGCGTCTTGGGCTTTCGTTCCTCCCCTTGGCTCAGCGGTAGGCAATACATCGCATATTCCACGGAGTCATCAACAGGGCTCGAGTATTTCCCTGGACAGCACCCTTGAGCTCGATTTGTCAGCCACGCCTGGCGGCTGACTATGAGCTCGTATCTTTCTTTTTGGTTTGCTTCTGGGACAAGACCAAGGCAGAGCACATGGCTAGCAGCTGGAAGAGGGTTTGGCCATCCAAATGCCAGCCATCTAGAGCAGGAGCCTCACATCCCCTTGGTCTGGACTTGGGCAGCTAGTCATCCATACCGTGACTGGAACAGGGGTTCTGAGCCTGGCATCTGGAACGGAGGTCTATTCTCCCTGGGCGAAACAGCTGGTCTCACCGGCTCCGTCCCAGTCCTAGAGCACAAGGGAGTTTCTTACATGGGGTTTTCGGGATTGGTTTTGGGATGTAGTATAATTCGCCCTTTTCCTTTTATTCTAGGATGGGCAATCGGAAAACGGAATAGACTATTCATGAGACGACGGCGTGTGCTTGTTTGAAGTGACCCAATGGCTTTTGTGGCCATACTTTATGCTTCAAGAAATATCCCCCGGGCAGAGTCATGCCATACGTGAGCGTTAGTTCCCATGGGGACTCTAAGGAGCTAGGTAGGCTGTGATGTTTATTTCTGCCACTTCATCTCGTTCTTAGTTAAATCTGTGCAAATGTCCCATCATCATCTAGAGTCATGGACAGTGTTTGGAAACTTCTTGTCATACAATACTTTACACAACACACTATGCCAGCACTTCCAACTGCAATCCTTCAATCACCTCCCTAACTCAATCACCTCTCTCTCAAGCCAGATATCAGCCTCCCATCACCTTCTTCTCTCTCTGCCTCCCTCCTTCATCCCATCCCCCATCCCACCTCCAATACCTTATAACCTAACCTCCCCCTCCCCCTCCCCCGCCCACTTCAACCCCTCGTTAACCTCCCGCGCTCTCTGCACAATCAAAAACCCCTTCTCGGGCTTCCGCGAATCCTGCACCTCACGCTTCGACAGTGCCCGATCAACCTCTTCCACACGCACCAGCTCCTTGACCTTCATGATCATGCCGGCAAACTGCGCACTGACGGGGTGGAAGACGACTTGGGTGCGGCGGTGCAGCCCGAGGGCGGCAAGAACGCCGCGTGTCCGCTTGGGCATGCCGATGGAGGAGCGGTGGAGGGTTATGCGGAAGTAGGACATTTTGGCGGTTTTGGGGGGTGTGGTGGGCGTGTGGTGGTGGTTTAGGGAAGATGCTGTCGTCGGGCGGTGTGGCCTGACGAGGTGCGTGTGGATTTGTTTGTACCGTAGGGCGGGTATTAATCGAAGGTGTTGACCTCGGGGTATCGTAGTCGTCGCCGTCGTTGTTGGAGAGGAAGACCTGCAAGCAAGCAACCGCATTAGCACTGCTTTCGCATCCGCACTCCGTCCTCCTCCTACCTAATCTTAAAGCTCAATCGGGTGTACCTACAGGCCAATTGACAAAACAGCCGAAATTCAACAGCTTCAACTCCCAAGACAAGATCCCGTCGTCGTCGTCGTCGACGTCGGCTCGCTAAACAAATGCGCTCCCCAAATTCCCAGTTGCCGGCCCACTTTCGCGATCAGCCGGCCCGGCAGCCCGGCAACAGGTGCATTCCTAAATTAATCTGCCGCCTCCGTCCTCACCGCCTTCCCAGTTCTTGCTGAGTCAGCCATTGTGTGCCAGGGTCCGATAAAGAAATGTGGGTCAGCCTTATCGCAGACCGCCCCTCCTCAACCAGCTCCCCTGTGCCCCGCGCTGACGCCAACACGCACCGGGCTGTGGCGGAAATGACTGCAGGTCTTCCAGGTTGGTTGAGGGTCGAAGCGGTGAGATCCTCATGAACCGAGGGATGGCAGGAAGAGGCTCATCCCGAGGTTGTGGATACGTACTTCTTTTCAGAGGTAAACAAAAGGATGTTCGGAAGGGCAGGAAAGATCCTTTCGTGTCAGAGCATCACGTCAGACTCGCAACCATTGCCATTGATGACAATACGGAGCACGGGGGTTAGTCGCCCTGGTTCATGGCATGGGCTGAACGCGATGGAAGCGACAGCCTCCAACAGCCTCAGATCAGCATCAGCTGTGATGCCACCCAATGGCTCAGCTGCTGACACTGCATGGAGACATATCCTGGATGACAACCTTCATAACACGAGACGAGACATCGGACAAAATCTTATGTCAACTGATTAAAGTTTCTAAAACGGGTAACTAACCCTGGGTCATCCATCCATCCATCCACCCCCTCATTGGCGAGCGAGCCCATCTGAGAAACCCACGTTCTAGCGCTGCGCTGGAGGAACAAACATCATGCCAAACAAATCCATGTTTACGGTGGCCCGTCCCAAAAGAAAATCTCGTAGAAAACCGACAATCCTCACGCTTACATCTGCACCTCAACACGGCCCTCCGTGCCCGGGGGACCGGCCTGGTGCAGGCTGGGGAGCAGGTAGGTGATGTCGTCCCACGGGTGGCGGTACAGACCAGTGCGCAGGCGCTTCTGGTCGAGGAAGTGGGCAATCAGACCGATGCTGCGGCCCAGCACGAACAGGCCGTTGAGCACGCCCATGCTGAGGTAGTCCTCCGCCTCCTCGGGGCTGAACGCGCCGCAGTTGCGGAGCAGGTCCACAAAGCAGACGGCGATGCAGCCGTCGACATTGAGGATGAGGTTGTCCTTCTTCGAGGTCGTGACCGTCTCGACGGCGAGCGCGTAGTCGAGCATCTTGTGGCTGGGGAACTTGGCTTTGACGTACTCCTTGACCAGCTCAACGCGCAGATCGGGGTTGTTGCGCGACTTAACGCGGTGGCCGATACCGGGGATAAGCTTGTTCTGCTTGCGCATCGTGTCGACGAACTCGCGCGGGCTCAGGCCCTTGTCGAACGCCTTGGTGAACTCCTCAGCGGCGCCGTCAAGAGCACCGCCGAAACGGGAGCCGATGGTGAGCAGACCGCTGACGAGAGCAGAGATGAGGTCCTTGCCGGCACGGGTGGTAATGATCGTGTTCATGGCGCCAGACACGGCCGGGCCGTGGTCGGCAGTGAGCATGAGCACCATCTCGAGGAACTTGGAAGCGTAGTCCGGCAGGCGACGACGGAACCAAAGCAGGGACATAACACCGCCGATACCAATCTCCTCCCTGAACACGTCCGAAATGGGCATGCCAGCATACAGGAGCTCCTGACCACGGTCATCCGAAATGGTCGAGATAAAGGCAGCCGGCTTGCGGATGAGGCCAAGCTCCTGGGCCCACGAGTAGTCGATGGGGATCTTGGGGACGACGGGCTCAGGCTGGGGGTTGATGGTGCCGTTGTTGACAAGCTTTTCGTACACCTCCTTGAGGAGCTGCGGCATGTCCTCGAACGTGTTGGGGACGTAGAAGCCGGCTTCCCGCATAGTCTGGTTCTTCATGGCAGCCGTCTCGAGCTGCGAGTTGGCGAAAGCGCCAGCGTGGCCGAACTGCACCTCGGTCTTGAACATGCTCGCGCAAGTACCGATGGCCCAGGCCACGATGGGCTTGGTGATGACGCCGTTCTGGACGGCCTCAATGACCTTGTACTCCTCAACACCACCGACCTCACCCAAAAGCACGAGGATCTTGCACTCGGGGTCGGCCTGGTACCGCAGGAGATGATCGATGAAGGTGGTGCCGGGGTACCGGTCGCCGCCAATCGCCACGCCCTCGAAAACACCATCCGTGTTCTGCGCGATGATGTTGTTCAACTCGTTGGACATGCCACCAGACTTGGAGACGTAACCGACGGAGCCCTTGCGGTACAGCTTGGAGGCAACGATGTTGTCCATCATGCCGCCGGTGTTGCCGATCTTGAAGCAGCCGGGCTTGATGCCACCGACAGTGGCGGGGCCAATGATTGTGACGCCCTTCTTCTGGGCAACGTGTGCGATCTCACGAGCGCGCTGCAAAAGTGCCAGTTAGCGGCTTGTACACACCAATTCCATTCGACTCAAGTCACTTACACGCTCCGGGACACCCTCGGCAATAATGGCAATCGTCTTGATCTGGGGGCACTCCATGAGCTCCATGGTGGAGCTGTAGACACTGCGAGACGAGGCGAAGTTGACGACGACATCAACATCCGGGTGCTTGGCCATGGCCTTGTCCACCTGCTGGTACACGGGGAGCAGCGTCTCGCTGGTGCCCCAGTACATCTTGCTGACGAACTGGCCGCCGAATGTGTAGATGATGCCAGCGACCGAGGGGGTCTTGCGCTTGCAGATGAAGTCGAAGTCGAGCATGCCCTGCACGGCGCGGGGCTGCAGGCCGTAGACGAAGCATCTTGTCTTGTCGTTGAAGAGCGCGTGTGCGGGGAGCGGGCTCAGCGGCCGGCTGGGGGCAGCGAAGCGGCGGATGTTGTCGTTGGCAGACAGGCCGCTGCCGCTGCTGGTGGCCGCTGTGGAAGCCATTGTGTGGTTGTTGTGTGATTCGACTCGAAGACTGCGGGGGAATTGGCTGGTTTCAGAGACAATGAGTGATGGAGGGGATGAGGTGAAATTCGGGGCAAGGAGCGGGAGGCGGAGTCGAGGGAGGGAGAACGACGGGGTCGCAGAATGGCGAGGGAGGAACAGGCGGGTAGCAATTTTGGGGGAGAGGTTTTTGTCGGTCCCTGCCGTTTCGTCGGAGAGGCACCACACCCTGGACGCCGGGGGGGGGGCAGGCGCAAGAGCTCCGCAGCTGTGAAATTTAGTGAAGGCGGCGCCCTGGCGACACCGGGAACCTCGAGCCCCTCCGCCTCCTGCCCACCTCAATTGCTCGCTGTCGAATCCCCAAGCAACGCGTTGTGGGCCGCTCATTGGACGAGCGCCGGTCAACGGTCCAACAAACGGTGGCAGTTCCCCAACTCTTTTGGTCCCCTGTCCGATCGCCTGACGCACTAGGACCCCTTCTGGCCAAGTCTAACTTTTTTCTGCCGCTGTGCTGACGCCGGTGGGGTCGGATCGCATGCCAAGGGGCGAGTACCAGTACCTCCGCCCACTCGTCGTCCGATTGCCCTCCGACACGACAAAAATTTGAGATCGCCCAGACCACGCATTGCGTGTGCAGGGAGTGTGTCCACCGCCACCCACTTGGGAATAACATGGTGACATGAGAGACAAAGGAGAGACTGGAGTCAACACGAACAATTGTGTTGTCCATCGTCGAGATGGCATCCAGGGAACAATGGGAAAGGCAGGACGCCGTCTGGAGTGGAGGCATCGCCACGGACGCCGCGGGGTACGACGACGGATGTCCACTCTCGGGCGCCGCGGGGCCCCAGGTCAACAGGGCAACCAGGCATTCCCGACCTGGGCACACACGACAGCAGCCAGGCTCGGATGACTTGAGCTCTTGTTGACACTTGTCAGAAGAGACTGGCTGCCTCGATCCGACGCTTTGCTGTCCGACGCCCGTCCATGGTGTCCCCTCACCCCTCACCCGGACGATCCCCAACGCTGTCCGCCCCTTGGACCAGATCGCACTAGCGACGAGGCCGTGGAAGGTCAATGGCTTTCCAAGCCAGACAGAAAGAGACAGAAGCGATAACAGCAGTCAGGCATCGCCAATGCTGCAAGAAGCAAGACAGGCCGCTGCCGTCGGGTATCTGTGCTGCCACGATGCAGCGGATGAAGGAGCGGGGCAAGATCTGAGGTCGAGAGGGGCGCCAGGTGGTCGGTGTGTCGCAGCCCCTGGTTTCGCGGAAAGGTACCGGTACCTCGCGACCCTGACCGCCCCAAGCGACACTGCCCCGCTTGGGAGAACCCCAATGGTTTCCAGGATCCGTTTGGCGGGCAGTCACTGGACCACTTGCACTCGTTCCTGGACTTTTTTCTGGCGCTTTCCCCCAACCCCACGACGGTCCCCTGCTGAGCTGTTGCCCTGAGTGTTTTGCCTGCGCCCAAGTTTGGAGTCGGTCCTCATCTTTTTCCCAGGGAGCTGCATCTCGAGTCCATTCCTCGCCCCGTCTGCTTCCCCTCCACTCCCTCCTCTCTTCGCTTCACTTGTCGCGACAATCCCTCTCTCTCTCTCCCCAATCCATCCGCAAATTCCAGTCAATCCCTCGAGACTTCTCATCTGGTAGATTGCCCCTCGCTTGAGGTAGGAACAGCTGCGCGCCCCCCCCCCCCCCTCCCCCACCCAAACCGTGATTCCCTCATCTCCGCCCTCGGCGCCCGCGAACTCGAGAGCACCGTGCCAGACTCGGCCTTCCAGGACCATCCTCTGACTCTCCCAAACAGAAATCAAAGAGAATTCGACAAGGACAAAACAAAAGGAAAAGGTTGCTCACTCACCACCAACATGTCTGCGAAGAGCATCCTCGAGGCCGATGGCAAGGCCATCCTCAACTACCACCTCACCCGCGCCCCGGTGATCAAGCCCAGCCCGCTCCCCGTCCCGACCACCCACAACGCTGCTCCCAGACTCGCCTCCATCTACTTCCCCCAGGGCCAAGACGTCAATGCCGTCCTCGACCAGGCTGAGGTCACATACCCGTGGCTCCTCCACCCCGGCTCCAAGTTCGTCGCCAAGCCAGATCAGCTCATCAAGCGCCGCGGCAAGAGCGGTCTTCTCGCCCTCAACAAGACGTGGGCCGAGTCGAGGGCGTGGGTTGCTGAGCGCGCCGGCAAGGCGCAGAAGGTCGAGCACACAGAGGGCGTCCTCCGCCAGTTCCTCGTCGAGCCCTTCGTGCCGCATCCCGCCGACACTGAGTACTACATCAACGTGAGTCGCGCGCCGTCCCAGCCGCATAATTGAGAGCACGTTTGCGCTAACGCCTTCTAGATCAACTCGGTCCGCGACGTAAGTGTCGAATTTCCGTATTCTGTTGAGTTCCTGCTTGGCGCCAGGCCGGTCCTGATTCGCGAATCGCACCCCACTTGCAAGTGCAAGCGAAAGGGGAATGGCGTTGAGAGCCGAAACACAAAAGAGGCGGGAGGGTTGGTGATGGGTGAAGAGAGGATGACCTGCACCAACCCGCGGGCGATGATGAGGTTTTATATGAGGGAAACAGTGTGTGAGAAGAGCATTTCGCCCGGACGGGCCCCGTGTCCCGCTTGGAAAAGGCTGCCCACCCACCCGTCGCGGGCGAACGGAGCGCTAAACCGCATTACGATGTGGGCCAACCGGCCCACCTCCCTGGAACACACACACGGCCCGGACACATGGCTGACAATCTGATCAGGGCGACTGGATCCTCTTCACCCATGAGGGTGGTGTCGATGTCGGCGATGTCGACGCGAAGGCGGAGAAGCTCCTCATCCCCGTCGACCTCACACAGTATCCCTCAAACGAGGAGATCGCTGAGAAGCTCTTGAGCAAGGTTCCCAAGGGCGTCCACAATGTTCTGGTTGACTTCAGTATGTCTCAATGTCACGTTGCATTTATGAGATCACCATCTAACATCTTCCCAGTTACACGCCTGTACGCCGTCTATGTCGACTGCCAGTTCACATACCTCGAGATCAACCCCCTGGTTGTAATCCCCAACGAAGACCGCACCTCTGCGTCGGTGCACTTCCTCGATCTTGCTGCCAAGCTTGATCAAACAGCAGACTTCGAGTGCGGTGCCAAGTGGGCTATTGCCAGGTCACCGGCTGCCCTTGGCATCACGGCCGTCACCTCGGCCAACGGTGCTGTCGCCGTCGATGCCGGCCCGCCGATCGAGTTTCCCGCTCCCTTCGGTCGTGAGCTCACTAAGGAGGAGGCCTACATCGCCGAGCTCGACGCCAAGACCGGTGCTTCGCTCAAGCTGACTGTCCTCAACCCCAACGGCCGCATCTGGACTCTCGTCGCCGGTGGCGGTGCCTCGGTCGTCTACGCCGATGCCATCGCCTCGGCTGGCTTCGCCGACGAGCTCGCCAACTACGGCGAGTACTCGGGTGCTCCCACCGAGTCCCAGACCTACCACTACGCCCGCACCGTGCTTGACCTGATGCTCCGCGCGCCCATGAACTCCAAGGGCAAGGTCCTGTTCATCGGTGGCGGCATCGCCAACTTCACCAACGTCGCCAGTACCTTCAAGGGCGTGATTAAGGCGCTCCGCGAGTATGCTAAGGCCCTCAACGAGCACAACGTCCAGATCTGGGTGCGCCGCGCCGGCCCCAACTACCAGGAGGGCCTCAAGAACATGAAGGCCGCCACCCAGGAGCTCGGCCTCAACGCCAAGATCTTTGGCCCCGAGATGCACGTCAGCGGCATCGTGCCCCTCGCTCTGGTCCCCGGCAAGTGGGAGGAGAGCAAGGCGGAGGAGTTTAAGGCTTAAGCGTTGCGAGGGGCTGGTGTGTTGTGATGTAAAGCGTTAGAGCCGTTATTCTTGCGTAGCCGCCGTCTGATGATGATTCTTTTGAGGCGGCGCAGCTTATGTTACGGGCGGATAAGATAGCCCGAATAGAAAGTATAATAAATCAGTTGATGAACTGCTCTTCGAAGAATTGCCATTATTGGCGTAAATGCCATATTGTTTTTGTAGTGGCCCCTCGAAATGACCTGACGAGGCTCTCGAATATACCACGATATCCAACAACTTAGGCATTGTGTACATTTACAAGATGTTTTAGCAGGGGACCGAGGCTACCCCGGTAGCCCTGACCAAGATGGTCCTCCTCCCGACCCTCTCACCTTTAATAACATATATCCACGATCTATGAAAGACAGACACCGACTCTCTGGCATGGCAGGCAGAGATTTGATCGCGTGTGTACCCTTCCCTGTAGTGGATCGGTTCCCTCACAGTCGACAGCAACGATACTCAAGCTTGCCGTGCTCTCTTCATTCATTTCTTCTTTTAGAGCTGCTCTCCTCGAGTGCAGTTATGCCAGGCAGATTGGGTTGGTAGCACCATACCTACAGGTAACGCAGAAGGGGCAACGACAGATGGATTGGTTTGTCGGGGTGGATTTCGAGTCAGCTGTTTCTCTCGGCGGTGGCATGGCAGCTTGTTAACAGGATCAAGGCACAACTGGGACTAGGACAGAAGCATGTACATGAGGCGTCGTAGTCCTCAAGCCCAGGATACATGAGGGCTTGACAGCAAGGCACACACACACAGTCCAAAGTGTACGTATTTAGGTTGAACCGACAAAGTCGGAGCGAAAATTCCACCTCAGAATCTACCCATCCTAAGCATAGTCCCCATCCAGAAACATGAACAAGAAGTGGTATCTATCATATCATACATGACCATAGCAGAACCACAGAACAGCAAGAAGAACCAAGCCAGAAAAAAGAACACCAAATACACCAAAAAAACCTCAACAACAGTACTTCGCGCCTCCTGGTTAAGGGATCTACATTACAGCAACATTAACTAAGTACCAGGCACGCCCCAAGTCGACGTATATACCATCATCACACCTAGCCCGCCACACCAACACAACCCGGAGTTCTCATCACTGAGACAGTGAGTGGCAAAGTCTTAGATGGCAATGCCAGCAAACACAGCCAGAGCACCCATCACGGCAGCTGGCAGGACCAGAGCACCCGGGCGGGCGGCAGCGTCCTTGCTGGTGGTGGCGGCGGGGGCGTTCTCGGTGGTGCTGCTCTCTTCGGGGGAGCTGGAGGTGGTGGGGGAGTCCTCGTTGGTGTTGGTGCCGGGCTCTGGATAACACGTCAGTATCATGTAAAATAGGGAGTTAGGGGGAAGGAAACGCACTGTTGATAGAGTCGTCGGCAAGGGGGTTCACAGCCAGGTTCTTGATGACGGTGCCATCAGCGTTCTTGACGGTGAACTTAACCTTCCAGTTGTCGATCTTGACCAGCTTGCCGACGGGCTTGGGGGAGACGCCACCGTCGATGATCTCCTGGGTGTCAGGGGGCAGGACGGGGATGGTGAAGTTGTTGTTGAAGCCGCTGTTCTGGATCAAGCCCGACTTGCAGACAGGGGGCTTCTTGTCGCTGGTGGTCGCGGCCTTCTGGCCCTGGATCTTGGTGAAGTCGAGCATGGAGTATTGCTTCTGGAGGGCGAGGAAGTCGGGCATGAGGGTGGCGGAGCCGTCGGCCTTCATGTCGACGAGACCGAAGTTGTTGTCCTCCTGTGTGTACTCGTACACGACGCCGCCCGAGAAGACGCCATTCATCTCGGAGCCGTAGATGGTGCCAATCTCCTGGAAGATGCGCGGGGAAGGCGTGTTGCAGCCGAACTCGGAGAAGAAGATGGGCACGTCCGCGCCGGTGAAGCCGCTGACCAGCTGGTCGTAGCTGGCCTCCTTGAAGGTGCTCTTGCCGCACCAGCTGTAGCTGTTGAGGGCGAAAATGTCGGCCTTGCTCATGTCGCCAGCGTCGCCCTCGAGCGTGCACTGGAAGTAGTTGTACGTGTCGAAGAGAATATCGCGGACATCAGCAGCCGAGTAGCCGACAGGGATAGGGCGCGAGCAGTGCTTCTTGACGTAGTTCTTGATGTCGCGAGTGACGGCGCGCATATAAGGGGGGACGGTCTTGCCGCTGGGCTTGTCGTTAATGACCTCGTTGCCGGAGAAGAAAGCCAGGGTGTTGGGGTAGTTCTTGAAGGCCTCGACGACGGCGAAGGTGCGGTTCAGGTACGAGGCATAGTACGACTCCCAGGGGTTGTAGCTGGTCAGGGAGTCGCCGATCAGGGGCGAGTTGACGTCGAGGACCATGTACATGCCGGCGGCATTGAAAATGCTGGCGCACTTGTCGTGGTTCACATCAGGGTTGAGGTTGTAGACGCGGATGGTGTTGACACCGAGCATCTGCAGCAGGGCAGCATCGCGCAGGCAGATATCCGGGTCACTCAGGGGGTCGCGGCCGGCCTCCTTGTTGTAGCCGGCAGAACCGCCGGGCTGGTAGGCAACACCGACGATCTGGAAGCGGTTGCCAGATTTAGGGTTGACGAAGTACTCGCCCTGAACCTCCAGAGGCTGGACAGCCGCGGCGAGGGTTGCGCCGAGCGCCAGGAGCGCGGAGTAAATCTATGGCTATCAGCATTCTTCGATCGGAGTCGGGTAGAGTGGTGAACGTACAAGCATGGCGGTGTGGGAAGAAAAACTCTCGATGTGGTGAGACTGGCGATATGTGGATTGTGGTGGTTATCGTTGCGGGAAATGAGACTCCCGTGGTCGACGGCAACGAATGCCAAAAGTGTGCTGAAAAAAAGCTGTGGTGTCTAAAGAGCGACGAGAAGAGAGGCAGAAATTGCGCAAAGCGAGTCCCTTCCTCAAAAAGCAAAGAGCGACAGTCGACGAGGATGAGGAGGCGGCGGAGGAGAAAGCCAGACAGACCCAACACGACAACGACAACACGAGGAGAAGAGGATCTTGAGGAAAGCGGTGCTCAGTCAGAAACACGAAGGGGCAGCCACATGCGGGCGTGGGGGCTTCCCGTCTGAGCCTAGCGGCAGGGCCTTGTGCCTGGCTACCCCAGGAACAGAGCGCAACATGGGATCCACATGGTCGAGTTTTCGATGGTGGTTCTCTGTGAGTGGTTGGAGTCTTCACGGGAAATTGGCGACAAGATGCGCTATTCCCAATCTCGAGGGCAGCCTAGCCCGTTCCCACCATTTGCCCAAACCGAGGGGCCAAAACGACCGGGCATGATGCCGATGTCTGACGGCGGCGAGATACGAGATGTCAGAGCAGCGCTTCTTCCCAGGCTGGCGAGTTCAAAAATACGACGTCAATCCGAGGGAGGGCTCAGGGTCTGGTAGTGGGACTGCCCTGGACACAACGGCAGTACTCCGTAATTTCACGAGGCATCGTGTGTCGTCCAAGCCGTTGGCGGTTGGCGGCATGCATGTCGAACATTGCCCCGCACAGATCGTCAGGGTCTCGGTCTGATCTCGCCGCTCAATCAATTCAGGGCATTGTTGCCCAACTCGGCGATCCAGCCGATTGGGACAACGCCACCCTCAAACACAGTGTGGATTCACATCCGTTTCATTGCAACACCCTCGTCTCAGATCGACTTTCATCCACTGGCATCAAGAATTTAGGAAGAATAAGGGGTGGCCTGTGCTTTGGGGAAACCTTAATTTTTGACCACCGTCTATTTCAAGATGAGAGAGTAAACGTCATTGTACCGCGTAGTTGAGTTCATCCACACTGAACATCCCGTGAAGATGGGATGGCGGATGAGATGACAAAGCAGGGTCCGACAAGCAGGTTCTGGAGTGTCGTCGAAGCTTCCCCACCTATCAGAGGCAACGGTTCTGAGACTCATGACTCCATCTCATAACCAACCTCCATGTCTAACTCAGCTTACAACTCTCCTTTGAATTTATATCAGTCACCATTTTCTTATTCCGTTGATTCAGCCCTGTTTCAACTGTGGTAGTTGTTACAAAATACCTCTAGCTCGTTTCTCAAATTCCATAAACTCTTTGAATCCAAGGAAAATCATCATCGCATTGATCTCACGTTCATCCCAACGTCGACGATTCAACAGCTTATCCCAAAACAACAACTCTTCAGAACTCTGTCGAATAGAGTAGTATTCCCGCTCTTGCCATCCCGACCGTCTTGTCGACCAAACCACATCCCATCATGGACACCACCATCGACACCCCCGATCCCACACCACCACAAGATTCACAGGTGGACTCCCTGAGTCCCTCCCACGACGAGGAACCCCCCGTCGAAATTACCATCAAATTCCCTCCCGAACACCACACCCAAACCTGGCTCTTCTCCCCCTCCGACACTTTCGAGCACCTCCTCCTCACTCTCTCCCTCGAATTCCCCTCCTACGACTGGTCCAAAGCCAAAGCCCTCCTCGAAACCAAACCCCGGCCCCCAACCCTCCCCAAATCCATTCTCACCCCCTCCTCCGACTCCCCCCTCCCCCTCTCCCACCTCCACCACGCCACCCTCCGCCTCCTCGCCCCGCAAACCTCCGCCCTCACCACCCTCACAGCCGCCCGCTCCGCCTCGGCCACGCTGCGCGCCAACCGCGCCCTCGCCCGCGCCCGCTACGCCCGCCAGACACCCTCCCAGCGCCAATCCACCTCCGACACAACCTACACCTTCCACACGCTCCGCCCCCTCCCCCACCTTCCCCACCCCGCGCGAAGCCTCGCCTTCCTCGAGCGCCTCAAATCCGACCCGGGCATCCGCGCCGCCATGCGCGCCCACAAGTTCACCGTCGGCCTCCTCACGGAAATGGACCCGGCCGCCTACACGGAGGCGTCGCACGAGGGGGTGACTCGCATCCTGGGGCTAAATCGGAATCGCGGGGAGGTGATCGAGCTGCGGCTGCGGACGGACGCGGGGGACGGGTATCGGGACTATAAGACGATTCGGAAGACGCTGTGTCATGAGCTGGCGCACAATGTGCATGGGAAACATGATGGGGAGTTCTGGAAGCTGTGTCGGGAGATTGAGAGGGAGGTGGAGAGGGGGGATTGGACGAGTGGGGGGCGGAGCGTGGGCGGGGAGGAGTATGCGCCTGAGAGGGGGGGCGATGAGGAGGAGGATGATGGGTTCGTGATGGATCATGGAGGTTGGGAAGGGGGTACGTACGTGCTTGGTGGTGGAGAGGGGGTTGCGGGCGGGTTGAGTGCGCGGGAGGTGAGGGCGCGTGCGGCGGAGGCGAGGTGGGCGAATCTGGAGAGGGCGACGAGGAAAGAGAAGGGAGAAGGGAGTGAGAGTTCGGGGGAGACGTAAGGGTTATATATCAGACGGCGTGACCTGACCGCTGGTATGACCTCATGGTTTATGTATGGTCTTGTTATCAGCGGAGCAGTAACGTCAAAGCCGCGCAATCATTTTATGGCAGAGTACGTGATGGTTGGACCTACTGCTGGGAAATGGAGCTTGGTCCTGTATATTAGATCAAATTCCCTCACAACCATGACCTGCTTCCTCACATTTCTCACACCACAAACAAGCACTTTTCCCACCACCGTCTAGACCAACTGACCCTCTTTTCTCGTGAACCCGCATTGGACGGATCAAAGCACGGCCTTTCTAGGCTCTCACGGAGTGTGAAAAGGTGAAGCCGAGACGGCCTTGTGTCACACTTACCGTCTACCTGGTGACTGGATGCCGATTACCGGAGGATGACACAGCAACATCTGAGCGAACGGCCAAGTATAAATGCATCTATTCATGGCTGGGTTCTTCTTCTTTTCACCAGGCTCTTCCCATTCCTCTCTTCGTTTTTTCGAAAATCGCTTATTCCGTATTCAAGCTGGGAAAGTCGACATTCTGACCCCGATGTTGCCTTCACCAACCACCAACCCACCCACCACACCTGCCGTTGAAAATGCGCGAAAACATCGCCCTGTACGGGATGGACCAGCTACTAGTACACCTAGACGCCGACGCGGACACCGTTCTGTCGGTCCAGCCCTCCCCGAATAGTCCGCCAGAGGATCGAATGAAATTCTTCGTGTCTTCATCGAGACTTTCCGAACTGTCCGGATACTTCAAGACTCTCTTCGGGCCCAGGGTGTTGAGAGAAACCATGCCGCGACAAGGGCCGGTCCCTATATTCCAGCTACACGGGGATGCCCCAGAGACCATGGATATCATCCTCTCCCTCTTGCACCAAGGAACCCATACCTACGACGAGCTGTCCTCGAGAGATATCTGCTCCATCGCGGTGCAAAGCCACAAGTACGACTGCCACTGGGCTCTGGGGCGCTGGATCCCGCAGTGGCTCGGGCGTTGGCAGAACACGTCGGACATCCACGAGCTCTGCGACCTCCTCGTGGCGGCCTATTTCTTCAACGACGCAAGAAACTTCCTTGACATTTCCGCCCACCTCATCAGACACTCATGGTGCTTTCTCGATGCCCAACTCGCAGGGCACGACGCGTTCGACCTCCTCCCCTGGGCCCTCAAAGGTGCGTTTTCCCAACACGAAGTTGCAGTCCATCGTACCTAGTCAATACTGACCAAGTCCCAGAAGCCTTACGCACGCGAGTATCCGAGGTGTTTTACAAAATCCAACGCGAGATCGACAGCAACTGGGCCCTCCGGTGGGTGGGCTACTACATTCGCTCCGAAGCTTCACAGAAACCACGCAACCTGCGGCGCAACCACATTCCCGAGCCCTGCCCAAATGGCAACTGTGTGGTGGCCTGTTATTATGCCCTGGGCGGCACCGGACTATGGGACCAGGGATTCCCACTCCAACAGTGCTCCATTCTCGACCTTCACCGGGGGCTTGCTTCGGCTGTGCACAGCCTGGGGCGATGGTGCAGCAACGGAGAAGGGTGCCAGTTTCGGAGACCACTGAAAAAAACCACCAAGAAGATGGATATGATTGTGAAGACCGTGGAGGGCATCCCGCTGGGAACTGGGCTGGTGTTTGAACCGGGGTTTGAATGACGAGGAACTTGAATAGGGAGGGTTACAACTGCGGACAGAGATGACGAGGGAAGGGGGAGGGCGTTATAGGTATAGAGAACAGTGCTCTAATTCATCGTTAGATATAGATTCCAAGCTTTAGGAATAATCAAAAATCCATGTTGGTACGCCAATTTCGCCATCTCCGTCGCCATCATCGTCATGTTCTTCTTTCTCTCTCTCTTCCTCTTTCTCGTTATCTTTCTTTTCTTCTTCTTGATCTTCTTCTTCTTGATCTTCTTCTTCCTTTTCCTCCTAGTCGTCATACTCGTCTTCATTTTTACCCTGTTCTTTATCTCATTCTTCATCTTCCCTTTTGTCGTCATGTTTGTTCTTGTTTCTTTCCCTCACGTCGACAGAACTGGGGCTAACGTATATAAGCATTTACAATCCCAGA
The DNA here is from genome assembly GCA_004802645.1 of Amesomyces nigricolor. Lineage (NCBI taxonomy): Eukaryota > Fungi > Ascomycota > Sordariomycetes > Sordariales > Chaetomiaceae > Amesomyces > Amesomyces nigricolor. The sequence continues at coordinate 2,443,242 of SRKS01000006.1, read as the reverse complement.
GGTACTGACCTGCCGTGTTAGTCTACAGTCCTCATGCAGCACAAAAGGAAACTCTCCCCACTCTACACACCAGGACATAATAGGGGTCAAGGCAGATCAGATCAAACAACCTGTCTATTCCCCTACCTTAGATCTCGCTCTCCTATCCATCGTCTCGAGGCATACCCAGCCAACGACACACACCACCACCACTACCATCCATTCAACCTCAATAGTCAAAGCTGGACTCAACCAACGGAGCAAACCCAAGGCAAAGATGGAAAGAAACGATGCAATTACTACTAAATGTAGATAGATAGAAACGCGCGCGAGCGAGCCACTATTCCCTAGCCTAGCCCAACCCCAGAACGCCAGTTCATCCAGTCTGTCTATCCCAGCGCTGTGGTGAGGATCCAGCATCCGTCCGCTTTCCACCAAAGTCCCGGGCCACTATTTTGCTTTTAAGCAGACGGCAATGAAAAGAGTGAGTGTCGAAAAAGTCAAACGCAAGAAAGGAAAAGAGCGCCCGCAGGTTTGGGTAATATGTTACAACCGAAGCCAAACAACAAACAGAAGAATGAAACAAAAATGTATGGGTATCGATCACCAACCCTCCTTCCGCTGTCGCCATTCAAACAGACATTACCGCCGCCCCCCCTTCGCATCCTTCTTTGACGTCTTCAAAGCCCACCCGGCTCCTCGTAAGCCGCCCCTCTTTCCGTCACCGCCCCACTCTCCTCACTCCCACCTTCGCTTCCACCCTCTTCCCCACCCAACTCGCTCTCACCGACCTCACTCCCCCCCTCAACCTCCACATCCGCCTCCACGCCCCCATCACTCCCAACGTCTGCGCCTCCATCACCCTCACTCGCCGTCGTTGACTCACCCCCCGCAGTCCCCGGCCTCTCGCCATCTTTAGCAGCACCCTCCTCACCACCACTCCCCACCATCAGCCTCAGCCTCAACCTCTCATCCAGCAAACTAACCAGTCTCTCACTGTACTGATCCAGCAACCCGCTCAGCACAGCTTCACTCAGCCCCCCTTTCCCATGCCCACCAGCAGTAGCACACTCCCTCCCTCTCCCCCCACCACCACAGTCATCATCCCCCCTGTCATCCCCATCCCTACCCCCACCACCCTCCCTATCCCTATCCCTCTCCCTTTGCCTCGTATGACTCCTTGTCCGGGTCCTAATCGCCCTCTCCCCCAGCGCAGCAGCCGTCAACCGCAGCTCCGCGTCCAGCTGCGCTAGCACATCCGCGTTGATCTCGCCCGACGACACAAGCTTCTTGCGGTATGCGCGCAGTTGTCGACAGGTTTGTTCAGTCGCCATGCTGAGGCTGCCGAAGCCATACCCTAGGCTGCCACCACCACCTCTTTCATTCCCACCCCCTCTTTCCCTCTCCCTATCCCTCTCCCTATCCCCCCCACCACCACCCCTCCCACCCCCACCCCCATACCCCTGCCGATCTTGCCCCCCACCATAAAACCCCGACCCCTTCCTCCCCTTCCCCCCACTCACCATCCCAACCCCAAGTGCAGGCAACGACGGCCTTCGAAACATCATCGCCTTCCCCCTCCCCCCTCCCATCCCCACACCCAACCCGCCAGTCCCTCCCCGCTCAACAATCATCTTCGGACTCTCCCGCAACCGCGGGGGTGAGCAATCTGATGCATCCCCCCCACCAGCAACGCCAACGGATGACCCGCGGCGGGAGGGGGTGGCGGTAGCTGGGTTGACGGCTGTTGTTCCGCCGCTGCTGCTTGTGTTGTCGTCGATAAGGGGGTGGGGGTGTTGGAGGGTAATTGTCGGGGTGGATGTTGGGCTTTGGTTTTGTTGGTGTTGTTGTTTATCTGCTGGTGTGGGGGTGCGGAGGGATGACAGCGGGGTAGGGAAGCGAGAGGGGCGGCGAGAGCTATTGTGTTGTTGCTGTTGTTGCTGGGGGCGCGGGGGCGAGCGGCGGCCTGGGAGGGGGGTTGTGTTTGGTGAGCGCTGGAACTCAGCCAGTTCGGCTTTGGAGAGGACGCGGCGGAGCGGGGGGCGGGTGGAGGCGAGTTGGAGGGGCTTTTCGGGGGAGGGGTCGCGGGTGTGGAGGCCGGTGATGGCGGCGGCGGGGTCTTGGAAGTCGAGGGTCCAGATCATGATGGTGCCGTCTTCGCCGACGGAGACGACGCGCCGGGAGGGGGAGGAGGGGTCGTCGATGAGGACTACGCCGTTGATGGCTTCGGTGTGGCCCCATTCGCGGTCGAGGAAGCAGCCTGTCTGGGCGTCGTAGACGCGCACGGATTTGTCGGTGTTGGAGATGCCGAGGAGGAAGGAGATGTCGCCCGGGCCGAGTTGGCCGTAGGTCAGTGACTCCAGGACGACCGAGTCGAGCCCGGCTTCATCGTTGCACTTGAACGAGCTCAGGAGCCGCCCTGTGAGAAAATCGAACTGGCATACGGAGCGATCCAAGAGCGAAACAAAAATGCTTTTCTCGTCGGGGGTGACCGTGATGGATGACGGAGATGCCCTGAGCGATATGACCTTGTAAGGAATGGCAGCCATGACGTCCGGCTCCCCCTCTTTCGTCACCAGCTCGTGAATTTGAAGCGTGCGATCCAGCGAGCAGGTCAGAATCTTGTCCGCGGTGGGGATAAGCACCTGCACCACCCGTGCGCTGAACTCGAGCGTTTGGAAGTGCTCAAAGACCCCCACCGGCGTGCGGTGGAACAGCTGGACCGTCCGGTCCCTGCCGCAGGAGGCCACCAGGAATCTCGACTTGCCCTCGTAGACAGTGACCTCCTGGCAGTTTGAGGTGTGTGCTTTTGTTTCCAGCAAACACTCCCCCGTAGAAACCTCAAGAATCCGGAGCACGCCCAACTTGTCTCCGGCAATGAAGAGGCTCCCGTCGCCCGTGGCTCTCACCACGGTGACCTGGTTAGCCGGTTCCTCGGGCCCCAAGACGATCTGCTCGATGGGAACGTCCAAGAACAATTTTATCGAGCCTTGCATATCCCATACGGTCACCCTCCCAGGCCGCGACCACGTGAAGAAGCTGGCGCCCAGCCTGTTTGATGTAGAGAGCCGCCGTATCCCAGCGATTGGGTCGCCCAGACCCGGAATCGGCATCCGGCTGCTGTCGACTTCCCGGCTGCCGAGCATGTGATCCGGGCTCCAGATGTCGATAGACCGTTTGCTGTCGATCGTCACCAGATTCTCCGCCAGAAATCCCATGGCAGTGAGCCCGGCCGCCATCTGGGATGTGCGAATGGCCGGGGGGGCCGCAGTCAGGATGCTGTCAAGATCAATGACAGCAAACTGGCCGTCCTTCCCCCCAAAGTGAACGCTCTCTCCCCGGCCGGAGATGCAGGTCACGTTGAAACCCAGCTCCAGCACCTTAACCAGTTTCATCTGCTTGCTAGCGTCGTCCAGCAGACACACGCAACCCGTCTCAGAGCAGATGATGGCCTTGTCGTCGGATACCGGCATGGCGCAGCAAAATGTGGCGTCGAGCATCGGGCCCAGCAGGATGTTCCTACCCGCCAACGGCTTCTGGGCTTGCGACGACACGACAGGGGCGGGCCCGTCGGGGAACTTGGTCCTGGTGGGGGAAATCTCGGGCCCGTCGTCCACCCTCCACACCTTGATATGTCGCACACCGAGGGTGATGAGATTGTTGCCCATCCAAACCATCTCCTTCACGAACGAAGTGCACTTGTTCTGTTGGAACAGCTTCACCGCCCCAGTTCGCGTATCAACCTTCCAGAGATAAAGGAACCCATCGTTGGCCGAGCCAAGGGACGCGAGGTACTTGGTGTCGGGGGACCAGGCGACGGCGGTCACGCCAAAGGTGTGCTCGCTGATGGAGACGAGAGGGGTGTCGGACGAGGCGTCCTGCAGGTTGAAGATGAGCACGCGCGGGGCATAGCCCGTCTCGCCCACGGCTAGGTACCGTCCATCGCGGCTGAGGGCCAAGCAGGTGGCGGCTTTGATGCGCTCGCGGCTGGTCCAAGTTTTGGAAGAGGGGGAGTCCCAGTCGGAGGCGTAGAGGGAGTCCCTCGGGGACGGGGCAGCCCTATTCCTGCTATCGTTCGCCTTGGGCGTGGAGTTTGGGGCTGAGGTGTGGTTGGTGGCGGATATCTGGAGGAGGGGGATGGCGGTTGGGCGTGCGCGATAGAAGCGTTGGGAGTAGTGCTCGCCCGAGACATCCACCACGACCACGGCACCCCCGGCGATGTATGCAAAAGACGAGTGGACAGTGTCGAAGCCCGTCGGGGAGCTGCAGGTGGTGCCGATGACGCGTTGGAGCGAGAGGAACGACTCGTAGGGGATGCGCGGGCGGAGGGAGGCACGAGAGGGGCGCGAGAGGAAGGGCGAGTTGGATGGTGTCAGCTTAATCCGGTTTGAGGGAGTGGATGCCATCGCTCTTCGCCATGGGCTGGTCCGGGCTGGCTTGGGATCGTAAATCGGAAACCGGAGCTAATTAACGAGGGCGTGGGAGCATCTGCAAGGAGACGAGCCAGTGTAACGGTAGGTCCAACGTTGTTGAAGGAGCGCGGGAAGGATAAAGAAGGCGGCTGGTATTTTTAGACTTTTTGTCTGATCGAGGCTGTCCAAAAGAGTGAGAACGGGCTCGGGAGTTGTATGTATTTTGAAAGCTGCGGGTGGGGAGAGAGGAATGTTAGACGAAGCCAGAAGGGTTGGTCCTGTGATGGCAGAGACCAGTGAGACCTGAGGAGCAGGCAGTCAGATGCTTACAGCGACAGGAGGACGAGCAGCAGGACAAAGTCAATTGCCCGGAAGCGTCGTCGACAAGGGCCTAAGCAAGGCGCAAGACATTTGCTAAGAAAGGCAAGACGGTGTTGACAAACACCACCAGAGGTGAGGTGAATGGAAGGGAAAAAAACACCAAAACAGCAATCCTGGCTCGCAGCTGCGATCCCCAGCAAAGCAAAGCCTCGTCGCCAGGCTGGGGCTTGTTGAGCAGTAACTGAAAAGCGCTGGGCCCACCGACAGCGGCCTTGTGGTGGCAGGGGAGAGCTTGTGGTGTCCATGCCTGCGCTTGTCCAATCCGGTTTAGCACGCTCTTTGCTTCCATGCTTGGGCGGGATCGCATGGGCCATGTGCCACGCCTTGCCTTTCCGGGACGCCAATCGCTGAGTGCGCCAATGGCGACGCTGCCTTGGTCTCTGCCGGCATCGATCTTGTCTACAAAAAGCAGAGAATGGAGAATGATTCTGGTCACCAAGGGGATGGATGTTCATGTCTCTCAGCACAGAGCCAGAGCCGAAGATCCGTACAACACCAGCCCTCTCCCGAGAAATGACTCGGCCGAGGGGATGGGCAGCAAATCTATCCGCAAATCTGGTGGTCCGTCGCGCTGGCGAACTCACCCCACGTTCTCATCAACCCCCTGCCTGACGACCGGGAATCGCCATCGTGTGATGAGCCGTGAAGTTGCATTAGCGCGGGCCGATATGCTTTCAGCGAAATGACACAGCTCTCATGCCGGCCATTGAGTCCCAGAGATGGTGATCCAGGGGGACGGGAGACAGAAGCTCAGACCATCGGGATGATCTGCTCGAGATCTGACGAACATGCCTCATGGTTGACCCGAAATGCGAGACAGCAGATCAGCTGTCGCCTCGCGCGGTTGCCTTGCATGCTTCGTCTCGTTGTATCGGCCAAGCCAGGTTAGAGAAGTGACGCAATCATTGGTGAGAGTCTTCATCGTATCCATACATCCGTACCACATCCACACATTATCATACATCCCCTCCTTTTTAATGTACAGTACAATATTAACAGGGCCTCCAGCGCGGAAATCGTCGCGCCCAAGACCCTTGACTTCCTCTTCCGTCGATATCCAACATGCAAGCGTGTCGCGCTGAAGCCCCAAAACTGAAACCCAGCGCTCGACCCAGCGACAGGCAATCAGAACCTGCCCGACCCGAACATCTCCCTCTTCTTCCTTGCCTCGCTCTTCCGCTGCAAGTCGGCGCGCTTCCGGGGGTCCTTGTGCCTCGGGCCGCGCGGCTCGTTCCAGACCGGGTCGCGGACGATGCCCTCGTTGCGCCACTTGCGGGGAGGCTTCTTGCCGAGGGCGGCCCAGTGCTCCCAAACCTGCTTGCCTCTGCTGAACCAGCGCTCCTGGCGGTCGATCTCGACCTCGGGCTCAGGCGTCCACTTCGACTTGAGGATGCGGCGGATGGCCTCGGGCGAGACCTCGAACTTGTTGGACAGCACCTCGGTCGTGTATTCCTCGGGGAACTGCTTGTGCAGCGCGCGGATGCCGAGCAGCGCGTCGGGCGACAGCTTCTTGCGCGGGTTCCACCCCTCCGGGAACTTCTCTTTGAGCGCCTGCTTCTGGATCCTCCAGTCTTCTCGCACCGGGAATTCGGTGTCGAGGACCGGATCCAGTCCGAACTTGCGCGGTTCTGTGTTTTCTGCCTTGACTTTCGTTCCCTTCTTTTCTCTCTTTTCCCCCCTTTCTTTCCATTCTTTCCGTGGCCCCTTTGACTCTTCTCTCGCAGCCCTCTTCTGCTTTTTTTCGGCCTTACTGGGCCTGTCCCTGCGCTTCTTCATAGGCGCCTGAGGGTCGCCGGATGTGCTCTCGGATGTGCTCTCGGATGTGCTCTCGGACGAGGGTTCTGATGTGTGTTCGGACTGGCGTGGGCTCGCCTCAGCCGGGGCGGCCTCTGCTGCGTTCCTTCTAGCGCATGACGAGTGTAACGGCCGCGGTGATGCGATCGAGAGTATCGTGGTCGCCCTCGGGTTGGAAAAGCGGGTGGGTTGGCTGTAGAGGGCTTGTGCCTGTTGCGCGATGCGCGGTGTGGTGGTGCGGAGGGGGTTGTGGACCTGGGCGATGCTCTTGACGAAGATCCTCAACGCCGCTGTCCGGCAGGAGCAATCCATCGCGTGGACTGAAAGAAAGTAATGAATCAACAAAACATGGGCTGGCAACGCTGTCAGAAATCGTGTCGCGGATGGACTCGAGCTGGCTGGTCAAAAATTTCCCCAGACCCTTGCAGGCCAGAAGAGGTGAGTGGAGACTGCAAGTGGGGTTTCTCGGCAGTGAACCATGCATCAGAGGGCCCGCTGACCGGGCCGCATCACAGACCCGCCGTTTCCAAGATCTAAACTCCCCGCTTCTCGATCAACAAACGGCCCGTCTTGCACGTGCTGGTTCCACGCGGTCGGGTCGAACACCCTCGACTCTCTCTTCGGAGTTAGGGAAGCAGGAAATTTCTCAGGACATCCCCCCGACCTTCCCAGCAGGATTTATCCTATCAGCCTGATGCCTGGAGAGCAACGCTCAAAACAACAGCCATGAACCCAGACACCTGCCCCCCCAAATCCGATCTCTCTCTCTGCCATATATGATATGGGTTGGTCATCTCCAGACTCGACACCCCCATCATGCACACCAAGATGTGTTGGTTGCCAACTGCCGTCCCCCACAAATCCGGTTGGCACATCTACCCTCCATCTCGTGGCAAATGGACGTCACGACAACCTGGCAAGCGGGGTCGCTTGACTATCTGGGCTAACGCCTCGGCAACAAGTGTTGCAGGATTTCATGTGGCCCAATCTTGGGGGTGATCATCCTGGTTGGAGTTTCCTGGTAATACATCTCGGGGAGCTGGCTACAATCTCAAGCTCCTCGTTGTTGCTGTTAGATCTCTTCTCCAGAGCTCCTCCTCTTGGCTACCCTGACCCACCTCAATCACACTATCTCCAAGCTGGAAGAACACTCTCACCTCAGTCATGGAGTCCAAACGGCCGGAAATAGGAAGCCGTGTCACTGCATGGGGCTACACGTTCGAGTGGACTGCAGAGCACCAGACCGTTGAGGACCTACGGCCTCTCATGTTTTCCTATGACGAGCTCGCCACGAAGTGCCTCGACCGATTTGATGCCCTTGGTTGCTTGCCCGCGAGAACCAAGGCAAAACCAAAAACAGACGAAAAGGAGGCCGGCGATGCCTCCTCTCAGCCAGACCTCTACGAGCTCCTCAGAGACCGTGCTCATGAGGATGAGTTGCTCCAACAGCTCTGGGACGAGGTCACCACCGTTCCTGACTGGGTAGACTGGGACGGTACGTCCACCGGGCTGCTCAACACACATTCCAAACCACACCATCTCCTCCTGAAAATAACCCTAAACACAACTCGTCAACTGACCCTCCCCAGAAATCGCCCGCGGCCAAAACGTCTTCTACCGCTACGCCGGCCCGGCCATAATCGGCCTCACCTTCCAAGCCCTCCTCGGCGGCATGGCCTCCCCGCGCGTCGTCGAAACGCTCACCCGCACTGGCGGTTTCGGCGTCAACGTAGCCCGCCACCGCCTCCTCGAAACCCTCCAACACATCCTCGCCATCACTCACTCCCCCACTTCCCTCTCCCCCAACTCCCCCGGCTTCGTCTCCACCCTCCGCGTCCGCCTCCTCCACGCCTCCGTCCGCCGCCGCATCCTCTCCCTCACCACCCTCAACCCCTCCTACTACCCCCTCCCCACAGCCGGCATCCCCATCAACGACCTCGACGCCCTCTCCACAATCCTCGCCTTCTCCTCCGCCCTAGTCCACATCTCCCTCCCCCGGCAGGGCATCTCCCCCCTCCCCGCCGAAATAGTATCCTACCTCCACCTCTGGCGCTACATAGCCCACCTCCTCGGGTGCCCCACCTTCCCGCACCTCACCACCCCGGAATCCTCCCGAGTATTAATGGAATCCCTCCTAGCCACCTCCCTCTCCCCCTCCCCAACCTCCCAAAAACTCGCCTCCAACCTCATCCTCGCCCTCGCCCACGCCCCACCCACCTACGCCTCGCCCTCCTTCCTGCGCGCCGAGGCGCATTGGCTGAATGGCCACGCCCTTGCCGATGCTCTAAATATCCCGCGCCCGCCATGGTATTACACTTTGCTAGTGGCGGGGCAGTGCGGGTATTTTGCGGTGGTGATAAGGCTGAGGAGGAGTGGGATATGGGGGTGTAGGGCGTGGGATGAGAGGTTTGTGGAGAGGATGAGGGTGTGGATGCCGAGGTTTGCGGTAAAGCAGGCGGGGGGGAGGGAGGCGAGGCATGTGTTGAGGTATGTGCCGGGGGAAGGGGTGGGGACAAATGCTGGGGTTGAGGGGGATTTGGGAAAGGGGGGAGGGGAAGGGGAGGGGTGGTGGGGGAGGAAGGGGGTGGAGGTGAGGAATTTGGGGGTTGTGATGGGGGTTGGGGTTGTTGGGGGGTGGGTGGTGTGGGCTGGGATTAGGGGGGTGGTGGGGGTTGTGCAGATGCTTTGGTGAGCCGTTGAGACAGTTCTTGGGTGCTCAGGTCTGGACTTTTTTGTCTTGCGGGAGTATCTCAGACGTGCCAGGGTGTGTTGAAACGTGGCTGAGGATGGTTGCATTGCGCCTGCGGGCGCGGGATCAGTGTCACCAAGGGGCGGCACTGGGCTTCTGGAAAACTTCCATGCCCGAACCCATGTCACAAGAGCGAGCGACAACGGAAGACGAAGTGTATGTATGAGGTTATGACTGTATTAAACCAACACAGAGCCATATCGGCCCCCATTGCACGATGCAAATATCCTTGCTTTTGACCACTTGCCCAAAGCCTACAGTGTAACAGTACCTGCGACTGCTTCCGTCGCCCAACGCCATTCATGCCTTCTCCTGAACCCCTAGCCGTGTCTTGGCCAATGTCGTGTATCACCCACCAAACGCCAGTCGCCATAGCCCAAGAAAGAAAAAGAAAAGCGCAAAATAGAACCAGAAGTCATCATCACTCTGCTCTTCTCAAGCATCATGCATCAGCTCCACCGGCGGCCTCGCGGTATGCGCCAGGATCGGCCTCTGTCCATTAGCGTCAATGAGGCTGACATCCTCAGGCTCATCCGTCATGTCGTGGATAATGACACACGGCAGGTCCGGGCTGGCCCCATTCTGCGCATTCGGCTGGAACACCAGCGTCGAGCTCCTGCTGCGTTGCTGCCTGTACCCGCTCTCGGCCGGCGACACGGGTGACGCCATCATGTTGCCGGACCCGTCGGCCGCGTTGTGGTGGTGGCGCAGCTTAGCCAGCGCATCAGCCAGGTCGTCGGCGTGCACCATCTTGTTCGGCGCATCCTCCATGCGCTGCTCCCACCCGTGGGGCGGGCTGGGGGGTGGCGAGATGAAGAAGAGCTTGCCTGCGTCGGGAAGCGCGAGGTGGGTGTCGGGCTGCGCGGTGAGAGGTGTGGGCTGGCCAAAGTATACGCGGCACCGCTCGCCGAGGATAGCCTCGCCGTCCCAGATGCTGCGCACAGCGATGGCGTCGGCGTCGCTGTAAAAGGAGATGATGATGCGGCTGAGCGACTTGAGGGGGGAGAAGGCGTGGATTTGGGCGGTTTGCGAAATCAAGTCGCGAATTGTTTGGAGGTTATCTGCGGCGAAGACGTCGCGGTTTTGGAGGTTCGTGAAGATCAGGGTGTTGCAGGGCGGCGTCGGCTTGATCAACGGCGGGAGGTTAGAGAGGTCGAGGCTGAGGCTCGGGGACTTGCGCGAGCGGGTGCTGCTGGCGGTAGACGAGCGCGAGGGTGAAGGCCGGAGCTCTGGTGATGATTGCTGCTCCTGTGCACGCTGAGCTGTGCGCAAGGGCAGATCGTGTTGTAGTTGTTGCTCCATTGTGGGATCTGAAGATGAGGTGGGGGGTTGATATGTGATTGAGAGAGAGAGGCCCTTCGGTAATATGGAGAGAGCGATGGGTTGACTTTTGTTCTGTGAAATTTGTCGCAGATTGACTTGAGGAAAAGGAGGTCGACTGAAGAAGAGATAAACAAAAGGGGAAGGCGGGTGGTGGCGAGCTTTATGAAGCGGACGTTGAGGCTGGGACGTGGTCCAGGCAAGGCCAGTGCAATGATGCACGACCTGCAGTGCCCCATGGAGCAACCAGACAACAGCCTCCACACTTGTCCGCAGTCGATCACGGGCCGTTTGGCGAGCCCCACCTTTCCACGTTTCCACCTTGGCGACCTGAACGGGACGGGGCTGCCCACGACAATGCCGCCCTCAAACGCCTCCGTCAAACCCAGTCGAGCCCCAGTTGTTGGATGGCTGAGTCTGGGTGAGAACCTGCTGAGACCAGCACTGGCCCGCCTCGCTTGGAATTGATGGTGGCTTCTGCGGCAGAATTTGCGTGTTCGAGTTGCCTCCTCCGAAGCAAAGCCCCAATTGCGGCCCCCGTCAATTTGGCACCGAGATTCTGAGAGATTCTGGATCGCGAAAACGGCGGCGCTTCTTGCCACCAGCGCTGAACGCTCACAGCCAAAGAGCGCTGGATGTGGAGCAGACCTTGCGTTGCGACGAAGAGACGGCGTCCTCCGGTCGGCGACATGATTGGCCGCTCGGGTTGCCTTTGGTTGGATGAACATCTCTGCGACTTGCACAGCCTCATCGCTCCCTTTCTGCTGCCTTCTGTTGGGAACACGTCCCGAGGATCAGGGCCTCCAACCGCGTCTCAGGCTGAATCGCGCATTCGCATCCCTTTCCTTGAGCCCGCCGTCTGTAACCGCAGCCACGGCCATTCTTCACGGAGTCACCGCCCTGCGGAATGTGCCATGTCAACAAAACGTGCCCATCTCAGGTGAGCAAGGCTCGTAGACCTGACCTGGACATCCAAGAGAATGTGTCCACCTGTCTCACTCATGCCTCGCGGCTCAGCCTTCTCACGCCACCACCGCGTTGGAGGTCATACGCGGCATTTCAGAGCCAGGCTCATCATGGCGAGGAGAGACTCAAGACCTGCCATATTGGGAAGTAGACGAGTGAATGGTTCAAGTGGACAGAAAACCTGGCGGCTTGTATCCTCAACTTCTTCTAGCGCCGGAGAAAACGGAAGGCGAGTAATTCATTAAGAGCGTTTTTGTCTGCAGCACTAAGGAGGAATGGAGCAAGCTATCGATGTAACTCTGCAGTTTGGAACAAGCTCATCGGTCGAACTTAAGACCCCGACAACAATACCCCCGCTGAAGCTTACTGGAGAGCTTACGCCGGACCACACTCAAGCTGCATATTGTTTGGACACTGCACGGCCATTGTGAGCCGAAGCTGCCTAGCAGATGGAATCTCATTTAAGTTCAAAGCCATCGCCGTATGCCTCACCTCATCTCCCGGGCGTGGCCTCCCTCTCCACGGCCGCAACACCATCCCCTCCTAACCTGCGCTTTCACATCACAACACCACCAACAACACCTCTTCCCACAATCCCAGAACCCGCCAAGCAACCCCATCACGTCCCTCGCATCCAGACATCCCATCGCAGGCTGATCCAGAACTGCCAACCCCTCACACATGGCTCCACAACACATTGCACTGCCTCCTCCGGATCCAGAGAGCCGGAGCCGGAGCGTTCCCCTTGCAGACATTGCAGAAACCGCTTCACACACCTATCATACATTGCCATGCTATCCGTCTAGATATACATACGTCTCTGTCCGTGCCAACATACAATATAATACAACATGGACGGCCAACCGGGAGAAGACCATCCGGTTCCATGTGTGACCTGCATGAGGAACAGGTGCTGTGGTGAGGGTGGGAGAGGGGAAGTTCCCTCATCAGCGTCTCACTCGGGGTGGCTGAGCTCGATGGTCGGATGGGGGAAACCGGTTGTTTGGCGGTCTGGCCTGACAGAAGGACAATTGCCTCCGGTCAGGGTGCAGAAACGCTGGTGATGATCGTGAGAAAGGGGCCTGAGTGAAACGAGCCGTCGTTGAAGCAGTCCGAACCCTCCACCACAACCCCATCCATCACCATCATCTTACACCACCCCCTTTCATACCAGCCCTAACCAGCCGTAGAACACCAAACTACCTAATCTCCACCCCCAACCTCTCCACCAACTCCCTAACCAACCTTTCATGCATCTCATTCGCCTCCAGATTCGTCAACGTCTTCTCCAAGCTCCGATAATTAATCCGATAGCACAAACTCCTCCTCCCCGTCTTCGGATGCGTAAACTCATCCACCATCCTCACATCCTCGACACAATCCCCGGCCACATCCCTCACCACCTCCATCAAATCATTCCCATGCCAATCCACACTCCCCACCCCCCTTCCACTGCCCCCCGCCGCCGAAACCCCCCTCAACCAAAACGACACATCCTTATAACAAGCCGGATGCCTACTAAACGGCACAAACGGCCTCATCCTCCCCAATTCCTCCTCCACCCCCCTAAACTGCGCCAGGAACCTCTCATCCCTCGACCAAAACAGCCTGATATCCGGGATCTGAAACAGCAGCATCGCGATGCGCTCGAGCCCGATCCCAAACGCCCAGCCGATCTGCGAGGGCACGCCCGCGTTGATGTGCAGTTCCTGCTTTGACACGCCGCACCCCAGGACCTCGAGCCAGTCGCCTTGGTAGAAAACCTCAAGCTCCCACGAGGGAGAGGTGAAGGGGAAGTAGGCTTCGACCCAGCGAACGCGGAGGGGTTCTTGTTCTTGCGGGGGGGTGGGGGTGGTGCCGGAGCGAGCGGCAGCGGCCGCGGCGGTGGCGGCTTTTGCGCGGGAGAAGATCTCGTTGACCATTAGTTCGAGGGAGCGTTTGAGGTGGGCAGCGACGGCGGCGGCTTCGTCGGGGGAGTGGTGGGTTGTTTGGAGGGGGTTGCGGTCCGGGTGGAAGGGCGGGTTGGGGTCTTCGACTTTCATGTTATGGGTGGGGAGTTGGGCGAGGTCGGCGCGGATTGCGGCGGCGAGGTCGCCGTTGGGGACCTTGGTGCGGTCCCATACCCGGGCGCCCTCCATCTGGTGGAAGACGGGGTAGTGCGAGCGGTCGACCTCGTCGCGGCGGTAGACGTCGGCGCTGAGGAGGTAGCCGCCGCTCTTGGCGGCGCGGAAGAGCTCGGCTTCGTGCGCGCTGGTGTGCGTGCGAAGAAGGGTGTCTTTGTTGATGTAATAGGTGTCGGAGCGGGCGCGGCCCGGGTGGTCCGGAGGGAAGCCGAGCGAGTCGAAGTTCTCGAAGGTTGAGACGACGGGGTCGAATTCGTTGTAGTACTTGTAGGTCGGCCCCGGGAAGACGGATTCTATGATCTTCCGTGTGATGGCGACGGGGTGGTCCTTTTGGAGGTGCAGCTTGCGCGAGGTCAGGGAGAGGACGGTGGAGGAGACGTTGTACCAGTGGTCGGTCGTGTACGTCTTGCCATTGATCTCGACCGTCTTCGGGGCGGTGGAGGAAGCTTGGGCCGGAGCATCTTCACACGTACATCCATCAGCAAGGCTGGGCCGGTTGCAGAACTGTTCTTCCATTGCTAACCTGAGGAGTAAGCTGCCCGCCAGCACCGCAGAGCTGGGGTACTGGTTATCGAGCTGCCTCGCCGAAGAAGCAGGGCAACGCTGGATCGGCTGCCAGCGACCGGCCTGAACGCCGCCGCGAGCCCCCGTGGTCCGATCATGCTGAGGTTCAGATGCGGTGGCTCGGAGGTCTGATGGTGGGGACTGGGAGACCTCTTGAGTCACAGCAGCTTGTGGACGATCAACGCTGGAGGGAGCTCGAAAGATTAGGTGGGTCCTTTTATGCCAAGATCGTTCCTGAACAGGGAACTTTGCTTCGCCCATTGGCTGTGTCCCTGAGCATCTTTATTGGCCAATGGCTCCCAGCCAGAAGGGTTCTCAAGGTCCAGGACGGGTTCGAAAGTCAGTGCGTCACCATCAGGTTCACAAACACAGATCACCAAATCATGAACAGCTTTGTTGGATCATTCCCCAATTATTTTTTTTATTTTCTTCTAGCAAACTAAGCAATTTACTTGCTCAGGGGCTCGCCATCCTTGATCTTCTGGAGACCGTACTTCTCCAGGCGGATGGCCTGGATGGCGATGAAACCAGAGGTGTCCATGGGAGAGAAGGTGTCGAGGGAGTCCATCGAGGCGTCCTCCTCGGAGTACAGGTTGCTGGCGTCGCTCTTGCGGCCCAGGGTGTAGGCAGCACCCTTGTAGACCGACATGCGGACCTCGCCGGTGACGTTCTTCTGCGAGAAGATGATCGAGTTCTCGAGGAACTCGCGCTCGGGGCTGAAGTACATGCCGTTGTACAGGGCGTGCGACCACTCGATGGTGACGAACTGGTCGCGCAGCTTGCGGACCTTGGAGTCCATGACGAGACCCTCGAGGTCAACGTGGGCAAGGCGGCTACAAGCTATTAGCAAGCGTCTTGGATATTCCAATCTCCCAAATACTTACGCAATGGTCAGGCCCGGGGTGTCGTAGCAGCCACGGCTCTTGAGGCCGATGAAGCGGTTCTCGACGATATCAACACGGCCGACACCGTTGTCGTGGCCAATCTTGTTGAGCAGCTTGAAGAGCTCGACGGAGCCGGTGGTCTCGCCCTCGGGGGTCACGACCTTGACGGGGATACCGTGCTCGAAGTGGATGGTGAAGTTGTAGGGGACATCGGGCGCGTCGGTGGGGTCGACGGTGCGGGTCCAGAGCTCCTTGGGGGGAGTGTGGTCGGGGTCCTCGAGGACACCGGCCTCGTACGAGCAGTGCACGAGGTTGTCGTCCATGCTCCAGGGAGCCTTGGGGGTCGAGGAGACGGGGATGTTGTTCTCGGCGGCGAACTTGAGGAGATCGGCACGGCCCCTGTTTCAGTCGCGTCAGCGTCTGTCCTCAAATCCAAGACATAGCGAGAAGACATACTGGAACTTCTGGATGAACTCGGGCATCCTCCACGGGGCGATGACCTTCATGGAGGGGTTGCAAGCCTTGAAGGCAAGCTCAAAGCGAACCTGGCTGGGGAATTGTCAGTATCCGCCGCATTTTCTGGTTGATTCGAATCGACGTACTCATTCTGTGCCATGTTAGCATGTTGTCAGGTCCGTGGGCAGATTGCAGTACTTACGCCCTTGCCGGTGCAGCCGTGGCTAAGGAGGTCGCAGTTGTACTTCTGGGCGACGCGGACCTGCGCGCGCGCGATGATGGGGCGGGCGAGCGAGGTGCCGAGGAGGTAGCGGTCCTCGTAGATGGCGTTGCACTGGATGGCGCGGAAAACGATCTCGTCGACGAACTCGCGCTGGAGGTCCTCAATGACCATGCGCTCGGCACCAAGAGCAAGAGCCTTCTTCTCGACCTCGGACCAGTCCTCCTCCTGGCCGACGTTGGCGAGGAAGCAGACGACGGTGTACCCCTGGGGCAATGTCAATATCGGCGTGCTTAGTTGCTACAGTGATGTGGTCTCACCTCAAGAATGAGCCACTTAAGGATGGTGGAGGTGTCGAGGCCTGGCAAGGAGAGAGGTCAGCTGGGCCGAGGATAGCGGAGCAGCGAATTTATTGGAGAGATGGACAGATGGGATCGTCTGGGAAGGGTGCGAGAACACAGCAGCCACTCAATGCTAGTTGTGTGGTAGCATTGAGTGGTTACATGTGTATAACATGGGCTTCATCTGTGCGACAAGGCGTACCTCCAGAGTAGGCGCTGTGAACGAGGGCATTAGTCTGTGTTCCTCTCTCTGCTAATGCAATCCAATGGCGGGGTAAAGTCTAATGTTCACACTTACAGACAAACGCGACCCTTAGACATGATGGCGGTGTTGTGTATTACGGAGGAGGAGGGTGAGGTCAATGGGCAAGTGCCGGAGCAATGGGGAAGGGAAATGGACTGGAGAAAGATGGAGAAGGAAAGAAGCTGGGTTGAGCTACCGCGTCTCTTATTATCAGCCGTGTCCCCCCTGCGATGACTCGAAGGCGGTCAAATTTTTGTGTTCTGGGCCGCGCCCGATATCGCTGGATCCGCCGATAAGGATCGAAGATGCAGGACCCCTGTTCCTGAGAGCCACAAGACCCTCGAATAGCCGACCGACCAGTCTGACGTAGGTTGAGCGTGCACGGACACCCGGATCTTGGAAAATGAAGTTTGAAGCCGTCAGTGCCGAACAAAACGCCGATAAACAAAATGGGATTCTTATCGTGCGCGTTTCTTTAACTCGGTCGTTGCGTTGACTTTGTGGGATCTTGGTATCCGGACAGGCATTTTTTGGGTCGCATCACGACGCTCATTTTCAGATTAAGATACCGTACCTAGTCTACCACTCATTTTGGAGGCATTGGACTCATCATTTATTGGACGTGAAGGACGGAATGTCCCTGTAACGACGCGCCTCTTTTCGGTCACTTGCAATCACGATGCAGGCAGCCAAGAACGAAGGGCTCCCGGTGCCAGCACGGCCGACGCCGGCGGCGATGCTGAAGAAGAAGGACAATGAACCGGCAGTCGCGTCGCCGACTAGGCCCCGGCCGATTCACTACCCGTTCTGGTTCGGCGGCAGCGCCAGCAGCATGGCCGCCTGTGTCACACATCCTCTGGATCTGGGTAAGTCGCTTGAATAAGTACCTCAATAAACAAGCCTCATACTAACCTACCCCTCAGTTAAGGTATTGCCTCTCATATAGCCTCCCTCTCCCACCACAATTGACCCCTATGCCCAGGTCCGCCTGCAAACCCGCACCGGCGACATGCCCAAATCCATGTCCGGCACCTTCGTGCACATCGTCAAGCACAACGGCATCCGCGGACTCTACAACGGCCTCTCCGCCTCCCTCCTCCGCCAGCTGACCTACTCCACCACCCGCTTCGGCATCTACGAAGAGATGAAGTCCCGCTTCGTCTCCAAAAAAGACGACCCCCTCACCGGCAAACCCAAACCCCCTTCCTTCCCGCTCCTCATCGCCATGGCCTCCACCTCGGGCTTCATCGGCGGCTTCGCCGGCAACGCCGCCGACGTGCTCAACGTGCGCATGCAGCACGACGCCGCCCTGCCCGCAGACCAGCGGCGCAACTACAAACACGCCCTCGACGGCCTGGTGCGCATGGTGCGCGAGGAGGGGTTCGCGAGTATGTTCCGCGGGGTGTGGCCCAACAGTGCCCGCGCGGCGGCCATGACGGCGAGTCAGCTGGCGAGCTATGATGTGTTTAAGCGGACGCTGCTGCGGCTGACGCCGATGCATGATAACCTGGCGACGCACTTTACGGCGAGTTTCCTGGCTGGTGTGGTGGCGGCCACGGTGACGAGCCCGATTGATGTGGTCAAAACCAAGATTATGTCGGCGGCGGCGGGGAATAATCATGGGGTGTTGAGTGTGCTGAAGGAGGCGTATGCTAAGGAGGGGATGCGCTGGATGTTTAAGGGTTGGGTGCCGAGCTTTTTAAGGCTGGGGCCGTAAGTCTTCTTTTACCTGCCGAGAGAGATGATACTGACGGACGACAGACAAACAATCTGCACATTCCTTTTCCTAGAATCTCACCGCGATCTCTACAGGATGATCAACGGCATAGAGGACCCGGAGTAAAGGACAGACAAGACGAGAGATATCACGACACGAAATGTCGAAAAACGGAGCAGCAGCAATCTGGGACAGGACCATAACGACAGATAACTTCCATACAGGTACCTAGAGTACAACATACAGCGGACAGGCGGACAAGCAGATAGAGAGAGGCCGGTAGACAGGCAGACAGGGGCGGGGCGGGGCGAGGCGTTTGTTTTTCATGTCAATGTTGGTTCAGAGAGAGGGGACGGGGGCATAGATGCATTCTTGCATTGCGGGGAACGGGTGTTGGACGACTTTTTAGTGTCCGGCCTGTTTCCCCCTCTCTTCTGTAAAATTCCTTGTCTTTTCTCTATACCCACGCGTCGTTAGATTAGAGAGCATGTAGGGTAGCTTCTTGTTTTTCCTTCTCGTAAAATCTCAAATGAACTGATTGCAAAGAACCTGATCTTCCTTCCTGTGCCTCCTTCCTTCCTGAACTCCCGCTGGTATCTATGGTGTACAACCTGAAAAGGGGGTGGGTGCTATCCTAATCCGGGGCGCCTGCTGGCGTTGCTTGGATAGCGATTAGCCCGTGTGGTGATGCCTGGATGTGGCAGGCGATGGGCTGCTCGTGGATGAGCCCCGGAGCCCAAGGGACATGCGCCAGGCTTATGCTGATGCGGCGCAGCGAAGGCTGAACACCGGTGCTCCTGCAAATGCGTAGAAACGCAGACACAATTTCTGCTTCCTAAACCCCGGCAGCTCATTGCCAACTGCCCTGCCCCGCCCCATACGGCGTCGTACCATACGGCGTCGTCCCGCCCTGGCCGCCCCACGCGCTCTGGTTGCCGCCGCCGCCCCCAAACGGCGTCGTGTACCCGCCGAACCCGTCCGCGCCCGACGCGTACTCGGGGCTGCGCTGCCCGTTGAACTCGCCGTTCATGCCGTCGCCACCCTCGCCCTCGGTGAGCTCGTGGATCAGCCCCGCCAGCTTCTGCTGCAGCACCTTGATGCCCTCGCTGACGATCACGTCCGGCGCCAGGTTCCCCGCGCTCTCGACGTTGAAGTAGAATCGATTCGGCACCGCGTCGTAGTCGAATGGCTCACCCTCTTGGGGAGGCTCTTCCCACTCGGCGTATTCGCTTGGGGGCCTAGGGGTGAGGGGTTAGCGGGTGTAAAGTTGGGGGGAGGGAGAGGAGAGGCTCACCATTCCGCCTTTGCTTCCGTTTCGTACCACATGTCGAGGTGGTGCAGCTTGTTGTGCGGGTCGTACTCGAATCCGATGGCGGATGTAGGCGCCCACTTTGCGTGCTCCTTCGCGATGCCCTTCTTGGCGATGCACTGCAGCTTGATCTCCTGACCCGGGCGCAGCTTCAGAAGCAGCGGACCGAGGCCCTCGGCGTCAGCGGCAACGGGCGTGCCGAGCACCTGGTTGATGCGATCGCCGCTGGGTACCAGGTCGCGGGCGAAGACGTGCATGTTCTCGTCGCCGGTGCACTTGGCGTGGAGGGTGAGGGTGACGCTGCACTGCGGGCAGTGGCCCTCGCAGTCGCAGTCGCGCGAGTTGTTGAGGGAGTCTGCGCCCTCGGCGTTGAGCGGGACCAGGCCCAGGCGGTGGGCGATGAACTCGTCGGCCAGCACGGAGCTGTTCTCCTCAATCTCGACCAAGTCGATGGCTATTGTGGGGATTTCGGCGAGCATGACGCGGCGGAGGGAGTTCGCGAACGAGATGTCGGTGTTGGAGAGCTCGTACTTGACGCGCACTGAGTCTGCCTGGATGCCGCGGGCGCGATTAGACCAACGCTCAGAGCACAAGTGGCGAGGCACTGCTCTTGCGACAGCGACGTACTTGGGAAATTTTGACGACGGGCCCCAGCGCCTCAGCGTCATCCATCACCATCGGGTCGTAGTCCATCTTGGCAGTAAGGGCTGGGTTGTTTACTGTCAAAAAGCGGTGGGTTTCGGGTATGGATGTGGTGGATGGCAATCGAGGTGTAGCAGTCGCAAAAGTCGAAGTCGAGGCTGAAGCAGCGCGTTGACGACAAAGCGCCTTGGCTCTCGAAATCTTGCCGTCTTTCACATGATTGGCTTACGAGAGAACAAAAAGGTGGGGTGAATGCAATAACTCAGGCTGGCCCTGTCCCTGCAACCAGATATCTCTCTGTGTCGTTGGTTTAGTCCGCGATAAATATTTTTGTGTTCCTTCGTTTCTGTCAACCATTTGTACTTCCATCATTCCTTTTTTTTTTTCCCTTATTATACCATTTTGTCGGCCTTTTTATAATCTGGCTTACTTGTCGCTGTCTTCAAGACAGGTTGCCAAGACATGGCTCAGGATAACTGTACCCCGGTGCACCAGATGCACACCCCGCAAAATGCTAACCTGCTTGGGTTAGCACCGCATGCTTCAAAGAGCTCGGGCGGGCCATCAATGATCCGCCTGAAACTTGGCGAAGGTCGGACTCACTCGGTCGAAGGGCCGAGAGCCGCGAAGAACGCCCCCATAAAATTTCTTGAACAACACACGACCCTTGAAGGCTTGAGCTTCGGCAGTCATCGACACTGGCGAATACCACAATTCCACATACACCCGCAACCATGCTACGACAAACCATCTCGGGCGCTTCCAGAGCCCTCCGCTCCACCGCCAGACTCGGTACCCAGAGGCAAACCATTGCCATCGTCCAATCCTACCAGAAACCACTCGCCGCAGCCCGCACGCTTGCGCCGCGCACACGATGGTACAGCTCCGAGACGGACGCCGCCAAAACCAACGGCGAGGAGGCGAAGAAGGAGGGCGAGGCCGAGAGCCCCGAGGCTGCTCTCAAGAAGCAACTCGAGGCCAAGGAAGCTGAGCTCCGGGACATGAAGGTAGCTAGCTAGCTTCCCTGTTATTGCTTTCCCTCCCACTTCCCATACTTACAACGCCCGCCATCCAGGACCGGTACCTCCGCTCCGTTGCCGACTTCCGCAACCTGCAGGACAGGACAGAGCGCGAGAAGAAGCAGTCGCGCGACTTTGCGATCCAGGCCTTCGCCAAGGACCTCGTTGACTCGGTCGACAACTTCGACCGGGCACTGTCCATGGTGTCCCAGGACAAGCTCCAGGCCCAGGAGCAGACGGAGCACCAGAAGGAGCTGGTCAACCTGTACGACGGCCTCCGGATGACCGAGACCATAATGCTGTCGACCCTCAAGAAGCACGGCCTCGAGCGCTTCGACCCTCACGGCGAGGCCTTCAACCCCAACGAGCACGAGGCCACCTTCATGACCCCCATGCAGGACAAGGAGCACAACACCGTCATGCACACCCAGCAGAAGGGCTTCAAGCTCAACGGGCGCGTCCTCCGGCCGGCCAAGGTCGGCGTCGTCAAGAACAAATAAGCCTTCTCGTCGATGGCTTAATTTCGGGGAGCTCGGGTCTCCCTATGTACCACCACCAACTGTTGGATTATGCGCACGCGCCACAAAATTTTTGTTAGGACCAGGGCGGCGGGGCGTTTTTGTTTTCTGGTCTCACATGTATAATGCTCCTCTCATGATGTCGGTTCATACCAGTGTTTTAAGCATTCGGAACGCGGTTGAGAAAAAAAAGGGATAGATGACGGGTTGCTCTCAGGCGGGTACATAGAGCCTCGCATGCACACAGACACGCTACTTAATGCAAGACTTGCTGGGTGGGTTTTGTTGCGATCTCGGATGATCTGGAATCCATGTGCCATCGTCTCAATGGTCTCGTCCTGGCGCATCCTAAGCTCCCTGTTCCACGGTTGCACCACCAGGCCCTCTATAACCACATCAATCTCCGCTTCTTATATGAGGCATAGATCGTCCGATCAGTTTCTAGGAGGATCAGTTGGACTTCGATAAGCATCTCGGATTAGGGGTTGATCAATTGTTGCCCCCTTTAGCCAGCAGCCAGCATACAGCGCTGACGAAATCATGCGGCAGGAACAACATGTTCAGCCTTGACCTCCGGGCTCCTGCAACCTGCCCATTGACTCGATCGGTAAGCTGTGCCGCCTTCAGACTTCCTCCTCGCTATCCTCCTCGCTATCCTCCTCTTCAAATTCCTTTCGAGCTGCATTTTCCTCCTCATCGTCTTCATCTTAATCTTCCTCTCTATTCTCCTCTTCGTCTTTCTCTTTTTCTTCCCTTTTGACATCCCCATTAGCTTCCTTCTTAACTACCACTTTATCTTTCTCCTCATCTTCCGAGCCCTTTTCCTCATATTCATCTTCATTTTATTTCGATCATTCTATCCAAGGGAAGTGTCAGATCATCGACCAACCCGACGAGCAAGACGCTTTCTTCCTGCATCCCACGAATTCAACACCATCCATCGGACCATCGCATACCCAATTACTCAAGATGGGCGACGCAACGAGGTAAGGGCTCCAGGACGATAACGGGGCCTCCAACATTTTGAGCCGCTGACCAACAAACCGCCCAGTCTCGACACCACCCCGATCCCACTACCCTGGGCATCAGGCCAAGAACTGCACCTCGAGATCCTCAAGAACTGCCGCGCGTCGACGTTCCAGGGCAACCCAGGCCAGCCACTGACCGCCACGGTCGCCTCCATCCTAAGCGTCACCATGTCCCCGGTACTAAGCGTGGTCCTATCCAACCCCGACGCTCCCGCTGGATCCGGGCATGCGGTTTTCCAGAAGGAAAGACCCAGCCAAGCCAGTGCACGCGGTGAGGCGGACCGGCCCCGCCCCCAGCTGCAAGCCGTACTCAAACTCTACGACCGGCGCTTTGGCGTCGACCTACGCGACTACCGCTACAAACACGTCCCGCTCACCGCCGCGCGGGAGTCCGCCTTCCACGAGTTTGTGCGGCAGCGCAAGATGGCGCCCTTTTTCGACGAGTGGGTGCCCAAGAAAAGAAAGGCCGACACGGCGCTGGACGCGCGGCCATGCAACTTCCTGTACGACTGCCCGGAGGATGGCGAGCCCAAGGACCCGGAGGGAGATGAGATGTACGAGGCGGCGCTGTGGCAGTTGTGTGGGGAGCAGTTTGATGCCGAGACCGAGGCGTATGAAAGGTTGGAAGATCAGCAGGGGAAGACGATTCCGCGGATGTACGCGCATGTGCGGCTGGTGTTTCCCGGGCCGGATGTCCCGCAGGACTTGCTCAACAACCCGCATACGGCGCGGTATTTTGAGGTTAGGGGCGTGCTGCTGGAGTTTGTGGATGGGTATAACCTGTCGGATATCTGGTGGTCATCTCCTCTCAAGGAGGGGATACCGGTGGACCCGAGGGAGTGGCAGCGTATTACGCAGGAGGCGGTGGATGCCGTGTACGAGATGAACAAGCGCGGAATTTCCCTGGATGACTGCCAGCCCCGCAACGTGATGGTGGACAGGCACACGCAGAAGCCGTTCATCATTGACTTTGGGGGGTGCGAGTTCAAGGATCGACTGATCCAACTGTGGAAGGAAAATGATTGGCTTGAGGATGACGAAGATCCGGAGGTGAGCTACTGGGAGTCAGTCATTAGTACTGACAATCCAGGGGCGATTGGAGCTATCGCAAGGCATATGATCAAACAGAAGAAGGGCATAGAGCTGGAGATCAAGTTTCCGGACGTGTACAAGGTACTTGTTGAGTTGAAGCGAGGTAAAGGGATTGAGCCGACAGAGGAGGAAATTATAGCTATGGACTAGGAAGAGAAGGGTAATATAATGATGAATTTTTAGTTAACGTTAACTAGTTACTCTTTATTCTTGTTTTATTGACCTGTTAACTAACGTTATCTTTTTATAGTTAAGTATCATTTTTCCCTTTTAGTTTTCTTTCTTTGTAGTTAATGTTATCATCTTCTTTTATTTTCTTCTTTTTCGTTTTCTTTATTTTGGGTTTTCTCGTTTCCATTTTTCGTTTTCGTTTTCCTCGTTTTCGTTTTCCTCGTTTTCGTTTTCCTCATTTTCGTTTTCCTCGTTTTCTTTATCTTTTCTCCTTTCTTCCCTTTCTCTTTTTTCTCCCTTTTCTTGTTTTCCTGCTCGATTGCTTTCTTTTTTTTTTTCCTTTCTTTTAGTACTATATCTAGGGCAAGGTCTATAGCTACTAGAGCTGGAAAGCCTAAGCTGGTCGGCTCGGTTAAGAAGTCAAGGAGAAACCCAACACCTAGCTGTAGAATATCATTAGCTATGCTTGTCATCCCAGCTTTCCTTCGAGTAGTGTGTCTTCTTTACAACGCTGACGGTTCGACCACTCTTGCAAACATTTATAGAACCTTCCTGCTCTTCTTTATTGTGCAGGTTCTCTTGAACTTTAGGTTCAATGGTGTGATTTCTAGCTCCTTCCACACTTTCAAAGAGCTCCTCAAGCTCTGACGAAACCTGGGTCGCCTCTTCTTTCCATCCCTCTCCCTTGATCCATTCTTGAAGAACGGATTTTATTGCCCTCTGCCCAAAATCCAAACACGCAGCCAAGTTACCAACCCTGGGCAGTTCTCGACTTTTCAACCAAACCAGCCAACAGGAAGGGGCTCGTATGTTCTCTGGCAGCCTTTTACCCAATCTTCAAAATCGGCAGCCCCGGCGCCCAGATCCTTAAATTTCTCTTTTCTCCACTACCACAGACTCTATACATTGACCACGCCCTCCTGGGTAACCAGCCCGCTCTCGCACGGTAAGCTCGTACTCTCTTTTTGTTTCTTTTCTTTCCCTACCATGGTCTATCTTTTCTACAACTTCCTCTTCTTTCCCAAGAGAACCCTCTTCTTCCACTTGACTTCTTTTACCTTTTCTCATGCCACCATTGCAAAAAACCGACGTGGTGAATTTCCTCACATGATAATCTTTATCCGGGTGGCCTTTGACATCGCTCTTGCTTTCATCGCCATTGTCTAGACCCGGCAAGCTGCGACTTCCGGTGCATAAGCCAGCCGGGAAGCTCCCAAATCGTTTATATTTGCATTCTCTTCCTTCCATACCTTCCCTCTATCTTCCTCCCAGCCACTCAGCCTCTCCCGGCTCTTTGTCAAGAGGCCCAAAGGCGCGCCTGGAAATTTCAACACCATACTCACTTTGTTCTTCAACCAGAATCAAACAACTGCAGACGCGAGCCCCATCAATTTTATCATGGTTACCCGCATGCGCTGCGAACACGGGGAGTGGAAGACGAGGGACCAGTTTTCAAACAAGCAGCTCGCGAAATACGACGAGCAGGCTAGAAAGGGACGAGCAACCCCAACCGTCACAGGCATCCGCTGTTTGGAGCATTCAAGCAAGCAAGCATTGGAGATGAAGTGCCAGGGGCCTTGCGGCCGCTGGAGGGAGTTGCATTTTTTCAGCAAAAGGACCCGGAGAAACGGGACGGGCGTGAGTATTTCCATCAACTTTGTCGCAATGAAACAAGTTGCTTACCACATTCTCCAGTGGTGCATTGACTGCACCGACTGGCAGACCAAGTCGGAGCCTTTTGAGGCCCTGCCCACCCCCGGCGGCCAGCTCTCCCTTGAGGAAACGGTCCGCGCCAATGTCCCTCATGCGATTACGGGTACCAGCACGGCGCCCACCACTCTGACTGGTGTTCATGAGGACGACGACGTCGAGGTACGAGCACTCTTCATCTTACCTAACATAGAGGCTAAGTGTTGACTACTGTCTCAGACCGTCTACGCCACCAACGACGGGGCTTCCGCCGCCCCTTCCACGCGCGCCATGTCGGAACTCGGCTCGTTGTCTTTCTCCAGCCGCGCTGATGGGGAGGGTTCTACATACGGAGGTAAGCTCGGCATTCCTAATTCCCCGCAAATCTACAGGTTCATCTCCCTATTATTGTATGAGCTTACGGCTGACATCGTTGTGCGTTCTTACCGCCAGTAGGCGACCAGTCCTCCGTCGTGAGCCGCGCCCAAAGCGGCGCGGTATCGTACAATGCCTGGGGTCCTGATGGCCAGTTTGTTCGCATGACCAAGACACCCACCGTTGTGTCGGGCGGCACGGTCACTCAGACGACCATCACTGAGCCCGAGAGCTCGAACCGGAGTGGCTGGGCCAAGGCGGTAAGCACAGTCATTTGGGGGAAGAAATAGTTGCTAACTGCCTTCCAGCCTGGCCGCAAGCAGCCTGCTCAACTCCCCACTTACTTGAAGTACGATATTCCTGCCGGGGATGACGACGATGACGGCTTGGATCTCGACTCAGACGATGACTTCTAAGAAGAAGCACACCCTCAGGGCGGTCAAAGACATTGAAGCTCGGGAGACATTTGGCTCCTCCAAGCCCTTTCAAGGTAGCTTCATCTCAGCATCGATTCTTTTCGGCTCGGCGGCATCTGCACCCTGCCCCAGTGCAGAAGCACACTTCGAAGTCATTTGCCCGTATTTTCGAGTCATTTCAACTGATTTCTTTGCTTTTGCTCACTTTTCGTTTCCCCATTGCGCTCAGAAGAGACGTCGGGGCGGCAATATTTCTTTGCGCAAACGGATTGGGGTTTTCTTACTTGAGGGACACTTCGCTCACACAAGATGCGAAGTGGATGGGTGGGTCATATGGATGGATGGGATGGGCCGTAATGATGAGAGAAGCAAGGTTAAGGAAGACAGAATCAGAGTAGAGAGAGAAATGGGATAGACTAGAGATCGAGGCACATTAGCTAGCTTACCCAGCCATTACACCAACACGTTGACTCTTTTCCCCATTGCAACCCTCTTCAACATGACATGCTCCAGTGCAATGACGCAATGACGCATTGCTCACCGACATTCCCTCTTAGGAAACAAAAAGGTAAACAAGGCAGCCGGTTGCCCGACAAGTATCCAGCTGAGGTCTGCCACAGCCTCACCGGCTCTCGGGTTTTCTGAAGGTGGTGTGTATGTCCAACCGGAAGCGTTCCGGTAACAGGATAAGGGAGAGTGTTATACCACAGAGTCTATGACGGTATCTACTGTGTGTGCTTGCTTGGGTGAGTCACGGAAGCTTGTCACTTGCTTCTTCCGGTGGTACCACAGAAAGGCTTGAGGTCGTGGTGTTTACGGGCGTTAAACATGGCAGTAGGTTTATGAAGAAGATGCAGCTGGCGGGACGAATCGGATGGGTCCCATCGCCAGGTATGGGAAGTGGATCTCGGTAGGGGGATGCTGTGGTGGGTGAGGCTGCTGCTTTCTTGAAGTGAGTCTGAGATGGAAGAAGAAGAGTGGTGTGGCATGCTGTGGCTATGTGGTTTCATCGGTTCCGTCGGGTGTTACGGTTCGGTGGCCGGTCCGGGGTTGTGGGAGGATTATGTCGGGGCGGGGGTAAGGGGGATTCGGGGAGGAAGGACAGAGTTGATGTTGACTTGGGTATTGCCTGATGGACTTGTCAAAGAGAGTTGTTTTGTCAGCAGCTCCGTGTTTCAGCTTTTTCAAGAAGGATAAGGCAGAAGAACCATGTTTCCTTGGAATGGGCACTTTCGCGAGCCTCGTTAGGCGTCTATTCTGCTGGCTAAGGGTGAAGGGTGCTTCCCCGGCTGCGCGGCATTGCCCTGAAACGAAGGAGATGCGTTGTTCAATGACCGGGCGAGAGAGAGGGTGTTGAGTGCGCGTAACACGGGGCAAGCAGAAACTCAGCCTTCGGTGGTAATTGATGCCGGCTGGGAGGCGTGATCCGGTTGTGTGTGGTTGATCGGGCGTTGGGCCGCTGGGCATGGTTGCCCGGCTTGTATGGTGTTTCCAGCCTCGGGCCGGAAAGGGGGTGTGCCACTCCCGCCTATTCGCCCCGCTTCCCACATGGCGTTTGGCCGCCTGCCGGTCAAGGCAAATAGAAAATCGATAGATGACATGTGTTTGACGCGTACTGCATCGTGTCGTGCGCCGGGAGGTTTCTCGCCTCTCAGGCTCCGGCCCGGGGCTCTGAGTTTGATTGGGTTGGGATGAAGGCTGGTGGTGGTGTGTCACGCCGGGGAAGATGGGATGGCTTCCTGTTGAGCTTGGAAAAGAAGATCGGGCGCGAGTTGAGACGTGGTTTCTTGCTCTGCCTCTTTGTCTGGACTTTTTGACTGGAGGGGTTAGAGTTTAAGGAGGGACCAAAACGAGGCGGACGATGCTGAT
Organism: Amesomyces nigricolor; assembly: GCA_004802645.1. Taxonomy (NCBI): domain Eukaryota; kingdom Fungi; phylum Ascomycota; class Sordariomycetes; order Sordariales; family Chaetomiaceae; genus Amesomyces; species Amesomyces nigricolor. The sequence continues at coordinate 2,414,964 of SRKS01000006.1, read as the reverse complement.
CCTTTGGGATGGTCCGCCTAAACAGCACCGTTGCCCGGGACTAGAATGGCCACGTCGGATATGGTGAGGCTCAGAGATGTTGCTTGTGTATTTCAGGCCGGGTATATCTGAAGGGTTACTCGGCAAGCTGCATTTGCTCCCGCTCACTCCTTTCTTTAGCAGACCGATGTAGGACCTTTGTTTGTGCCCGTCTTGCCTCAACGTGACAAGACACAACAAGAGTTGCTATCTTCTTCTTGATATCAGAAGATGGCTGCGCAGCAGACACCGCAAAGCTGGCCCGGCTGGCAGATCCCGCCACCTCCTCCTCCCGGCCCCCCTGGTCCCTTTCCAGCAAACGGAGGAGGCTTCCCTTTCCCGCCAACTCCCCGCCCCACGGTCCAAGATGCCGACGAAGACAACCTGCTGGATAGCGAGGGTTCATGCTCGGAGGCTGAGACGTACGAGTCTGAGGAAGAGCTAAAAGGCCCTGAAACCGATAAGAGGACACCGAACGTCGGGAAACCGAAGGAGAGCGGACCTGTGCCTGTGAACGGGCCAGTTCAGGGGAGACCAGATGGGGCTGGGCTTTCAAGGTCCCCAGTCCAGAGCCCATCGCCGGATGTACTTGTCGAGATCCGAAAGATGATCAAGGAAGAGTGTAGGTAGCACCACTGCCCCCTAGCTCTCTGGTCTGGACACTGACCTCGTTGCAGTGGGACAAATCCAGAGCCCCACGGAGCCCGGCTCAAATAACGGTAGCGGCTCGCCTCAGCGACCACCTGAACTCTTGAGGCCAAATCCAGCGGCTGCAAGGTCCCAACCACCACCTCTTCTTGCCCGCTCTCAGAGTGCGTTCCCCCCTGGGCGAGGCTCAAATACGCCAGAACTGTCTCCGATGACACAACCTGGTGTTCAATGGAGCAATTCAGCACCACCGGCCCCAGCTGGTCTTGTGCCAGGCTCCCCAAAGGAAGCGAATCCCATCGACCTGAAGTGGGGTGTGCTGTTCGACCAGAATGGTCTCCCTACCAAGAGGTGGGAGCAGGTCGTTAGAGGTATTGGCAACTACATGGTAAACCAGCCACAAAAACTGAGAGAGAATAATACTGACCGCTGTAGATGGACGAATTTATGCCGCGACGGACTCTCGTGATCACTCCGGAGAAGATGGCTGCGTTCTACTCGCACCACAGGCTCGAGTCCGAGCTGTTCCCCTTCACAGGTATGTCCCGCCTCCCCTAAACACCCATACAGCCCGCAAACTGACACCTGGAAAGAGATCTTCCGCAACCGCCAGGGCGCATCCTGGACCAGACTAGCAGATCTCTACCAGCACCTCAGCCTCGAGTACTTCCTCGTCCCCGCCGACGCCAAATCCCGTCCCACCCTCCCCAGCCTAACCCTCTCCAGCTGGACGCAATGGTTCACCCTCTCCATGCGCGCCTACCCCAACGAAGAATCCCACCGCCTCGCCAAAGTCGTCGCCGCCATGCCCATCAACGCAGACAGCCTCCTCGACGGCAAACCGGAGCGCCTCCCCAAACAAATCTCCCGCCGCCTCCTCCCCACCAAACCCAACCGCGACGCCCGCATCGTCCTCGACGACGCCCTGCAAACCCACCTCTCCTCCCTCCGCCACCCCTCCCCAACAACCACCACCACCAAACCACCCCTATCCCCCTACCTCAACAACAACAACAACCCAGACGACCCCCGTTCCCGCTACCGCCCCGGCATCCCCCCCTCCCCACCCCCCTCAGACGATAACCGCCGTGACAGACCACCCCGCACAACCAGCTACCGTGACAGCTCGGGACACCTGCGCTCGTACGAGAGCAGCAATGGCTCAGCCACCGCCAGCTCGAGACACGAGGGTCCGCCGCCGGTGCAAAGGCCGTTGCCTAGTGCGCGACGCAGGACGAGTCCGCTGCCGGGTGCTGGGCAGAGGCATTCGGTAGTGGGTGTGATTGGGAACGGGGGTGGGGACCGTGGGGGTGGGATGGAGAGGAGGTATGCGGGGCAGTATATGGTGAGGGGGGCGTCGGATCAGGGGGTGGGGGGGTTGAGGGAGAGAGAGAGGGAGAGGGAGAGGGAGAGGGAGAGGGAAAGGGAGAGGGAGAGGGAGAGGGAAAGGGATTTAAGGGAGAGAGAGCGGGTGAGAGAGGGTGGGGGAAGGGAGAGGGATAGAGATCGTGACCGGGACCGGGACCGGGACCGAGACCGCGAGAGAGATCGGGACAGGGATAGGGAGAGGGACAGAGATCGTGAGAGAGACCGGGAGAGAGAGGGGAATAGGGAGCGCGAGCGAGAGAGGGAGCGCGATCCTAAGAGCAGAGGCGGTGAGAGAGAGAGAGAGCGGAAGGACGGCCGGCCCAGAGAGAGACGGTCGGGTTCGGACACAGACTACCATCGCAGAGGCGGCGGCGGCGGGCTCCGCAAGGCACCGCCCGTAGTTCGAGACGAGAGAGAGTCGTCGGGGAGGCACCCTACTTGGAGTGAGTTTCTGACTGGGAAGTAGGGGGATAAACCTGGAGATATTGCAAGGTTCTGGCGTTTTGTCAGCTCATGTGTTTGGGCAGATCGCAGGTTGGTCGGATGATTTGGATATCTGGGTTGGCAGCGAGGATCTCCCGTTTTGAATCACTTGGGAAATTGGATCGACCGAACTGTCCAATGTCGGTAAAGGTATTTGCAGCTTAAAACCTGAAGTCATTTCCAGATTCCTTTCGACCCTCCATCGCTTCACCTGCGCTCGCCTTTCATCAGTGATACTTTTGTCCCTTTTCAAGCTCACCCTTCCCTCTCTTGGCATTCTCGCTTTCGACCACTAAAGAAATCAAGAGAACTCGAAGAACGACGACCGACCGAGTTGTGTTGCAACTTGCGCCATCCTTCGGGTCTTCGACCACCACCGACGCATGTGAAGTTTGACCAGCCCCACCAGCTACCCCACTCAATATCCCACTCTCAATGGAAAGATCCCCCACCTTCCCCCATCTTCCCCAAACCCCCGCGCTTGGCAAACGCGGCAAGGACCCGCTTCAAAGCTTGAGGCCCGCTAGAAAGCTTGATCGACTTCGTTTCCCTCCTACTGCACACGACGTCATGCTGCCGGCGCGGTCATCTGCCCTGTGGTCGGCGCCGATCTCAAATCCTCCAGCCCCGGAAATCATACCATTATCCAGTAATTCGCCGCCGCTGGGCGCCGTGATATCCGACTTCATGCCGCACTCGCCCAGGCCCGGCTTACCTCCGCGGCCCGGTCCACATTGTTTCTGCTGTGTATCTTGATGGATTTCTCACCGGCCCGACGCCGCCAACAATGACGTCGACAGATGCTCCCGAGGGCTGAATCTCACCTCAGCGGAACGCGCACCTTACGACGATGAGGATTCTCTGGGTGCGGATACTTGCTGCTGCCTGCATCTCGCCGTGTCATTGTCTCTCCATGGCCGAGATCCTCATCCCAGGGCTCAATGGATCCCAGAGACCCGTAGGGTCTTTGGAGGACCCTGTTTGTAGCAGGGAGATCCTTGAGACGGACCGTTCCTCGTTGCCTTTGCCTTTGCCATGGGAGTATATAGACCGCTTAGATCCCCGTGCTCCTTGCCGCCGCTTGTTCATCCCATGAGATACCCCTTGGCCTCGTTTTCAACCATGATCTCTGAAAAGAAGAAGCACGGCCGCTCCAGCTCGTCTGGATCTGGCTCAGGGACCGAGTTCGAGCATCACGACCTCCACGATGGTCAACACCACCACCATGGACATCAACACGGTCTGGCCCCAAACGGCACTGTCAAGGATGGTCGTGATGTCTCAAAGAAGCTTGCAAACCCCTTGGCCGGCATCAGCCCGGAGCGTCTTGCCGCGATGGGAGAGGATTACGCCAGACTGGCCGAGTTGACGAGTGACGAGGACATGCGCGCGTTCCGCCTCGGAGCCATGCTCGCGGGTGACCAGACGAGCCACCACACCATCCCGGACTTGACTGATGAGGAGAGGGAGATCCTCGAGAGGGAGACCACTCACAAGTGGTCCAACCCCAAGATGCTGTACTGGATGATTGCCGGTGGGTCTACCCCCGAACCTTTTACTTTACTCCACCAGCTCACACATCCCCAGTCTGCTCTTTATGTGCCGCCGTCCAAGGCATGGACGAAACCGTGGTCAACGGCGCGCAAATCTTCTACAAAGTGCAGTTCGACATCGGCACTACCAGCCAGCGCGATACCTGGCTGGTCGGACTTTGCAACGGTGCCCCCTACCTCTGCTGCGCGGTTGTCGCCTGCTGGCTGACCGACCCCATGAATCGCCTCCTCGGCCGCCGCGGCACCATCTTTGTATCCTGCCTGATTTCCGCTCTCGCCTGCTTTTGGCAAGCTTTCACAAACACCTGGTGGCATATGTTCATTGCTCGCTTCTTCCTCGGCTTCGGCATCGGCCCCAAGTCCGCAACAACACCCATCTTCGCGGCTGAGTGCTCGCCACCAAAGTTGCGCGGTGCCCTGACTATGGTACGCTCCCCGCTTCCCCCTTCCACGAAACCCAAACTAACCCCATCCCCTTCTTACAGCAATGGCAAATGTGGACCGCCTTCGGCATCATGATCGGCTACGTCGCCGACCTGGCCTTCTATCCCGTCCCCGACTACGGCATCTCCCAAGGCCTCAACTGGCGCCTGATGATGGGCTCAGCCATGATCCCCGCCGTCATCGTCTGCTTCCTGGCCTTCATCTGCCCGGAATCCCCGCGCTGGTACCTCACCAAGTCCCGGCACGCCGACGCCTTCGCCTCCCTCTGCGCGCTGCGCTTCAACAAGGTGCAGGCTGCGCGCGACCTGTTCTACACCCACACCCTGCTGAAAGCCGAGGAGAAGGCTATGAAGCTGGGTTCGAAGGGCGGGCGGATCAAGGAGTTGTTTACGGTGCGAAGGAACCGCAATGCGATGGTCGCGAGCGAGATCGTGATGTTTATGCAGCAGTTTTGCGGCGTGAATGTCATTGCGTACTTCTCGAGCGAGATCTTCCGGGAAGCGGGGTATTCCGACGTCGAGGCGCTGGCCGCGTCGCTCGGGTTTGGGGTTATCAACTGGCTGTTTGCGCTGCCGGCGTTCTACACGATCGATACCTTCGGCCGGCGGAATCTGTTGTTGACGACGTTCCCGCTGATGGCGCTGTTTATGTTCTTTACGGGGTTCAGTTTCTGGATTCCGGAGGAGAGCAAGGCGCATATTGCGTGTATCGCGCTGGGGGTGTATTTGTTTGGGATGGTGTACTCGCCCGGCGAGGGGCCGGTGCCGTTTACGTACTCGGCGGAGGCGTATCCGTTGTATATCCGGCCGATTGGCATGTCGTTGGCGACGGCGACGACGTGGTTTTTTAACTTTATCTTGGCGGTGACGTGGCCGAGTATGTTGACTGCGTTTAAGCCGCAGGGAGGGTTCGGTTGGTATGGCGGGTGGAACATTATTGGGTTCTTTTTGGTGTTGTTCTTCGTGCCTGAGACGAAGGAGAAGACGCTGGAGGAGCTGGATAGCGTGTTTGATGTGCCGCTGAGGAGGCAGGCGGCGTATGGGGCGAAGCAGTCGGTTTACTTTTGGAGGAGGTATGTCTTCAGGCAGGAGGTGAGCAAACCAGAGCTGCCGCATGATGAAGTGGAATGGCGGGAGAAGGAGTTGATTCGGGAGAGGGCGGATGAGACGGATCGGACTGCGAGGGTGTAAAGGAGTAGCGGGAAGGAGGAGGGAGGAATCGATGGACGGTTAATGTGAAATGACCATGGGTTTAGACGCCTTTGTTTTTGGACAGATACTTTGTGTCCATGTCTGCTATCTCTATTTACTTTTATATACCCCAAAGCAAGAAGCCAACGCCTTGTCTTACCATCCACATTCAATCTCCATCCAACCTAAGTACCGTCGGCCGTCTTAATTCCAGTCATTATGTCCACTCCATGCAGTCATACCCGGGTATCGTCATTCCAGCGAGAGATGCCATGCCACCAACCGGCCAGATGTAGCCCAAAAGAAACCCCATTTACCCATCATCAATACCCCCTCCCCTTCCTCCCCAACCCCAACAGCGAAACACTCATCGACAGCCCCCCCAAACTCGTCAACGTCCCCTCCCCACCCCCCTCCTCCTCCTCCAACGAACTAATCACGCACCCCGCCCTATGCAATCTCACCCGCCTCTCCCTCCGATCCTTCTTCCTCTCCAGCATCCGGTCCCGCACCAGCACCCAGTCGGCCTTCCAGTTCTCAATGCTCTGGAACAGGTCCGGGTCGGCATCGGGCGGCACAAACTCGTAGCAGCACGTCTCGACCGCCCGCAGCTTGAGCCGCAGGTGGCGCAGCTCGGACTCGTTGGAGAGGATGTCGTCTTCGAGGTCGCAGATTTCTTGTTCTAGGTCGAGGATGCGGGTGGCGGCGCATTCGGCGCGGTCGATTAGGAGGGCGTGGAGGTGCTGGGGTGGGTTAGTGGGTTGTTGAAAGGGAGTGAGAGAGGGGAAGGCTTACGTCGGATTCTTCTTTGCGGGCTTGGAGTTTCTTGACTACCTCGGCGAGCTCGAGGTTTAGTTGTTCGGCTTGGGATGCGACTTGCTCGGCCATCTCAGCTTGGGCCTGGGCGGCTTGCTTGGCCGCCTCTAAGGCTTCGTTGGTGGCTGCTGCGAGTTCGGGGTGGGAGTGGGTTGGTGAGAGAGACAGTTCGGAGTACTTGAAGGTGGTGCTGAGCCAGGGGAGCGGGCTGGCCAAGTCGCGGATGTCTTGGTCGTCTACCTGGAGGGAGCGGATTTGACAAATTGCGGGTGACTCATCGCTGGGTAGTCTGCTGTCGAACTCGTACCCTGAGTTGACCTGCTCCTCTGGGGATTTTGGTTCCGCCTCTGTTTCTGCTTCGCCCACCTCTCTGACTTGTACTTCAACTTCTAGAGTTGTTTCAGGCTGCTCCTCCGGCTGCTCCCCCGGCTCTTCTTCTGGCTGCGGTTCTAGCTCCAATTCCACTTCAGCCTCAGGCTCCCTTTCCAGGTCTGCCGTGGCTTCAGCTTCAGCAGTCTCCTCCGCCAACAGCAGCAGATCCTCCATCTCGTGCACCTTGGCGTTCAAGACGTCAAGAACCTCGTCTTCCAAGCCACCCCCCATCTGTGTCGAGGACAGCCGCTGCACCAGGTCGCAGAGCCGCTCCATAAGCTCAACTCTGGCCGGTGGCAAGTTGTCTGTGTCGATCTGAACTTGGGTTTCCTCCACATATACTCTTCTGCTCTCTAACCGTTCATCCTGATCTTGCCTCCCGCCGTTGTTGCCTTCGGAACCATACATATCCTCGTCCGGGTGTCTCTTGGCTTCCGCTTTCTGAGTGGGTACAGCTTCATGCTCATAGTGTTGCTCCTCCTCATAATGGTGAGAAGCCTCGAGCTCGTCGTACCCATCCAAGTACTCATGCCTCTCGTTACCATCGTACACATGAGAATCGTCATATCCGTATAAACCTTCCACGCCGGAGGTTTCATCCTCACCAAAACCCCCACGCGCTTGAGGCCAATCAAATTCGTGCCTGTCGTCGTATTCGTGTGTTTCGTCATGTTCTTGATGATAAACATAGCGCTGGCGCTCTCCATATCCCCGGAAACCACCATCCTCCTTCTGGGATTGGGATCCGTCCTCGACATGGGTATCCTCGTCTTCGTCGTCTGCATCATCGTGGCGATCGTCAAGTTCTTCGATTGTCGAATCATTTGCGGTCTCGTTCGTCACCCCTCTCTCTTGCAGTCGCTCCCGGAACTGGTTGTTTGATCGGTCCTCGCTCGGGCTCCTGCTCTGGCTTTTACCGTGCCATTCCCATCTGGTTTCTGTGACTGGCGAGAACGCGACCCTTTTTGGTGAAGGTGAAACACCCGCTCGTGCCTGGGGTGTGTCCTCACCAGGTGTGGATAACTCCAACCTCTTTAATGCCGATACAAGCCCTTCCGCCTGATACCTTCCCTCATCAGAAATAAATCCCACCCTTCTCGGCGATGGTGACACTCCTGCTTGCTCCCGGCCGTAATAATACCCGGGTGATGACAGTCCCGATCTCTTTGGCGACGGCGCACGCCACCCATCTCCCTCTCCGACCGCCTCAGACAGAAACGAGACTCGTTTCGGCGATGCTGATGCCCGCCCCTGCTGCTCCTGCGCCAGTACTCGCCCTGTTAAAGATAGCGACGACGACAGGCCAGGGCCGCTTGCCAGAAAGGACCCAGTCCCGTCTCCGCCTCCTTCTTTCTTCCCTTCCACCTCTTCCCCTTCCACTTGCCTCCCCTCCTCCCCTTCCGCTTCCTCCCTCCCCTCCTCTCTCCCGTTCGTCCCCTGCACCTCAGTCCATTCCTCCGTCTTCTCCGTCCCCCGCGTCCACTCCTCCGTCTCCTCAGTTCTCTCCGCCCCCTCAGTCCTCTCCACCTCCTCAAGACCTTTCTCTCCCCCTACCTCCCCCCTTTCCATCTGACCCACTCCCTCTTCCCCCACCCCCCCGCTTTCCTTCAGATCTTCTCCCCCCATCTCCATCCGACCCTCTTCCCCACCCTCTTCCCCCCTTTCAATATCTCCCCTTCCCTCCCCTACCCCCACCCCACCCCCCCGTTCAAAACTCCCCTCCCTAAGCGGCGGCTGCAAAACCAACCCAGCCCCCAACCCCACACCCCTCCCAGTCCCCATCCCCTGAAGCTGCATGTGCAGGCCCAGTCCCAGAGTCCTGACCATACCCATATGTGACGGGGACGAGCCTGCCGATAGCACGGATACCGCTGTCACCGCTGGTACTGTTGTCAGACCTGTTGTCGCTGGTACTGTTGTGAGTGCTGTTGTGGCGGACCGGGTTAGAAGGCCCGGGCGGTGGCGGCGTGGTGAGGTTGGTGGTGGTGTTGGGAGGAGGGTTTGGCGGTACTGGTGGGATTGTTCGTGGGGGATGGGGAGTTTGGTGGGGGATTGAGATCGGAGGGAAGGGTTGCTGCTGGTGAGAGGGAGGGAGGGGGCGGAGGCGGAGAGAGGAAGAAAGGGTGGGGTTTGGCGGCGGGGGCTGTCGTGGTCGTGGGAGTTTGTTGATTGTGATGGGGGTTGTGGTGATGGTGATGGTGGTGGTTGTCGTTGCTGCGGGCGGTGGGCATTTCGCGGGGTATGGAAGTGAAGTTGTGGGGATGGTGGGGGGTATGGTTGTACTGGTGGATTTTCTTGTTGGTGGTTATGGCCGTCCTGGGGAGAAGTTGGATCGGGTTCTTGGTCGTCGAGGTGGTTGCGAAGCGGGAAGGAGAACTCCTCGGGCGAGAAGGAGGAGAGGGAGGAAATGGAGGGGGAAAACATGAGCTCCCAGTCTTCGCCTGAACCGGTATGCCCATCGCCCGGGTCGTTCATTTTGAGTTTTGGTTGTGGAGATGACCGGGGCGTGAAAGATATGAACAATCGTGAATTTCAAGTGAGTTGAGAAGAGTCCAAGTGTCTCAAAGACAAAAGACGGTCAGGCCATTCATTGGGCGCATGTCAAGTGAGTTGAGTTTGACGATCTGCCAGCCAGACTATCTCATCTGAGAGTTTTGAAGACCCTTGAAAACTAGCACTTATTCACTGGCGGGCCCACAGAGCAAAGATGGAATTGTCACTGTCCGCACCCTTGGATTGCCACGAGGCGAGCACGATGATGATGATTCTGCTTCTGTGTCTGTTCTTTGGCCCCACTTCTGTGTTGCCAGGTGAACAAAACGCGGCCGTTGAGAGCAGGGATCTGAATGAATAATTGCCCACCAATGAGACACGGATGGAGCTCCACTCGGCCCCTTGACCTATCTCGGTCAAGCGTCGTCTTTCTTTGCTCTGATCTTTCCATCTTTCGAGTTTCTCGTTATGTTCTGTCATTGCTGTTTCTCTTGGTGATTGTTTCAAGAGTCTTTTTTAAGACTCAAGGGACCCAACTGCGGCTCCACCATCCCGTCCCCGCACCGTTGAATTGTCAAAACCCCGAGACCCTCAGCCTCGGTCAAGGCTCGGTGTGTGGCCATTCGCAAAAACCCGGACACGCCCGAGGTTTTCCGCCTGTCCGGACGACACAGCCGGGCTGGACCGAGCATCTCGGGACTTGGGACATGCAACTGGAGACAGCCTCCGCACTGTGTGCAGATTCCCGGCACATGTTGCAGATCCGGGGAATCTGGAGACTCGGCCGGGACAGAGTTGTTGCTTCAAAGAGTCCCTTTTCCTCCTTTCAAGAGCAATAGATGGATGTCGATTGAAATTCTTCCGGTCTTGCTAAGAATAGATGATTTCAGATATATCTCTCTCAGTCTTCTCACTCGGTCGACAAATAAGACCCGAGAAGTGTCTCGAAGCCGCGCCCATGTACCGTCAAATGCACACCTTCCTCCCTTGTGAAAATGACGCGATGGCTGCATCCCGTGAGATCTCGAGACGGCTGGTGGCGCCACGACACACCACGAACCATGCGCCAGATGGGGTGCGGGCCGTCCAACGGGTACAGTACGCAGGGAGAGACTGCAACGTTGAATGCCTGAGTATCATATCATCGAGTTGTGCTTATTGGGAGGTGAAGAGCCCCAACATCTCTCTGATACTGAATTGATTCGTATCCACAAAATGGAGCTGTGGCACAGGCCAGAGATTCTGTCGCAGGCACCGTCCAACCCGAGCTGAAGTCGCAAAAGTTGGTTGGGAGATGAAGCTCGCAGACGCAAGACGGGCCATGCCACGAGATGCCCAGCTGGTGTGGGGTACAGACGCCACATCTCAAAAAGACGCGCGCTGAGTGGTCGGCTGTCTCAGCATCTGGCTTTTGCCTCGCTTGAGCACATGCAGCCAGCGAAGGGGTGCGTGGGGCAGGTCGAGTTGCGCTGCAGCCAACGCGGGACCTGAACTTCAGCGGCACGCCCCGGAAAAACCACACGAGCATCTGACACTGGGCTGCTGCTGCCCTAAAAGGTACCTGCTGTCCCCGTCCCCTTCCTGGGCCATTCCCTGCCCCGCCCTTGGCCGCTCCCTCTTTCCCCTTCTATTTTCTCCCAGTTCCAACTTTTGAGACGATGACCAGCTTGATGTTGACGAGCACGCCCATGTCTTTTTGCCATTTGCGGCATTGTTGAGCACCACAAAGTCGCTGTTGAATTCCCTGGCTGCCAGCGCCAGAACCCCGGTTGCGTCATTGGCAGTGCTCGGATCCGCTTGCCTCGGCTTAGCAACCACTCCCCCGGACCCGTCCCGACTCCACGCAGCCAGACACGCCCTCCGAACGCGCACCTTGACTCCTTGACTCGGGCCTCCGTCCGCATAAACACAACTTCCAACTTTGCACATACCGGTAAAGGACGCCTCCCGGCCCCCATGCTGCACTCCATCCGACCGCCTCACCACCCACGCACCCCAATTGGCGACAGCTAAGCCGCCAAAATGTCGTGGAGGAGCAGCGAGAAGCTGATGGACACCATCCGGCACTATGCCAGCTTCCCGGCCACCGGCGTGAGCCTGCGCCAGATGGTCCAGTTTGGCGAGAAGCCGTCAACTGGTGAGTCCCCTCAATGCCCGCGCGGTCTCTCTCCTTCTCTCTCTCTCTCTCTCTCTCTCTCTCTCTCTCTCTCGCGTGGCTAACTCCCCCATGGCAGGGACCCTGTTCCGCGCATCCCAGTTCCTCGCCGAAGAGCTCCCCATCCGCCTCGCCCACCGCGTCCAAGAACTCGAGACCCTCCCAGATGGTCTGAATGAGATGCCGTCCGTGAGGAAGGTGGCGGATTGGTATGCGCAGTCGTTCGAGGTACGCATTTCACGCTTCGCTCGCCCGCCCTGACATCGCGTGTGACTCACCATGACCCCTGTCTAGGAAATCACCACATTACCCAGGCCACAGCTTCCAAGAGATATACGGCAACGCTTAATGAGACCGTCGAGGATAGCGGGCAAGGGCGCCGCATTGCTGAGCGAAGCGACGCCGAACCCGAGCATCGAGGAGGGGCAGTACAACTCGTGGAACGGCACCACCAATGGCTTCGGCAAGGGCAGGTTCCCCGCCACAAGGCGGTACTTCGCGATGGTCGACGACACGGGCGACTGGCCGCCCGAGTTGCAGCTGTACAACCAGAAATTTGCACAGGCGCTGCACCGCATCAAGAGGCGGCACGACAGCGTGGTGACCACCATGGCCCAGGGCATTCTCGAGTACAAGCGCAAGCGCCAACGGATGCAGATCGACAACAATATCCAGTGCTTCCTCGATCGCTTCTACATGTCGCGCATTGGCATTCGCATGCTCATCGGCCAGCACATCGCCTTGACCGATCAAAGCCACTACACCGATCCGTCGTACGTCGGCATCATCTGCACCAAGACGTTCGTTAAGGATCTAGCGCAGGAGGCCATCGAAAACGCGCGCTTCGTCTGCGAGGACCACTACGGCTTATTCGAAGCGCCAAAGATCCAACTCGTGTGCGACCCCAGCCTCAACTTCATGTACGTGCCGGGGCATCTGTCGCACATGCTCTTTGAGACCCTCAAGAACTCGCTGCGCGCCGTCGTCGAGACCCACGGCCAGGACAAGCAGGAGTTTCCCGTGACCAAGGTCATCGTGGCCGAGGGCAAGGAGGATATCACGATCAAGATCTCGGACGAAGGCGGCGGCATCCCGCGCAGCGCCATCCCCCTGGTTTGGACGTACATGTACACGACGGTCGACCGGACCCCGAACCTCGACCCTGATTTTGACAAGAGTGATTTTAAGGCGCCCATGGCAGGGTTTGGCTACGGCTTGCCCATATCACGGCTGTACGCGCGCTACTTTGGCGGCGACCTGAAGCTGATAAGCATGGAGGGGTGCGTCTCCCTAATAAATTTCCCCCATTCACTAGTTTCTGCATCATACTAACTTTCTTTCCCCCAGCTACGGCACCGACGTCTACCTGCACCTCAACCGCCTATCCAGCTCATCTGAGCCGCTGCAATAGCAATCAGCCGTCAGGAGGGGAGGAGGAGAAGAGACTATTGCTGGTACGTCTTCGAGCCCCCGAGGATTGACGCTGCCGATGCGATATCTGATGCGCAAGCGTCTTAAGAACCCGGCCCCGCTCGAAGTTACGGAGCGCCGCCAGGTCGGCGACGCGGAAGCCCTAGTCAACCCGCCGCCGCTACCACCGAGCCCAAACCAAAACCAACACGACCAAGACCCAAACAGCACGCGCTACAACCATCCCAACCAGCGGCAGCGGGTGTACTGGTACCCCGCGAGAGCCAGCGACAGCGAAGTCTAGCTGGCACCGGCTGGGGTGTCGCGGCCGTGCTGATGGGCTGGCTGGGGCTGGAGTGCGGCGTTTTCGGCTAGTCAAACCGGGAAATCTGTCGGATGTCTCTCTCTACGGGGTGTCGTCTTTTTTGCGTCTCAACAAATCGACCACAACCCTCTAACCCTTCTGACGCTGCCAAGCGGGCGGCTATATTATCGATCGATCTGTCCACCACACTCACTGTTGCGCGGACGGACTTGTTCCATCACCACGGCTACATACCACACGGATTACATATCACGGCACACACAACATACGCGCACACACGCGCATACGCACACACACACATTTTCGGGGTTCTGCAACCAACACGCACACACGCACACACGCACACATGGGCAGACACAATACACGAAAGGAAGGGAGGGAGAGGAGAGGAAACAACTGCATTTCGCATGCATGCATGGAAACTGGCGCTTCTTTCATAACGAAACCAGGAGGACAGGGACAGGACTGCACAGGACTGGAAAGATGGAAAGGAACAATGGGATCTGGGGAGGGAATTGCGGGGCGCGGAGAGGGGTGAATTCGTGGCGATATATGTTGGTTCTTCTCGGCCACAAACAAATGGAATGTACGTAGCTCTTATGTATGTACAAATGGGTTGGAGGAGTACGTAGAAGGGAGGGAGAGGGGTTGGTTGCTGACTACTTGAGATACTTGAAAATCTATCTAGTCCGACGATCACCGTTGAGCTGCTGTTTGTTGCCGACGACAACTTGTGTAAATGAATCTGGAGAGAAGTGAAGAAACAGAGTAGAGCCGAGCCGTTGGGGGTAGACTAGTAAATTTTCTTGATACATATCCTGACAGCCTCTTTCTTCTTCAAGTGTCTTTAATTGAATTACGAAATGTAGCAAAAGCAACAAAAGAAAATCAGCAAATACAAGGAAAAAGAGGGGGGGGGGGTTAAGGAGAAGACCGTATATGCCTGGATACAAGAACCAGTAGAATGTGGTAGGAGCTAAGAGTACGGTGATGGACAAGAATGACATTTCTTCCTCGTTTAGATTCCCTACACCGGTCAAGAGAGTCCCAAGAGTTGAGTGTGGCCTGACCTGTTCACCCCTGGTCCATCCAGATCTAGAGAAAGAGATGTTTGAGTTTCATTGTCGTTCAGATCACTTCTTCAACACAGCTTCTTCTCTACCCAACTCTGGATGTTTAATGTACGGAACCCAACTCAACCCTCCTCCCTCCCTCGCCTGCTCATGCTAACCAAGGTATGCTCAAGAAAATCCACCTTTCCCTTTCACCTCTCCAACACATCATCTCCAGAAGAAAACAACAACAAAGCAGAATTACGCCTTATACAACAAATCCAAAAACCCCCTCGCCAAATCCACCACCACACTCTTATTCGGCAAGCTCCCCGCAACCCCATATAGCGCCGCCGTATCCCCCTTCTTATCCTCCCCCCCCCTCGTCTTCTTCCCCTCCACCAACCTCACCCTCTCCTTCTCCCTCTCCTGCTCCACAACCCCCTCCAAATCCTCCGCCAGCTTTTGCCACACCTTCACCAGCGGCATCGTCACCGCCACGTGCAGCGCGGGCGGATTCTGCGTGGCATTTAGATGCCACCCGCGCGCAGACATGGCGTCGGCGACGTCGTAGATGTTGAGGTTGCGCGCGCGGAAGGCGATGACCGAGACGATTGGGTTGCCGAGGACTTCGAGC